>CM038225.1:11208772-11841257 GCA_021442155.1 Cymbidium sinense | reverse complement strand
AATCAATTTGGCTTTATGGTAGATTTTGGCTATGTTAGGTTTCATTTGGACTAAGTGTTGGTCAACCCTTAGGTTTGACTTGGTTTGACCCAATTTGATTGATTGATCATCTTGTGATGATTGTTGATCATAATGAGAGGCATAGGTGAGTTTAATTCAATCTAATTTAGTTAGGATTAGAATTTGGCTCATAAGGGTACTTTAGGTCACTTTGGGTCAAGTGACCTTAAGTGGGTCAAATGGCTTGGTCGAAGCTTGATTTGAGTTTGATTGAACTTGTATATGGACTTATGATTGAAATATAAATCCATTTGCAAGTGATTTGAAGTTAAATGGGTTTTGATTCATTTGACAATTTCATATTCAAAGGAAGAACATGAATGGATTTTGGCTTGATTTTTGAATTGAGTTTTGATTTGGTGATTGAAGTTTGTATTTATATTTGGATTCATGATTAATTGATATCATGAAAGAAAATCAAAGTTTGGCTTGATTTGTTGATTTGGCTAAGTTCATGAGTTTTGACTTTAAAGGCTTAGCTTGGATTTTGAATGGATTTGAGTTTTGGAAGTGGTTTTGATTGTTTGAATTTATATTTCATTTATATATGTGAATATAAATGAGAATATAAATGGTTCATTGGAAAATTTGATTAATTTGAAGTGATTTGATCATGATGATTTAGGCTAAGTCCATTAAAAGGAATTTAAAGGACTTAGGAAATTTTGGAGTAGGGATTTGAATTTTGGATTTAGATTTGATTGATTTATATTTATATTTCATTTATATATGTGAATATAAATGAGAATATAAATTAGTTATGAGAAAATCTCATGAGTTTGAATTGATTGGAATTTGATTTAGATTAAACCCTTAAGAGGGAAATTAAGGACTTAAGAAGGATTTTATATTTGGAATTTAATTTTTGGATTTGATTTGATTTGAAGATGATTTTGGATAAGTCCTTAAGAGGAAATTTAAAGGACTTAGAAAAGATTTTGAATTCAGAGTTTTGAAATTTTGAATTTGGCTTCAATCATGGATTTTAATTATTTGATTTGAGTTTGGTGAAAATCAAATAAGATTGATTTGGAGTTTGACTTGAAGGAAGGAAAGTGAGGAGTGGTTCAAGGGTGGTGGCAAATAAGACCCTAAGTCATGACCTATTCCTATGGCTAACTCTTCTATGTCTTTAGGTTAGGTTGAGTGCCCACCTAATCACTAGATGTATCTTAAGACTAAGGAAATGAAAGTCTACGGGAAGTCCTATGTCTAAGATGGAGGGATTGAGAGCTCATTCTAAAAATGAGGTCAACAAGCCTCTTAACCCAAGTTAACCCAATTTGACCTAAAGAACCAAATTGGACCAAATCATGCCCTAACCCAAATTGAATGCAACCAATGGCTTTCATCCATCACCAATTGAGTATTGAACATGATCCCACCAATTAAAGCCAATTTGGTCAAACCATGATTGATTTGACTAATTTGACCTAAAGGATCAAATTGAGCCAAATCACATTCTAATCCAAATCAATTCAAAACAATATATCTAACCAATCTTAAATGACTAATTGAACATGAACCAAACACCTCACCCAAACTAATTGACTAATTTGACCAAATTGGCCAACTTAGCTCATTTGACCCAAATAAACTCACATGAATGAAATTCAACTTCAATACAAATTGGAACAAACCAATTGCACCAACTCATTCCAAATGACCAATGGAACATAACTTAAGTCTACTCTTGACCCAATTTGGTCAAATGGTGAACCTAGCCCAAATGATCCCAATTTGACCTATATGGATCAAATTGAGCCAAATCCAACCAACCTTGGCATGACTCACCTTTAGGTCCTCATTGACTTGCCCAAGTGGACCCAACCCATGGTGAACCTTAGTTGGGTCAGCCCAATTGAATCAAGCCCTCCAAATAATACAAAATACCCATTTGGAAGGGCTATCCACTCTTCCTACCCTTGGAAGCCACCTTTGGTCTTCTTCGAGCATAAGACCACTGACCCAACCTAGCTCAAAGCTATTGAATTTAATCCATGGTCAAGAGGGTATAACCCTTGGTTGACCATTGGTCCACCTAAGGAGAAGTGTACACTTGATGGTGGCCAACCAAACTCACTTGACCACTCTAGCTCCTCCCCTCCTCATTAGTACTGCCACCCCTCACCAACTCGGAATAGTCCAAGGAACCAATCCCAAGCCTTGGTTTACCTGGGGAGGAGAGTATACACCTCCACATCCATTCAAACTTCATAAAGACCTTCCTTTAAATCTGTATAGTCCCAAACCTTCTCCCGAGCTTCCCATGTATCCAACCATTGATGAGACCAAGTTCCACCCACACTCGAGAGCTCTATCCATCCAACCTCACCAAATCTCCACCAAAATTAACCTCTCCCAAGCCTTCATGCTAAGGGCATGAATGAGAATTTGTTTGGAATGATTGTTTGAAGTTTATCTTCGTGCTAAGAACTCAAAGAAGAATATACTGGGATTGAATCATGCCAAGGGCATGAATTAGAATTTATTAGGAATGGATGGGATTTTTATTAGGATTAGTTTGGTTTGATTGAGTTATTCTATTTGATTTAATTTGGTTTCATTAGTTTTATTGGTTATGTTGAAGAATTTTATTTAATTTTGGTGACTTATGTTGATTTTGATTTTATATTTAATTATTGAATGGATGTGGACCCTCGATGGGCCACACTAAGGATGGGTAGGAGCTTAGACATATCTTAGATTTACTAGCTCAAAGGAGTAGTCTCTTATCCATAGAGTGATACTATTCAACCTAAAGGGAAACCATGGGAGATGTAATGGCTTAATCCAAACCTAAAATAGTCACTCAACAAAAGAGCCTCAAGGCATGATCCTAACCCTAAACACATGATAATGGACCCAGACATTGTGCGATGAGTCCCACTAAAGAAGGGTTATAAAAGTTTGGACTTACCTTAGACTTACTAAATCAAAAGAACAGTCTACTAGTCATATAGTAGAGACTATCCAACCTATGAGTTGCCCATCAATTTGTAATGGTTTAATTAGGAAGAAAGCTCAGTTACTCACATCTTTCAGAGTGGAATCAACCACCAGGGTGACTCACTAATCATTCATCAAGTCAAACACAACCTAAGGTGATTGCTAAGTGAGGGCCTCTAGGGGTCTTATCTTAGCTTAAATAGTCAAGGTGATTCCTATTTTTCACGCTCAAAAGATAGGATGCCTATTTGGAAAAAGTGTCACTAGGGATCTTACCCTAATCCATAAGGGATTTCATTTTGTTTGTTTGTTTAGTGTGAACCCTATTGGTTTGCAATGGGAAACATTAAGAAGGAGCAACGGGGTCGTTAGCTTATCTATAATTTACTGGCCCAAGGGATAGTCCACATATCTACAATATAAAATTTTCAACCAATGGGTGGTTACTAGGAAAGGGGAACTATCCAATCCAGTAGTAACCGAGGTCATGTCTAGATGGGGTTGTGAAGATGTAATCCAAATAGAATGCCCATTGGGAAGGTGCCTCATCATAGTCCCTAAAATATAAAGCTTGTGGGTGTACGATGGTCTACTTAGACAGAAAGCATGGAGACTCACATTTACTTGAGCGGTGTTATCCATGTGGTGGGTTGCTATCAGCAAGGTGAATACTAGCCAACATAAGGTGCCCGGTTTACGATAATCAATCTAAGAAGGAAGCATCAGGGACTCACATCTTCCTAAGTGGAGCTGATCATCAAGATATTTTATCTTCGACTAGACAGCAATTGTCAGACCTAGGGCTACTATTAAGTGGGGAGTCACAAAGGAGGACTAGACCCAAGCTTGAAGTAGTCAATAGTAAGAGGAGCCACTAGGGGTCTTACCCTAACCTTATATATTTGGACCTAGTCAACATATGATAGTCACCAAGGAGAAAGCTCGGGACTCACATCTGAGAACATGATTAGCCATGGTCTGTGTGCAATAAAATACATTAAATCGAAAGAGCTCATTGTTTTGCAATGATCAAGTTAAGAAGAAAGAAAAGGACTCACATCTTCCAAAGTATGGGCAACCCTAGTGATCCACTAGTCAAGTAGTGAATCGAACTTGACCTATAGCAGCTACAAAATGAGGGCCACTAGGGGTCTTACCTTAACTTAAAGTAGCCCAAAATAATTGGACTTGTGTTTATGATTCATGTTTGTGTGTAATTTTGTGTTTTGTTATGGTAAGTAAGATGACACTCGGGTTATCTTACACTTGTCTTAAATACATCAAGAATTTGTTAATTGAAGACATTCAAATTTAGAGAACAATTTGATTGAATGAAAATTTCATTGATGAAAACATTATTTGGAACATTATTTATGCATAATATTTCTTTAGATGAAGCCCATTGATTGGAAGCATCAAATGTTCTCCTTTATAGTTGATTAGTTGATAGGAACCACTTTGGTAGGCCTTTTCTATGGCGAAAGGACCTTCCCAAGTAGGTTTAAACTTGCCTCCCATCTTACAATGGGCTATAATTTATCTTCTTAGAACTACATTGAGCTCTTTAACTTGAAAAGCTCTAGGGTAGACTAGCTTGTTATGAGCTTTGAATATTCTAACTTTATATAGCTCGAGGTTCTAGCATGCCTGCAGGTGTGTCTCCTCCAAACTTTTGAACTCTTCCAACCGTAGCTTAGCATTTTGATCAATTGTAATTTTACAACCAATAGCTATCCTTAAAGATGGGAGTTAGAATTTAAGGGAAGAATGGCTCCGAACCCATACACTAAGCATAATGGGATATATTGTTTGGAGTTTATAGGTGGTGCGATAAGCCCACAAAGCTTCAACTAACCGCTCATGCCACCACCATTTGTTAGAGCATCTTCTTAAGTATTTGGATGGTAGTTTTATTGAAAGCTTCTAAACCATTTGTCTCAGATAGTATATGGTAGAATACTTCTAATTTATGTTGTGTCTTCGGGTGAAGTTGTTGATCTTGGTGCTTTTGAAGATAGTACCACTATCAAATATGATTTAGTGGGGTATTCTAAATCTATACATGATATGGTTCTTAAAAATTAGAGCACATGCTAAGCTTTGACTTCCCTGAATAGAATTATTGTTGCCTACTTAGAGAAAGAATCTATAGCTACTAGGGTGAAGCAGTGACCCTTGGATGATGGAGGATCAATCAAACCCACTTTGTCAGTACCCCAACACTCGAATGGCCATGAAGCTATAGTCAGGTGTAGAATGTTTTGTGGTTAATGTAGAACTAATCTTGAAACTTGTTGGAATGCTTGGCTACATCCATTCAACATATGATCATCGTCGGCCAGCAATATCCAAGCCTCTTAATATTAGCCTTCATCTTAGGACTAGACTGGTGAGCTCTACATAATATTAAATATATCTTGGTCATAATCTTATGGGCTTCATGTTTGCCTAAATAGGGTAACCACATGTGATCAATGGACCGTCGGTATAAGACACCATCGATGAGAGCATAGGAGAGTGCTCTTTAATTGACTTGGTGGGCTTGAGATTTCTCTTAAGGTAGTTTTCCTTTGTTTAGGTAATCAATGATGGTTGCCTCCAATCTAGCTCTTCATCCTTTTTAGCAACTTTCAATAGTATATTTGTCGATAAGTTCAACAACAAAAGAGGTAGGATTTGTCTATAGTGAACCTCTATTGATACAGACTCATCTTCCGGACATGCCAACTCTTTGGTGAGCTTGGCTAAGGCATCCACTATGTTATTTTCTCCTTGAGGGATCTTATAAATTATGACCTTTAGGATATGGGCTAGTAACTCCATGGTGTACTAGTGGTAGTGATAGAGTTTAGGCTTTAGAACCTTGTAGGACCTAGTAATTTGGTTGACCACTAGTTGTGAATTCCCAAATATACTGATGCTTTGGATGCCTATAGAGATGGATAACTCTATATCAATGATTAAAGCCTTATATTTGACTTCATTGTTGGTGCAGGGTTCAGATAGATAATATGAGAATCTCATCATATCATTATATAGTGTTAAGAGGACTATCTCTACCCCTATCTTTTCTAGAATAGTAGATTATGGTTCTTCTTCTTTGAATGCACACATCAAATACATCTCCTAATGATGTGTGTTTGCATCTCCCAGATTCATGATTTGTTCATTGAGAAGATCATCACTAAGAGGGGAATCTATGGGGAGAGGGTGTTAAGAGACTGCAAGTGCTTGCCCTTTCACTGCATGGAGGGGTACGAATGTAATATCAAATAGCAACAAAATCATGGACCATTGTGTCAACCGTCTGGATAGTGTCAACCATATCATGAGATATTACAATGGATTAACTCTATAAATCAAGTTTACTTTATGAGAAAGTATATAATGTCATAGCTTACGCTAAAAGATCAAAGCTAGAAATGCTTCTTAATGGGTGGATTGTTTGCATCGCATGATTGTGATAGTAGAGCACATTCTCTTTCTCATCATTATTAGGCCAACAAAGCACCAAGGGAGCCTTCTAATGCAATCGGCAGAGTATGAGGGGTTTCACGGGATAGGGGCGGCTAGAACTAATAGTGTCATAAAGTATTGCTTAATACTTTTAAATGCATGTTAACATTTGTCATCCTACTTGAATTTGGTATCTTTCTTGATTAGTGTTGAGAATGGTTGACATCTTCCTGATAGGTTGGATATAAAGCATCTTAGATACACTAACCTCCCTTGGAATGACTTGAATTGAGTTAGGCTTTTAGGAGGTGGCATTTCTAATATCACTTTGATATTCTCTTGATTGATCTCAATCCCATATCATAATGATAATGAACCCAAAAACTTCTGAAATTATCTCAATTGCACACTTCAAAGGGTTCATTATAAGGTTATATTGTCTCAACTGCTTCAAAATTACTCTCAAGTCAAAGAGATGGTCCTTTTTTTTTCTTGCTTTTGACCATGAGATCATCAACGTAGAACTCAACTTAGTGGTGAATGAGTTCATCGAAGATTCGATTCATGGCCTACTGATATGTGGCACCAACATTTTTGAGGCCAAAGGCATGACCTTATAGTAATAAATTTTGATCAGGGTTTTAAAAGTAATGTTCTTTTCATCTTCAAGTGTCATCTTAATTTGGTTATACCTAGCTGAACAATGCATGAAAGAGAAGACCATGTGAGTTGAGGCAATGTCCACCATCAGTTCTGGTATTGATAGTGGAAATTTATCTTTGGACATGCCTTGTTTATATCTCTAAAATTGACATATGCTAATTTGGTCATTCTTCTTTTAGTTGGAACTAGCCAACCATGGTATTTTCTTTTTTGGATGAATCCAGCACTGATCAATTTCTTGACTTCAAAAATGACTTGTTGTTCAATGTCAAGTCACATGCGTCTATATGCTTGCTTGATGGGGTTAATGTCAAGCTATATTGCTAGTTTATGAACTGCAACTTCAGGAACTAATCTGGCATTTCTTCATGACTCCATGCAAACTAGTCCTTAAACTCAGTGAGTAGCCTAACTAAGTCATTAGTTTCATATTCATTTAACAAAGAACTATATATGTTGAGCTTGGATTGCCTACAATGCCCAAGTTGATTTCTTTCAGCTCATCAATAGTTGATTTAATTTTTTCTTTGAATTTTGAGGGTGCATCTTTGACTTGAAGATCATATGGATCATCTAAAGTTTCTAAACACACCTCTTAAAATAAGTTAATGTGATTTGAGAATAACCTATTAGATTCCAGATGATTGGCAATGACTAAAAAATAATCATTATCATCTACTAGGCCTATTGTGCTTCTCAAAGTACTATAACCTATGCTTAGACCATGCATGCAGAATTATACCTTTCTTGGCTAAACTTAAAATAATAGGCAAGTACTAATCAAACATAAATTCTATTAATTCTTTGAATGATTCATCCTCAAGCTCTACATCAACTTCCTTTGAGGATGCTGCTCTTGGATAAAACCTCTGAGGATGAGCATTTGTATATATTGTAAGAGCTTCTTTAACTACCAAACCCCAACTTTTATGATGAAAGTGGGGTAAGAGCTAAGGTGTTCACATGCTATCTAACAATTTCACATAAAGAGGGCTCAGATACACTCCTACTTTGCTTGGGGACCAAGTTTTCATCATCCTTTTCTAGTGTCACCTCCAATGGGGTTTGCTAATGTAGAGAGGCAGTTAGTGTACTCACAACATAAGACTCATTCTCTAAAATAGATTGTAAGTCTGTGTAGATGGCAAGTATACTCCTAGATGCTAGAACTAATATTCTAGTAAGTGGTGAGTATGGAGGTCTACCACCTCTGTGACTTCCTCTGGACTAGTCTCTTTCCTGTCCTAGTGGTGGTAGGTTCATCCAACCCACTTGTTTGAATAGAGTGAAGAACTGTGAGTGGAATCTAATTTCAAGCTCTATGTTCTCCCTAATGTGTTCTTCTCACTCCTTTTTCTTTTCTTTTTTATTTTCTTATTCTTTTTTTTTTCTTTTTCATTTTGGTTAAGTTCATGAGAGAAGACATTTTGTTTCTTAGGGAGGTAATAGGCCACATCCTTATAAATCCTAACCTCATGTACGACAAATAACTTGAGATCTCCTTTGACACAATATTCAATCCCACCCCCGATGAACTTGATACACTGATGTAAGGAAGATGGAATAATGTTGTTCTTCTGAAACTAAGGTCACCCTGAAAAAGCATTGAAAGATGTATCTGAGTTGATTATATGAAACTTGGCCTTAGTCTTCCAATCAACTATTTCCAATGTCAACATTATGGAGCATAAGGCCACCTTGTTGTTCATTGAATTCTTTCAACATTATCTTTTAGATTAAAGTTTAAAGATGTTAATCCTCAAGTAGTAAGGGGTTCAAAGACTCATAATATTCACTAATGTACCAATACTGATAACCAAAACTTACCAACATCCATTATAATGTAAATGGGAAGGGTGTGCTCTATTATCCCTAGTAGTAGTTCTTTATCTAAGAAGGTGACTCCTTGGACTTCTTTTGAACAACATGCCTCCTCTACACCTGGATCAGTAGCAACCAACTAAGCTAAGCATATCACATGGTCAAGCAACACTTTGATAAGTGACTCCCTCATTTCTTTGGATAAAATAAGGGGATCGTACATGCTTAGCATAACTAGAAACTTTCTATGATGCATCTAGAGATTGTAGTCAACTTTGGGATAATCCTCCATAAGCATAACTAAGGATGGAGCATCTTGTAATGGGGTATCTGCTCATTAGAACTAATGACTTGTTTACCCTTATCTTGAGGTACTACCCTAGGATGAAGAACTTTGCCACTGCAGAGATTAACTTCAATGACTTCTTGTGATGAGGAGCTTGTGGAAAGTTCTACTTTCTCATCGAATATACCTACAACTTCTCCTAAAGGATCATCTGAGTTGGATGACTCTAAATCTATCTCAACTAAACCTTAGAGATTTAGAAAAGGGTAATCTATTTCTAAATAATAATTATTACGGAGAGCAATCAATAGGAATGAAATCATTTATGTCATCAAAAGTAGACAAGATGTAAGAAAAATTAATCTTCTTCATTGATTTCTTCTATTTGGGAGGTACATGATAAAAGTTAGCAAATTAAGTAGCTTGAGTGGCTTAGTGCCCTCATCTATAGATATAACACTTTTGCTAGTGGTGGTGGAGCTGGTAGATGTGGTATCTAAAAAGGTGGTAGAGAGAATGCTGGACTTGAACGATGGTGGTGTTGTGGAACTGTCCCGGGTAAGTGGTGGTTGCTGCTACTATCAGGCTTCTACCCTCCCTGAGTTGTCCCTTACAATTGGAAAACCTTCCTTGGTGTTAGAGGTCTGAGCAAAGTTAGGCATCTGTAAAGAAATTTTTTTGATCTTAGAGATCTTTTTAGAGGTATGAGATAGGGAGATATCCCAAACTTCTTTTATCTTGAGAGGATCAAATGTTTCCCCAAAGATTACTTTATTGGAACCAGAAGGTTATTCCAGTAGGTATTCTTTGAGGATCACTATGGCTCCTAACTTATAGTTGTGCTCAGGCCAATCCTTTAATGTAAAGAAATCCTTTAAGACATGGCCTAACATGTAGTGGTAGGGGTAGTAGTTAGGATCATCACTCATACCCACTTCCTCCTACTTTCTAGGCTCAGGTAGTTGAAAGTCAAGCTTCTTAAGAAGATTTTTGAAGATCTTCTTGACTACCTCCCTCTTGAATGAATATGACATGTTGAGTTTATCAGCAAGAGTAGGTGGATAATAACTACCTGGTGGTGGATATTGGTACCATTACGTGTGGTGGTGGCCTTTATGGTGGCCAAGCTAGTAGAAGAAGAGGTCAAAGTGGAGGCTAGTGAGCTTTAGGACTCTTAAACTATGCTCTCACTAGTTTCTTCCCCTTATCCAATGCTGCTACAACCCCTGGCTTCTTCTCAAATACTTTTTGAGGGTTGGGCTTGCATGATTTGTCTGAGAAAGGTAACTACTTAGCTTCCTCTTATAAATTGGCCGCCTTCTTGATTAGTTTCTCAAATGTCTTAATAGTGAAGCCCTTAAGCATGAAAGCAATTTGGTGATGAATATTCTTAAGAAGAATTTTAATGGCATGATGTTTTTATAATTGTGGCTTGCATTTCATACTCAAGTTTTATCACTTGAGAATATAATCAACAAGAGACTCATTGGATTTTTTTTTTACAATAAGGTCCCCTACAGTTATCCTTTGTTGGGCTCTTACAAATCTCTTAATGAAAAGCTATTTCAATTCCTCAGAACACTTCATTGAACTATTGGGCAGTTCGGCAACTCCAGAAAGGCTACTAACAAATTACGTGAAGAGTAGGGCATCACTGCCATCGGCGTTGCAATAACTAGCCCTAAAATGTACTATATGCTTTTTAAGGTTCCCACTACCATCAAATACCTTGAAGGATGGTGGCACAAAACCATTGGGGTATTGAACTACATCGAATTCCATAGGGCAAGGTTTACTCTTTGGGACCAATGAGCACCTTTAGGCCTACACCAATGCTTCCTTCACTTATTGCTCTACCATCTGCTTAATATCCTTCTTTTGAATGGAGGTGCTATAGGCTATCTTTATATGTAGGCTACTGATATCCTCATCCATTGGAATAGTACTCTTAGGATGGTCAAGGATGTCTAATTCAGCCTATCGATCCATAATAATGGGTTGAGGGATAGGTGTTTGATTCTACAATGCTAACACTACTGTCATCAACTCCTTCACTCTCCTCTTCATTTTATTAATCTAATCATCCTTGAGTTTAATTTGTTAGAGAAGGCATTTAGTTGAGTATGATGCCTCACCTTCCTCAACTACAATGCCCTAAGTGGGTTGTAACCATGTGGACTTACACTACATCATCTAAGAGGTCATCCTCATTGAAATTGAAATCTACCATGCCCTCCTCTTGATCAGAGTGGTCATCTCCAACTATCTACCTCACTACAACATGATAGTCCTCCAATATCTCATCTAAAGATTGATCATTCACTCTACCCGAGACTATTGGGTGATCACTCGACTGTGCTCCGAAGAGGTGATGTATTTTATGTCTTGGGCAAGAGAGGTGCTAGCTATGATTGGTTCAACAATCATAACATCCAAGTCAAAACTCCAATCTTCTTCTTTCTCTTGTTGGGATGGTGGAGCAACAACACACATGGGACCACCACTCCTTCCTCTCCTTTGGGGAGGTTGAGCGAGAGAGCTTGTCATTACATCAACTAGAAAGATGAATGGAGTATGGTTCTTGGGACATAATCATATTACCAAGTAGGGTTACTTCCATCCAAATGCTAACTTATGATACTTAGTAGGAACCTCCGATGGTGAGACATGAACTAATGATGGTGGTCAGTTAGTGGAGCAAGGTAT
Organism: Cymbidium sinense; assembly: GCA_021442155.1. Classification (NCBI taxonomy): domain Eukaryota; kingdom Viridiplantae; phylum Streptophyta; class Magnoliopsida; order Asparagales; family Orchidaceae; genus Cymbidium; species Cymbidium sinense. Next base: position 11,829,316 of record CM038225.1, on the reverse strand, counting down.
GGTGATGACATTTCTGCCTCTCAATCGAAGATCTCCTCCTACAGCTAGAACCAATAAGGACTATCCAATATGAATGATCTACTCCATTAGCTCACTGATCAAGTTGGCAATCAATGCTGAGGCTGCCAACTTCTTGGTGAACCTCCTCCTATCTCTTTTTCCTACTTGGGTAGTAATCTTGGCCTCTATGGCCCTCTCTCTTTGAATCTGATCCCTTGCACTCTTAGGGATAACTCATCTTAACTCATGTGGGGTGGCAGACTCAGATAATCTATATCCTCTCCCAACTCACACGAGCACCCAAGGCCAAGCATAGAGACTTCTCCTATCCCTATTGATGTCTAATAGTTGGCATGGCATGGTGGTGATGCAGCTCACATCCTACTCTCCCTCTGTAGTTGAGAGGGTGTGAAACCTACTTCCACCAAGAATGGGAGAGGTCTCATGATTGGATCCCTCTTTAGCTACATGGGAGGCTTCCTCAACCTCCTTGGCTATGCACTGATAATACCTCTTGATCTTTCTATTCTTGTTGTGATGCTGAGTTTTAGTCAAAGGCACATGATGGGAGCTAGTACAAACCTCAAAGGCAAGGGAAACAACCTCAAATGCTAAGATTGACTTCTACTTAAAGACTGGGGCTGCGGTAGAGGTGAAAGTAGTCCTAACAGAGACTATGGCATGCACATATGGCACTCATGGCATGGAAACCTCTAAGGCCTTTCTCTTTAGTAATGGAAACTCAGTATCCAACTACAAATTAAACTGTAGAAGTGGCTTCTTGTCGGCCACCTCCTCCCTACTCAGTATACTGAGGGAAGAACCATTGCAAGTAATCTTGAAATGCTCAAATCTAAGGCCAAACTTGATGACTAGGGCAGAGGTGAGTATGGCCTGATCCATGGCCAAATCCACACCCAAAGCAAAGGAAAAATTGAGCTTTTTGGAAGACTAATGACTGGTTGCTTAAAAGAAAGAAGGACTAGGGCTTTTTTTCTATTAGAGAAGAAAAGGCATAGGATTAGACATTGCTTTAGTTATTATTCTCTTTGACTTGACTTTGAATTGAAACCCTAATCTTAACAAACTTGGTTATGTTAGATGGGGTTTATATATATTTTGGAGAGATTTATAATTTTAAGCAGAGATGTTTTGTTTAATTTGAACTTCACTAAGAGTGAGCTCAAATAAATTTTGAGATGGTGGATGAACTTTATTTTGCCATGCTTATGGCAAGAGGTTCTTAAAAGTTTTGAGTTGAGTTTGTTTAATTTATTTGGGTAATTTCTTTGATTAATTCTTTTTGCCTATTGGAGCTCCAATAGGAGTTTTAGAACCTACCAGAGTGACGTTTTAAAACCTAAAGGATGTTGCTCACACTTTCCTAAGGATGAAATAGGCAGGGTGCCCAATGGAAAAAAAGATAGTCTTAGACTTACATAAAAACATAAGTCCACTATCGATGCTTGGAGACAATGATTGACTATTAAAGATGGAGAAAGGAACATTACCCAATGGAGTCACAAAAAAATCCATGGTATTTTTATTTGGAATCGTAGGGATACCACATAAATCATACGGGATACTTATTAAAGTAATCGAGTGCGATATTGAGGTATGATGTACTACCTCGAAAGATAGAGACATCACCCTACAATGGACTTAATCACCTAATAATTACTCCTAAGCTAGATGGGTCTACATATATACTAGATATCTTTCCCTACTTTACATGGATAAGTGAAGTAGGGTTTATTTTATGGTGGGTTCCTTAGTTCCCTATAGAAGCAAGCTTTTATAGTTAATTACATACTTGGAAATGGGAATTTTCTAAGAAAACTCTTGATTAAAGTAATCAAATAATATCTCCAAAGATTTTCAAAGCTAGACTATCGAAGGATTGGTTGTTATTGGGAATCAAATGGGAAGAGTTCATATAAGAAGACTTATTTATGAATTCCATAGAAAGATGAGCAGGGAGCATCCAAGATACTAGGAAGCCTAGTGGATGCTTCAGTCTACTCTATGGTGAGGCTTAACATTTTTGAAAGAGAGGATTTTATTATTATTTTCTAGTTGAAATTTTATTAGAAAGTTAGGACTCACATACCAACAACACAAGATTGTGAAAATGACTAAGAGGTAAGGACTTATACTCATAGCAATAGAGAAATAAGCCACCTCAGAACTTAGATCTAGAGTGCTTTAGCATAAGCTAAGAGCTTAACCTAATTCCACTCAAGGGAATGGGATATGATGGTTCACTACCACAAAAGGAAATAAACCAATCCTAACTTTTTTGGACTTACAACCACCTAGAATAGCCATCAACTAACACCTCCTACAATTTAAGAACCATGTAGGCTAATCTTATGTAAATGCAAGATAGTTAGATTGTTATTAATTAGGAAAGAATCTAGAAAACTCACTCCCTAAGAGGCTAGATCATGATTGGTATGAAAATATGACTTAGATTAATGCAAAATTTACAAAATTTTAAACTATTTTGACACATTAATTTTGACAATGGCTTAGGATAATTAAGTCTAAATGCATGATGAAATTGAGTTGTGGGCTATATCATGAAGAGGTGTTCTCCACTATAAGAGACTACTCATAGGTCAAGCTTGTCTCTTATTGTGTAATAGTAAAGATCCTTTATTTTCAAGAGTGGAATAATATGATATGCATAGTGTGATAACATACAACTTTTAGTTAAGGGGTTGCTAAGTATTTTATTCATCTTGATTATGAGTTTAGGCTTTAAGATGAGGTTTTTAGTTGAATTGATTTTAGTTATGTGTTATTAATGGGGTAGAAACATTAATTTTATATTAGAGAGTCTACCATCCAACTTCAAATCAAATCACACTTTAAGAAACCTATAAAAGTATGTCATTTCTATTGCATAATCTAGACACAATAATCAAACATTTAAATTTTGTAAAAGAATAAATGGCTAATGTGGTACCACCATACATCCAAAAAAAAAATTAGGTAGAAGCCCTCATACAACATAGATTATAATTAAATTTTATAATTGAAATAAATGCCATGGGGGTCTTCAATTCTTTTTCTTATTTCCTTTTTTGAATTATTTTTCTTCAAGCTTCATAGGGCTTCCTAGGTCCTTACCTTCTAGCCACTGCTCATCCTAAACCCCATAGCACTAATCCTAATCTTGCTACAAGAATTACATCTTCATGAAAAATAAAGTCTAATTACACCTACCAAACATATGTTAGCTAAACTAACATATAAGCCATTCAAGTATACTTTACATTTTTGGACTTAGTACCTTGAACTTGGGTAACTGAACCCACCTATCCTAATTGGATCATGCTTAGGGGCTATAAACAAAACCTACAAGCAAGAATATTTATATTCATTTATAATTACAGTGACTCCTCAAGTACAATCCTTATAGAAAATATCATTAGGCTAATAACGACCTAACATCTAGTATACGCACAAACAATCCTAACATCCAATTTAAAAATGTTACATCACAAAATAAAACATATCACCACAATATACATCAGCCTAACCTAATACTAAGGTCGGTGACTTAGTATTCTAATGTGTGTGCTAAGGCTTAGTGTGGTATGTCTTGATTGATCTTTAGAATTAGGATTTTTTAAAGTCTTAGGATTGTTTAAATTACCCATTAAAGATGATTTCACTTTAAGTCTTTTGGTAGCTTGATTGATTTTAACTTATGTGTTTTACTTTGTTCACTACTTTCTTAAGATCTAATCATTATGAAGAGAAGAAAGAAACTTAACTCTTTCATCCCTAACCTAAGTTGATTTCTAAAGATAGATTATTATGGTAATTCTCTTAATGAACCATTTATGTATTATTTAGCCTAAGTTTAGATTATTCTTAATGATTCTTATTCAAACATGAAAGGCATCTCAAGATCAATGAAATTAAGTTGCCATCACTTGAGTAATACTCCACCACTTTCTTTTATTATCAATAATTTCCACACTCTTTCCTTTTTTATTTCTTTAATATTTGATTTATTATATACATATACATACAATGTACCCATGTTTTTGCACACTTAATGGATGTTGATGCATGAATTTAATAGGAAAGGTAGATTTCATCTCATATTTAAGCATATGCAAATATGTATAAGGAATTTAAGCAAGTACATGTTATTAAACCGGAAGTGAGATTATCTAAGACTTCCTTGGGGCTACTTAAAGCCTCGTGTTCCCAGGATGTACAGACTATATACTTTCCAATTTAAATACACATAAGCATTTACATAAGCATAGAAAAAAATCATGAAAAGATTGTATATAAATATCTTTTATTTATGTAAAGCTTAATGGCATGAACAAAGGGGTTTTACTTTGTATTCTAACATATGCACACACATATAGATGAAATTAAGCAAGTAGATATAATTGTTAAACTAGGGAAGTGATATTGACTAAGACCTTCTTGGGGCTACTAAGCCTCATATTCCCGTGATGTCTAGACTATATACTTGTTAATTTAAATACATGAACACATAAGTATGAACATAGAATAATACCATCAAGTGCCATCTTTTAATTATAAATAAATAAACATTTTATTTTCACATAATTAATTATTTATAATAAGTATTGATTTAAGCATAAAATCATTTAATTTATAATTAACATATAGTTTCAAAATAGTTTGAGATTTACTAGTGATAATAGCCACACCATATAATAAGCATTTATCTAACTCATGTAATTTGAATGCAATCATGTTCTTTTGATTTTAAAACATGAATACATGAAGCACATGATGCACACATTTATGATAATTGAAAGGAAGTAATTGAATATCACCACATAACATACTTGATTTCATTAGAACCTAAGTACAATCAAGTTAAATAAACATCCATTAAGCCTAATCAAAGCTTCTTTAAGATTTCATTTTAATGTTCAAATTATTAAAACCAAAGAGAGAGACATGATACTTAGAATTCCATTTTATATTAGTTATTTAATATGTTGAAGGAAAAAATAAATAAATTTTATAATTAATTAGGTTTAATTTATTAATTACATCAATTTACCGTTCCCAAGCTTCTTTAATATAATTAATCACTTAAACATGAGCCTTCAATGATATGCTTTGGAAAAATAAAATTGGTAATTCACCTAAAGAGATCTAATACAATTAGGCTCATGCTTAAGAGTTAGAAAGTAAGAAAGGAAAAGATTCAAGCTTAATACTCTTATGATTTCTCCACACCAATGGGAGAATCATAATTTCTTTAATGACTTTATGTTATTAAACACATAAAGGGGTTAATGGGTTGAAGCTTGAGTTATTTAAATTAATTTCATTTGCATTTCAATATTCTAAACATATTAATTAACCCATTAAGGGAATACATATTAAATTAATTTCTTTAATGGCTTTATCTTTAATTACTAAACATATTAATTAACCCTTTAAGGGAATACATTTGGAAATAATTCGGAGAGGGGGTCCTAATTAATTAGCATGTTATCCCCACTATTTTAATTAATTAATTATTCTTAATTACTTAATTTTACTATGAATTAATTTTTATAATTACTAAATCAATTAAAAGGGGTAATTAAGATTAAAATTTTGGGATTTCCCAAACCACATGGCAAATAATTCTAAGAAAAATATGGGAGGCAGAGGACATCGAATCAACATGCCAAATTTGGAATTAATTATAAGTAATTTCCTTAATTAAGATAATTAGCTAAGCTTCAAACTGTAATTAAGCACTATTCATTATGCATTAATTGGGTATTTTATTTTTATTAAATTGTCCTCTGTCTAAGCTTTCCAATATAGGTTTAGTTGCATTTGTTGGATTTTTTCTATAATTAGTTATAATTATTTGAAGTTCTAGCTATTTAATTATATTTTTAAACCTTAATCGGCCATGGACACGCGACAAGTGCTTTCCATGTGGCACCAAAGATTGGTTAATTAAAATGTCTAATGTGACTTGTGACTCAATGGTGGTGCGAAGATTTCACCGCTCGATTGATCAATCGGTGAGATTAATCCCATGATTATAAAGGGATTCGAGATTTCTAACATTATTAATCATGGACGTCCATTCTAATGGCACGTAATATACTACTGTTGATCTGTCGTCCCACTAATGTTAAAAGACGGACACCATCCACCTTTTGCCACTTGATCTGAGCTCACTAGAGTTCATTTGATGGTGAAATTGACTCCAAAATAATCAGGGAGGAGATATAAGGAGATCCTATAGTGGAAATTGCATGAAATTACATTTTTTTTTTGAAAAATACCAACACATAATCGCCAAATCTATGCTTTCTAAATTTCTACCTCGCCAAAGAAAAAGATCCCCAACTAATTTTGGGTAATTTAGCCTTAATTTGGGTTTTAATGAAATCAATTAAACCTTAGTTAATCATTGATCATTAATTAAATTTAAATGAAACTTTGGGAAACTAAAATTGATGTTAAAACACACCTCAAGAAAAATTTTCATGAATTAATTCAATGTAATTCATGAGAAATGAAATTTCAAATCCTAAACCATAATTTTTAAATTAATTAATATAAAATAAAATAATTAATAAAAATAAATTAAATAACCTTAAATCAACCTAATGAACTCTAATGAACATAAAAACACTAATGAAACTCATTAGAATTTAATAACTATATATTGACTTAATTAGGGGATTAAATGAATTAAATAATTCAAATAATTCACCAAAACTTAATTAAATCATAATAAATCCACCAAATATCCAAAAATTATGAATGAACAGTCTTTGGAAACATCGTTTAGAGAGGAATCATAGAAAAATAAAACTCCTAAATGATTTGCATCAAATTAGGCTTAATTTAGTTTTAAATGAAATAATTAAAATATTAATTACACCCTAATTATGAATCTAATCAAGGTGAAACTTTGAAAACATTAAATTGACATGGAACCCACGTGTCATAACATTTTCAAATCCATTTGACTTTTGGAATGGGAATTATTGAATTTTCATATCTCTAGGTTAATATTAATGAAATAATGAATAAAGAAAATTCATTAATTTATAAAATCATGCAATAAATTGAATTAATCTTCATCAACCTAAAAAAAAATACTTAGGATAGTTCTCCAAACAACTTAAGTCAAAAAATTTAATCATTTTCTATACTTAAGGGTTAAGGAAAGTGATAAAACATATTAATGCTTAATTAAATCTTAAGCTATTGAACTCTTAATCAAACTAATGCAATCTTAATTAAACCTAAGAATGAATTAAACACAATCCCTAGCTTAGTATAAGTCAAATGAAACTAAACCAAGTAAAATAAATGAAACAAAATCAAATGAAGCAAATCAAATCAAATGAAATAATTCAAACCAAATTAAATTAAAAGAACAAACTAAACCAAGAATGAAAATCAAATCAAACCAAAAGAAATGAAATAAAAAATCAAATTTACAAAGAAAAGAATCAATCCAAAGTCTAAACTAAATTCAAATCCAAACCATATAAATGAAATTAAAGGGATTAATTATGATACTTAAGGATCTTAGTTAGACCTTTGAGATGGATCTTTATCTTAGGATGAAGGTTTCATTCCATTAGGGGTTAGGATGTTGAATGGAATGGGTTCCACCCAAAAGTAGGATCTATTCGACTCTTCATTCTTGAAAACCTAAACTCACTTTAACCAAATAAAAGTGAAATAAAATGAAAATAAATCAATAAATCATTTGAATTGAAACCATCCAAGGTAAAATTAAAACAAATTTAAACTCCAAATTGAAACTTTAACTAAAGAAGCCCAAAGAAAGTCTTGCTACACATGCCTATTCTCTCCACACATTAGTTCATTAGGTCATTCTATGATTTCTTTTTTGATTCTCTATGTTGTGATGTGTTGTGATATGATATGCTTCACATGTCTTTGTGGTATACTATTTTAGACTACATGTCTAGGATTGTTTGCCCATTTGAATGGATGATAAAACATTCATTTTAGATCAAACATTATCTTTTGTACGAGGCTATGCTAAAAAGGAATGTTATCATAAATGAAATTAAAAAAAACTATTGTTTTCTTGTAGGTATGATTAAGCCCTTATGCACAGCCCATTTGATAGGTGGGCTTGGCAAGCAACTAATGCTAAGCCCGTATGTTTGAGAAATATAACTATTATGTGTTGTTTGTACTTTGTTAACATTTGTTCTGTAGGGCTTAGGATTAATTTTGATATCAAAATATAAATTTGAGCTTAGAATTAGGTTAGGATCTATGGGATCTAGGATTAGAAAGAAGATAGGTGCAATGGTTCCTTGTAAAGCCCTATAGATATCTGTGAAGAAAGAGACTATCTTGGAAAGAAGACCCATAGATCTAGACTTGTAATTCTAGAATAAAGGCAGCTCAACCGCCCATTTTTTTCTAGTGTGTATAGATCACCGCATTGGCCTTTTTATTAAATTAAATTGGTTTGATTTATTTTGGGTGCATAATTGAATCAATCTGCTTTTCTAGGTTTCTTTCTTTGTTGTTCTTTCCTGTGATTGAATGCCTAGATGATTAGTCTTATAGGGAAAATTAAATTGAAATAAAAAATAAAAAGAAAAATTGAAACTTCACATAAATTAAAGCCTTAGCAAAACATTAAATCAATTAGAAACCAATTAAGTTTGAAACCATGAAATCATATTGCTCTAAATCCTTAAATGAGCAACTTCACCCATTGCACATAAAGAATTATGAGGATGACCACCTTCTTGGGGAAGACTGCCTTCTATTTTTATTTGGCCCATAACCATTTTTAATTGCATGGCATTAGCATAAAAATGCATACCCATGACCTCAACTAATTCTTGAATCAAAATATTTAAAAATCTAAAAAATGTGCATTAGTTAGATGCATTTTGTACCCTACATGATCTTAGGGATAAGGGAGTGAGTCTAGGTACATAGATTCCTTTCTTAAAAATGCAACAACTCAGCCATCTTGCATTCATAAGACTTGATGACATGAATTTTAAAATATGCTTAGGTGGTGTGTTGATCTCACTTTTGGAGTGAGCTCTCAACTTCTCCATCTTAGACATAACACTAAGAGTTCTTAGTCTTAAGACACTTCTAGTGATTAGGTGAACACTTAACCTAACCGAGACTTAGAAGAGTTAGCCATAAGAATGAGTTATGTCTTAGGGGTATTAGGAGGACTTGTCTACCCTATAGCTTGAACCCAATCCTTGCTTCCTCCTTCAAACCAATCAAAACCAAATCTTAAATGAATTCCAAGTCAATTAATTTTCTCAAATAATAAATCATTTCAAAACCCAAATATTAATCAATTCCAACTCAATTGATTTTCTCAATTCATAAATCAATTCCAATTCAAATGATTAAAACCTTTGATAGAATTCAAATCCTAAAATCTTTTCTAAGCCCTATGATTTCATCTTATGGACTTAGCTCAAATCAAATTCAAATCACTCCAAACTCAAAAGATTTTGTCATAACCCATTTATATTCTCATTTATATTCACAAATATAAATAAAATATAAATTCTAATAACCAAAACTAAATTCAAAACTCTAATCCAAATCACTCCAAACTCAAAATATTTTCTCATAACCCATTTATATTCTCATTTATATTCACAAATATAAATAAAATATAAATTCAAATAACTAAAACTAAATTCAAAACTCAAATCCAAATCCAACTTATATCCTTTAAGCCAATTTCTTGATTTAGCCAAATAATTCTCAAATCAATCCAAACCCTTGGATTTTCTCTTCAAACAATCACTCTTTCAATCATATGCCCAAATATAAGCATAAACTACAATCATCAAACCAAATTCAAGCTAACCCAAATCAAACCTATGTTCACCCTTTTGACTTGAAATTGTCAAATGAACCGAAAACCATTTGACTCCAAACCACTTGTAATAGGATTTATATTTCCATCATAAGTCCATATGTGAGTTCAACTAAACTTGAATCAAGTTAATTGACCCATTTAGGCTCACTTGACCTAAAGTGACCTAAAGCACCTTTTTTAGCCAAGTTCTAATCCAACCCAAATTAGATTGAACTAAGCCCATCCAAACCTCACATGGTGATCAACAATCATCTTAGGATGATTGATCACTCAAATTGGGTCAAACCAAGTCAAACCAAAGTCAAACTTAGCCTTTGACCAAGTCAACACTTAGCCAAAATGAAACCCAAACTAGCCAAAATCCATCATAAGCCAAATTGATTGAAACCATTGATCTAAACTAATTCATAATTAATGATTGAACATGACCAAGTCATCAATTGAACCAAACCAAGCCTAATTGGCCACTTAACCTAATTTGACCTAAATTAACTTAAAAAAGCCAAAATGAGTCAAATCTTGATCTATGCCAAATTGATTGCAACCAATGGGTCAAATTCATTTTAAATTGATTATTGAATTTGACCAAAGCTTCAATTGACCAATTAGACCCAACCTAGCCTAATTGACCATGAACCCAACTTGAACTAAAAGGTTAAATCTTGAAATCAAACCAAACCAAAATTGATTGAAACCAAAGCTTGCAATACATTTCAAATGATCAACCAAGCTAAAATAACCCATGACCTAACCTAATACAAATGGGTCAAATTGGTCAACTTGACCCATTTGACCTAAATGAACTAAATTAAATATAAACCAAATTGAACCAAACCAATGATACCCATAGGCTCCAAATGATCATTTGAACTTGACCTAACCCATGGTTTGACCCAATTGACCAATTGGTCAACCTAACCCAAATTGACCCAACTTGACCTAAATGGGTCAAATTTAACCAATTAAATCAAATGAACTCCAAATCACAAATTTGGCCCAACCCATTTTGAATCATTTCAAATCTCAAATCAAAATCATGGCCAAATGACCACTTTGCCCTTAGGTCAAAGGGTATCATGACCAAATTCAATTGAATTTGGTCTCTCAAGGCCACTTGGCACCTTTTAGTGGTACATGGACACCAAGGAGGGTGGTGAACATGACCCAATGAGCTTGGGTTGGCCATGACCCAAGGCCAAATCGACCTCTCCAATGGCATTTGAGCACTTGGAACTCCAAATGCACTCACCTATCACATGGGCATCCACTACCCAAAATGACCCATGTGGGGTATTTTGTAGCTCAAACCATGCTTCCAATCCATGCCATTGATAAAAAATGGCAATTCAGCCTCTCACCATCTGATCCAAGGAGGGGGAGATATACTCCCCCTCATTCTCACTCAAACCACAAGCAATCATTTCCTCAGAGCTAAGGAGATTCAATCGAAGCCTCCAAGCTTTCCAAGCCATTCCCAAGCTATTTGATTTTATTTATGGTTTTACTCAAAGCTAAATAGGGAGACAATCCAGCTCAACTCATCCAATTCTCAACCAAAATCAAATTAACCTTGCACACCATAAGTGGACTCATCGAGCTCAACCAAGTCATTTCCCAAGTCTCCAAGCCACAAAGCACCATTTCATCAAGGTCGATCACCTATACTCAGGGCTTACCTCCTCCTGAAGCTACCAAGACCCTCTAGGTAATTGCTCAAAACCATAACCATAGGAAAATTTGGTTGGTCTTTTTTGAAGGAAATTGTCACCCTTTAAAATCATGACCATTGGATGTGCATCCCCCCACTTTCCGAAGGTGTGGGATCATTTTGATCCCAATTGGAGCTCAGGTGAGTTCAAATTGAACAAATTCATCTCCCGTTGCTCGCGAAGGAGAAGGATCACACACTGTCTGTTTCGCGTGATTGGAACAGATGGTTGTGATTAGATCATGCTAGATCCCTTCTGATTTATTCCAAAATTGTGGGATTGATCTCGGCCATCCGATCTTAAATCAGATAGCATCGTAGAAGATGCGGCCAACTAACTCATCCCATGGATGTGACAACTTAAATAACCTATCCCTGTGCAAAGCAAAGCGTCTCGCCACATCATGGGGATTAGGGTTTAATTAAGTTTAATTAATCTGATTTTAATGTGAAACTTCCAAAATTTGTAACTAATTATAGAAAAATTCAAAAAAATGTAAACTAAGGCTCATTTTAAAGATAGTTTAGCAGAGAATAATATATAATTAAAATCAATTGATTTTGAATAGTAATTTTCACTCAATTTGGTTTTATTAGAAATATAATTGCTAATTTAATTACTCATAATTAATTCCAAACTTCTGAGGTTGATTAGTGGGATGACCTCTACCTCCCATGATTTTCTTGGAATTTATTATTAATTAATTAGGGGAATTGCTTATTTCATCCTTAATCCTCTTAATTAATTAAATGATTAATTAACATGTTAAATATGATAATTCATTAATTAAACTTGTCATCATCATGAAATAGTGAATGGACATAGGAATGAGATGAGGACCTCTTTTCTAATCTTTCCCCTAAGTTTATTTATTAGGATTAACATTTAATCAACTTATAATTAATTAATGACTTAATCACTTCATTAAATAGTTTAATTAATCAAACTTAAAACCAAATCATTCTAGAACTTAATCATTCAATCTTGGGTAGATTCTTAGGTGTTCAATAACCTAAGAGAACTCCAAATAAAATTATAATCAAACTACATGTGTAGGATGGTTATGAAAGTACTTAATTAAACCCTTTAGCTTAATTAATCAATAATTATGAGCCAATTGCATTAAGCCCCTTCATTTCTTAGGTGCATTGCATTTAATTTCATATGGTTGCATATCATATGTTGGCTCACATTTGATAATTATGTTAAAGTGGTATAGGTAAGGGTAATTAATGGATTTAAGTCATACCTTAACCTAAACAAAATATATAAAATCAACCTAATTATTCTAAATTAAACTAAACTAATTCACATGGGGAAATGGGTTAGGACCAATAAAACTTCATATTTCCTAAGTCAAATCAAATTTAAAAAATAAAAAATCTCCTTAAAGAATTTTGATTCATTTTAAATAATCTTATTTTATATGATTGTCCTTAGAAGTAATTAGGGTGAATGAAGTCATGTGCTCACATCTCTTTATTTCTTTCCAAGCATGCTAAATATTGTTTGTCATATGAAATCATGCATTCATTTCTTTTAAAAAATTAATTAAATAAAATGCTTCCTTTTATGTCAAACTTGATGTGTTGGCTAAAATCAAGAATATGAGTGGCTATTATCACTATTAAACTAAAAATTATTTTCAAAACCTATAACTCAAAGAATATGAATGAAGTGATGCTACTTATGAATATTTATAAGCTTGCATGTGATTATAGCATAAGATGCATTATGAAGTTCTTTTCTTCTCTTAACATGGATTTACATAGGGCTTGCAAGTGTATAGTTCATTTGAAAAGAACACAACACTTGCTTAAATCTATTCTATGCATTTCTATGTTATGACTTAAGACATACATGTAAATAAAAAACCAAATCAAACATAATCTTTTGCATGATTATTTTATCCATTTGGTTCTTTTGTACATCTACATGTATTTAAGAAAAGTGGTATATATCCTGACATCTGAGGCTTTAAGTATAAGTAGTCTTGTACTTACCCTGTAGAAAATGATGGTACTATACTCACTTATGACTTTTATACATATGGATGTGCATTTAGTTAATGGATGAGAAATTCACCTTTTTCTACATAATAAAGACATGCATCAATGAAATATCCAAATTTTCAAATCATATCTCTTAGCATTCATCATCAAAGTGTGCTAAAATTTGCATTGCATGTATAGGTATGCTTAGGATTATTCATATGCATGGTATACATGGTGGAAAGAAATAAATGGGTGTGTGTTATGTGGTAGTAATCCACCCTAACTAATCCTAAGATGCCTTTCTTATTGAATAGGGCTATTTAGAGCAAATCTAAACTTAGGGTTAATTAAAACACATAATAAAATATTCACTAAAAAAATCATTAATGAACTTACCTTAGAAATTCTTTAAGGCAGGGATGAAAGAGAAGTTCTCTTCTCTTTTCTTCTCTTGACAACATTTAGTAACTAAGTGTAGGTTCATTCAAACCAAATCAAATCACCAACTAAAATTGACAAATCAACTAAATCACTTAAAATGAAACCACCATTGAATCCTTTCACACTTAGAAAATTCAATTTTAAAACCTAGCTAAGATATGCCTACACAAGCCTTAAATGGCACACACATTAGACTAAGTCACCATTTCTAGCTTTAGGTTAGGGGCATGCATGATTTGATGAATTTTGTTTTAATATTTTTAGATAGATGTGGTGTAATGCAGATGATGTTATAATTTAGCCTAATCATACTCTATAGGGGTTGTGCTTAAGGGGCCGTAATAAAATATAAATGCTTTTTGTTAGGCTTTATACCCCTATAACCCAAAACAAAGTGGACTTGGTGTGGGTGCTAAGTCCAAATTATTCATATAAGCTTGTTGTGTGTATGTTTAGCTAATCTATTTTTGCAGTTTAGTCAGATTTATCTTTCCTATTTTGATGTAAATTTTGTAATTGAGATTTGGAATGAATTTTATGGGGGAATTAAAGTGAACATTGGTTATAAGACCATGTCTTATATACTTTGTGAGGCCTTGGAGCAGACTACATCCTAAGTCAAACTAAAAGAAAGAAAGAAATGAAGAAAGAAAGAAATGAAGAATGGAAGAAATGAATAAATGAATAATTAAGACCCTCATAACATGAATTCCTTTTAATTATAATTATTCATTTGTAATCTGAGTTGTATAAGGGTAGAGCTCGGCTACCCACATTTCTTTTGGTTGTGGTGGAACTCGACCACATCAACCTCTATTCTTTTGCTAATTTTATAAATTGATTGATGTTATGTTTATGATTGCACAATTAGATGACATGATTTTCCTAGTTTCTTAATTGCTTGATGGTTGTTGAATGGCTGACGATTAGGCTCTTAGGAAAAAATAAATTTTCTATCCAATTAATCAACTCAAAATTAAACTAAATAACTCATAACCTCACCTAAAGCCTAGGACATAAATCAAGATAATAAAAGATTTAGTAACCCCTTAGCTGGATGTTGTATGTCTCATATCATGCATAAACCATATTGTCTCACTCTTGCTAATGGAGGGCTTCCACCATTGCTAGAGAAGATGGCTTGACCTTTGAGAGCCATGGTCCATAATCAATTTCTCATACATTAGGTATATGAAATCCCAAAGCCTGTGTCAAATAAAAATGTTTAAAAGTCAAAATAAAATTTGACAAAATTTGCATTAGATTAAGTCATTTATTCATGGCCTTCATGATCTAGTTTCTTAGGGAGTGTGTTTAAGGACTTAGTCTCCTTTCTAAACAAATAGTAGCTTAGCCATCTTGCAAAGCATAAGACTTACCTGCATGTATTTAAAATTCTAGGAGGAGTTAGTTGGTGGCCACTCCAGGTAATTGTAAGTCCAAATGTGGATTTACTCTCTTGTGGTGGTAAACCATATACCCATTTCAACTTAGATTTTGGTTTGGCCCTCACCTCTCCCTAGATTTAGGATCCGAGGTTGTTGTTTCCTTGGGCTACAAGCATAAATCCTCACCTCTTAGGCATTTTATAATCTTGTGTATGGAATTGTAAGCACTAGATTTCTAATAAAAATTCAACTCAAACATATAATTGTCCTCCAATTTCAAAATATAAAGCCCAACCATAGGATAGTTTTGTTAGTTTCCTAGCATCATGAGCATCCCCTACTCATCTCTCTTTGATAATAACTCTCTTTTGATCAATCCCACTTGATTTTCTAAAATAACCAATTGTTGATAGTCTATCTTTGAAATCTTTGGAGACAATCATTTACCTTAATCAAGAGTATTCTTAAGGAATCTCATTCCTGATGTAATTAACTATGGGGCCTCCATGGGAACTTAATAAAACCCATCTTAAAATAAACTATTTTACTTTTCCATGTAAAGTAGGGGAAAGATCTCAGTACATTCAAAGACATCATGTTAGAGTCCTCATTAGGTGATTAGGTAATTATAGTAGTGACTTCATCTCGAGATAGTACATCATTCTCAATGTCACTGATCACCTAATGAGTACATCGGATCGTGGTGTCCCAACACATAATAATAACTTCAATAAAAAAATAAAAATAAACACATAGATTTTATGACTCTGGGATGGTTCCTCTCTCCATCTTTGGTAAATGATTATCTCCAAGTATCGATAGTGGGTTTGTATTTCATATGAATGAGACTATCCTTCTTTCCATTGGCACTTAGCTCATTTTATTCTTAAGCTGTTAGCCAACATCCTTTAGGTTTTAGGACCTCACCCTGTAAAACCCAAAATTTGGTCCCCCCAATAGGTGAAAATAAAATTTAACCAAAAAAGAGATGACTAAAAACTTGTTGAACCACCTTACCATCTTCTATGGTAAGAAAGGTTCATTCTATAAATAAGAAAAATAAATCTCACTTTTCAAAGAAACTTTTCAAAGACATAATAAAAACTAAAATTTTCACAAAATATATAACTCAACCCCATCTAACAATCTGATTGTTACATGTAGGTTCTTTTCAAAACCAAAATCAAAATCATCTCAAAAGCACATATTTAAATGAACATCTTCATTCAATATACCCAAATTTATTGAATGAAGATTTCATTTCCAAATAAAATCTTTCATAAAATTGAAACCCATTCAATATCTCATATGTTGAAGTTGAGTTTCTTCTTTCAAAAGCACATATTTGAAAATAAACATCCTCATTCAATATACCCAAATCCATTGAATGAAGATCTCATTTTCAAATAAAATCCTATGATAAAATTGAAACTCTGTTTCAATATATCTTACATATCTTGAAGTTGGAGTTTCTTGCTTTTCAAAAAAGTACAAATTTGAAGATAAGCCTCTTCATTCAATATATCCAAATTTTTTTAATGGAAGTTTCATTTTTTTTACAAAAAATGAAAATCACACCATTTATAACTCCACTTAACACATTCCACATGTGTTAAGTTGGAATTCCCTTCTTTTTAAAAATCAATAATCACACATAAGAATTTCATCTTTGAAAATAAAATATGATTGACTTCCATTTACATATCAAATTTGTTAAAAAAATCTCTTGTAAAAAATCATGAAAATCAAAATATTGGAATTCCATTTGACATACACAAAATTGTCAAATGAGAGTTTCATTTTTCAAAAAGAAAATTGAAAATAAATTGGAGTTTATTTAACACACAATTTTTGTTGAATAGAAACCCCCTTTTTTAAAATAAATTTGGATTTTTATTTAGCATACACAAATTTGCTAAGTGAAGATCTCATTTTAAAAAATCAAAACATAAAAATCAAACACATTTGGAAGTTTATTTAGCATACACAAATTTGCTAAGTAAAGATCTCATTTTCAAAATCAAAACACAAAAATCAAACACATTTGGGCTTTATTTAGCATACACAAATTTGCTAAGTAAAGACCCCATTATCAAAAAAAAATCACATTTGATCTTTACTTAGCATACACAAATTTGCTAAGTAAAGATCCTATTTCAAAAATCAAAACAAATATCAAATACATTCGAACTTTATTTAGCATACATAAATTTGCTAAGTAAAGATTCCATTTTCAAAAGTCAAAACACATTTGAATTTTACTTAGCATACACAAATTTGCTAAGTAAAGACACCATTTTCAAAAATCAAAACAAAAATCAAACACATTTGAACTTTACTTAGCATACACAAATTTGCTAAGTAAAGATTCCATTTTCAAAAATCAAATCAAAAATCAAACACATTTGAACTTAGCATACAGAAGTTTGCTAAGTAAAGACTCCATTTTTAAAAATCAAAACAAAAATTAAATACATTTGAATTTTATTTAGCATACACAAATTTGCTAAGTAAAGATCACATTTTTTAAAATTAAAACAAAAATCAAAACACATTTGGACTTTATTTAACATACATAAATTTGCTAAGTAAAGATTCCATTTTTAAATTCACACATGATATACATCATGGACAAACAAGCAAAAGAAGAAAATTGTTTTTGAACATCTCATTTAGCATACCCAAATTTGCTAGATGAATAATCCCAAATAAAATCAATTGACCCTTTATTTAACATACTCAGATTTGTTAAATAAAGGGCTCCCAAATAAAATAAATAAAATAAAAAACAAATTCAAATATGAACTAATGGAAGCATTAAAAGTCTCTTCAAAATATTTGAACCCATTTTCAACATACACAAATTTATTGAAAGTGGATTCTAAACTCAAAAATCTCTTCTCCAATTCATTCAAAATTTTCTCTACTAAATTCATTGAGCCCTACTTAACAATTTTAAAATATTAAGTGTGGTTTCAAACTATAAATCAAAGTTAAAAAAGGTCAGCAGAATATCAAAATAGAAAAATCTGATTTGAGTTTGTTTCCAACAAAGTTCCAGCTTCAGTCAACTTTTTCTCAAGATGTGCAAATGGACTCCGAGAAGTATGTGTTCACCTTCCCCTTTGGGATGGATTTGGCCTTAGATCGGGCAGCCTCCCCCAAACTGATTTTGCTCATCTGATACACTTTGGTAGAGGATTTGAGGGGGCTAGGATTACTTGTGAGGGGGCAACCCTCACCATCAAGAATGTGGTGAGGTAAGCAATCATCCATACTGAGATGCCCTTAGATTCTAAGTTTCTATCACTAAAGAGGAAGATGGTAGAGGTTCTCATAGTAGCCACGCCCAAAGGCATGCATAATTATTCCCATCACTCCCCTGCAGCTAGTACTCACACTGCTTCCTTGGGGAAGGCTACCCTAGCTTCGTGGATAGTCTCCCCTACCTGGTGTGGTCTAGCTCTGCATCTCCACCCTAACTCAACAAGAGACTGCCATGATCATGCATAAGGAAGATGGAGGTAATCTCTCACATTACAGAAGAGGGGTCACCCAGAATAGTTTCTCCTTTGGTCACTCAGAATAAGTTCCATCCCCTTTTTGAGTTTGAATAAGAGGAAGATGTTAGGAGGATTACTATATCACCTCCACCTCCAGTTTAGTATGAGACACCTATCAAAAATAAGAGGAGGTCATGCGGCCTGTGGACAATGCCAAGTTATGCTTATGGACGGGAGTCCAATGGCCCAATTTGATGACCAATTATCCTCACGTGAGAAGAGCATATCCATCAGAGAGAGGCCCGAGTATCGTCATGTTACTAGAGAGAGGTGAAGATATGCAAGGTATGCAGCTCCTCATAGATTTCCACGCGCTACCATCGGTCACATTAGTAGTATTCTATTGACTAGTACCACCCATCACAGGAGGGGAGCCCCCGTACAAAAGTAGTCGGTGTTATCTCCACCACACCGCTCCACTCCATATCCTCTATTGCTAGTTCATGTTCCATCTTCTACAATTCCACCCAAAGCCATGAGAGCAGCATCAAGGGAAAAGAAAGCCACACTGGTGATCCGGCTATGGCCAAGGGATCCACTCCATCTACTCCAGGTGAGGCCAACTCTCGCTTGACCTCCTACTTCGCCATGGTGAAGAGGGAGTGGAGACCTCAGCATCGTCCATCACCACCACTAATCATCATGGAGATAGTGGGCAAAAGGAGAAGGAGAGTTATTATCCCCATGTGATAGTAGATCCCCCAAGGAAGACTCCACCTAGCAGTTGACAGCCATGAGCATGTGTCCTCCAGTGAGTGTAGCCCTCACAGGGTTAGCTCTCTAGTAGCAAAGGAGGTCAGATGTATCTTCGTTCATGAGCATGATCCCACTACTAGTCAGCAGTGAGCATTTTTGCCTGCACAGTTAGACTGCTGCTTGGATGATATCTTAGTATAGTATTTTACTGAAAAGAAGGAAATCCTAGGGTATGACTGATCTGACCTCAAAGAGGAGAAGGTTATCTTTGATCCCAATGAAGATGATTTGTTGGAAGACTCGAGGGTGCATATGGTTGATACTGAGGTTCTCTCCTTGAGATCATCGAGTTTGGAAGGTGTTACAAACAAGATGATACAACCTATTTGACCCAACACCTCCTTCAACAACTCAAAGAGGATGAACATTGATAAGATGAAAGACTTGAAGATTTGTTAGCTAGCCTAGCACTTTAATCAAGCTCCAGCAATATATCCTACCATTGTGGAGATTGGTCATCCTGAGTTATTGCATGTCCTGGATCAACCCAAGAGTTCACCTCTGATAGAGCAGGGCAGTACTAGCTTGTATTGGAAGGTAGTGGACAGTGCCATCATACAAGAAAAAGATATCAAACTCATGGTTGAACAATAAGTGAGGGAAGCATTGGTGTAAGCCCGAGGTGGTTCATCAATTCCAAAAGGTATACCATACCCAGAGGAATTTGATGCTATCCAATATCCTAAGGATTTTGTGCCTCCTTCTTTCAAAAGTTTTGATGGCAGCAAAAACCCTGATCAACATATAACACAGGCCAACATTTTAATGCTTGGTGGATGGCATTATGTCTCTTTGTCAATAGTGCATAGCTTTTGATTGGTATGCGAACTCCCAACAGTGAAGATTTTGGAGTTGGAGTAACTCTTAAGAGATTTGTGGAGCTCAAAGGGTAACTGTGGTGATCTCGTTGTGGCTCAATAACACCGTGAGTCCTCATTGATTATATTCTTAGATGGTGTATAAAGCATGAAATGTGAACCTTCTAAATAACATGCTATTGAAATTTATTAAAGAATATTCATGGACCTGTTATTCATGCTTAAAGGTTTCACCATTAAGATATTTGAGAAGTTAATAACAATTCTACAGAGAGGAAACATTTTTCAAGATTAGTCATTAAAGCCAAAGCCACGTAAAGCCTATGAAAAGAAGCGGGTAGTAGATTGGACAAGGGGAAGCAACTAGTGGATCGAGAGACCTCGAGCTCCATATTCTTCATCTTCCACCTTTACCACCGCTCACCATCTTATCACCATCACTCCATGGCCTCGCCACCTCCTCCTCACCATACTCAGTAGCGATACATACCCACCCCGTAGCTATCATATCATCCACCTACTTTTGGATAAATTAAATAAACTTATTCATTTAAGAGGGAGGTAGTAAAAAATCTTTAAGAACCTCTTAAAGAAACTGATTTAGCTACTGAGCCTAGAAGTGGAGGAAGTGGGGAGTAATGATCCTAACTTTTGCCCTACCATCACATGCTAGGCCATATTTTGGAGGATTTACATTTAAGGACTGCTTGAGCATAGCTACAAGTCGTTATAGTTATCCCTAAGAATATCTAGTAGAACAACCATTATGTAGGGTAATCCTTGGGGATACATGTGATCCTCTAAAATAAAAGAAGGTTGGGATATCTCTTTATCCCAAACCTCTAAAAAAGATTATTTCTAAAATCAAGAAACTTTCCTTACAGGTGCCTGAGGCAGCTCAAACCTCCAACATCAAGGAAGGTTCATAAGTTGCCAAAGATAACTTAGGGAAAGTAGAGCTCAGACAAGTAGTCATACTTGGTGATAGCCAAGTAGCACAACCACCAGATCCCCTCCATTCCACATTGTACTACTACTTCACTGCATTCTACTCCTAGTCTTCTTCTAGTAGACATCTTGTATTGAAGGATGAGGGCATCAAATCCCCACTTACTTTACTAGATTTCTACTATGTACCTCCTTTAAATCTAAGAAATTGAGGAATAAAGCTAGTTTGAATTACATCACCATGGGTTATCTAATTCTACTCTTTAGAAAACTCTTCAAGTCTTAATAATTATAACAACTCTGATCATCCTCTTTCTAATTTAGAGATGGACTTTCCTTCTCTGAATAATATGGGTTCACCTCTTGAGATAGACTTGGAATCATCTGATTCTGAGGGTCCTATAGGAGAAGTTAGGTATGCTGATGAGTAGTAGAACTTTCCATTAAACCATCTCACAAAGTCACCAAAGTCACCAAAGTCAACCTTCATAGTGGCAAAGTTCTACCTCCTAGGGTAGCACCTCAAGACAAGGAAAAATAAGTCATTGGTACCAATGAGCAAGAAGCTCCTCCATAGGATGCTCCACCCATGGATATGCTTGTGGAGGATCGGAGTTGATTATAATGTCCTCACCTAAGAAAGTTGCCAGCTAAACTAAGCATATATGATGCCCTTATCTTATCCAAAGAGATGAGGGAATCATTAATCAAGGCTCTTCTTGATCCAAAAATATGCTTAGCTCAGCTGAAAGCAATTGGAGAGGAGGCACATTATTCAAGAGAAGCCCAGGGAGTCACATTCATCGATGAAGACCTTCTAGGGGACATGGAGCACAACCGTCCCCTCTACATCACAATATATGGGCGATTCGACTTTCTAGGGTGTTGGTTGATCCAGGTGCATCGGTGAACATTATGAGCCTGAAAACCCTTGCCTATTTAAGGATTGACATCTCTAAGCTCTGAGGAGATCAGATGATGTTGAGAGGATTCAATGAATAGGGAGAGAGGGCTTTAGGCTCCATAGTGTTACCTTTGGAAATAGGCTACCAGAAGACTAAAGCCAAGTTCTATATAATTAATTTGAATACATCATTCACTACTTTACTCGGTAGGCTTTGGATACACTAGAACAAGATGGTTCCATCTTCCCTTCATCAATGTATCAAGTTTTGAAGAGATGGAATCAAAAACAATATCAAAGGAGATGAAAAGCCATTTTCAGTTAGAGAGGTCGAGATATATGAAGATGCGACCTACTATCTTCCTCAAAATCAAAATGTCTATTCTCACAAACTTGGCCAAAATTCAAATACAAAAGAAAAAGAAAAAGAAGAAAAGGAAAAAAGAAAAAAAGAAAATACAAGTGAGTGGAGAAAGGACACGAGGAAGAGGTAGAGTCAGCATGTTACATTCACCCAGTTCATTCCACCATATACATATGGGTATGACTGACCTCCACCAAGTAAAGGCAAGAGATAGAAGAGGCCTGTGAGGTGGAAGACCCCCCGGTTGGCGGCCCAACAAGGCTATGTTCCAATTCATGAGTACTCTATTCACATAGACTTTGGAATCCAGCAGGATGAGTCTCATTAGCACACCACCAACCCTCTCGGGTTTCATTGGAGGTGACACTGAGCATAGTGATGAAGACTGCCTCCAAGAAAAGCATGAATGTATTCGAATCAAGATTATGTAAAACCATTAGGCAGCAATTGGGAACTTTAGCTCTAACCCCACTTTCTTCTAAAAAAGTTAAGGATTTAGTAGTTAAGGAAGCCCACAAATCTTCCATGGATGTCAAGCCAAAGAGATTCTATTGGGATCATCATCCTCAAGTCAAGGGTAGAACTTGAGGATAATTCATATAAAGATTTAATGGAATTACCTTTTGATTGGTACTTTGTGTTCATAATCTTGCAAAGAAAGGTTTGATTCTTACACATGGTCCAAGCATGTCGAGTATTTTGAGAAGTTATAACAACAAAGGCATGGATACAATCAAGACCGTGACTAGGATTCGACAGTGGGTCCAACACAATGATGATCGCTAGTTGTCACAATCATCAGAGTCCGATAGGTTCTTCTCAAACCACTAACTCTTATGAGGAAGTGTGTGTTTAGAAACTTTAGATGATCGATGATCTTCAAATCAAAGATGCACCTCTAGAATTTGAAGAAGAAATCCATTCAACCATCGACAAGCTCAAAGAAATCAACCTCGGGATAGAAGAAGATTCATGCCCCACATACATCAGTTCTTTACTGAACGAAGAAGAAACTAATGACTTAGTTAGAATATTGACTAAGTTTAAGGACTGCTTTGCATGGAACTATGAAGCGATGCATGTATTATCTTATAACATAGCAGTCCACAAATTAGCAATATACCCTAATGCTAACAAGCAAGCTCCTAGACGCATGCGATTAGAAATCGAACAATAGGTCATTTCTGATGTCAAGAAACTGATCGGCTTTTATCGGGAAGAAAAATACCCACTGGTTAGTGTCATGCCGCCGTTAAGAAAAGAATGGCCAAATTTGCATATGTGTCATTTGGGACTTAAATAAGGCATGTCCTAAGGATGAATTTTCACTTATATCCTGTACCATAATTAATGGTGGACATCGACTCATCTCATGTAGTTTTCTCCTTTATGGATGGGTCATCTGGCTATAACCAAATTAAGATGGCCCTGAGGATAAAAGAAACATTACTTTTCAAACCCCGATCAAAATCTATTGTTATAAGGTCATGCCTTTCGACCTCAAAAATGCTAGTGCTATATACCAGCGGGCCATGACTCAGATCTTCAATGAACTCATTCATCATTAAGTTGAATGCTATGTTGATGATCTAGTAGTCAAAAAAAAAAGAAAGACCGTCTCTTTGACTTGAGAGTAGTTTTCAAATGGTTAAGATAATTTAACCTCAAAATGAACCCCTAAAGTGTGCATTGTAGTTTCAAGTTCCTTGGGTTCATTGTCTGACATCGAGGAATAGAGATAGTCCCAAAAAAGATCAAAACTATCTTAAAAATGCTAACCCCTAAAAGTCTAAAAGTCTAACTCAACTTAGATCATTTCAAGGGTGGTTGGCATATCTAAGGTGCTTTATCTCCAATCTATCGGGAAGATGCAAACCATTTTAACACTTGTCAAAAAGGATGCTAAGTTCAAGTGGGATGATAACTGTCAACATGCTTTTGAAGAAATCAAGCAGTATTTGGTGAAGCGCGCTCTATCTCTATAGTGCAAGCCACTTATCCTCTACACCACTGCATT
This sequence comes from Cymbidium sinense, assembly GCA_021442155.1. Classification (NCBI taxonomy): domain Eukaryota; kingdom Viridiplantae; phylum Streptophyta; class Magnoliopsida; order Asparagales; family Orchidaceae; genus Cymbidium; species Cymbidium sinense. The sequence continues at coordinate 11,804,522 of CM038225.1, read as the reverse complement.
GGATGACTCCCTTGGCACTTTGTTGGCCCAAACCAATGACGAAGGGAAGGAGAATGCTCTCTACTACCTCAGCCATCGTCTAATCCCTACTAAAGCAAACTACCCACCTATTGAGAAATATTGCCTAGCTTTAGTTTTCGCATCATAAAAGCTATGACATTACATGCTCTCTCATAAGGTAAACTTGATTTAAAGAATCAATCCACTACAGTATCTCATGACACGGTCGCCACTATTTGGATAGTTGGCACATTGGTCCATGATTTTTTCATAGTTTGACATCACATTCATACCCCTCTGTGCTGTGAAAGGATAAACACTAGCATTCATCCATTTCTTGTTGATTCCATGCTTAATGATGACCTCCCCGATGAACAAATCATGAACTTAGGGGTCACTAGCATTCATCACTGGGAGATGTATTTTCATGGTGCGGCTTCCTTTCAAAAAGGAGAAGAACCATAATCTACTCTTCTAAGAAAAATAGAGGTAGGAATCCTTTTTTTAACTCCAAACCGTGATGTGATGAGATTCTCATACTATCTCTCCAATCCATGCACCAACAATGAAGCCAAATATGAGGCTCTGATTATTGGTCCGGAGTTAGATATTACAATGTGTGTCAAAAGAATCAACATCTATGAGGATTATTAGTTGCTCATCAACTAGATTGCTGGGTCCTATAAGGTCCTAAAACCTAAGTTTTGTCATTACCATGTGTACACCATGAAGTTATTGGCCCAAATCCCTGAGGTCACCATCTACAAAGTTCCTCGAGGAGAGAATGCAGTAGCAGATGCTTTGGCCAAACTCACCAAGGAATTAACATGTTTGGAAGATGAGTCCATTCCAATAAGGGTTCAAAATAGACAAGTCTTATCTCTTATTGATGCTTAACTCATAAAGAGATTCTCTCTTGAAGGGGAGGTTATCGTTACCAATAAAGATGAGGATCTAGATTGGAGACAAACCATTCATGATTACTTCAAGATATAGAGGATGAAGAGCTCTCTCTATGCTCTCATGGATGACACCTTATCGTGGTTTTGATCAAATGTGGTTACGCTATCTAGACAAACATGAAGCCCATAAGATCATGACTGAGGTACATCCAGGTCTATGCAGAGCACATCAATCTAGTCCAAAGATGAAAGCCAAGATCAAAAGATTAGGATACTACTAACCCTCAATGATTACAGACAGCATGGATGTAGCTAGAAGATGACACCAATGTCAAGTACACGATGTGTTCTTACACCAACCACCCAACATTCTACACCCTACATTGGCCTCATGACCATTCGAGTGTTGGAATATTACATAGGTGATTGATCCTCCTTCTAAAGTCATCGGTTCATCTGCCACACCAACTTCTTTTTTTTGAAACCATATCGTTAAAGGTTTGGGGTGCCTCGTAAGTATATCCAATAATGGACATTCAAAACACCAAGATCAGTTTGCCAAGATTATAGATTGGAGATACTCCACTCTTATCCACAGGGAAAATGGCTGGTAGAACATTCAATAAAACTCTCTCATCCGGATACTAAAGAAAAACTCTACAATAATGGCGATAGTTGCATGGTTAAAGCCTTGTGGGCATACCACACCATATCTGAGAACTCCCTACCTAACTGTTTCTCCTTGGTGTGTGGTTCTCGTTCTCTCCCATCTGGGATATCTCGATAAAGTAAAATCACTTCCTGGTGCAGTTGATGAGAGATGATTATGGGCATACCAAAACTTTGTATAAAGCCAAAATGATTCAAACTAACAACATTTGGACCTAAGGAGAGTCAGATGGGAGGATTGAACCCACTTGGGAAGCCTTTATCATGAGGCATAAGAAGGATCTTATTAACTTATTGATTGCAAAGGGGAACACCTGATGCTTCCAATCAATGGGATCTATTTGAAAAAATACTACCCATAAAATCATGTTTGAAAATAATTATCCTCAAAATTCTATCCAAAACCATCAAAATATTCTCTTCATTCGAAGCATTGTTTGGTTGTTTACAAATCTATCATGATGTGTTTAGGGTAGGTGTAAGAGAACCCAAGAGGCATCCTATCCTTCTTTTATAACACAAACACAACTTAAATAAGATTCCCCAGTGCTACTAGAGTAGGTGTAAGACAACCCAAGAGGCATCCTATTTTGACTTGCATGGTTAAGTTAGGTGTAAGAGAACCCAAGCGGCATCCTTTCTTGATGGGATCATAACTGCCATTCATGGCACCATTTCATCAACTTTTAAGCATGTTTTAGGATAGGTGTAAGAGAACCCAAAAGGCCTCCTGTCCTCCTTAAACACAAACACAAATACATATCTTTTATCTCAAGCAAGCCCCTTGTGGCTCTCACTCATTAGTTGCTCTAGGTCGGGTTGACATGCCACCTTGCTAGTGTGTCACCCCAATGGTCATTTTTCTAGCAGATGTGAGTACCCACTCTTTCTTCTTGACTTGACCATTACAAACTAATGAGTGCCTTGTTAGTTTGGTAGCCCTCACTATGCAGCCAGTAAGCTACCTCATGTCCACTTTATTTAAGAGGATGTAAGACTTAACGCTTTCTTATTGAACTAGCCATCATGCACTGACTAGATTGAGTATATTTGAGGTTTATGATAAGTCCCCCAGTGGCTCCTTTCCTCTTGACTACTTTTGAGTTGATATAAGTCCCTATTCACTCGATGATCCTAGGTGGATCAAGCGAGAATAGACTATCCCGAATGATGTAGGAGGATGTGAGTCCCAATGCTTTCTTCTAGGTGATTGTTGCCGATGGGCACCTTAGGTTGGTTGATGTTATGACTCACCCGGACAGATATAAGTCATCATGCTTTCTCCTTAAGTTGGCCACCGAATGCCTACAAACATTATCTTCTTCTAAGTTTTTGGATAAAGCCCTTAGTGGCCCCTCCCTTGTGGGCACTCTACTTGGATCACATCCTTTGCGACCCTATTTAGAAACCAGTTGGATTACTCTTTGACTGACGGTCCTAGTAACCCTTGATTGGAGAATTTGTTGGATGCATAAATTCTTCTTTGGATAAATCACAGATAGGTCTAATATAAGCTCCATCTTGGGTATGATCCACACCATCGAGTCCACGATAAATACAAATAAAATAAATAAGTTTATTCACTTATGGATTAGAATTCATAAGTGGGCATCCTATCTTTGGTCTACCAAACTCCTATATAAATTCCTTGGCACTTGAGTTGAGATAAGTCCGTTCAATCTCTTTCCCATAATCATTTTTCTCAGATAATGTAAGTCTACTACACATTCTATCTAACATGACCATCTACCCATTCAAATACATCTCTAGTAGTCTTTTCTTTAGAAGATGTGAGTCCCCGTGCTTTCTTCTCTAAAATGGCCACTATAAACTGAAAGGTATCCCTTTGGTTGGATAGTTCTCCCATTTGCCTGAGAAACTACTACCTTTGGATCAATAAATCTGAGGTAGGTCAACATTCTAATCTTCATGATATCTACAAAATATAATTAAAATAAAATTAATTTTGACTATCTTAGAGCTGATTTAAGTGGCATTCACTTTCGGTCAAATTCAATTGGATATATCTCACTTTCTTCTTAGTACATCCGTTGCACACTAAACAACAACCCCTTTGGTTGGATAGTCCTACTATGTGGCTGGTAGACTACCCCTTTGAATTGGTAATTTTGAAGTGACCCTTGTCCATCACAAATCAACAGGGTCCACCTTAAAATTTAAAATTTAAAATCTAAAATAAAATCAACCAACCTCCCCTAGTGGAGTCAAATTAAACAATCAAATCAATCAGCTTCTCCTCAGTGAGATGCAAATCTTTCCAACCTCACCCAGTGGAGTTAAATTAAATAAGCAAATTAATCAGCTTCTCCTCAGTGAGATGCAAATCTTTCTAATCTCCCTAGTGGAGTCAATTCAATCCAACCCGAACCTGTTCCCCTAATGGAAGGTTCACATCTTTTATCCCCCAGTGGATTTCAAATTTTAACCCCTAGTGGATTTCAAAACCTCTTATCCCTAGTGGTTAACTTGAGCATTTTCCCCTAGTGGAAGGCTCACATACTCAATCCCTAGTGGATTCCTCCTTCACTATCTTATGTTTTTGACATAAGTAGAGTCACATTGCACTAAGATCTTGATTCCTTCTACACCTTGGGTTTAGGAGTAGATCATTTCTGCCAGTGCTTGTGATAGTTCAAACTTTGTTGATCATCTTGATCAACACTAATATGTGGGGTGTGATTTGACAGTCACAACACACCTATTGGGCACCCTTCGTTGGCCTCACTTTTGGAGTGAGCTCTCATCTTCTCCATCTTAGACATAGGACTCCTCTTGACACTAAGAGTTCCTTAGTCTTCAGATAGATCTAGTGATTAGGTGAACACTTAACCTAACCCTAGAGACTTAAAAGAGTTAGCCATAGGAACAAGTTATGCCTTAGGGGTTTTAGGAGGACTTGCCTACAATATAGCTTATACCTAATCCTTGCTTCCCTCCTTCAAACCAATCAAAAACCCAAATCTTAAATCAACTCCAACTCAATTGATTTTCTCAAATCATAAATCATATCCAAAACCCAAATATTAAATCAATTCCAACTCAATTGATTTTTTCAAATCATAAATCAATTCCAAAATCCAAATTATAAATCAATTCCAAATCAAATGATTGAAACCCATAATTGAATCCAAATCCTAAAATCTTTCCTAAGCCCAATGATTTCATCTTATGGACTTAGCTCAAATCAAATCCAAATCACTCCAAACTCAAAAGATTTTCTCATAACCCATTTATATTCTCATTTATATTCATAAATATAAATAAAATATAAATTCAAATAACCAAAACTAAATTCAAAACTCAAATCCAAATACTATCCAATCCAAGGAGGGGGAGATATACTCCTCCTCATTCTCACTCAAACCATAAGAAATCATTTCCTCAGAGCTAAGAAGATTCAATCGAAGCCTCCTCAAGCCTATCCAAGCCATTCCCAAGCTCCATTGATTTCTATTTCTAGTTTGCTCAAAGTTGAAATAAGGGAGATAAATCTCAAGCTCAACTCATCCAATTCTCAACCTAAATTAAATTAACCTTGCACACACCATCGGTGGACTACGTCGAGCTCAATCAAGTCATTTCTCAAGTGTCCAAGCCATGGGAAGCACCACTTCGATCAAGGTCGATCACCATTAAAGGGGTGCTTGGTCAACTAAGCAATCTATTTCCAATCAAGACCTAATCCTTCAACAGGACTTTGTCTCTACTCGACAAAGCTACCTCATTTGTTGGAAGTGCAGGTGATAGCCTCCAGTGAGGTAATTGCTCAAAACTATACCCATAGGAAAATTTTGTTTGTCCTTTTTGAAGGAAATTATCACCCTTTGAAATCTTGATCATTGGATGTGCATCCCCCATCCTTTTGAAGGTGTGGGATCATTTTGATCCCAATCTGAGCTCGGGTGAGTTCGAATTGAATGAAGAGAGATGAACAGTGTTCATCTCTCATTGCTCGTGAGGTGAAGTATCTCACGCCTTCCATTCTGTGTGATTGGAATGGATGACTATGATTAGATCATGCTAGATTCCCTTTGATTTCTAAACGAGATCTCTCCGTGATCTTGGATCGAGACTCTAGAAGACGACTCAACTAACTCCCACCGGATGCGATAACTTAAATAACCCATCAATGTGCCAATGGAAAGCACACACGTCCGCCACATGGCCACATGATTAGGGGTTTAATTAAGCTTAATTAATTGATTTTAATGGTGAAACTTCCAAAATTCATAATTAATTGTAGAAAATCCAAAAAATGTAAACTCAAGCTCATTTTAAAGATAATTTAAAATAAAATAATATAAAATTAAAATCATTTCACTTTGAATAGTAATTTTCACTCAATTTTGGTTTTATTATAAATATAATTAAGGTAATTACTCCTTAATTATTTCAATAATTAATTCCAAACTTCTCGAGGTTGATTAATGGGATGACCTCTACCTCCCATGATTTTTTTGGAATTTATTGCTAGATTAATTAGGGGAATTGCTTATTTCATCCTTAATCCCTCTTAATTAATTAACATGTTAAATAGTGATAAATTCATTAATTAAACTTGTTAATCATCATGAAACAATGAATGGACATAGGGAATGAGATGAGGACCTCTTTTCCAATCTTTTCCCTAAGTTTATTTCATTGGGATAAACATTAAATCAACTTGCAATTAATTAATTACTTAATAACTTGAATAAATAGTTTAATTAATCAAACTCAAAACCAAATCATTATAAAACTTAATCATTCAATTTTTGGGTAGATTCTTAGGTGTTCAATAACCTAAGAGAACTCCAAAGAAAATTATAATCAAACTACATGTGTAGGATGGTTATAAAAAAAGTACTTAATTAAACCCTTTAGCTTAATCAATAATTTGAGCTAATTGCATTAAGCCCCTTCATTTCTTAGGTGCATTGCTGATTTAATTTCCATGTGCATATATCATATGTTGGCTCACAATTATTTGGATAATTATGTTAAAGTGGTATAGTAAGGGGTGATTAATGGATTTAAGTCATACCTTAACCTAAATAAAATATTAAATCATCCTATTTATTCTAAATTAAACCAAACTAATTCACACATGGGGAAATGGGTTAGGACCAGCAAACCCTTTTCATATTTCCTAAGTCAAATCAAATTCAAAAATAAAAATCTCCTTAAATAATTTTGATTCATTTTAAATAATCTTATTTTATATGATTATCCTTAGAATTAATTAGGTGAATGAAGTCATGTGCTTACATCCCTTTATTTCTTTCCAAGCATGCTAAATATTGTTTCCATATGAAATCATGCATTCATTTCTTTTGAAAATTCAATTAAATAAAATGTTTCCTTTTATGTCAAATTTGAGCTAAAATTAAGAATATGAGTGGCTATTATCACTATTAAAAAAAAATTATTTTCAAAACCTATAAATCAAACATATGAATAAAGTGATGCTACTTATGAATATTTATAAGCTTGCATGTGATTATATAGCATAAGATGTGCATTATGAAGTTCTCTTTTCTTCTCTTAACATGGATTTACATAGGGTTTGCAAGTGTATAGTTCATTTGAAAAGAACACAACACTTGTTTAAATATATTCCTATGCATTTATATGTTATGACTTAAGAAGGATCTTCATATTACATATGTAAATTATAAAACCAAATCAAACATAATCTTTTGCATGACTCTTTATCCATTTGGTTCTTTTTGTACATCTATATGTGTTTAAGAAAAGTAGAATATTAGTTTGGACATTCCGGGTGTACAAGGCTTTAAGTAGCCCTAAGTAGGTCTTGTACCCTAAGAAAATAATGGCTCATACTCACTTATGACTTTATACATGTGGATGTGCATTTAGTTAGTGGATTAGAAATCCCCTTTTTCTACATAATAAAGACATGCATCAATGAAATATCCAAATTTTGAAATTATATATCTTAGCATTCATCATCAAAGTGTGCTAAAAATTTGCATGTATAGTATGCTTAGATTATTCATATGCATGGTATACATGGTGGAAAGAAATAAATGGGTGTGTGTTATGTGATAGTAATCCACCCTAACCAATCCTAAGATGCCTTTCTTATTGAATAGGGCTATTTAGAGCAAATCTAAACTTAGGGTTAATTAAAACACATAATAAAACATTCACTAAAGAAAAATTATTAATGAATTTACCTTAGAAATGCTTTAAGGTAGGGATGAAAGAGAAGTTCTCTTCCCTTTTCTTCTCTTCACAACATTTAGTAACTAAGTGTAGGTTCATTCAAACCAAATCAAATCACCAACAAAAATTGACAAATCAACTAACTCACTTAAAATGAAACCACCATCTAAATTAAATCCTTCACACTTAGAAAATTCCAACCTTAAAACCTAGCTAAGATATGCCACAAGCATTAAATGGTACACACACATTAGACTAAGTCACCATTTCTACCTTTAGGTTATGGTGGTGCATGGTTTGAATGTTTATTTTATGATGTATTATTTTAGACTAATGTTAGTGCATGTATGCGATGATGAGCCTAATCATGCTTTCTATAGGGGGTTTTGATTAAGGGGTGTTGTAATAAAAATATAAATGCTTTTGTTGTTCAGGTTGCTTATACCCCTAAGCATAACCCAAATCAACACAGGTGGACTTGTCTACCAATGTGTAAGTCTAAGTCTTATTCATATAACTGCTTGTGGTATGTGCTAACCTTTGTGTTTAGTTAGATTTACATTTCCCATTTTGATGTAAATTTTTTAATTGAGATTTGGAATGAATGTTATTTGGGAATTAAGGTGAATATTGGTTATAAGACTATGTCTTATATACCATGTGAAGCCTTAGAGAAAACTACATCCTAAGTCAAACCAATAGAAAGAAAGAAATGAAAAAGAAAGAAATGAAGAAATGAAGAATGAAGACCCCCATAACATGAATTCCTTTTAGTTGTAATTATTCATTTGTAATCCAGTTGTATAAGGGTAGATCACCCACATTTCTTCTTGTGCGTAGAATCACCATCGCCTCTTTTATTCTTTTGCGCTAATTTTATAAATTGATTGATGTTATTCTTATGATTGCGCATTTAGGATGACATGACTTTTCCTAGTTTCTTAATTCCTTGATGGTTGTTGAATGACCTGGATGCGATTAGGCTCTTAGGGAAAAATAAATTTTCTATTCAATTAATCAACTCAAAATTAACCTAAATAATTCATAACCTCACTTATAGCCTATGACATAAATCAAGATAATAAAAGATTTAACAACCCCTTAGCTGGTTGTTGTATGTCTCACATTATTCATAAATCATATTATATCACTTTTGCTAATGGAGGGCTTTCACCTTTCTTAGAGAAAATGGCTTGACCTTGAGAGCCATGGTGGAAACACACCTTCTGATTTTGTCCCATAATCAATTTCTCATTCATTATATTAGATAAATCTCATAGCGTGTTAAAAAAATGTCCAAAAATTAAAATAAAATTTGACAAAATTTACATTATATTAAGTCATTTATTCATGCCCTTCATGATCTAGTCTCTTAGGGAGTGTGTTTAAGGACTTAGTCTCTTTTCTAAACAAATAATAGCTTAGCCATCTTGTAAAGCATAAGACTTTCCTGCATGTATTTAAAATCATAAGAGGAGTTAGTTAGTGGCCACTCCAAGCAGTTGTAAGTCCAACAGTCGGGTGGATTACTCTCTTTTATGGAGGTAAACCATATACCCACTTTTTTCTTAGATTTAGGTCATGCTTTGTCCCTCACCAAGGCTCTCTAGATTTAGGATCAGAGGTTTTTGTTTCCCTTTGCAGGCTATAAGTATAATTCCTCACCTCTTAGGCATTTCTATAATCTTGTATTGTGGAATTATAAGCTCTAGATTTCTAATAAAAATATAATTCAAACATATAATTCTCTTCCATTTCAAATATATAAAGCCCAACCATAAGATAGTTTGGGTTGTTAGCTAGGTTTCCTAGCATCATGAGCATCCCCTACTCATCTCTCTTTGGTTTTGATAATAACTCTTTCCTTTTGATCAATCCCAGTTGACTTTCTAAAAAAAACCAATTGGTTGATAGTCCTATGTTTGAAATCTTTGGAGATAATTTATCATTAATCGAGTATTCTCTTAAGGAATCTTATTCTTAGATGTAATTAACTATGGGGCTTGCCTCATAGGGAACTTAACGAACTCGCTTAAATAAATCCTACTTTACTTTTCATGTAAAGTAGGGAAAGATCTCTAAAGACATCATCATCCTTAGAGTCCTCAAGTGAGTCCATCATAAGGTAGTGACTTTTATCTCTTAAGATAGTAAATATTCCTTAATGTCGTACCCAATCACCTTAATGAGTACATCTGCGGATCTATGTGGTGTCCCCCTAACACACTTAATAATAACTTCAACACAAAATAAAAAAAAATAAACACCACATGGTGTTAACTAATAGCCTCTCTAGACAGGTTGTAAGTCTAGAAGAGTCAGAGATAGGTTAATTCCCTTAAGTTAGAGGAATGGCTGATAATTCCCAAAATGAAATTAAGTCGAGCATCTAACATGTATCAGAAGTGCTTGTAGACCAAGTTCTAAAGCATCCTTCTTATAATAAGTCTTCAACCCTAGGCATTTCTAGAGTTTTGTGCTCCTAGAATCTAAGTCCTAGATTTCTATAACAACTTTAACTCAAAATCTAAACTAAATTCTAAAATTTAAAGCCCAATAATAGGATAGTTGAAGTGCTACTGGGTATCCCAGTATCAATAGGCATTTCCTACTTCATCTCATTTGGCCTCCAAAAGAACTCTCTTAAATTTGGATAAATCCTAATTGAATTTTCAAAAATTAATCCTTTGAAAACCAACTTAAAAATCCATAAAAATAATAACTCGTTTCTTTAATTGAGAGTATTCTTAGGAAGAAACCCTACTTAAGAAGTAATTAACTATATGAGATTGCCTCTATAGGGAACTATGAACCCAATTTAAATTAAATCTTATTCTACTTTTCCATGTAGTTTAGGGGAAAAATCTCTAGTACATAAATGACCCATTAGCTTTATGAGTATTTTATTAAATGATCAAATCCATTATAGGATAACATGTTTATCTTTTGAGATAATATATTTATTTCTTAGTGCCATATCAGAAATTCTTAAACTCTATGTGGTGTCACAAAAGTTTTCTCATCAGGAGTATATTCAATGATGAATTTGAAGTTGATTGGTAGCTTTGGATAAAATTAATTTGGGTTTGATTGGGTTTTCATTCATTTGAACCTTTTAGGTCAAATATGCTGACTTGGGTTAGTTAAGTCTAATTGATTTAGTTGATTTGATTGCAAGTGTTGGAATAGTTTGTAATTATCCAATGTATAATTAGAATAATTGAGAGAATTGAATTGGGTGGGTTGGTTTGAATAGAGTTATAGGATTAAAATGGGTTAACTTGAGTTTGGAAGCTAAATTGGCTTAGAGTTTGGATTGGAAACCAAATTCAGTAAAGGTTTTGAGGTTTTAATCACTTGTTTTAGGTTTAGAGTAATTGATGGGTATGAGTATATGTTTAAGCCTTAGGGTAAGTGAAGCCTTCTTATCCTAAGGTAACCTCCAGACTTAAGGTTATGCCCTATAAGTCTCTAAGCCTGGGTTTAGTATTTGCTTAATCACTAGAAGTGTCCTAGCACTAAGAAAATCTAAGTGTTTAGAAAAATCATAGACCTAGGATTGGAGTGATCAATCCTTTCTCCAAAAGTGATATTAATAGGATCAAGTCACTAAGACCCATTCCTATCAACTAGACTTTCTAGGTTATGATTAAGTCATTAAGACCCCTTTCATATAAGTTAAAATTGAGAGGATTAGGAATTGAGACATTGAAATTAGTGAAGACCCCATCTAATAGCTAATTAAATGAGAGCATGTCCTTTAGTAGGCATCCTTTCCAAAAAAACAAGTATATGATTAAGTCATCAAGATCACTTCCTATCAAATAGACTACCTAGGTTAAGATTAAGTCATCAAGACTCATTTCCTATTAGTCAAAACATGAGTTTCAAAATTAATTTATTAAGACCCTTTCCTCACTTTAGCTATTTAATTATAGATTAAGCCATTCAAGACCCCTTCTTAGTAACTAATAAGATAGGAATAAGTCTCTTAACACACATTGTTTTAAGTAAATTAGGATAGGATTAAGTCATTATGACCCTGTGGGAAAAATTTATGACACCATATAGAGTTTAGGAATTTCTTCCTATTTGTATGATCAAATTCATCATTAAGGAGTAAACATATTATCTCAGAAGATAAACATATTATCCTATAATGGATTTGATTATTTAATAAAAGATTCCTAAGGCTAATGGGTCTTTCATGTACTAGAGATTTTTCCCCTTAACTATACAAAAAGTAGAGCAGGGTTTATTTTAAACTAGATTCATGGTTCCCTATAAGGGAAAGCCCTTATAGTTAATTACATCTTAGAAATGAAGGGTCTCTTTCTAAGAATACTCTCATTAAAGAAATAAGCTATTATTTCTAAAGATTTCTAAGTTAGTTTTCAAAGGAATGATATTTAGAATTCCAATTGGCCAAAGTGAAAAGACTTATTTTTGGAAGTTAATCGAGATAAAGTAAGAAATGCTTGTTGATACTAGAATGCCTAGTAAGCATTTCAACTATCCTATCATTGAGCTTTAAAATTTTGAATTTAATTTAGATTTTGAATTAACATTTTGTTTGAAATCTAGGGCTTAAATTTTAGCAGCATAAGCCTGCAAAAATGCCTAGGGTCCATGGAGGATGCTTCAAAACCTAAGTCTATAAGCACCTTTAACACATGTCAGATGCTCGACCTAGTTTAACTTTTGGGATTTATTAGTCATTCCTCTCACTTCAGGTAATGGACTTATCCCTAACTCTTCTAGACTTATAACCCACCTATAATGGTTGCTAGCTAACACAGCTTAAGTGCATTTTAAATCCATGATACCAAGTCTCATAAATGCAAGATGGATAGGTTTTTGTATTTTAGGAAAGAATCCAAGAACCTAGACTCACTTTTAATCTCTAGGATCATGTAGGGTATGAATTGCATCTAACTAATGCACATTTTTAGCTTTTTTAGATATTTTAACTTAAGATTCTTTTAAAGTATTGGGTATGCATTTTTATGCCTAAATGTCATGCAAATAAAATTTGTTATGGGTCAAATCAATAAAAAGAAGATAGACTTTCCCAAGAAGGTGGTCATCCGCACAAGTCAATTGCCCCTTATGTGCAATGGCAGAAGTGCCCAATTCAAGATTTGAGAGAAATATGATTTCATGGTTTAGGAATGCTAATTATTTTTAGTTGATTTTAGGTTTTCCTTAGGGATTTAGTTTATGTGATATTTTAAGTTTCTTTATTTTTTTGTTTAGGTTGATTAAATTTAAGTTGGGCAGAAAATTTTTTTTTCCATAAGACCTAATTGTCCAGGCATTCATCACAAGAAACATAGTATCAAAAGAAGCATAGAAAAGCATGTTGATTCTATTGCACACCCTAAATAAATAAAGCCAATTTTATTTTAAAGAAAATCTAATGAGGCCAAGTACCACTGTACACTTTGGAAGAAAGAGAAAATAGGCAACCAAGCTTTGCCCTTATATAGGCTAACCTATAACTATAGTTTAGATCTATGGGTCTTCTTTCTAGGATTGTCTCCTTCTTTAGGGACCTCCATTGGGCTTTATATGCGACCATTATAACCATTTGTATGTAGGGTCAGCTCCTGCTAATCCTATATCCCCCAGATCCTAACCTAATTCTAACATCAAATTTTACATTTCAAATTCAAAAATAAATCCTAAACCCTAGAAAATAAATGTTAGGAAAATACAAACAATACATAAAAGTTATATTTTACAAAAATATTAGCTTAGCATTAGTTTCTTTCCAAGCCCATCTATCCTATTGGGATATGCTTAAGGGCTTAAGCATACCTGCAAGAAAATAACATTTATAATTTATTTTATGTCAACAGTCCTTTTTAGTAGAGACCCCTGTAGAAGATAATGTTAGTTCTAAAATGAATGTCCTACCATAAAGTCTAATGGGAAAACAATACTTGACATGCAATCTAAAATAGTACACCATAAAGACATAAAAAGCACATCACATCACAATACATAATATCATAGAGTATAACAGATCGACTTAACCTAAGTCTAGAGTCCATGACCTAATGATCTAGTGTGTAAAAGAAATAGGCTTGTATGGCAAGACTTTGCTAAGCATTTTTAGTTCAAGTTTCAATTTGAAGTTTTGAAATTTGTTTGATTTACTTTTAGATGGTTTCAATTCAAGTGATTTAATGATTTAATATTTTATTTTTCAATTTCAAGTTCAGTTTTATGTTAAAGTGAAGTTTAGGTTTTCAAGAATGAAGAGTATAATAGATTCCACTTTGACTAGAACACATTCTATTTAATATCCTAAATCCTAATATAATGAATTCTTCATCCTAAGATGAAGATTCATCCCAAAGGCCTAAATAAAATTATTAAGTAACTTAATTAATCCTTTTAGATTCATTTAGATGATTTGGGTTTCGAGTTTAGTTTGGATTAAAGTTTTATTATTATAATTCTTCTAAAATTTGATTCTTCATTTCATTTCTTTAATTTCATTAAATCTTCTTGATTTAATTTATTTCTGATTTGATTTGTTTCATTTGATTTGAATTGGATTTACATTTATTTCATTAATGTTTAGTTTGAATTATGTTTATGTTTGTTGAATTCATGTGGTTGAATTATGTTAACCTAAAACACTTAGGCTAGTATTCTAATTTATTCTTAAGTTATATTGATTATGGATTAAGATCATTAGCCTTAAGGTTTAATTAATCTTAACATTCATTACTATTTTCATTAACCTTAAAGTATATAAGTGATCAAATTCTTTGGTTTATTATGTTGGAGAATTATCTTAAGTGTTTTGGTATTGATGAAGATTATTTTAAGTTACTTTTATGAATTTTGTGATTTATGAATTTTTATTTTATTATTTGATTTATATTGACCTAGAGATTTGGAAATTTAATAATTCTCAATCCAAAGGTCAATTGGGTTGGGTTTATTATTTTTATGGTACATGGGGTTCCTTGCAAATTTCATATTCCTAAAGTTTCATTTCAATCAGATGCATAATTGCGATATAAATAAGGTTTTAATTATTTTATTAAAACTTAAATTAAGTCTAATTTAATGAGAATTATTCAGGGGTTTTATTATTTTTCTTTGATTCTTCTCTAGAAAATGCATCCATAGAGGATTCATTAATAAAATTTGGAAATTTGGTTGATTTATTGTGATTTTTCTGAGTTCTAGCTAATTAATTGAATTAATTAATTCAATTAATTAGAAAATTAGGTCATTTTATGATTTATTAAGTTTAGCGGGTTTCATTGATGTGTTTAAGTTCATTAGGGTTTACTATGGTGATTTGAAGTGATTTGATTCATTTTCATGATTTATTTTATTTAATTTTAATTTATTTCATTAAAATTAAAGTTTGAGTTTAAAATTTAATCTCTTTTGAATTACATTGCAATAATTCATGAAAATTATTCCTAAGAAGCATTTTAAACTCAATTTCAGTTCCCCAAAGTTTCATTTCAATTGGATTAATGGTTTGTGATTACTTTGAGTTTGATTAGTTTTATTTAAATTTAAATTAATCCAAAAATATCCTAAATTAATTAGATCTTTTTTGGTTTAATGGATTCGACTCATTGAGATGAATCCATAGAGCTTTTATTTGCATTATTTGGATTTATATTTTATTTATTATGATTTTCTAAATTTTCCAAAAATTTTTAATGATTTTTTAATCATTTAAAATGGGAAATACCCTTTTAAATGGTGGAGTTGATGTAGCACCATTGCAATGTGGCATGGCACCATGGGATTTACACGGTAGCTACATCAAAAGTAGCAACCATGTGGGATTGATCCCATAGTTTCCTATAGGGATTGAATCAAATTGTGAGGCTAGATCTTGGTTGTCCATTCCAAATAGATGAAAAGGATGGTGGAGATCATTCCCCATTCATCTCCAATGAGAGATAGACACCTTCTGCCAAATCTGATGGATTTTTAGCTATCCAAGGCCAAATTTGACATGATTTTGATTGCAAAATGACCAAGGATCAATTTACAGTCGATCTATATGATTTGATCCTCTTAAGGATCAAATTTGTTTCAAAAATGACCAAAATAGAAAGCTCTAAGGATGGAATTCATGGCATACCTCAACTCTGTTAGCCTCCGATGATGGGATCGACTTGAACACCTTCAGAATGATGTGATGAAGTTGTGGGATAGAGGAATTGGATTGTCTTCTCATGGATTGGCTTCTAGAGCAACTCACGGATGATTTCCAGAGATGTTGGCCATTTTTTGGCTTCTCGATGGCTAGAGGATTGGGGCAAGGATACGATCATCTTTGTTTTATGTGGGGAAGGTGATGGAAATGTCAATTTTGAGTAAGATATTCTCTTCTGATTTTGCCATTGGAGGCCAAGAGATTGGCCGACTTTGATTATGACATGGCTTCTTGAGAGGTTGGGAATACTCTCTTTCTTCTTATCTTCACCTTGTGAATGTTTTGGGATGAAAAGAGGGAGAGGAGAGGGCCTCTCTCTCTTTCATACATGGCTGAGATCCATGTATGAAAGCTTCTAGGTGGCCAAATTCTAGTCACCGGTGGTGGGAAGCTCATCCAGAGGAGGAATTTTATCTATCTTGGTTTTGTGAGTGTGTTGGGATAAGAAATTTGAGGAGAGGAAGTATTTCCCTCCCTTTTTCCTCCTTGGCCAAGAGAGATCACCTTGTTATTTTTCTCTTGTTCCCTCATGTGGAAGAAGTCAAGTCCTCCTTTGCTAATGGGCTAGCCACTTGATTCAAAACCCTTGGAATCATCCTCCAAGAGGTGGTCAAAGATGACTTGGGTAAAATCCAAGGGAGTTTGGATGATGGGAGGAGGAAGAATCACAAAGGCATCTTTACTTGGTGAAACTTCAACTCAACTCCCTTCAATTTCACTTATGGAATTCAGCATCACCACCATAACATTTAAGCTATGTTAGGCTACCCAAATAAAATCCAATGTGATTTTGAGCTTGAATCTAAGTCCATTTAAGTTGGGTTGGATGTTTGAACCAAATTCATGCCATTTGGATTCAAAGTATTTTAACTTTATTTACTTTGATTTAATTTTTGGTTCAATTATGTTTAATTGATGATTTATAAAGTTTTAATTTAATAAATTTCCTTAAGATTTGAATTAATTTTGGATTTCATTTCACTTTAACTCATTTAGGCTTAAATGGGTTAAGCTTGATTTCAATTAGGTTCAAATGACCCATTTGGCTTAATTGAATTTTGTTTGGACTCCAATCATGCTTGATTATTTGTGTGAGATAATTTAGAGTAATTAATTTTATTTGATTTCTATTTTATTTCAATTTGAACCCATTTGACTCATATTGGGCTTAATGGGTTAAGCTTGGGTTCATTTGGGTCAAATGACCAAATTGCTCAAATTGTACCAAATGGTTGGTTGGATTGTGTTTGATTATCATTTCCAAATAATTTTAATCAATCAAATTGACTTGATTTCAATTTGATTTGGGTTTGAACCCAATAAGACCATTTTTGGTTCATTTAGGCCTAAATTCATGATTAAACATGTTTATTTTATCATTTAGATCATTTGGAATGATTTCATTTGGTCAAATTTTAGTGGGTTGACCTTTAACTTGGTGGGACCCACATAAAGTTAAACTTATGACAAAAGGGTTGACTAGATTTGATTTTGATTTTGATTTAGATTCATTCATTTAATTTAATTTGAATTTATTTTTATCTATTTGGATTTGTTTATTTAATTCAAGTTTGGAATTTGGGTGGAGTATACCTAAACCCATTAGTTTACATCAAACCCAAGGAATATGCAATAAGTTACTAGGTATAGTGTCTTAAGTGCTTAGTTAAGAGGTTCCTAATATAAGATTAGGTGCCTTAATTACTAAGTAAATAAATGATTTTAACCTCATCCAAAAATAAGGTCAATAGACCCCTTTCTTTTTCAAGCTATACAAGTTGGAACTGAGCGATTGAAGGCCCCTTCTTATTGGCTGAATCTCATTAGATTAGGATTTAATTCCTTATGAACCTTTTCTAGTTTTAAAAAAAATGGATAGAAATAAGCAACTCTAAGGCCATATTCTTATAGACTATTTAGGTTAGGAACTAAGTCCATGCGATCCCTACTTAATAATCAAAATATTGAGGATTAGAAATGAAGCCGTTGAAGGCCCCCTTTCCTTAGCCTAGCTTCTTAGGTTGGAATTAAGTCATTAAGGACCCTTTCCTAATAGGTAACTAGACAAGAGTAAGTCCCCTAGTGGAATCCTTTTTTGGTTATCATTCATGTAGTTTGGAGAAGTGTAAGAATCCTTAATGGCTTCCTCTCCAACTACCATCTCTAGATAGGAGTGAGTATTTATAGTGGCATCATTTCTACAAAAAGAAAACTTTACAGTCTACCTATAAGTCCTTTCTTAAGAATTGGTTAGTCATTTAGACTACCTTTTGGCTAATTCCACTTAAAAAGATATAAGTCCTAGTGTTTTCTTTCTAGGTTAGATATTGAAAACCTATTGTAGTTGAGATTAGAGTAAGTCCTTTGAAGGCATCTTCTTTGGCTATTATGACCTTATTAGGACTAGATTTCTCATTGAGTCTCTTCCTTATAACATTCCTATTCTTCTTAGAGACTAATGAATCTAAGTTTTCTAGAATGAATAATTCTAAATCAAAATAATTTAAGGCAAGTTTATGACTATCTTTCACAATCAAATTCCAAATAAAATTTGAAATCAAAACCGAAATAAAATTTAAATTTCAAATTTTAAAACCAAATTCAAACTTCATCAAGCATATACTTTCAGTTCTATTGACTAGTTCGATCAACACCAATATTTTTAGTGTACTCTAGTTAGTCCACCACTCATATTATAGGTCCATTTATTGACCTCATTTTTGGATGAGGTTAACATCATCTCTAACCCTAGTAATTATGACTCCTAATATTAGATTAAAAGCCTCATGATTAGGAACTTAAGGTACTATACTTGGTGACCTAGTGAATCCTTCTAGGATTTCACCTAACCCAATAGGAGTAGGTGAACCCAAACCAAACTCAAATTTAAACAAATGATTAAATCAAATGCATTTTAATTGAAATCTGAAATATAATTGAGATTGAACCAAGGTAATTAAGGTGGTCAACCAACTTAACCTGCCTAAGCTAAAAATTACCTAAACCTACATAAATTCAAATTCAATCAAAATAAATTATAATCATATTAAATAAAAAGCATAAAGTCAATGCATGAGCATAAATGAACATAAAAATAAATCTAAACGATGTTCAAGATGGTCAATCATGTCATTTAACCTAGAGTTAAGCTATGGGCACCCCACCAAGTCAAAGATCAATTCACCAAAAATTGATCAAATTAAATCATTATAAGGATCTACAATATCAAATGAACATGTGTAAACATAAATCAAAATAAGACCTCAAATTTGGATAATTAGATCACTTTATCCAAATAAACCCAAATGGACCTTATTGAAACCTAAATCAAAATAGAATTGAAATTAATTTAAATCAAACATCCAAAATATTTTAAAAGCCATAAATGAACATAATTAAATCAATTATTGTGATTAATTTTACCTATTTAGCAATTTAAACCAAAAAAAACCCATGTTGACCTATTAAGCCCAATTTGGATCAAAGTGGGTTAAAATTCAAAATTAACCTTAAATGAAATAAAACCAATTGATCTAAATCCTTTCAAATACTTAATTAAATCCAATTGAAAGTCAATTACATTTTAATTATATCAAATTATCCATTTGACTTAATTAAACCCAACTTAATATAAGATGGGCTTATTTGAGTTTAAAATTAAAATTAATTCTAAATCCAATAAAATAAACTAATTGGAAACATCATAAATGGATCAACCAAAATAATTGAATCTAAGTTTAAATCCATTGATCAAAAGAATTGATTAAAGTCAATCCAAAAATAAAAAATAACCAAATGATCTAAACTTAATGAGTTAAACCCAAGTTTAACTCATATGAACTTAAGTTTAATCCATGGTGCACCTAAGACCTAACTTACACAACCAATCATTAATTCAAAGAGGAAAATAATGAGCATTTAATGTTAATTGATTACACATAACCCAATTTAAGTTAGGTTAAATCCAAATGGATCAAACTTAGAAATTTTAGCTTAAACTCAAACCAATCACACTTGGATTCATTTAGACTCATCCTAGGATGAACCCAATGTAGCTGCCAACCAAAACTAAAGGTCTAAGGATGTCCCAATTAGTCTAAAGTGGAAAATTAATATTCCATGGAAGAGAAGAAGCTAAATTTAGCCAATCCCGTTGTAATCGTTCAATAATCCCATCCATGTGTGTTGTCTTAGCTGCCTTAAGGATTCAAACACATACTTTGACCTTCTCACCCCCTTTTGCACCATCATTGGATTGTGAATTCCCTTGGTCTATGACCTTTGAAAGTCTATAAGGAAGCTTTCAGCTAAGCTTAAAAACCCAAAGAGAGATAAAATTTGGGTCTTCTTTCAATTCTAACACCTTCCTTGAGTAAAATCAAGCATGAGCACACCTTTCCCCTCCTCTAAAGATCTGCCAATTTTTCCCAACACCAAACTCTAGTGAGTGATTGCAAACATTCATCTTCACATTAATCCAAAGGAAGGTAAAACATAATTCTTCTTCTAAAAGCTTTGTCCAACTTCCTTGAAGATTTTCGAAACCCAAACCTCCACCAAGACTCAACGCTGATGGGCTATGATTGAAACTGAAACCTTTTTTATTTTATGTTGGCCATTTATGAAATGAAACTAGTTTTATGATTGATTAAACTATATATCACTTGGAATCATGCTTTGATCATTTTATAATCAAAATCTCATGATTTCATTGCATGAATCACTAGAGATTAGCCACAAAAATTCAAAGTGCTCTGTCGTTATCAAGGATGAAGGAGATAGAATCATAGCCATTTGTTCATTTTATTTGGAATGAATAGCTATGATTTAGTCAAACCATTTGATTATATCACTTAAATGAACCGTGGCTCAATCCAGAGCCTTTTGATCTTTGATCGAACAGTCAAGGCAAAATCGCATCCCCGCCATCAAATTAGCGTAGCCTAGTCATGTACCACCGCATCAGCACCATGTGGCACTAACTAGATTAAGTAGAAAAGTAGAGTGTTTCTAAATGTAAGAAAATATTAAAAACTTCAAAAAATTTATAAACAAAATAAAATACTCAACCAAAAAATGCAAATAAGGGCTCTATGGATTCATCTCAGTGAGAGGAATCTAAGGGTTTACATATACTAGAGATCTTTCTTCTATTTTAAATTGATGAAGTAAAGCAGGGCATATTTTATGCTAGGTTCTTTAGTTCCCTTTAAAGGCAAGGCCCCATAATTAATTACATCCTAGAAAATGGGGATTTTTTAAGAATACTCCTGATTAAAGTAGTCAACTAATGTCTCCAAATATTTCAAAGATTGATGATAAAAAATGGTAATTATTGAAGATCAAAAGGAAAGGCTCAAGATAGGAAGAGTTCTTAACATATTTTAAAGGATGATGACAAGGAAGCCTCGATAATATTAATAAGCCTAGTGAGCACTTCAGTCTATCCTATAGTGAGATTTTATATTTTTTAAGGTGAAAACTATATTTATTTGATTTGATATTTTATTAGAATGTTAACACTTAGATTTTTTGTAATATAATATTATGGAAATGCCTAATAGGTGAGGACTTATACTTAAAGTGAAGGAGAAACATGTAACCTCTGAACCTATCTAGAGTGCTCTAGCATAAGTTAAGAGCTCAACCTAATTCTACTTAAGAAAGTGGGATATGTTGATTCACATCCATTAGAGAGAGTGAATTGATCTTAACTCTTCTTGACTTACAAGTGCCTGAAGTAGCTACTTGCTAACACCTCATATGATTCAAAACTAATGAAAGATAGTTACGATGTTATTTATTAGAAAATAATCTAAAGCCCTAAACTCACTCCCTAAGAGACTAGATCATCATCAGTATAAAAATTCATGACTTAGATTAATGTTATACATTTACAAATTTTATTTCATTTTTCACTCATTATTTTAGACTTAGACTTGGGTGATTTTATGCTTACATGCATGATAAAATTATATTATGGGCTAAATTAACGAGAAGATGTGTTCTCTACTACAAGGGACTTCCTCACACTTTAAGCCTTGTCCCTTATCTTGCAAGAATAGAGACCCCTTATTTATAAGAAAGAAATAAGATGCATGCATGATGTTAAAGGATATAACCATACTGCTAAAGAGTTGTTAGATCTTTATTTCTTGATTAAATATCTAGGCCTTAGAGTGAGATTATGAATTATTAAAAATTTAACTAGAGTTGATTAATTGAGAAAAAATTAAGTTTCTTAGAGAACCTACTATATCTAGGCTATACAACAAATAATTAATTTTTAAAAAACCTAAGAAAAACATGCCATTTTATTGCATAATTAAAGTAAACAATCAAGCAAACATTATCGACTAATAAAATAAAAGGTTGATATGGCTGGACACCATCGTACACCTTGAAAATGAAAAGAGATGGGTAGCCGAGCACTACCCTTATACAACCCGGATTATAATTAGATTATAAATGAAAATAAAGTTATGAGGGGTCTTTAATTTTTCATCTTTACTTTTCTCCAAGGATTTGAGTACTCCGGGCATCGTAGGGCCTCCCAGGTCTAAGCCTTCTAACCACTGTTCATCCCAAATCTCATAGCTCTAATTCTAAGCCTATTAATAAAATTATATTTTTATAAAATAAAAATATAACTACATCTGTAAAATAGAGGTTAGCTTAACATACATTCAAGCCAAGCAGTTAAATTTCATACATTTGAGCTTAGCATCCTGTCTTGGGTAACTAAGCCCACATGTTTTAATAGATTATGCTTAGGGACTTGAGTAGAACCTTCAAGCAAGAAGCATTCATAATATTTATTATAGCATCCCCTTAAGAAGAATCCCCTATAAAATATCATTAATCTAATGTCATCCTAACATCCAGACTACGCATATACAATCCTAGCATCTAGTCTAAATAACACATCATGAGATAAAACATTACATCATCACAACAAACACCACTTAACTTAAGACTAACATCAGTGACTTTGTATTCTAGTGTGTCTACTAGGTTTGATATGGTATGACATGATTGGGCTTTAGAGTTCAAATTTTTAATAATAATCTTATTTGTTCAGTGGACATCTATCCATTCACTACATGAACACTACATAATTCATTAGCCATACTAATAATTTTATATCCATCCACCATGTGGAAAACCTTAATTTTTGGTATTCTAAAGTAATATAAGCCCAACCTCTTATCTGTTCACTGAGTGAACATCTATCCATTCGCTACATGAACACTACATAATTCAATAGCCATACTAATAATTTTATATCCATCCACCATATGGAAAACCTTAATTTTTGGTATTCTAAAGTAATATAAGCCCAACCTCTTATTCATTCACTATGTGAACATCTTTCCTTTTGCTACATGAACACTACATAATTCATTCACCACGTGAACAAATTTATATCCATCCACCATGTGGACAACCCTAATTTTGGCATTCAAAAGGGATATAAGCCTAAATATATATTCATTCACCATGTGAACATTTACTTGTTTGTATATGAACACCTGATAATCTGTTTACCACATGAACACTCTTACACCACTTACACTAAAATTCTATGTCTACTCAAGATACTTGAAATGAGGCAACTTATGGCTATTATTTAGATTCTCTGGACATTATGGTTATGTCCATCTAATGTTGGTAGGATGAAATAACGTAGTCCTAGGATGACGAAACCATGGGATCTTGATCAGGATTACACTCTTTTTTTCTTTTAGATGATCACCCCAACTACACTATACCTCTAAGATGCCAAATACATATTAGATAGATATGTTTGTTTCCAACATTAATCAAGAGTGCTCTCTTATTGCAATAAGAAGGGTAATTAACTATAGAGGTTTATGTCCATAAGAAGTAGAACCTAGATTTAAGTAAACCCTATGATGATGTTAGGGAAAATATGGTTGAATATATGCCAATCTGCCTCACAAAAAAAACATTATCCTACCCATCTCAGCTAAAGATGGTGGAGCATATCCTCGAATGTATTCTTTTTAGCAATCAAATTTCTGGCGACACCACTGGGGATTCCTTCTCTCTCTACCTCTGCTTGGAAAACTAAAATAAATGTTGTCCTAAGAATATCTCAGATTGTATTCCTTAGATTCCTTGATTCTTGCAGAACATAACTTTAGATTTACACTTAGGATTGAAATCATCCATGGCAAACTGAACCAATATGATGATTGTTAGATTAGGGGAGGGATCTACTATCAGATTCCCCCAAGCTATAATTAACACCAATTCCTTTAGAGCCACTATCTAGTTCAGAATAATCTTCGAGGTTGTCCAGTTTCTACTGACTGGACCAGTGAGAGAATTTATACCTAAAGTATATAACAAAGGAAACATGTCAACTGTGAATGAGCCCAAGCCTGAAACAACCTTAAAGAGAATAGTTATCTTCAATAGCTTATCAAAGACAGTCCCACCTGCAAGGATAAAATTGTAGCCAAGCCCAAATTGAAATTTATTATAGTTAACCCACTTATCATTTCATATGAGGAACATAGTGCAACACAAACTACTATCCTAGCTCCAAGTGGAAAAATTGACCATGAAGCATCTTCTTCGAGCACTAAGATGTCCAGGAGAGGTCAAAGAAAATATGGCTCCCATAGAGCTGTTGGACTACCTATTCAAATTGAGCAGCAATCTGACCCATAGGTATAGGCCAACCTACCTATAGGTAACAACTTTGACCTATTGAGATGGATCAAAAGAAATAACTCTAAAGGAGTTATAAAAAAATTTTATGGGTCAAACCTACAAGTCTCATGTCTTAGAATCAGTCATGATGAAGGGAAACTATTTCTTTTTAAATTTACATAATCCTAAAGACTGTCAAGAATAGAGGTCTTCAAAGAAGGATCAAGAAGTTTGTAATCCAGGTCACAAAACCAACAAATTCTTACTTTAAAAGGAGTGGGAATACTAGCAATATCATCTTTCCCTTCGTCAGTAGAAATCAAGATGAAAAAAATCTATTGATCAGTAAGCACCGACAACAAGCCATCTAATCCAAAACACATAGAGGGCCAGTTATCGGAAGGTCCCGACAATAATATCAAAGAAAGCTATATCACCTAGGCCATTTTAACCCAATTAGTGAGCAACCGGCTATGATAACTGGGGGGACTCATTTTCAGAGATCCATCATTAGGAGGTCCTGATTAATATGAAGGGCCAAAGGAATGTAAGATGTCAAATATGAGAGAGCTCAGCAAGAATCAACTCCCCTAAATAATGAAGAAGCTAACTCTCCTACCATCAGCTGGAAGCACCAATCTAAAAAGAATCAGCTAATGGATGATGATATGGATGATCATCTTTTTTGGAAAAATAAAAATCTCCTAACCAATGAAGAACTGCAAAGTTTAGATCTCCAAAATAATGAAGATGTTAATCATATAGAAGTCAAGGTCGTTTGTATGGTTAACACTTGCTTATGAAATAAAGGTGTAGTATCTAAATAGCAAAACAAGGAGGATCAACATGGAAACCCAAGTCACTGAGAGCCTAGAAGTGAGGCTTAAGTAGATGTGGAAGTGACTAAAAAACTCATGGATATTTTAGCAAGGCTGCAATAGCAAATTGGTTCCTAACTCCAAAGGAGGGACCGAAAAATCAATCAGCTCAACAACCACCTTAACAAAATGAACGAGCAGATAAAAGAATTATTTGGTCAGCTTAACCATATATAAATAACAACACAATGGATATCTCTAAGGAATCCACTAGAGAAAAGTAACCTAGCAGTGGAGAATGAAGGTGTACAAAATGCTCCACCTAATTTACCAGCAGTTGCTTCATAGAGATAAGAATTTCCATGGGAAGCTGTTTTGAACCGTCATCAAGAAGTTGATATTATCACCAAATCCCAAGTGAAAGACCTCATTAGCCAAAATGTCAAAGCAGTGATAGCCTCAAAAACTGTTAAGCAACTAGTAGGAAAAGAATGGCCATATCCAATTGAGTATGATCAAGTACAGTACCATAAAGGATACATCATGCTAAATTTTAATACCATCTCAGGCACAGAAAATTTGTGACAACACTTGGCTTAATTAAATCATCATGTGAAAATATTAGCAAAAGAGACGCTTTGTTTTTATGCCAATTTATCAATAGGCTCACCCATAGGGCCTTCAAATGGTATGCTGAGTTGCTTATTGACTTAATAAAAATATTCACTGAGCTAGAGGCACTCTTTGTTAAGAGATTTGCAAGTGCAACAAAGAAAGTAACAATTATAGATCTCACTTTAGAAAAAGGAGAAATGATAAGAGTATCACTAGATATATCACCAGATGGAAGAACCTAAGCATGAAATATGATCTGCAACTAAGATAAAAGCATGCAATAGAACTTCTCATAGAAAATATTGATGATCAAATGACCCCATGCCTTTCCATGGTACAATCAATAAATTCCAAGAATTATTAGATCATGTGGCCATGTTTGAGAGGTTGGTCAAATAAAAAGGGCTTAATTTGGGTTATAATAATAACTCCACTAAAAGAGGAAAGAAGCCCAAGCTACAAGAGTCTAAAAAGAATGATGTGAACACAACATTCACATTTATAGCAACATCAACTTTACGATCTATCATAAAGCTGATAGAAAAAAAGAAAAGCATACCAACCCTCCAGAAGAAGATGGTTAAATAGTATTTATTTAAGAGAGAATGTACTGCTAAAACTTTTAAATATGCCTTAAAGTTGGGATTACAACTGCCATAGCCACATCGACTAGATCAAGTAGACAAGGATGATGATCCCAACTATTGTCATTTCCATAGGCTTATAAGTCACCCGATTGAAGGTTATTTTATTTTCAAAGTTTGGGCTGAGAAAAGTAATTACAATGGAGAACTTACCTTGTTAGACAATGTCTTAGTAAACCCTAAAAATGAATAGATAAGCATTTTTATAGCACACCAAATACTAAAACACTAAATGAGAAGGCCAAGTCGAGTAAGACTCAGGACTCAAATAAAGACAAAGAAAAAAATCCACAAGTACAAGCAGAAGAAGGAGGTGACCAGAAACTTTTATCTCAAAGAAGATGAAAAGAATGATCAATATTATTTTAGTTATAAAAGGCATTCAGTGGAGGAAATCCCTAGAACCTAAAATTGATTCTAGGATACTTCCCCTAGATAGAGGGTAATTTTTATATGAAAAGAAGGCGCAGATGAAAAATAATAAGCCTTCTGCATCAAAGCATCATAAGTGAAGAAAAAATAAGAAAGCTCAAAAATAAAAATTTGAGACCCAAAAAATGATAGATTCTCTAAAGGAGTATGAACAACCTCCTTGAAGATTGATTAGGCTGGAGCAATATATGCACCATTTATAGCTCGACACAAAAGATCTTGATGAAGAAGTTGTAAAAAATAAAAATAATAATGATAAATGTGGTTACAACTTCAAGTAATTTATAATAAGAGATATACTTTCCCAAAGAAAAGTATATCAAACGAAAAAATTAGCTTGGCTCTAAGAAACTACGCCCTGTATCAAATAGTAGTTCAAAGAGATATGAAGACTTTAGGAACTCCAAAGAGCTATAGAGCTCATAAACTTTTTCTAATGAGGATAGCCAGGCAAAAGAAGTAATACATGTGCAATTAAGAAGTGAAAAAAAGATTTTTCCACCTCGATAACAGAATGCTAATGAAAAAGGTAAAGAAATTTAAATTAATTAGGATGCCTTACCTCTACCACCGACTAAACCCCAAAAGTTTACCAAAATAGGAGTATACTATAACATTTTGTCACACTAACGTAAGCTTCCTTATTTATTAAATATATATGATGCTCTCATGCTATCCCATGATATAAGAGCAACCTTAATAAAAGCCTTACAAAGCTGAGAGCAATATGAAGAATTTTTCACTAAAGAGAGGATGAAAGAAGATCTTACCTTGCAAAAGCTAACAACTGTCACCTTCAATGAAAAATATTTGCTACTCAAAATGACTAAACATAATCAACATCTCTATGTAATAACTGAAATTAATTTTGCAAGCATAAAGAGGGTGTTGATTGACCCAGGTGCTTTAGTTAATCTCTTGACAGCCAAGACACTTAGGGCACTAACTTTGGATGCTCGATACCTCGATAAGAGCACGGTATTTATATAAGGCTTTAATGAACAAGGGCAGTAAATCTTAGGGTCTATTTTCTTACACATATGCTTCAGGGAAATATATACAAAAGAAAAATTTCATATAATCGATGCCAAAGTTGCATATAAGGCACTCTTTGGTAGGCCATGGATTTATGAATATTGTATAGTACCCTCGATTCTTCATCAAAGCATAAAATATATCCAAAATAGTGAAGAGCTTCGAATTGATGGGGACATGAATCCATTATTTACACATGAAATGAAGATCTACGATGATACCAAATACTTTATTCCTAAGAAGGTGGAAGAGGTTAACTCTCAAAAGAAAGAAACTCTACCTATCAAATTAATGTTAAGGAGTGGTTATTCAAAAGATAAAATTTATAATGAATCAAAACAACCTAAGGTAATTCCCCAACTTATTAGTGATACTAAAGATGATGAAAAAGAAGTAGTACCTAAGAATGCCTCAATTAGTCAAAAGCAAAAAGAGGCTAGTGCCAGCAGTGTGATCAAATACTTAGAGAAAACACACATTTCTCTAATAAGAATGTATGAGTCTCAATTAACTGATAAAGCTACAAAAATAATGTTAATACTAAAGGAACAAATAAAAGCCATATTAACTCTAAGGATAAAAGAAATAAAACAACTGAAAACATTTTATGTCCCTCCTAGATGGGGTTACAAGGATCGTGGAATCTTCTTCTATAAAGTTGAAGAGCGAACCACAAATTTCACTCAAGAATTTTTTGAAGAAGTTAATTTTGAAGAACAAGAAGACATTTCAACAATTATTCCTCAATACTTTTCATTAGCTCTAAAGAGGCTAATTAGAAATAATGTCCAGTTATCACAATCGAGTGCATAAGATCAATTTTTCAAAAGATCTGACAAAGGGATTATGTTCAAAACTGTAGAGGATATGAAAAATTTACTACACATAGATTAGGATATATTCCTTCATCAAATTTTTCAATAAGCACATGCTATACCATATTTGATAAAGAAGAAATCTCTTTCAAAACCACAAATTTATAAATAGGTACCTCACAAGAGAACAAAAATACACCTGAAGATGAATTAATAATCGACCTCAAAGAAGCCCCGAATGAATTCTAAGAAGGCAATCAAGCCATATTCAATGAACTTTGGGAAATTAACCTAGGTATCGAAGAAGAGCCCAAGACAAATTTTGTGAGTGCTAACCTCACATCAGAAAGATTAGAAGATTTAAAAGCACTACTTTATGAATAAAAAGACTGCTTTGCACGAAATTATAGTGAAATGCTAGGTTTATCGTCAGATGTAGCTATACATAAATTTACTATTAAATCTGATGTACAACTAGCAAAGCAAGCATCAAGGTGAATGTAATTAAAAATTGAAGAACAAGTAATCATTGAAACCAAAAAAATTCATAAAAGTAGGATTTATCCAGGAAGAGAGAAGTATGCTGCCTAGATTGCCAATATTGTCCCAATAAGAAGAAAAATGGGTAGATCTGAGTCTATATCAATTTATAAGACTTAAATAAAGCATACCCAAAATATGATTTTCCATTACCCAATGCAGAACTCATGGTGGATACTACATCCAACTATGATATGTTCTCCTTGATTGATGAATCATCGGGCTATAATGAAATTAAAATGAATCTAAAAGATGAGAAGCATACATCCTTTTGCACACCAATTGGCATATATTGTTGTAAAGTAATGTCATTTGGCTTGAAAAATGTAGGTGCCACTTACCAGAGGGCGATGACTTGCACCTTTGATGATATGATACATAAGTATGTTGATTGTTATGTCGATGATTTGGTCATTAAATGCAAAACACAAAGGGAGCATATAAGTGATCTAAGAATCATGTTCAATAAGACTCAAAGTTGCAATCTAAAAATGAATCCTCTAAAATGCGCTTTTGGTATGACCTCTAAAAAATTTCTTAGCTTTAGTGTATGCCATATAGAGATTGAAATCGATATTGCTAAAATAAAAGTAATAATGGAAATGCCACCACGTAAAACTTTGAAATAATTGCATTCTTTATAAGGCAGACTGGTTTCTATTAGAAGATTTATATCTAATATCTTGAGCATATGCTAGCCTTTTGCTCGATTAATGAAAAAAGATGCACCTTTTATTTGGGATGATGCTTGTCAAGAAGCATTTGATAGCATAAAGTAATGTTTATTGCATCCCCTAATCTTGACAACACCAATTATAAGGAAATCATTGATATTATATATAATAGCCCTAGAAGAATCACTAGGAGCTCTACTAGCACAAAAGAATGATGAAGGAAAGGAAAATGTGCTATATTAAATAAGTCAACATCTAATAGGAACTGAAATAAAGTATTCTCCTATTAAAAATCAATGTTCAGCATTGATATTTGTTATGCAAAAATTTTGACATTATAAGTTATGCCATGAGATAACATTAATATCCAAAGTTGACCCAATTAAATTTTCGATGATGAGGCCTACCTTAATAGGTTGCTTAGCTAAATGGACTTTTTTATTGCTGCAATTTAATATAACATATGTCCCGCAAAATGCCATAAAAAGGCAAGCCTTGGTTGATTTCTTAGCTGCATATACCTTAATGGAAGACTACCCACTTAATGCTGAGTTGCTTGATGAATAGATTTTTGAAGTTCAAAAGGCCATTAATCATCAGGATGGGAGCTTTATTTTGATTGAGCTTCATCCATAAAATCAGCTAAATTGCCTAGCTTACTTACAGTACAAGTCAAAATATTACTAATGGCTGAAGTTAATGAAGGATTGTGTGGAGCACACTAATATGGCCCTAAAATAGAAATCAAAGTTAAATGAATGTGATATTATTATCATAGCATGGTTCAAGACTACATTAAATATGCTAAAAGATGTCATTAGTGTCAAATACATGCAGACACATTACATCAGCCACTTAATATTCCACACCCAACAATAGCATCATGGTCATTTGGAAGCTAGGGAACTGATATAATAGGTCCAATAGATCCTCCATCTTCTTGAGGACATCGCTTTATCTTAGCTACTATTAATTATTTCTCAAAATGAGTAGAAGCAATCCCATTAAGAGAATTTAAAGCAGTTGAAATAGTAAAATTCTTTTGAGACCATACTATCTATAGATTTAGAGTACCTTGAAGGATTATATTTGATAATGGCACTACCTTCAAAAATATCAAAATCTATCATTTTATTGAAAAGTATATGGTATATTGGCAATATTCCTCAATATACAATCCAAGAGACAATTGTTTGGCAAATGCATTTAGCAAAATGCTAATTAAGCTGCTTAAGAAAGTTCTTTCAATAAATAAAAGAGAGTGGCATGATAAATTATTAGAGGCATTGTGGGCATATCATACCACTTATAAAACTACTACACAAGAAACACAGTACTCTTTAGTTTTCAGAGTAGAAGCAACACATCCCCAGGAAGTAGAATTACCTTCACTCTGCATAGTAGTTCAAAATGAACTTTCAACAAAATAAAATATTCAAATACAATATGAAGAGCTTGAAGCGTTAGATGAAATTCGACTATAAGCTCAGGAAAATCTAAAAATTTACAGAGCAAGAACAACCCAAGTTCATGATCACATGCTTTGCCTAAGAAGCTTCAAAATAGGTGAACTTGTGTTGGTACAAAGAAGGCCTATAGTTCCACACCAATGAACTATTGGAAATTTTGATCTATATCATCAAAAAAGTATATGATGGTGGAGCTTATCAGCTCATTGATGCAAAAAGCATCAGACCTATGCCCCCTATAAAGGGACAATATCTCAAAAGATGTTAGGCATAATTATGAAAGAGATATTATCATTTCAATGAGAAATTCCATTATTAATAGAGGAAATTTTATATATCTTGAAAAATAAGATCACCCATCAAAAGCAATGTTGTCCGATCAAGCAAATTAAACTAAGATCCATCATGCTCAAAGGAGCCAGATTAGATCCAACATGCCTAAATGAGCTGGATCCAAAACCTAAATTTATATTCCATCATACCCAAATAGGTCAGATCTAAATTAAACTAAGATTCATCATGCTTAAATGGGCCATATCAGATCCACCATGCCCAAAAAGGCCGAATCAAAAACCTAAATTTAGATTCCATCATACCCAAATGGATCGTATCTAAATTAAACTAAGATCCATCATTCCCAAAGGGGTCGAATCAGATCCACCATGTCCAAAAGAGCTAAATCCAAAACCTAAATTTAAATTCCATCATATCAAAAAGGGTCAGATCTAAATCAAACTAAGATCCATCATGTTAAAAGCGGTCAAATCAAATTCATCATGTCCAAAGGGGCTGGATCTACACCTAAAATTATATTCCAAAATAACCAAGGAGAGAAAGTTTAAATATAAACTTGCTTAAAAAATTAAATTGAAAAAGCCCACAAGCATAGCTCATAAATAAAATCAGATATTGATGTTGATTTATTAAACTTCTAAAATTTGTGTTCTTCTATGTTCCAGATATATTATAGGTTGGCTACAATGTTTATCTGGAAAAGACCATATGATATGCTTTCCACTGAACCTACTGAAGAGTAGATATAGGCCATTATTGAAGCTCATCATCCACGTGGTATAGCTAATATACAAGATAAGCTATCATGGCACCAATATATGTTAAGAAGTAGAGATATTTTTGAAGTCTCATTTATTCGATCATCATGTCTCCTACTATTTGACTCAGTCTCCAACTCGTTATGACCCAATTGACTAGGTAACCTATTTAAAATTGAGACATGGTCATGATGTACCTTTAGAGTGAGTCACATATCACCTTAACTTTGGCAACGGATATAACCGGATGAAGACACGCTCCATCTACGATAATCAAATTGGTTACCATATATTACATCATAAAGTAAAAGATTTGGATCCAAAGTCAATATTTGGCACTCCATTATTAGCTGGCAAAGGGTATGCATATTGGGATCAACACCATCTGCAGATGTATGGTGATGTTCTTAGAAGGGCTGGCGTATATCAAGTAGTCTACACATCACTCTTTAACTATAGCCTCCTTCCTTTGACATGGATTAGATGTATAACAGAACATTGGGATAGGCCCACCAATACTTGCTAGATCAGCCCACATGAGATGACAATAACTATGGCTAGCATGCAAGATATAACAATTCTTCTAGTTATAGGACTCCCTATGAAGAATGCATCCCACCAGATCATGAGCTTTTCCAATGCTAATCAGATGATCAGCATGGGAGAGGCAGTTATATATATTATTTAAGGCTGCATCACACCTTAGCTCATTATCAAAGTCTATCCAAAGAATGGAGGATAGGTCGTAGACATCCATAGATGTCAAAATATGATATCTCTAATACATGGTCAGAAAGCTTTATCCATTCAAGGGTATATCTACCACATTTTGCATAGTTAGAGAACACATTTGATAATAGATTCCACCCATGTATCAGTACCAAATTTGAACCAAAGGGAAGAGCAAATTCTTGCTAGATGTTAGCACAAGATATTGATGATAAGCTATTTTTAGTAGCTTTCATCGCCACTTGTGTATGTTACTTTGTATTCCTTGGGCACAATAGACTATTCCATCATTCTACCTTATTGAAGGCTAGCCTACATGCTCATGGTGAAAGGATATCACTGGTACCCATAGCACTGGCCTACTTATACCATGGATTAGGTAGAATAAGTGTCATGATTGATTCATGAGGCTATGATGTGGATTCCACTTAGCATTATTTACATGGATGGATTCATGCTCATATTTTAGGAGCTTTAAGTTATCCTAAGACACCATCCTATTTCAAAGAGCAAAGTTTCCCCATGATTATGCAACTAAACAAAGCAATATTCTCTATCCATACAAATCAAATACAAACCTTCTTGTTCACCCCAGTGCACATAATAGGTTGCTTTCAGATCATCCACAGATCATCCTTCTATAGTCTGTCTATTCAAAGTATGGGGCAAAAATTTACAAATTCTCTCATTGATAGAGGCACCACATTGATATCATCAAAACCTGGATATAAATACATTGCAGAATATTTCATTAGACTGAGACTCACTTGGCTATGCTATCACCACCATGAATCTATAATCCTGGAAGGTTACAACCCAAATAGGGTGGTGTTTAGCGGCAACCTCTACAACATGGACCTTCACAATTCACCTAGAGACTCATTTTAGTTCTATATAGATCCATAAGAGACTCATACAAGAGTCAATCAGTTATGGTTAATGTGGATTCACCACACCTTCTCTTCCTTCTTGGAGCTGGGCTTTCGCATATACAACTGTAAAATGCAAAAGACCAAAGTTGTCTAACCTATACCACATATGACTAATGCTTCTAAAAGAGCATTAGATGAAAAAAAAAGGTATTAGGAAATGCTGGCATGAAAAGTCAACTACCCAAGAGAAAGATGATAAGGACTTCCATAACCCCCATTAGTTGATTATAGTATGCGAGTTGTAGACATAGACAACTCTATTCATATCCCTGCCTCACCAATAGTAACTGACTTGCCAATAGTAGCTGAACCACCAACAAAGTAGAAGGAGAGTGTGTCATACTAGTATTATCCACATATACTACTATAGTTTCTTTAGTGTTCATTCAACCTATTCATATTGATCATATACATACTAGAGAAAATACACATATAGAAGAGTCTAGCACCATGGCTACAAGTTTTAAGCCACTTTTATTATATTTAACTTAAGTGATGGTGAATGCAACCGAAGATGACTCCCTATATTAAGAAAGTCACTTAATCTCTACTCTGAAACATATAGTTCAAAGGTAGTTATCTAACCTAGATATTTCATATTTTATTTCCATATTATGCCTCAAGGCTTCAACTCCCTTGCATATTAGTCCTTCAAAAAGCTTATATCATATAATAGTAGCCTTTTGTTTATTTTGCCTGATCTGTCCATCTTCTGTGTGGAGGAAAATTTTTTGCTAGATTGCGCTGCCGCTCTAGGTCTCAAAGCAAGAGAATTATAGTTATGAGAATCTCTCTATAGAGACATTGAATTCAGACTATTCTCTTTGCGTACTACCTGTGAAGAGGTCTTGTTAGATACACTTACTACTATAAAAACATCAAATAATACTATTTCACATCAAGTCTCCCTAATTCTCCAAGATCTTGAGCACAGTCTCAAAGCCTTGAGATCCTTCCAAAGAGAGCTTTCTAGAGCACAGATTAACTCCTCAATATCTCTGTTGAATTGAGAGAACTACAACAGAGGAGATAATATTTTCTAGAAAGGAGATCTATGATCAGACAAGTTGTCACAACCATAGAAGAATATTGCTCATAGGTAGATGCTCGGGTGTCTAAACTTGAGCAAACCCTTTCTTTATTAGAGTATGATTAGGAAACTGCCCTTCAACATCTCCATGAGGCATGAGAGAGATAAGCTATTATGGTCTATAGAGCTCATATAGCATCTATTTACATTAAAGAAATTTAGGCCAACTATTATAGCTAAAATTTTCTCATGTAAACCATCTCTTTATTATTATAACATGTGAAATTTATTGGAGTAATACATAAGAGGCTTGAATTCCTTTCTTAATTATATCTACATATGTCTGCTACAACTAATAGATAAGTAAGGCAATGAATGCATCATGTCCTAATGACATGGCACATTTATTAGGGGGTAATTTTGCTCATCTAAAAATATATAAGAAAATATAATAAATTTTTTCTTCGGTCCACAACCTGTGTGTTGAGCTACACCCTAGCCTTCTAGAAAGATAACTACTCAAAGCCAGCTATCAAAATTATAGTATAGCGCCACGATGCTATGATCTTGGCATCGAGGTGCTACACCAGCTATTAAGAGGGAATAGTTATAGGAAATATTACTATAAATAGCAGTGTTCAGTTCATTGCTTCCCTTCCACTTTTTTCTCTCTAACCACTCTTACTCTCATTGCACTCCAACATTACATTCACACTTTTGGCGATCTTCTTTTGTTCCGATATACTCTATTCACTTTAGGTAAAAGATCTATGCCACTTTTTCATTAAAAATGCATGTTAAATCATAATCCCACCATTAATCTTGGATTCGATGAGGAAAAAAAAGATTATAAATTTAAAGATCCCCACCATTGAACTTTATTCTAGCATGAGATGAAAATCCCTCCCCTCCTTCGATCTTAAATCCATAACAAGGGACAAGAGTGCTTTGCTCTATGATTTTTAAATCTAGCATTGCGGAGGCAAAATGTTGCATAAAGTTTTAAAAAAATTTCTTAAAATCTCACAAGAAACTCAATTTCTAACTCACAATGCCCCGACGATGAATACCAGCACTACAATGATATGCTTTACGGTATTCTTATTATAACTCTTGATCTGATGCACAGGAACCAACACCATGGCGCCTAGGAACCAATGTCATTGTGCTCTATCGAAATCACCCTAGTGCCAGGAGATAGACTTAGAATATTTTCTAATAAAATCCCCTAACACCATAGCGCCTTAGGACCAGTGCCTTAGGTTTTTTGATCTATTCATAACACCGAAGCACTGATTCATAGCATCAAGGTGCCAGCCTCATTGCTGTCACTCAAATTTCATTTTTTATAAGTATGTTCAAATTTTTTTATCTAAATCCTAGAGCGATAAATCAACAATGCTAATCTCATACAAGCATATAATACAAAAATAATAAATAGAGTTATTTATTTATAAATTCAAAGAAAATTAGAAATTATAAAAAGGGAAAGTATAAAAATGGAAAAACTAATAATCATACTTATCACCCTCCTCTTCCTCCTCTTCTTCCTTCACCATGCCTGATACTAGAGGGGTAATTACACAAGATTGATACTAAGGCACCATAGGGAAGGATACCAGGCTTGGATCTATAAGAATATAATTCTGGAACATGTTGACCATTGTAGTGTTGAATTAGGCCAAGTAAGAGAATGGTATCTGTTATTGAGCCATATGATGATCAAACTTACACTTTATAATCTCTTTCATATGACTACTCCTGTCCACCCTTTTCTTAAGTCTATGACCTAACTGCCGATTTCTTGGACTTTCTCAGCCAGGGATTTGGAAGATTAGAGTTTAGGTCGTAGGGCACGTGTTTTTCCCCACTTTAAACCTCGGCCCAAATCCTCTAAATGAGTACTTCTTCATCAGGCCCTCCTACCACCGTGACACATAAACCATAAATCAAGGAAGGGTGATCGCACTCGAGAATAATACTCCCCTTCAATAAATTATAAATAGAAATATAAATAACTTTCTCAATATCAATCGTAAATCCCCTCTGAATAGAAAATTCAAAATAGCCCTATCTTTGGTAGCCTCACTAATATTACTAGTGGGCATGAGCTTGGCAGAAATGTAATAATGTCAAGCCTTAGATTTAGCAGTGAGACTTGCAATAGGAAAGTTGATAATTCTTTTCACCCATCATTTCCATTGCACATTTACATTTCCATGAAATAGAGAATGGAGAATCTCATCAAAATCGATATGATCATTATAATAAGCAAGATATTGATTGTAATCAATATCTTAGAGATTGTAACATGCGTAATAGCACTATTGTCGAAACTTACTAGTTTCCCCCATACATACACTTTGTTATCTTGGTTTTCTCGTGCATTCATGAAGAACTCGTGTACCATCGGGAGAATGTACGAGCTATTATTGTAAGCTAGTTTGGCCCAACTTTGTCTCACAATCACCCCTTAAACATAACCGTCGGGATAGTGGAAGCTCTTCTCCGAGATCAAATGTTTATGGATGATGGCATGTTGATACCCCTCCTCGGCATTAGTGTTGATGAATCTAGCAGCATCGCTAGATGCCCTCATCCAGCTCACCACCCTTTTGAGATGAATGATGAATATGCTAACTAGAGAGAGCAATAAAGATGAGAGAGAGAAAGAAAATTTGAAAGGAGAGAGACCATTGAATGAAAATCCTTAATAGATGTCGGTCATATTCATAAATCAGACCTAATGCCAAGGCACCCAAATATGGTGCCGAGGCACTGGCCTCTTGGGTTGCAGAACACGACATGAGCTCCACAGCGCCTATCCCATAGATTATTGTGCGATCGAAATGATTAATTTATTTATAATTATTGACCTCATTTTTGGGCTAGGCTAACATTATTTTTAAACTTATTAATTAGAATACCTAATCCTAGATTAGGAATCTACTACTTAAGCACATTGGGTTATTAGGATACTTAATCATAGATTAGGAATCTCCTAGTTTGGCACATAAGGCATTATACTTGGCAACCTAGTGCATTCCTTCTTGGGTTTAGTGCAACCTAATGTGTTTAGGTGAACTCAACCCAAACCTGAAACAAAAGTGAACTTCCAAATCAAACACATATCAATTAAAACCTAAATCTAATTAAGCTTAAGTTAAGTTAATTTAGAAAATTAAACCTAATTACCCTAATTAAGCTATAAAATTACATAAACTTAAATAATTCAAATTAAATCAAAATAAATCCAAATAAACTAAAACAAAATAAAATAAAATTAAATTAAATTAAATTAAACCTAAATCAGGGTCAAAATGGTCAACCTTTCAAACATAGGTTTGACTTATGTGGGTCCCACCAAGCCAAAGGTCCACTCATAAAAATTTGACCAAATAAAATCATTTCAAATGATTTGCATGATGATATAAACATATTTAAATATGAATCTAAAAGAATACAAATCAAATATGGCCTTAATTAGGCTAAATAGGTCATTTGACCTAAATGGGTCTTATTAGGTTCAAACCTAAATTAAACTCAAATCAACCCAAATCAATTGTCCAAAGTCATTTGAAAATAATTATTGAACTTAAACCAACCCATCATTGGATCCAATTTGGCCAATTTGGTCATTTGACCCAAATGAACCAAAAATTTAACCCATTAAGCCCTCAAATCCATTTGAAATTAAATGAAATCAATCACTCCAAATCATCTCACACATGTGATTAAACATAATTGGGTTGTGAA
Organism: Cymbidium sinense; assembly: GCA_021442155.1. Lineage (NCBI taxonomy): Eukaryota > Viridiplantae > Streptophyta > Magnoliopsida > Asparagales > Orchidaceae > Cymbidium > Cymbidium sinense. Next base: position 11,765,333 of record CM038225.1, on the reverse strand, counting down.
CCTAATTTAATTGAGTTAAAATTGGTCAAAATCCAACTTAACCCATCTAAGGCAAAAAGGGATAAGTTGACTTGGAATTTGACTAAACCCTCATGTGGCATGGGTTAATTCAATTCATAATCATCCAATGGACAATCAAGGATGATTTTAACCAAAACCTAAAATCAATTAATGAAAAGGAAAGTGATTAAAGAATTTGAAACTTAAATTGAATCTAATGCTAAGATTAATCACCAAATGAATTCAAATTGGAACTAAACATATTCAAACATGTCAAAATTCATCCTAGCATGGGATAAGAGAGATTTCTAGCCAATCTTAAGCAAATTAATTAAGTCTAAGTCAAGAAAAATGGAGTGGAATATGGCATGGTCAAAGATAAGTGCAAAATGATAAATAAGCTTCTCCAATCATTCCACCTTTTCCCCCATTCCACCACTTCATTCTAGAACAAATGTAGAACATTTAAAGAGCCTTGGAGCTAGCCACCAAGGACTTCAATTAGCTGTGACTGACCAAAGGAGGAGGAAAGAGGGTTAATAAGCTCAACCTCTAATGGAAAAACCTAAGAGATAAGATCCCACTCAAAATTGACTTTTCCATCACCTTACCCACCTAAGACAAAGACAATTACGACCTTTTGCCCCAATCCCCTCACCGTCGAAAAGCCAAATAATGATAAACATCATTTAAAACTATCTATGAGTTTATCTAGGAGCCTAGTCCATGAGAAGGCAATAGAATTCTTTCCTCCCGCAGCTTCATCACGTCATTCTGAAGGTGTTCAACTTGATACCATCACAGAGAGGTTACCAGAGTTGAGATATGCCATGAATGCTAGCCTTTTAACTCTCAATTTTGTTCATTTTTAAAATAAACTTGATCTCAAGAGAGATCAAACTGTATAGATTTATTCCATTTCATTCACTGATTATTTTGGAATTGAAATTGAGTGATTTCAACAGTTGGATAGCTGCAAATCATCTCGAAATGACAGGAAACTATCAGCTTCCACTGTCGCTATAGGAGGTGAAATCTCTGCCATTCATTTTTTTATAAGGAACAAATGACTAAGATCTAGCAAGATCATGTGACTAAACCTATATAAGGAATCAACAGAATGATCTAAGCTATCTGAAATGTAGATCAGATGGCCCAAGTCAAACCGCGTATGCACCACCATTTTGACACGGGATCCACATGGATCTAGCATGGACAAATCCCATGATCTTTGCGACCAGCGTAGATCCCACGCTCGATGCATTTAAAATGAAATTTTGGGTATTCTGAATTAAAAAATCAAGAAAAAAAATGCTAGAAAATTCCAAAAGTCATAGAAAATCAAATATAACTCCAAAACTTACAAATTTGGGCTCATTGAATTCACCTTCATGAGAGGAATCTATTAAAATTAAAATTCCTTATAACTTTTTTAGTATTTTTGTATTAATTTGGGTTTGAATAAAAATTTTCAAATCTAAATTAATCCCAAACTGTTGATCAAAATGACTTAGACTTTGGGGAATTTAAATTGATGTTAAGATACACATTAGATTAAATTTTCATAATTTATTGGATAATAATTATGAATATATTAAAATTGCAATCTTAAACCTAATTTTAAATAAGAAAAATATGGGAATAACTCAAACCCTCATAGCAAATCCTAATAAACTTAAATAAATCATTGAAACCCACTAAAACCTAATGAATCACAAAATTACTTAATTTGGCCATTAATTGAATTAATTAATTCAATTAATCAACCTGAACTTAAATAAACCATAATAAATTAATTGAGCCTTTAATTGGCATGGAACCCCACTTGCCATAAAAATTTCAAACCTAATTGACCTCTAGATTATGAATTCTTGAATTTTTCTAGGTCAATTTAAAGAAAATAATAAATTAGAAAAATCACAAAAATTATAAAATCCATAATATAAACTTAAAACATCATAATTGACATCAAAAAACTTAAATAAAAATACCTAAGTAATATGAAAGTAAAGAAACTTAATTGATCATAAGTTAATGATTATGGATGATTTAAGACCATTTAGATTAAGGAATAAATAGGCCATAAATGCAAATATAAAAGATTAATTATAATTGAACTTTAAGGTAAATTTAATTAAATGTAAAATGACATAGAGATTAAAGTAGCAAATGATATATGTGTTAAAGTAGCTTAAGGTATGTTTGGTTCACATAACATAATAACAACTCTTCCTTAAGCTTCTTAGGTCATAGTGAATAAAAGAAATAATATTATGCTAAGTGATAAAAAGAACATTTCAAATAACATAATCATCACTCTCTATAAATTAATTAAAATGAATTAAACTATTCTATATTGTATGAATATATAACATGGAATCAACCGTCTTAACCTAATTTCATTAATAAGAATTAGAAAAATTAATAAATGAATTGAAATAAGAAAGAACAAACAATAAATTAAAATTTTATTAATAAAATTATGCAAATATGTTATAAAATTGAAAATTTACTAACAAAATGAATAAATGAAATTAACTTGAATTGAATGAATGAACAAGATACATACATCTTAATGTAATAAGTAAACTAAATCATTCCAAAATTAAATAGACAACTTAAATGAAACATAAAATTACAAAAGATGAAACATTAAGTTAAATGAAAGCAAACCTAAATGTTTAACTTAAACTAAAACATATTAATATAAATGAACGAAATGGAAAATAATGAAATATATTAACCTAAATATGTTTGATTAACATAATATCAAATATAAACATTAACAAAAAGAATGAAAGATAAATTAAATTAAAAAGAAACTTACAGAAGAATCAAATTTTAAAAGAATGAAAATCACTAACTTAATTCAAATCAAATCATCAAAATAAATCTATAAGGATTAATTAAGATACTTAAGGATCTTAGTTAGACTTTTAGGATGAATCTTCTTCTTAAGATGAAGACTTTATCCTATTAGGACTTAGGATGTTGAATAGAATGGATTCCACCCAAAATAAAACCTATTATATTCTTCATTCTTGAAAACTTAATCTAACTTTCACATAAAAATGTACCTAAAATGGAAATGAAAAATAACTAAATCATTTGAATTGAGACCAGGCAAAGGTCAAAATAAATAAGCTTCAAAATTCAAATTGAAATTTGAATTGAAAAAAGGGGGCCTAGCAAAGTCTTGTCACACAAGATTATTTTCTTCACACACTAGATTATTAGGTCATTGACCCTAGGCTTAGGTTAGGTCATTCTATGATTTTCTGTAATATTTTATGATGTTGTAATGTGGAATGCCTTTTTATTATTTTTGTAGTGTATTATTTTAGACTGGATGCTAGGATTGACTGCCATTATTCTGGATGGTAGGACATTATTTTTATAGGTAACATTGTCTTCTACATTGGGTGTGCTAAAAGGGGACTACCATCTTAAATAAAATATATAATTATTATTTGCTTGCAGGAGTTAACTAGTCCTTTAGCATAGCCTAATAGGATAAGTGGGCATGGCAAGCAACTGATGTTAAGCTCGTATGTTTGTAAAATATAATTGATGTGTGTTATTTGTATTTTCTTGATATTTATTTTATAGGGCTTAAGATTTATTTTAATTTTGAAATGTAAATTTGAGCTTAGAATTAGGTTAAGATCAATAGGATCTAAGATTAGCTTGAGCTGACTCTACTAGCAGATGGGTGCAGAGGTCCCCTATGAAGCCCAATGGAGGTTCTTGAAGAAGGAGATGGTCCTAAAAAGAAGACCCATAGATCTAAACTATAGTTCTATACTAGATTGTATAAGGGAAAAGCTCAGCTACGCATTTTTCTTTCTTCTGAGGTGTACCTAGATACCCGACTGCATTGACCTTTCTTTAAATTAAATTGACTTGATTTATTTTGGGTACTCAATAGAATCAACCTGCTTTTTTAAGTTTCTTTTTGTGTTATGCTTTATATGATAAATGCCTGGATATAGGTTCAAAAGAAAATTTAAATTCTCTACCCAACTTAAACATAAAAATAAAGAAACTTGAAATCTCATATAAATTAAAGCCTTAGGAATATCTTAAAATTGATTAGAAATAATCAGCTCTTGAAGATCATGCAATCATATTGCTCTCAACTCTTGAATTGGGCACTTCACCCATTGCACATAAGGGGCATGTGACATGTGAGGATGACTATTTTCTTAGGAAAGTCTACCTTCTTTTATTGATTTGGCCCATAACTAATTCTAATTGCATGGCATTTAGGCATAAAATACCCAAGACCTTAAATGAATCATGAGTCAAAATATTTTAAAGCTAAAAAATATGTATTAGTTAGTGCATTTCATACCCTACATGATCCTAGGGATTAAAGAGTGAGCCTAGGTTCTTGGATTATTTTCTAAAAATGCAACAGCCTAGCCATCTTACATTCATGAGACTTTCCATCATAGATTTAAAATGCACTTAGGTAGTGTTAGCTAGCAACCCTTCCATGCAGGTTGTAAGTCCAGAAGAATCAGGGATAGGTCTATTCCCTCAAGTGAGAAGATGGATGCTAATTCCTTCAATGAAATTAGGTTGAGTTTCATCAGTTAAGCATTTATAGACTTAGGTTCTAAAGCATATTCTTTGGAGTAAGTCTTCAACCCTAGGCATTTCTACAATCTTGTGCGCTAGAATCTAAGCTTTAGATTTCTAAGAAAATATCATCTCAAAATCTAAATTGGATCTTAAAATTTAAAGACCAATGGTATGATAGTTGAAATGCTTATTGGGCATCCCAATATCAACAAGCATTTCCTACTTCTTCCTGCTTGGCCTTTTAAAAGAACTCTTTCTTCTTTGGATCATTCTAAATTGAAATTTTAAATATCATTCCTTTAAAAACTAGCCTAGAAATCCATATAAATAATAACTTATTTCTTTAATCAAGAGTATTCTTAGGAAGAGAGCCTTGTTCCTGAGATGTAATTAACTATAGGGGCTTGCCCTTATAGAGAACGATGAACCCAGTTTAAAATAAACCCTACTCTACTTTTCATATAATTCAAGGGAAAACTCTCTGGTACATGAAAGTCCCATTAGCCTTAGGACTCTTTTATTAAATGAACGAATATATTATACGAAAACATATTTATCTTTTGAGATAATATGTTTACTCCTTCATGATGCATTTGATCATCCAAATAAGAAATTCCTAAAATTCTATGCGGTGTCATAAATTTTCTCCACAATAATAAATTTTGTAACTGAAGCATACAAAAAGTGTTTGAGTGCCACAGTGCTCTGACATACAGCCATGACTCCCATCAATTAGAGGTTGTTATTTTTCCTTCAATCACTATACAGTTGTCAAGAATTTTGACCAGTGCCACAGCACTACAAGGCGATGTTGTGGTGCTATAAGGTGACCCTGAGGTGTTACAAGGCGATGTTGTGGTGTTATTCAAATAGTCAAACTAACCAATAATACTAGCATCGATTACCCACTGACCCAGGCATTGGACCAGATCACATGTACACTTTAAAAGTAGCGCACTTAGGTGCCATATTCTAATGCCAAGGCGTTGCCTCCTTAAATAAAATATAATAATAAAAGGGGAATTCAAACCTAATTTTTAGCATTATAAAGTGAGATAAGCCCAACCTCTTATTCACTCACTAGGTGAACATCTATCCATTCGTTATGTGAATACTGCATAATTCATTTTCCATGCAAATAAATTTATATCCACCCATCATCTGGATAATCATAATTTTTGGCATTTCAAAGTGATATAAGCCCAACCACTTATTCGTTCACTAGGTAAACATCTGTTTGATCGCTATGTGAGCACTGCCTAATTTGTTCACCACATGAACAAATTTATATCTGTTTGCCATGTGGATAACTCAAATGTTTGCATTCCAAAGGGATGTAAGCCCAGCTTTATATTAGTTCACCATGTGAACATCTACCCGTTTACATGCGAACATCTTATAATCTAATCACCATGTTAATACTCTTACACCACTTACATTAAAATTCTAAGTCTACTCGAGATACCTGAAATAAGGCAACCCATGGTTGCTAATTAGTTTCTCTAGATAATACGACTATGTCCCTTTGATGTTGGTAAGCTGGAATAATGTAGTTCCGGGATGATGGAACTATAGGATCTTGATCGAAATAACACTTTTATTTTCTTTTAGATGGCATTTGAACCACACTATACCTCTAAGACACCAAATGCATAACATATAGATATATTTATTTCCAACCTTAATCAAGAATGCTCTCTTACTGTGGTAAGAGGGGTAATTAACTATGGAGGCTTGCATCCATAGGAAGTAAAACTTAGATCTAAATAAACCCTAATGTGACCTTAGGAGAAATCTCAGTTGAATATACGTCAATCAACCTCACAAAAAATATACTCTTACCCATCTCATCCAAAGATGGTGGAGCGTATCCTTGAAGGTGTTTTTAGCAATCAATTATAACATATGGACTATTAATTTCAAAGATGAGTGCATAACTCTTTTAATTTTTGAAGATATAAAACCAAAAATATGAAATAAAAAATTAAATTTAAATAATGTTATTTTGATTTCACAACTTATAATCATGTAACATATAAATCATGAAGGATGATGTTAGATTCTAAGAGAGATTAATTAATTTGGAGAATTTTTAATACAAATTATTCACTAGAATTATTTGGAAGAAAGTGGAAAATAAATATTTAAATTTTAACCATGAAGGTGAAAAAAAAAATTGAAGTTAACTCAACAAATGATTAAATTAAAATTTGTAAGAAGTCACCTCGATGCTTTGAACAACTCTTCTCCAATAAGAAATAATCTCTTTGAAACGAATTCTTGTATAATCAATGAGTTTTATCATGAATAAGCATACCAAAATTTGATTAAAAGCTCAATTATACTCTAACAATAGTATTTTTGCTTTGCCTCATAATAATTGATTTAGATACTAATTAACTTAGAGTTTTTATTAAGAAAGAGATTTAAAATAAATCCACCAAAAGGCCAACGTTTAAGGAAAAATAAAACTTGAAAGGACAACACCTCCAATTTAATAAAAAAAATCAAGCTTAATCAATTCCCCATAATATATAGCCAACACCTCTAATTTTTGATCAAATATGGTAATTTAATTAAGTCTAAATGGACAAAGAATTTAGAAATATAATTTAAAATCTAAATAGAAGAGATTAAAGGGAAAAATAAAGCCTAGAAATAAATTAAGGAAACTATATATATATATATATATATATATATATATATATATATATATATATATATATATATATATATATATATATATATATATATATATATATATATATTTTATTTTTAGTAAAAGATAATAAAAAAATGAGATTATAATAACTATAATTCGTCCATGACAAAATTTGGAGCTATGGTTTTAACACGAATTTATTTATATATTGAAAGTTGTATAAATATAATGCACAAATAAATACATATTTATTTTTAAGTTAGGGGCAATTCTTGACTTCTAACCCTACCACTTTATTTTGATGAGGATGAGTTTAAAGTTAAAATGTCCATGTGGTGTTTTAATTTGGAGCCATAGGGACACCATCCAGATCTTAGAGGGTATTTATTGTGTAGCATTGGTGTATGATGTACCATCTCAGAAGATGGGAAACATCACCCTTAAATGGATCTAATCACCTAATAAGACTTTTAAGGTAGATGAGTCTACGTATATATTAGAGATCTTTCCCTTACTTTACATGGAGAAGTAGAACAAGCTTTATTTTATGTCAGGTTCTTTAGTTACTTATGGAAGCAAGCTTCTATAGTTAATTACATCCTAGGAAATTAGAATTTATAAGAACACTCTTGATTAAAGTAGTCAATAAGTATCTCCAAAGATCTCAAAGCTAAACTATCAAAGTGTTAGGCATTTATGGAAATCAATGGGGAGAGTTCAAATGGGAAGACTTATTTATAGACTCCAAAAGAGGATAAGTAGGGAGCACCCATGATACTAGGAAGCTAATGAATGATCCAATATACCCTATAGTGAGGCTTTACATATTTGAAAGAAAGAATTTACTTTTTATTTAAGTTGGTATCTTATTAAAATGTTAGGGCTTATAGTTCATAAACACAAGATTGTGGAAATGTCTAAGAGATGAGGACTTATAGCCTGAAGGAAATACATAGTGTTGAAACCTAAATCTAAGATTTTTTAGCACAAGCTAAAAGCATGACCTAAGTCTAATCAGAAAAATGGAACATAATGGTCTACCTCCATAAGAGAGGATAGACTCATCCTAACTCTTTTGGGCTTACAGTCGCCTAGAGTGATCGCCAGCTAACACCTCCTATGCTTTAAATTTATGTAGGCCGATCTTATGTAGATGCAATATAGTTTGGATGTTATTTAATTATGAAAGAAGCTAAAGTCCTAAACTCACTCCCAAAGAGAATAAATCATGATTGGTGTGAAAACATAACTTGGACTAATGTAGAAATTTACAATCTTTTACACCATTTTGACATATTCATTTGGACTAAGGACTTGAAACAATTATGCTTATATGCATGATGAAATAAAGTTATGGGCTGAATCAACAGGAGGAGGTGTTCTCCACTACAAGGGATCACCATCAAAGGTCAAGCATATTCCTTATTGTGCAAGAATATGAGACCCTTCTTATTCAAGAGTGACACAAGATGATATGCATGGTGTGATAACATACAACATTCAACTAAGGGGTTGCTAAATCTTTTATTTATCTTGATTTAGAACTTAGGCTTTATGGTGAGGTTGTGAGTTGTATTAAAATTTAGTTATGAGTTAGTTAATGAGGATAAAAAATTTAAATTTATCATAAATAGCCAACCGCATCTAGGTCAGACATCAAATTATCACACTTTAAGAAACCTATAAAAAGTATGAAAATTTCTATTGCACAATCTAAACACAATAATCAAACATATGAATTACATAAAAGAAAAAAAGGTTGATGAGGCCAGGTACCACCGTACACCCCAGAAATGAAAGAAATTGGGTAGCCAAGCTCTACCCTTATACAACCCGGATTATAATTGAATTTTTATAATTATAATGAATTCTATGGGGACCATCAACCTCTTGTCTTTCTTTCTTTCATTTCCTTCTTTTGGATTGGTTTTTCTCCAAGCTTCACAGAGCCTCCCATGTCTTTTCCTTCTAGCCACTGCTCATCATAAACCCTATTGTACTACTCCTAATACTATTGCAAAATTTACATATTTATAAAAAATGAAATCTAACTACACCTGCAAAATAGATGTTAGCTAAACAAACATACAACCCAAGTAATTGTACTTCACATGTTTGGACTTTGTATCCTACACATGGGATAACCAAGCCCACCTGTCCTAATTGGATTATGCTTAGGGGCATAAGCAACCTGCAAGCATGAACATTTATATTTATTTATTATTACAGCGGCCCCTTTAGCATAATCCCTTATAAAAAACATCATTAAGATATTAATGACCTAACATCCAGTCTATGCATAAAAAATCCTAACATCTAGTCTAAAATATTACATCATAAAATAAAATATAACACCACAACATACCAGCCTAACCTAAAAGCTAGAATTGGTGACTTAATATTCTAATTTGTGTGCTAAGGTTTATTGTGGTATGTCTTAGTTAGGCTTAGAAGTATAATTATCTAAAATTTAGGATATTTAAGTTAAACATTAGAAGAGGTATCACTTCAAATCATCAAAAAGATTAGTTAATTTTAATTTACATTTCTTTTGTTTCATTTGATGCCTACTTAACATCTAGTTATTATAAAGAGAGGAAAGAGGTTTGACCCACTTCATCCCTATCCTAAGTTATTTTCTAAAGATATGTTATTATGACTTTGTTTTCTTTAGTGAATCATTTATTAAACATTTTATTAAACCTAAGTTTGGGTTAGTCTTAAATAATCTTATCCAAACATGAAAGGCATCTTCAGATTAATAAAATTAAATCACTACCACATGGATAACATTCCACCACTTCTCTTCATCATTAGTAGCATACATATTTCTTTATTTTATTATTCATGATATTTTGTTTAATACACATAATTATACATACAGTTACATTTTTACACTTGATGATTCTCAATGCATGTATTTTGGTAGAAAGAAATATTCCATCCTTTAGTTAGGCATATATACACATGTATTAGAGATTTAAGCAAGTATGTGTCATTTTTAAACTAGGGAAGTGAGATTATCTAAGATCTCCTTGGGGCTACTTAAAGCCTCGTGTTCTTGAGATGTCCAGACTATATACTTGCTAACATAAATACATGTATGTAAACATATACACAAACACAAGAATGAAAATCATGTAAATTTTTATGTAAGAGCAAATCTTTTATTTATGTAATGTATTGTTCTATCCAAATTCTATCACATGCATGCACATGAATGAAATTGAGCAAGTACATGTGATTGTTAAACCAGGGAAGTAAGATTATCTAAGACCTTCTTGGGGCTACTTAAAACCTCATGTTCCCAAGATGTCCACACTATATACTTGCTAATTCCAAACATTTGAATCATGAAAATAAAATAATCCTTTACCATTTTAAAATTATAACTTAAATGTAAACTTCATTGAATATTTATAGTCAACATTAACTTTGATTTTTGTCATTAACATATAATTTTGAAAATAATTTAGGATTTATTAGTGATAATAGCCACAACATATAATAACATTTATTCAACACATACAACATAAATGTATCTCTATTCTCTTGATCTTCTTTTTTTTTTTGAAAATATGAACATATGAAACCAATGGTATACAAATTTATAATGATTGAGAAGGAATGACAAAAAATTTCCATAATACATTCAATTATATTAATTCCTAAGGACAATCAAGCAAAATAAAAAAATTCTTTAAGATCAACCAAAGTTTTTATGAAATTTGATTTTGGTGTTTGGATTATTAAAACCTAAAAAAAGAGATGACACTTAGTGTTTTCTGCATCCCATAATGACTTAATATACTTAAAAAAAGTGAATAAGTAGGTTTTATGGATTGATTAGGTTTAAGTCATTAAGCAATCAATTTAATTACCCTTCCCTAAGCTTCTTTAAATTAATTAACTACTTGATCATGAGCCTTCAATTATATGCTTATGAGAAATTAAAATTTGCAATACACCTGAAGAAATATAATGCAATTAGGCTCATGCTTTAGAGTTAATTGGATTAAAGAAGGAAAGAATCTAAGTTAAGTACTTTTATGGTTTTCCCACACCAATGGGTAACCATAATTTCCTTAATGACTTTATGTTATTGAACACATAAATGGGAAACCCATGAATTATATTTGAGTTATATGAACTAATCATTAGTTTAATTTGATTTTTATCTTATCATTAATTTTCTTAATTGATTCATAATTATTATATATGTTAATTAACCCTCCTAAGGAAATGTATTTAAAAATATAATTTAGAAAGAGGCCCTAATTATTTCTCCTCGTTATTCCCACTGTTCACAGTGATTAATTATCATAAATTATTTAATTTTTATTGTTTAACAATTTTAATAAATATTAAATAAATTAATGATGGTAATTAGGATTGAAATTCTACATTTTTTAAATTACATGGCTAATAATTTTAAGAAAATTATGGGAGGCGAGGACATCCCATAAAATCATCCCACCAAATTTGGAATTAATTATCAAAGTAATTAAGCCTTAAATATGGTAATTAGCTTAAGCTTGAAACTTTAATTAAGCACTATTCATTAGATATGAATCAAGGGTTTTATTTTCTTAAATCCTCCTCTTTCTAACCTTTCCAAAATGGGTTTATTTGCATATTTTAATTTTTCCTATAATTAGTTATGATTTTTTTGAAGTTCTAACCATTTAATCATATTTTTAAAGCCTAATTATCTTTTAAACCATCGGTGTCATGTGAACGCAGACACGGTAGCACTTTCCATGTGGTGCAATAGAAGTGGTTATTTAAACCATCCGATGCGACAGCTAACTCAGAGGCAGTGGATGCGGATTCATCCCAACCATCCAATCTCAAATCAAATGATTGAGATTAATCTCATGATTTCAAAGAGATTAAATAGCAATTTTTAGTGTGATTAATCACGATCTTTAATTTTAATCATGTGAAATAGATGGCTGATGATTCGTCATCCCATGAGCACTAGAAGATAGTCATTGTTTGCCTTCCACTGCTCCAATCAAGTTCACTGAAGCTTGTTTGATGAGAAATTGACTCAAAAATGATCAAGGAAGAAATCTAAGGGGATCCTATGATTAAATTTGCATGAAATCATAGTTCACTTTAAAAATGATCAACACGAGGAAACTACGGTTTGATTTTATCTGTAGAGCTATAGACCAACGGTCCATCAATGATATTCATCTTGAAGAGATGAAGCCAAAAGATCATGAGCTACCTCCCCGGAATACTTTGGACCAAGTTCCCCTGCAAAGCTCACTGTAGTTAGTCTAGGGATGTCTTCCAATGCTCGAATCACTCAGGAAATTATTCATTTTGGCTCGTCAGAGTGAGGTGAAAGTGTGGGAAGAGTTAATTTGGGTTCGGTGGAGATTTTGGAAGCTTGGACTGATGGAGCTCTCCGATTTGATCGAGAGCTGATCTCGCCTGCAGTGGAGTGCACGAAGAGCTCGAGAAAGGGTATGGGACTGTGCGAAATGCTCTGAGGAAGGTGTGTGTTGAGCTTGAATCCACAGGGAGGAGTATGCTCTAAGATTGGTTCAACCTTTTGACCATCAGAGGCTTAGGTGGCCAAGGTACTATTTGAGGGTGAGAGTGAAGGAGTGTAGGATTAGCATGGGGTATACACCCTTCCTTAGGTTGACCAATGGGTTACCATGGGTGAACTCACCCTCTCATTGCCAAAGGATAAAACTAATAGCCTTGAGTTAGGTTGGGTTAGTGGTCCTCTTATCTAAGAAGAGCCAAAGGTGGCTACCATGGGGTGGAAAGTTGGAAAACCCACCCAAATAGAGATTTTATCTCATTTGGGGGGGCTTGGTTAAATGGATTTGACCCAAACTTGGTTTACCATGGGTTGAGCCTACTTAGGCAGGCCCATGGTGACCAAAGGATGAGTCATGCCAAGTTTGGTTTAGTTTGGGCTTGGTATGGTTGGGTTTGGCTCAATTTGACCCATATGGGTCACTTTGGGTTGAATTGGGTTAAGTTGACCAATTGGTCATATTGGATTGAAATGGCTCTTGGAAAATGTTCAAATGATTATTATGAATGAGTTGGTGCAATTGGTTTGATTTAATTTGAAGTGGATTTGAATTTGGCTCATATGGTTCAATTTGGGTCAAATGGGTCATGTGGACCAATTTGACCAAATTGGTCAAATTGCCTTGGGCATGGGTTAGGTTTATGTTCAATTGATCATTTGGAAATGATTGTAGGTATTGATTTGAATTGATTTGAATTAGAATGATTTGGTTCAATTAGACCTTTTAGGTTAATTTGGGCTAAGTAGGTTAATTGGGTTGGCTTAATTAAACTGGCTTCAATTGATGATTGCAGGGTGTTCAATAATTAATTTATTATTGATTAGAGGCATTAGTTGCAATCATTTTGGATTGAAATGAGATTTATCCCAATTTGGTCCTTTTGGTCAATTTGGTCAACTTGGGTTGAGTGGTCAAATTGGCTTAACTTGACCAAATTGATTGCAATTGGGTGATCAAAGATGATCAAAAATCATTATGGAAGGGAATGGATGAGTTGATTTAATCTAATTTTGGCTGGATTGGAGTTTGGATGAAATTGGTCATTTAGGTCTCATTGGGTCAGGTGAACCAATTAGGTTGATTAGGTTGAATTAGGTTGAGTTGGTGTCAATTAAGTGTTGAGAAGGGTTCAATGATGAATTTAGAGTTGATTAGTGGCTTTGATCTCAATTTATTTGGGCTTAGTTAGGTTTTGGCTCATTTGAACTCTTTAGGTCAAATGTGCTAACTTGGGTTAAGGTCAAAGTTAATTTGGCTTGGAACTTGGATTGGAAAACCAAATTAAATTAAGATTAATTGAATAGGTTTGAGGTTGGTTGTGTTTCATTTACATGAGTATAAGCTTGGATGAGTGGATAGGCATGAGTTTTGGTTTATGCCATAGGATAGGTAAAACCTATTTGTCCTAAGGAAAATTTTTTTGGCTTTAGGGTTCTGTTCTCTAAGTCTCTAAGCTTAGGTTTAGTGTTCCTTAATCACAAGTGTCTTAGCACTAAGAAAATTCAAGTGTGTAGAAGGTTCCTAAGTCTAATATGAGAAAGGTTAATTCTCGCTCCAAAAGATAGGTAAACAACCCACTTACTCAAAAATTTCAGACTTCATCCTTTTTCTCTTGGATATAGTCTTTCCATACCTTTAATTCTCTTTCTTTCTTTTGTCAACATTTCAATAATATTTAACTCTTTGTGAAATATTACATTTGATATTATTTTCTTAGATACAAGATTTGCTAGGACACTAGATGCATTTGGCTCTTTGTCTGAATACAACATCTAATATAACTTTTTAATGTATTCAATTCTTTTTTTTTTTGGACTGATTGATCATATTGCATGATATGATACTTATAATATTTTTTTATTGAATACAAGACTTAGCGAGGTCATTTAAGACTAACAAAATGACATTTGTAAAGTCTCTACACTCATGAATACATAATGGATATAAATATCCTTTCATAATAATTATTATTTTTTCTCTTTTTCTTTCATTTTATTTCATTCATTCATTTTTTATGTGATATTTATAGGACCATCCAAGATCATTAATGATGTTCTTGAATTCCTAAGATTCTTTTTTATGTTTGAATTCTCATCTTCAATCAATAAAGTGATTGAGATTAACTTCTTTTGAATTGAGTTTTCAAGATTGAATTTTCATTAAATTAAAAGCTTCTTTCTTTGCTTGATTGAATCTACATGGAACCATCTCATCAGAATTAGACTAGAATTGGTTATATGTATATTCACTTTCTTATTTACAATTGATGTTGACTAATGCACTAGGATCAACAAGTATTATGGAAATTTTCTTTTTGAATTTTCCACATTGACTAAATGTTGATAAGCTCTTAGTAGTATATCTTCATTATAGAAGATAACCCTATTACATTTTCTATTAGAATGCCACATTAGGAAGTTACCTATAACTAAAGAAGACAAATTACACAATTATGTAATGTCTTGATTCATTTCCATTTCTTTTCATTTCATTTTATCCTTTTTTGTTTTTATAGAGTGTTATAATACTTGATTTTCCAAGAAATTTTTTTTAAGATGGGAAAAACATCATATTTAAAATTTTGAAGTAAATAGATTATTATTATTATGATTATTTTCTTTTGAAGATGACTTATTTGCATTTCTTTTCAATGTTATTTAAGGTGGTATGACTCTATCATTTTGAATTTAATTTCAATAATTTCACTTTTGATATGAAGGGAATGTAGGTCCAATTCTATCCTTAATGGGTCAATATACCTCATGATGTTAGTATCGCAACTCTCAAAAAGGGTCTAGAGATAATGTTTTAGACAAATAATAAGAGTATTTTATCATTCCTTTGTTTGGAGTTATGAAAATTAATCCAATCCTTGCCTTCCTTGGGATAAAAGGATTCAATTCTTTCTTTCTCTTTGATGATGTTGTACTATCAAAATATAATTCCTAGGTGGCATTAGGTTCACCTCCTAATGTCATGATCTATTCATTTAGAAGGTCATCATTTTGAAGGTCATCATTTAGAAGGTCATCATTTAAACAAATTTAAGATTTGCATATTTTTTTTAATTATTTAAATTTAAAATGATTTTCAAAAAAATTTGAATATAATATTTCTTTTACAATGTAGTCATATCAAATCCATCTTGACTAGACTCAGGTCTAATAGAGATGACATTATTTTTTAATTTTTATTTTAAAGGGGTTTGGCTCTAGGATCCAGTCATTTAATTATGGCAAAAGAGGAGTTCTACAATCTCAGTTCAAGATGTTGGATGAGCTTAACCAAGGATGAAATAGAGAGACATCCAATGGAAAGAAAGGCAGTCATGACCCATGAGTGGCACAAGTACACTACCGATATACAGAAATAAAAGCTTATCTCTAAATATGAAGAGTGGAACCATTCCCAGTGGAATTGCCAGAAAATATCTTTCTAAAAAAAACTTTATGACACCACATAGATTTTAGAAATTTCTTATTTGGATGATCAAATGCTTAATTAAGGAGTAAACATATTATATCAGAAGATAAATATTTTATCCTATAATGGATTTGATTATTTAATAAAAGACTCTTAAGGCAAATGAGTCTTTCATGTACCAAAAAGTTTTCACCAAAACTACATAGGAAGTAGAGTAGGGTTTATCTTAAACTAGGTTCCTAGTTCCTTATAAGGGCAAGCCTTATAGTTAATTACATCTTAGGTATAGAGGACCTCTTCCTAAGAGTACCCTCAATTAAAGAAATAAGATAATATTTATATGGAGTTATAAGCTAGTTTCCAAAAGAATGTATTCTGGAATTTCAATTGGGAATGATTTGAAGTGAAAAGATTTATTTTTTGGAAGCCAAATGGAATCAAGTAGGAAATTCCTATCGATACTGGGATTTCTAGTAGGCATTTCAACTATCCTATCATTAAGCTTTCAATTTTAGAATTTTAATTTAGATTTTGAGTTGACATTTTCTTAGAAATCTAAGGCTTAGATTTTAGCAACACAAGACTGTAGTAATGCTTCAGGTTGAAGACTTACTCCAAGAAGGATGCTTCAGATCCTAAGTCTATAAATGTTTCTAACACAAGTCAGATGCTTGACCTAATTCCATTTTTGGGAATTACTGGCCATTCCTCTGACTTGAGGGGAATAAACCAATCCTTGACTCTTCTGTACTTACAACCTACTTGGAGGGGCTGCTAGCTAACACTACTTACACGCATTTTAAATCCATGATGCCAAGTCTCATGTATGCAAGATGACTAGGCTATTGAATTTTAGGAAAGAATCTGTGAGCCTCGACTCACTCCCTAATCATTAGGATCATGTAGGGTATGAAAGTACTTAACTAATGCATATTTTCAACTTTTAAATGTTTTGACTCATGATTTATTTAAGGTCTTGGGGTATTCATTTTAATGCCTAAATGTCATACAATTAGAAGTGGTCATGGGCCAAATCAATAAGAGAAGAAAAACTTCCCCAAAAGGAAGTCACCCTCAAAGGTCAGATACCCCTTATGTGGAATGTGTGAAGTGCCCAATTCAAGAGTTGAGAGAAATATGATAGTATGGTTCACAATAGCTAATTATTTCTAGTTGTTTTAAGCTATTCTTAGGGTTTTAATTAATATGAAGTTTCAAGTTTCTTTACTTTTATGTTTAAGTTGATTAGAATTAAAATGGATAGAAAATTTAATTTTTTAAGAGCCTAATCATCCAGGCATTCATCACAGGAAACTTAACATAGAAAGAAGCTCAAAAAAGTAGGTTGATTCTATTACGCACCAAAAATAAATCAAGCCAATTTTAAATTAGAGAAAGGCCAAAGTGGACGGGTACCATTGTACACCCTAGAAGAAAGAGAAAATGGGCATCTGAGCTCTACCCTTATACCTATTAGCCTAGAACTAAAGTTTAGATATATGGGTCTTCTTTCCAAAATTGTCTCCTTTTTCAAGGACCTTCATTGGTTTCATAGGGGACCTCTACACCCAACTACTAGTAGGGTCAGCTCCTACTAAGCTCAAATTTACATTGCAAATTAAAAAATAAATCCTAAGCCCTGCAAAATAGATTTCATGAAAATATAGACATCACATAATAGTTATATTTTACAAACATAAAGGCTTAGCATTAACTGCTTGCTAAGCCCACCTATCCTATTAGGCTATACTAAAGGACTATTCAGCACCTGCAAGCAAACATCATTTATAATTTGTTAATGATAGTAGTCCTTTTAGCATAACCCCTTGTACAAGATAACATTAGTTCTAAAAAGAACATCCTATCATCCAGTCTAATGGGCAAAAAAATTCTAGACATGGAGTCTAAAATAATACACAATGAAGATAAGAAAAGCACATCACATCACAACATAGAATGTCATAGATTATCACAGATCGACCTAACCTAAGTCTAGGGCTGGTAACCTAATGATCTAGTGTGTGAAGAAAATAGGCTTCTATGGCAAGACTTTGCTAGGCCTTATTAGTTCAAGTTTCAATTTGAATTTTGAAGTTTGTTTGATTTACCTTTGGATGGTTTCAATTCAAATGATTTAATGATTTAGGATTCTTATTTCATGTTTAAATTCATTTCTTATATTAAAGTGAAGCTTAAGTTTTCAAGAATGAATAATGAAATAGATATCAATTTTGGTGGAACCCATTCTATTCAACATCTTAAATCCTAATAGAATGAAACTTCATCCTAAGATGAAGATCCATCCTAAAGATTTAACTAAGATCCTAAGTATCTTAATTAGCACATTTTAAATTTATTTACATGACTTGATTTGAATTATGTTTATAATTTTAATTCTCTTAAAATTTGATTCTTATTTTACATTCTTTTTATTTAATTATGTGTTTCTTCTTGGTTTAATTTATTTTAAATTTGATTTTTTTTTATTCAGATTGAATTGGTGTAACATTTGTTTCATTAATGTTTAGTTTGAATTATGTTCATGTTTATTGAATTCATTTTTATTTAGTTTAAGTTATGTTAATCTAACACATTTAGGTTAGTGTTTTAATCCAATCTTAACTTGCATTGATTATGGATTAAGATTTCATTAATTATTTCTTTATGAATTTAATGATTTATTTTCTTTAGAGTTTAACTAGATTTAGCATTTTTGATGATTTCCATTAAACCCTAGGTTTGTAATTAACAAAATTATTTGATAATAGAATGCTGGAAAACTATCTTTATGTGTTCTAGTGTTGGTGAAGGTTCTTCAAACCTATTTTATGAATTTTATGATTTTATTATTATTTTTAATTTATTATTTAATTTATATTTACCTAAAGCTTTAGAAAATCAATAATTCTCAATCCAAAGGTTAACTGGGTTTGAAAGTTTTATGGCATATGGGGTTCCATGCTAACTTGATTTTCCTTAAGTTTCATTTTGATCAAATGCATGATTAAAATGTAATTAAGGTTTTAACTATTTTCTTAAAACTTAAATTAAGTTCATTTAGAAGGAATTACTTAGGGATTTTATTTTTCCTAGATTCCTCTCTAAAAGATGCATCTATTGAGGGTTAATTTATAATTTTCAGAGTTTTGGATGATTTATTATGATTTTTCTAAGTTTAGGTTATTTAATTCAATTAATTACCAAATTAGACAATTTTGTATTTTTTTCAACTTTCAATGAGTTTCATTGGTATATTTAAGTTCATTAGGCTTTGTTATGGTGATTTAAAGTGGTTTGATCAATTTTCATGATTTATTTCGTCTAATATTAATTTATTTCATTAAAATTGAAGTTTGGAGTTTGAAATTAAATATCTTTTAATTTACTTTGAGATAAATCAAGAAATTTTATTTCTAAAGTGTATTTTAACCTCAATTTCAGTTCCTTAAAGTTTTATTTTAATTATATTAAAGGCTTAGGATTAATTTGAGTTTGATTAATTTTATTTAAAGTCAAATTAATTTAAAATTACTCTAAATTAATTAGAAATTTTGGGTTTAATAGATTCTACTCATTGAGATGAATCCATAGAGCCCTCATTTGCATTTTTTTTGGGATTTATATGTAATTTATTATGATTTTTTGAAGTGTCTTGTATTTTTTTAAAGATTTTTTTAATAATTTAAAATAAGAATTCTCTTTTTAAATGGAATCCCCAATGTTGCATCATTGCCACGTGGCTTGGTTCCATTGGCCACCCGAGACCCACGTGGATCTGACGTCAAAAGAATGGCCATGCAGGGTTGATCCCGATTATCTGATCAAAGATTAGACAGTCCTAATTTTACCTGTAGTTTTTTATGGGGATTTAATTTGACCGTCCAGCTAGATTTTGGCCGTCTATTCCAAATAGAAGGAATAGACAGTGGAGACCATTCTCTGTTCTTCTCCAGTGAGAAACAAATTCCATCCATTGAATCCAATGAATTTTTGGCTATCTGAGGTGAATTTTAATGTGATTTTGATTGCAAAATAATAAAGGATTTATTTGCAATCAATCCATATGGTTTGATCCCCTTGAGGATTAAATTCTCTTCACAAAGGACCAAAAAAATTTGCTATAGGCATCAGTTTTGAGGCATACCTCATTGGTGGTGATCACTGCTAGTCACCATGCTCTGAGAACCTTTGCCTCGATAGGACGAAGCCATGGATGCGATTTGGTGGCTTGCCTCCTAGCCAAATGTCATGTAGACCACCTTGTGGCCATTTACCATTGATTTTGGCTATGCTCCAGCTCACCGATAGTGAAAGCTTGAGGGGAAGATTTGTTTGAGGTCTCCTTGAATCCTAGAACATGTAGGGAAAGTCAATTTGGCATGAAATACTCTCCCTCTCTTTTTTCCATTGGAGGCCGAGAGGTTGGCTACTAGTTTCTGCCAAATTTTGGCTTGCCAGTGGTGAGAGGTTGGGGGAATGCTTCATTTCTCCTTTTCTTCACCTTGTGGATATTTTGGAATGAATATATGGAAAAGTGAGGGCTTCTGTCCTTGCTTTCTATACATGTCCAAGTGCCATGTATGAGGAGCTTTAGGTGGCCAAAATCCAGCCACCGACAATGAGGAGCTTGGCTAATGGGTTTGTTTGATCCATCTTGAACTTATGAAGATGTTTGGATGAAAAGTTTGATAGGAGGAAATGGTTTCCTCTCCTTTTCCTTTTTGGCTCCCTCTCTTACTCTCCCATGGAGATAGACACCTTATCCCCCTTGATTACCTTTTTTGAGGCTGTCAACTAATTAGAAAGAACCAAAAATAATTGAAGCCAAGACTTGGATGAGGTATAGAGGTGGGGAAGTGAGATTTGAATTCTTTGCTTTTAATTCTTTCTTCTTTTACATGGTTTTCACCTCATCTTTTTTATTCCTTTTTTTTGTGGGCTTTTGCTCTAACCACCATAGCCATTAGGCTAGTATTTAGCAACCAACATCAAACCCAATGTGATTTGAGTTTGATTGAAGGTTTGAACCCAATTCAAGTCATTTGGATTTAAGGTGTTCTAATTATGTTTATTTGATTTAGTTCATTTAAATTTGGGTTCGATTATTCTTAATTGATTATAAATTTTAATTTGATGAACTCTTTTAGGATTTGAGTTTATTTTAGATTTCATTTCACTTTACCCATTTAAGCATAAATTGATTAAGCTTGATTTTAATTGGGTTCAAATGACCCATTTGGCTTAATTGAATATTTTTTGGACTCCAATCATGTCTAATCACATGTGTGAGATGATTTAGAGTGATTAATTTCATTTACTTTCAATTTTATTTTAATTTGAACCCATTTGACCCAAATTGGGCTTAATGGCTTAAGTTTGGGTCATTTGAGTCAAATGACCAATTTGATCAAATTAGACCCAATGATTGGTTATATTATGGTTGATTTCAATTTAATTTGGGTTTGAACCCAATAGGGCTCATTTAAGCCTATTTAGACAAAGTGGTCTAATTAGCCTATGTAAGTCTTAAATATTTTTAAATTTCTTTAGATTCATGTTTATACATGTTTATTTTATCATTTTGACCATTTGGAATGATTTCATTTGGTGAATTTTGGTGAGTTAACCTTTGATTTGGTAGGGACCCAAATAAGTCAAACCTATGTCAAAAGGGTTGACTAGATTTGACATTGATTTAGATTTGGATTCATTCATTTGATTTAATTTGAATTCATTTAATTTTTTTGGGTTTTCGGTTGAGTCTAGGTAAACATATTAAGTGAGATTAAACCCAAACAAGATGCACTAAATCACTAGGTATAGTGTTCTAAGTGCTTAATTAGGGAGCTCTTAATCTTGAATTAGGCATCCTAATTACTAATTTTCAAAATTATGATAACCTCATCCAAAAATGAGGTCAAGAATTACATGCTTTCTTATAAAGTAAATATGATTTCAAGAGTAAATTTTTTGTAATATTTAATGACCCACCTGACATTGTCTGGACATCTAGCACATTGGTCTATGATATTATTATAATTTGAGACCACGTTTATCCGTCTCTATGTTGTAAAGGGTCAAATTGTAGTTGACTTCTTAGAAGTACATTCTCTACCGGAGTTCTTCTTTAAATGGTGATCTTCCAAATGAACAGATTATGACTTTAGAGAAAGAACTTAATACCACTTGGAAATTATATTTTGATGGTGCAACATCATCAAGGAAAACTAAAAAAGTTAAATTTTTCTATCCCATGGAAGGTAGGGATTGGATTGGTTTTTATAACTCCAAACAAAGGAATGATGCGATATTTCTATCATTTATCTGATCCTTGATATGAATAATGAAGCTGAATATGAAGCTCTTATAATTGGACTAGAGTTACCAATCCTTATGGATATTAAGAATGTAAAGATCTTTAGAGATTCTCAACTAATTATTAATCAAGTGAGCAAAATTTATAAGGTTTTGCACCTTATGCTTTTCAATTATTACCAATACACAATGAAATTGCTTGAAAGATCTCTTTCAAAACTCTATATAGAATATCATGTAAAGATAATTCTAGATGCTTTGGCTAACTTGCCAAAGAAATTGGATGCCGAGAAAAAATATCTATATCTGTAGAAGTTCAAAATCAATAAATTCTATCTCTTATAGATTTAAATTATATGAATAAAGAAATAGAAATGCAATGGATAGCCACTCTTACTAAAGGTCAAGAAGAATGTGATTAGAATCAGTCATTCATTGACTTGCTCCCCGAAGAGAATTCATTAGCTAATAAAATTAAAAAATGTGTCTTATCTTATGAACTAATCAATAATGTACTCTATCATAAGTCATTTGATCAAATGTGACTACGATGTTTGGATAAACAAAAGCCTACAAGATCGTGACTGAGATACATTATAGATTATGTGGCGCTCATGAATCTGGACCTAAAATGAATTGAATATTAAAAGACTAGGATATTATTGTCCTTCAATGTAAAATCACTACATGGGAACTACATGTCATTGCACCAATGCCAAATAAATGGCATAGTATTACATTAACTACCTAATGTACTACACCCAACAATTATCTCTTGGCCCATTGAGAGTTGGGGTACCGACATCATCGGGCCTATTGACCCTCCTTCATGAAAAGGGCATCATTTTATATTAGTTGCAATAGATTACTTTTCTAAGTGGGCTGAACCAGTTCCACTGAAAGGAGTGAAAGCATACCATGTACTTAAATTCTTTCAAAAAAATATTGTATATCGATTTGGTGTTCCTCATCAGATTATATTCAATAATGGTCCATCATTCAAGCCCACTAAATTAAATCATTTTGTATCTAAACATAAAATTGATTGGAGATATTTGACCATAAATTACCTTAGGGAAAATAGATTGGCCAAAGCATTTAATAAAACTCTTATGAGAATTTTGAAAAAGTTACTTGATGAAAATAAATGTCAATGGCATGAAAAGTTAGTTGAAGCCTTATGGGCCTATCGAACCACATATAAAAAATCAACTCAATCTACACCATATATTAGTTTATGAAAATGAAGTTATTCTTCTATTGGAAGTACAATTTCCTTCTTGAAGTATAGCAGTTAATAACAACATTACAACATATCAGAGTCAAAAACTATGATTGGAAAACTTGAAAGTCTTGAAGGAAAATGTAGCCCAACAAGACCTTGAGCTAACAATCATGTATGGTTCACGCTCATGATAAATTGGTCTATCCTAGAACTTTCTAAGTAGGAGACTTGGTCTTGGTTCTTAGAAGGCCAATTTTAGCTCATCACAGGATAGGAAACAGATTTAACCAACATGAGAAGGACCATTTATTATGCAGAAAGCCTACGAAGAGGTTCCTATCAATTAATATCTTATAATAGAGAAAGTCTAATGCCACATATCAATGGATGTTATTTAAAGAAATATTATGTATAAATTGTACTTCAATTTCAAAAATGATCAATACAATTATGTTCATCTTTATTTATTTTGAGATTTATTCAGATTTAGACGTGGTCTATTTTAAATTCTATGCAATGACTCTTAAGTTCTTAAAAATTTTCATAAATCTATTTAAATGCAATTTTCATATAATTTAAGAGCAAGCCCATTAGTGGCGTCCTTATTATAAATCTCTTAGGCTTAGAACAAGCCTTTTATGGTACCATTCCTCTTATTCTCAAGATTGGATGAAGTCATTAAGACCATTTCCTATGAAATAGACTACATGATTAGGATTAAGTCACTAAGACACCTTTCCGACTAGTCAAATTTGAGGTTTAGGATTAAGTCATGAAGCCTTTTCCTCAACCTAAGCTATCTAGGTTAGATTAAGCCATTAAAGTCCCCTTCCTAATAGCTAATTGAAGAGAAGTAAGTCTCTTAGTAAGCATTCTTTCCAAAAGATAAGGATGGGATTAAGTCAATAAGACCTCTACCTATCAAATAGACTGTTTGGGTTAGGCTTAAGTCACCAAGACCCCTTTCTTACTAGTAAAAAAAATTAAGGTTTAAGATTAAGTCATTAAGGCCCATTTTCCTCATTATAACTATTTATGAAGGAATTAAGTCATTGAAGCCCCTTATTAATAGCTAATTGATAGAGTAAGTCCTTTAGCAGGTATCCTTATAAGGGTAGGTTTAATTCATTATGACCCTTTTCCTTTTCAAGCTTTCTAGGTTGGAATTAAACCATTGAATGCCCCTTCCTGTTAACTATATTTTACTAAATTAGGATTTAAATCCTTGTGACTCCTTTTATAGTTCAAAATAAAAGGAAATTAAAGAGTGAAAATAAGTCATTAAAGACCTCATTCCAATAGACTACTCAGGTTAGAAATTAAGTCCATGTGACCCCTACCTATTAGTCAAAATCTTAAGTATTATGAAGTAAGTTGTTGAAAGCCCCTCTTCCTCAGCTCAGCTATTTACGTTGGAATCAATTCCTTAAAGACCCTTCCCAATAGCTAACCAAATAAAAGTAAATCCCCTAGTGGTATTTTTATCTTATTAAAATTCATATAGTTTGGTTAAGAGTAAGTATCCATGTTGCATCCTCTCTAACTATTATCTCTAGATAGGAGTAAATATCCATAGTGGCATCCTTTCTAGGAAAAAAACTTTAGGGTCTTCTTATAGGTCCTTTCTTTAGAATTGGTTTGTCATTTAGACTACCTCTTGGCTAATTTCACTTAGAAAGATATGTGTCCTAGTGCTTTATTTTTGTATTGGCTATTGAAAATCAATTGTAGTCAGAATGAAAATAAGTCACTTGAAGGCATCCTCTCTAACCACCATGACTATGTTAAGGTTAGATTCCTCATTAAGCCTTTTCCTAATGATATCTCTATTATTTTTAGAAATTAGTGTGTCTAGGTCTCTAAGAATGTATCATTCTAAATTAAAATAAATTCATACATGTTTAAGCCTATCTTTCATAATCAAATTTAATGTAAAATTTGAATAAAAAAATTTCCAAATTCTAAATCTCAAAACTAAACTCAAATTCCTTCAAGCTTATGCTTGTGTTCCTGTTGACTAGGTCGGTCAACACCAATATGTGCAGTGTACTCTAGTTACTCCACCATATATATTGGGGGTCCATTTGTTGACCTCATTTTGGATAAGATTAACATCATCTCTAAATGAATAATTAGGGACACTTAATCTTAAATTAGGAGCCACCTAATTAAGCACTTAAGACACTATGCTTAGTGACCTAGTGAATTCTCCTAGGGTTTGACCTATCTAATGGGATTAGGTGGATCCAAACCCCTTCAAATCTAAACAAATAATTGACCCAAACACACTCAAATTGATAATTAAATATAATTGAACTTAGGCTAAGGTAATTGGGATGGTTAACCCAACTACCCTATTAAAGCTCAAAATCACTTGAACTAAAAATTCAAATAAAATTAAACAAAAAGTATAAATTTAATACATGAATGAAAATGAACCTAAAATTAAATTCAAATAAAGGTAAAAAATGATCAACCATTTAACATAGAGTTGACTTATGTGGGTCCCACCAAGTCAGAGGTAAACCCACCAAAATTTGAACAAATTAAGTCATACCAAGGACTTAGAATCATTATATAAACATGTTTAAATAAAAAATTTAAGAAATCTAGAACTAATAAGGCTTCAAATAGGTTAATTAAACTACTTGGTCTAAATGAGCCTAAATGACTTATCTTAAACTTAAACTCAAATTAAATTGAAATCAACCCAAATTGAATATCCAAAATCATTTGGAAATCATCATTAAACATAATTCAATAAATTATTAGGTTTAATTTGACTAACATGATTATTTGACCCAACCATATCCATGTTAACCCAGGTCAAATGAGGCTTGAATTCAAATCTAACATTAAATAAAATGAAGTTAATAATTAATCCAAATCATCCCAAATTTGATTTGGATGGTTAATTACCAATATAAATAAATAAATAATGAACATTATCCATGTTTAGCCTAAACTAAAATTAAACAAAATCCAAATGGACCTAGTGTGGACACTTGAAATCAAACCTAAACTAATCACATTGAAATGCATCTAAACTTATCCTAAAATGAGTATAGATTGACTGGAAGCCAAATTTAAAAGAATTCAAAAGCTTCAAGTCAATCTAAAAAGAGAGAAAATGCCATGGGAAGGTGAGATCAAGCATACAAATAAATTCTCCCTAATGCACTTCGTCTCCTCCATTTCTCATCTCAATTGTTTTGGACTAACCTCAATCAATTGACCATCGCTTGGAGCTAGCCCCCATGGGTTGTAATCACCATGGACAAAGAAAGTTGACCTCCATCTCTATATAACTTTTGGTTATCCATGGAAAGAAAAGAGAGAGAGTATTTCTCAAGCCATCCTGAGACATCCAGACCTTCCTCAAGAAAAACGAAGAAGAATCCACCCTTTACCGATCCCCATGCGACTGATAAGCTTGACTTTGATCAAAGCCACTAGAAAATGAGTGAAGCTTGACTAGTATAGCAATTGACAGGGTGGCATTCCAAATCCTTACACCCAGAGTCTCATCACATCCCTACGAAGTTGTTCCAATTATTTCCACCGCCGCGAGAGATCACGCGAGGTATGGGTTCAAATCGACCACTTTCTCATTTGGTGTTGGTCCATTTGATAATAACTTGATCTAAAGTGAAATAAAGCTATATAGACACATTTAAATGAACTCTTGATGGATTTGTAATTGAAATTGAGTGATTCTTCCACCTAGATCATCAAAAATGGCTTCGATTTAACGGATGGTACTCGGTTCTCACTATTAATGGGGGAGAGATAATCTCCACCATCCATTCCTTCTATTAGGAATGGATGGTCAAGATCTAGAAAGATTTCTGATTAAAACCTATATAGGAAACCATAAGATAATCCTGAGCCATCGATCTTTGCTCGAACGGTCCGGATTAAACTACATCCCACCAGCATTTTGTTGTAGGATCCATGTGGATCCTGTGTTGACCTATCCATAGCTAACATGCAAAAAGGTAGTGCATACTTAGCACTGATTGGCTTAAATAGGAAAATTAGATTTGTTCCTAGTTTAAAAAAATGCTGAAAAATACCAAGAACTTAAAAATTCATATAAACCAAAAAAATACAAATAAGGGCTCTATGGATTCATCTTGATGAGGAGAATCCATTAAACTCAAAATCCCCAGTTGTTATTAGGTTTTTTTTATGTTAATTTGATTTTAATGAAAATAATAAAACTAAAACAATTAATCCAATTAATTTGAAATTTTGGGGAATTGAAATTAAGGTTAAGCACACCTTAGGTAAAATTTTTATGATATAGTAGAAAGTAAATCTATAGGTATGCAAATTTCAATCATAAGGTAGTAATTTATAGAAATAAATTAATTTTAAATTAAGAAAATTATGAAAAATTATAAAATTAACTTGAGTCATCATAATAAATCTTAATGAATCCAAAAATATCATTAGAACTCTCTGGAAATTAATAAACCCAAAAATGACCTAATTAGGTAATTAATTGAAGTATTTAATTCAATTAATTAATTTGAACTTCAAAAATCATAATAAATCAATAAAAACTTTGAAAAAATCTAAATAAACTCTTTATGGATGCATCTTCTAGATAGGAATTCAAGAAAATTAAAACTTTAATTAATTTCATCTAATTTAGGTTTAATTCAAGTTTTATTAAAATAATTAAAACTCTAATTAATCCTAAATTATGCATGTGATTAAAAGGAAATTTTAGGAAACTCTAATTGGCAAGGAGCCCCACTTGCCATAAAAATTTCAAGTCAAATGATCTCTAGATTAAAAGTTATTGCATTTCTAATCTCTAAATCAATATAAATGAAAATAATAAATAAAAAAATTATAGAAATTATAAAATTTATAAAATCACTTTAAAATATTTTCATTAACATCATAAAATTTAAGATAATTTTCTTAATTCTCTAAAGTTAAAGAATATAATAAATAATACACTTAAGGATTAAAGTTTAATAAAATGATTAAGAGTATGCAATTTAATTAAATCTTAAGTCATTAATTTGATGAGTTTATAATATTTCAATTAATTAATTGAAATTCAAAATCAATCAATCTCTAGATTTCACACTTAAATATGAAGTTCATTATTATGAAAAGTCATTAAACTAGGGATGTGCATTATTTGGTTTTAACCAAAGAACCAAACCGAACCAATGTTTTTGAGTAATTTGGTTTGGTTTTGAACTTAGTAATTTGGTTTTTGGTTTTAATTAATGAAAAACTTTGGTTTCTGGTTTTTGGATTGGTTTGTTAAATAAAATTTTGGATGGAACCAAATAAATCAAATTTATTCATTACTTGATATTTTGTTTTTAACCATCATAAAAATTTAAATATTTTTAATGCATGAAAGCAATTAATTGCTTTTCTAATATATATATATATATATAGTTTTGCTTATTACTTGTTCATTATACAAAAAAATTATATAATGAATATAAATTTCCCAAATAATTTTTAAATATAATAAACTTCGGTTTATCCAAAATCGAACAAAAATAACCGAACCAAATTGCTATTTGGTTTGTTTAGTTTTGTATTCTATTTGATCAGTTTGGTCCAAATTTTTTGGGAATCCAAAACCAATTGATTTTTAAAATTCATCCAAACAAACCAAATGCACAAATATATATATATATATATATATATATATATATATATATATATATATATATATATATATATATATATTTTAATTTAACTTGTTCATTATACAAAAAAATTATATAATGAATATAAATTTTCCAAATAATTTTTAAATATAATAAACTTTGGTTTATCCAAAACCAAGCAAAATAAATTAAATTCTATTTGGTTTGTTTAGTTGTATTCTATTTGATCATTTAAATTTTTTGGGAATCCAAAACCAATTGATTTTAAAATTCAAATTAAAATTAATGAACAAACCAAATGCACAAAATATATATATATATATATATATATATATATATATATATATATATATATATATATATATATATATAGTTTTTTTTTACTTGTTCATTATACAAAAAAATTATATAATGAATATAAATTTCCCAAATAATTTTAAATATAATAAACTTTGGTTTATCCAAAACCAAACAAAATAATAAACAAATTAATTTGGTTTGTTTAGTTTATTCTATTTGATCATTTGGTCCAAATTTTTTGGGAATCCAAAACCAATTGATTTTTAAAATTCATCATCCAAACCATCCAAACAAACCAAATGCACACCCCTACTTTAAACTGTGAATAACATAATTCCAAAAATAAACAAAAAATATAATTAATTGAAACAATTGAATTTAAATGGCCAAAGAATTAAAATGGCATAGATTTTGGTTGAATACCCAAAGTGGTCTATTTCTTAAATTTCTTTGGTTATTATTAGTAAATTAAACTTCATCTTAATAAATTGAATTAAGTAATGAAGCTTTAACATATAATGTTCAATTAAACTTAATCTAAATGATGAATTAAAATGCATAAGATAATAAATTCTTTAAATGATGAAATCAAAACTTCCTAAAGATTAATTGAAATTAATTAAGTTAATTTATCAAATCCATAAGTATAAACATTAATGAAATGAATGAATGAGATCATAACGTGAAACTAATTAAGTTAACATATCTAAATTCATAAACAAAACATTAATAAAATAAATAAATAAAACCAATTTAAATCAAATAAACCAAATAATTAAAATACATAAGATCAAATGAACATTTAATTAAAATGAAAGAAATATAATATTAACTATAAAGCTAAGTTGTGAAAATAAATAACATAAAACATAAATAAATCAAATCATTTGAAAGGAAATCAAACTAAAAGTAAATAATAACTACATTAAACTTAATTATAACATTAAAAACTTTTGTTTATTTTAAAGAAACATCTTAAATTCTAATTAGAAAATAATAAATCAAACTAAAGAGGAACATTAATCAAGACAAAAGGAATAAAATGAGATAAAGTCTTCAAAATCTTAATAAAATTATATTACATAGACTTGAAAACCTAAAATAAAAATTAAATATTAATCAAATGAAACCCAAACTAAGTTAAACCATTCAAACTAATTCAAAAGAGGTTAATTAAGATACTTAGGATCTTAGTTTGATTCTTTAGAATGAATGAAAATCTCATTATATTAGGATTTAGAATGATGGATATGATGGATTCCACCCAAAGTGGAATTAATTTTTATTCTTCATTCTTGAAAATTAAAATTCCACTATAACATAAAATGGAATTAAAAATTGAAGTAAAGTCGTAAATCAATTAAATCATTTAAATTAAAAAAACTAATAAAAAACTAAACAAATTTTAAGAATAAAAGAAATTAGAAGAATGAAAATAAAATTTTTCATAATTACAAAATATATGGTACATAGTCTGGACACCTAAGGTCGCAAGGCTACTGGTTTGAAGAAAGTCTTGATACCTTAAACTTCTAGTTTAACAATGACATGTACCTATGAACCAAAGTTATGAAAAATGAAAGATCAAATCTCAAATCAAATTAAACTAAACTTTAAATCTAAAAAAGGCCTAATAAAATCATACCACATAAGCCCCTCTTTCACACACTATATTATTAGGTCACGGCCCCTAAGCTTAGGTTAGGATGATGATCTGTAATATTTTGTGATGTGAAATATTCATCTTATTCTATGGTGTAATATTTTAGACTGGATGGCTAGGATTGCTTGCCCACTAGTTTAGATGGTATGATGTTCTTTTAAGCTAACTCTATTTACTATAGGGGGATGTGCTAAAAGTGACCACCATAATAAAAATATAAATAAGTTAATGTTTGCTTGCAAGTGTTATTTAAGTCCCTGATAGCCAAATAGGACAGGTGAGCTTGGCAAGCAACTAACGCTATGCTCGTATGTTTGCATTATAACCGCTGATATGTTGTGTGTATTTTCTAACACTAATAAAAATATAAATAAGTTATTGTTTGCTAGAAAGTGCTATTTAAGTCCCTAATAGCCAAATAGGACAGGTGAGCTTGGCAAGCAACTAATGCTAAGCTCGTATGTTTGCATTATAACTGTGATGTGTGTTGTGTATTTTCTAATCCTTCTTTTGTAAGGTTTAAAAATTTATTTTTAGAATTTTAAATATAATTTAAACCTAGAATTAAATTAGGATCTATGGGGTCTAGGAATAATAGGAGCTAACCATTCCAGTGTTTGGCCTCAGTGGTCCTTTATGAAGCCCATGGAGGTCCCTAAGGAAGATGACGATCTAGAAGAAAACCCCCACAGATCAAACTTTTAGTCTTAGGTTGGGCTATATAAAAGTAGAGCTCGGTTGCCATTTTTCACTTTCTTTTGAGGTGTACAATGGTACTTAGCTGCATTAGCCTATTTTAATTAAATGCGTTTAATTTACTTTGGGTGTGCAATCGAAACAATCTGCTTTTCTTGGTTTCTTTTTGTGGTGTGTTTCTGTGATGAAATTCCTGGAATGTTAGACTCCTAGAAAAATTAAATTTTCTACACCATCTAAATCTAAACAAATTGAACATAAAAGTAAAAAAACTCATAACCTCACATAAATTAAAGCCCTAGGAACAACTTAAAATAAAGTAGAAATAATTATTTTTTTCAAAATTTGATAGCATATTATTCATTCTCATTAAATTAGACATTTCAGTCATTGTACATAAAAGGGCTTTGGTCTTTGAGGATAACCACCCTTCTTGGGGAAGTGTGTCTTCTCTTTTTGATTTGGTCCATGACTATTCCTAATTACATATCATTGCAGAATGAATTTCATACCCCAGCCTTGAAATAAATTGTGAGTCAAAAACATAAAGGATAAAACTTGTTTCATTAGTTAGGTGCATATCATACCTAACATTATCTTATGGTTATGAAGTGAGTTTAGGTTCTTAGATTAATTCTTAAAATATAATAGCCCTGCCATCTTGCATAACATGAAGATTGAATTCATGGATTTAAATGCGCTTAGGTGGTGTTAGCTGGCTACCTTTTCAGGCGAATGATAAGTCCAAAAGAGTTAAGGATTCATTTCCTCAAATAAGAGAAAGAACCCATAATTCCCAAAAATTATATTTGGTTGAACCTCTGATTTATATCAAAAGCATTTATAAAATTAGGTTCTGAAGCATCCTTCTATGAATAAGTTTTCAATTCTAGGAATCTCTGTAGTCTTATACTGCTAGAATCTAAGTCTTAGATTTCTACGAAATGTCAATTCAAACCCTGCTAAATTCAATCACAAAATTATAAAGCTCAATGGTAGATTAGTTGAAATGCCTATTAGGCATCCTAGTTTCTATAAGCATTTTCTACTTAATCCTAATTGGTGTCCAAAAGAACTCTTTCACCTTTGAAAGTGTTTCTTATTGAATTTCTAATTTATCATCCTTTTAGGACAAGCTTCAAAATCCATAGAAATAAAAATTTGTTTCTTTAATCGAGAGTATTCTTAGGAAGAGATCCTTCATTCTTAGGATGTAATTAACTATAGGGGTTTGCCCTTATAAACAACTGTGAACCTTAAAATAATAAACCCTATTCTGCTTCGTCATGTAGTTCAGGAAAAAAAATCTCTAGAATATTGAAGACCCATCACCTTTCGATGTCCTTATTAAGTAATCGAATTTATTATAGGAAAATATATTTATCTTTCGAGTAATATATTTATTCCTTAATGATGCATTTGATTACCTAAATAAGTACCCCCAAGATCTGTTTGGCGTTCCAAATAAAATTCCCACAAAAAATTTTCCAATAAAATTTCTAGCATAAATTCTTCAAAATTCTCCTCTGGCGGGATTTTCCCCAAGTTTATCCATTAGTTCTATGTAAAAATAATTTCTAACATATTTGCCTCAAAAATCTAGTAGAAATGTTTTTTTCTAAGGATTTTTAACCGTCAGAATGCATTTTCAACCAAGGTTTTACTAGCGGGGAAAAATTTGTTGGAAATCGACATTTCTAATAGATTTGTCATGATTTCTAATGGCTTTTCTACTAAAAATTGATAGTTTTCCTATAGTGAATGCATTCTATTAAAGGTCATATTCTCATTTAATTTTAACAGAATAAGGTCTTTTTCTATACTTCTTAACCAAGTCTTTTTAGGTCAGCCTCTGGGTTTCTAAATATTGGTTGAAACTAATGCATCTACTCTCCTAATAGGATCATTGGGTGGCTGATATTTATGTGCCCAAACAATTTAAGGTGACTCTCTCTTATCTTATCTACCACTAGATCTACTCCAATCTTTTCATGAATATTTTAAGCTTCTCTTTTACTAGCTAACATTCAACTCCACACAATATTGTAGCTCTCACCACAATCTTATAAAATTTTCTCTTATGTCTAGGCAATACTTTTCTATCACACAATGGGCTTGATGCATTCCTCCACTTCAACCATCCCACTTGAACTCTATTATTGACATTCCCATCTATTTCACCATCTCTATGAACAATAGACCCAAAATATACCTAACCTATCAGATTTATAACCCAAAAAGTTTCTATTTTTTTATTGCAGTTAGTCTTTCTCCATTCTTGCATAAGTCACCACCCTCTTTCGATGATTCAAATAAAGTAAAATCAACCTAATTTAAGCAATTTTCTATTAAATTCCCTGTAAGATAAGACACTTATTTATCACTTTATTACTTGTGCAACTACACGTTCTTGCATATACATCCAAATGGGGACAACTTTTAGAGTATGGATGGAAAGTAAAAAATTACTAAAATGAATGTTTAGCCATGTCTTTATCATGTGAATATTTTTGTGAATTCATGAATAATACCTTGAAATATGCTTATTGCATTTTTATGCTATCTTAATCATGAAAGAGGCCAATTGATATCTTATATAATTTATAAATTCTTTAGAAAATAATAGTTGTTCCAATTTGTGCTAAATTTAACCTAAATCTTAGTATTTAGTGAAGAATAAGCAGTAATAGTTGTTCCAATTTGAGTTATATATGGTTTATGTTAATGATGTTAGTGTAAATACTCTCTTTGAAACTATGATGTGTACTCTAATGATGAAGTTGGAATTTGCGAGTATATATTTAAAGTGTTTGGATGTAAACAATTGTGTTATTTATTTCTACTAACATAATAAATATTAGATATTAATGGCCCTTGTATTGTGTACATTTGTCGGCATTATATCAACAAATCCCCATTTTATGTTTACTCATCACATTTTTTTTCCCAAAAAAAGGTCTTTCATTTTTTTCCCAGATTGGAGCATGATATTTATTTAATTATTATGTTTTCATTTTTCTCACTGCATTCATCCTGGACTTGTTCATGATAAATATTATTATTGATATAACGATTGAAAAGAAAATAAGAAGGATTAAACAATCACTACGCTAGAAAAAAAAAAGCTTGGACCTTGATGCTTTAGCTACTTGGATCTACTTTTTTATTATCTAGAAAACTAGTTTTGAGGTGCAAACTCTCTTTAACCATCTCATCTCAAAAAAGGTCAGGCGCCCATCAATTTCATAAATAGCAAAGGCATTAGCCATTGAATGACTACCGATGAAAGTACTCAAAAGTTCCCTCCACTTAAATGATTGGTCAACTAAATTGCTGTAGCATAGTCCTTTGGCACTAGTTCAATACCAACCACCGTCTACTAGGGTTAAGTTCTTGTCCAACATCAGATGGATTTTTTCAATGTAATTTAGTTAAGTTCTTGTCCAATATAAATTTAAATATATACTTTCTCTCTCCTTTCCTTCAACTCATTTTGATTTATTGATGATCTCACAATTTTAGATACATACTCTACTCTTTTCAATTACAAGATGTTGGATAAATTGTAAAGCCAGATTTCTCTTCTAACACACCTTAAAATTTCAATTAGATTCTAAAGTTTCCAACACTTTCTTCTCTTTTTGCTACCATGAATTTATATGATTTGATTAAAGTTTGTCTTCGTCAAACAGAAAATATTGAATCAATTCAGCTTAGCAAATAAAAAATAGATTTAGTGCAGTCCTCCCCAATATATTACAAGCAACCATCAGCATTTATCTATTTATATTTATACTTTTGTATTAAATCAAGGTTAAGATAATTACTAAATTGAAATCAATGGTTTCTCATTTAAAACATAGATTCCTAACACGAGTTTTTTTTTTTTCTTATGGCCAAAACTGAAAATCAAATTGGGACAGAACTCAAACTCATTAGTTTAGGACATGTTTGGGATCAATTTTATTTTGTGTTTTTTTTAATTTCTAAGTAATTATTAAAAGCATATTTTTTAAGTGTATTTACATTTTTGTTCTTAAGAATAAAAAAATATTATTTTAAAAAAATACTCAAAACATTTTTTAAATATTTTGAGTATTTTTAAAAATAACTATTATCATCAAATATATATTATTTTAAAATAATATATAAACAAAATAAATAAAAATATAAAATAAAAAACAAAAAAGAAAAGTGATCCCAAACAACCCCTTAATTTGGCTTAATATTTAATGATTTAGTTTTGGTTTGTAACTTTAAAATTCATTTTAGTTCAATTCATCTTCAATCAAAATTCTGTTTGGAAGCAAACGAAATCATGCCCACGTCTAGTGGAATGAACTTCTAGGCTGAAATCAAGTCAGGCTTTTTTATGCGTATTCTTCAAATATTGATTATTTATAAAATTAACACCATCTTAATTCAGTTCATCAAAATTTTTATCTGCATATTCACAATAAAATTCAAAGATGCAATGAACAGCATGGTAAATTCAATTTTATCATTTAAATTTATAATATTATTCAACATTATTTTTTAAAATGATTTATTACTCCATCCAACATACTGAGTTAGTTTCTGTTCTAAAGAATTCGAGCAATTTACCTAATCTCTTCAAAAAGTGGAAAAATACTGCTAAGAAAGATATCAATCATTAACAAAGAATCAGCATTTTATAGTGCATGCTTTTCAGAGACGCATATTTTCTAAAGGCTAGTGTTTTCTTGGAAAGTAAAGATCGTTTTTTTTTTCCTTTGATCATGCATGCATGTGACCTTATATTTGTAATTGGATCAATAAATTTTAACAAATACACTTTTCAAAGAGTATAATATTTATAGTGCATGTTTTTCTGTAACTTTTTAAGAGAGTTGATATTTCTCCCATTTTGCCTTTTTCTTCCAGAATGGATGGTAAAACACCATTATAGTTGTTAGGTTGCTTTCACCCCGCTAAGAAGAGAAAGAAAAGCAGAAATTAACGAATGGATAAGAAAAAAGTTCTTTCGGGCACGTTAAGTGCCGAATCTAAAATTTAGAAAACGAAAAGATTGCACGCCTCTTTATAAAAGCGCATGTAAGAACTCATGAACTTTTGACTCACACTTAGAAAAGAAATGTAAATATTCAAATCAATATAATATTAAAAGTTGAAAATAAATCTGGATGAGTTCTTAGTAAGAATATCAAAACGTAAATATTCAAATCAATGGAGCAACTACTTGCAGTTTAAAACGTTTTCTTGTGATCCTACAAATTTGACAACAATTACTATATTAACAAGGTACCAAAATCTAAAATAAAAAAATCATGATATCTGCCTTGAAAATGAACCTGTATTATGAATAAAATATTGATTGCAAGAGTTCACCTCCTTCAAAACAGTCAAAGGTTTGATGGTAGAATGTTGCCTCAATGGCTATTTAATATAGGGAAGTGATAACAATTGAGTAGAAGGATATTAAAGGTGGTCATAAGAGAGTTTAGATCACAACAATAATATAAAAATAAAAAAATCTCAAATTGGCAACAAGCGATGGTCTAGATTACAACAATATTATACAATATCTCCACGCATGATAATTAAGAGATAGCTCTAAGCACAATGACGATAACTGGCATGTTGTACGTGTTACGGACCAAGGGCTCGGATTAATGATAGCTACAGATTCTAACACCACCAAGTAATAGGAACATCATGGTCTAATAGTTGTGCCCAATGATACTTACAGGAAAAAAAAAAAATTTATAGCAAATTTTGTGAGAACCCATAAAGCTTTTTGATTATCCACTATTTAGTGGATATCTACTATGTTTAGTGTATGATAGTTAGATTCAAAATATTTGTATTTTGATATTTTTGAGAATCTTTTAACATTTGAATATATAAGGATAATTAGTGTAAAATATCATAAACAATTAGAGAATGCCTTTATTAAGATATTTAATGTTCTTAATCATCACATTGGGTAAAAATTTCTTCTTCGATAAAGTTATCAATAAGATGAAGGCAAATCTCTATGTATTTTATTCTTGAACTATGTGGTTTTGAATAAAGTAATGGAAAATCTTTATGTTTTATTCTTTAGAGTTGAATTAAATTTTTTATTAGATTTATTGAATGGTTGTAATTGCACCTAAGAAAAATGTAATCTAATCTAAGTCAATAATCCTCATATTCTTATCTAATCCAAAGAAACAGTGTAACACAATTACTTGCAATTGCATACTACTATTGCCATGGATAATGCAATGATATTTTCTTTTCTTTGAGAAAATGATATGAGTGAAAGTCTCACAAGCTAACAAATGCCTTGTGTGCTCTTCCGATCATCTCTATGCCCTACATTGTTAGGATTTAAATACTTTACATGGTCAATTGACTACTCATTCATAAAATACCATAATCTTAGGATAGGTGAACATATTAAATATCTAAAAGTTTTTTTTATGGTTGTCAAATGGTACTCCATAGCATCTATTACAAATCTGGCACACCTATTAGAAAATACAATGTCCATTCTATTTCTATCAAATTCAATAAGGATCCTAATTTTTGTTATAAAATTTTGAATGTGTTGACTTCTCACTTAAATATTTATGTAAAATGGTTATTAGACTTATTTGTATTCCAATAGAGTTTAGTCCTTTCATATAAGATCTTTAAATAAGATCATTAATATACTTTGAGAGATAATTATTTCCTAATTCTTATATTTTACATGTAATTTATGAAAATATGTAGTTTTTTTAGCTAATCTTAAATTCCTCACTCATCATTTTATTGAATTCTGACATAATGATTTTTATGTGATTCAAAATAAAATATCATATACATAAATTTGAGTCATTATTATATTATCACCTGTTCTAGTAACTAATAATGTGGTATAAACTTTACCTTTTTTGAAACCTGAACTCATAAAAAAACATACTTAAGCTCACATAACAAGCCTTATCAGCTTGCTTAAGCCCATGAAGAGCGTTAATTTTATTGCAAAGTCTAGATATAAATGGTCAATAACTCTTATAATTGGTTTACATAAAAATCTTTTTTAATCAATCCCATTTAGAAAATCACTCTTTACATCCATTTAATATATTTGAATATTTTTTAATAACAAAATGCTAATAATTGCCTAATAACATCCACTAGCTATTGGAGCATTTGACTCAACAAAATCAATTCTTTTAATTTGAACGTATCCTTAAGCTACTAACTTAACCTTATGTTTAACTATAGTTCCAAAATCACCTAACTTAATTTTACAGGCTCATTTTATTCCACTTACTTGTTCATCACTAGACTTAGGTACTAACTCTAAAATATCATTTCTCACAATTTGATTCGACTTTCCATATGTAAAAACTACTTAAAATATATCATTGAATGCCTCATCTATAAATAAGAAAGAATTAATGTAGAATGATCAATTTCTTGTATGTTGCACTCCTATCCCTAAATATTTAAAGAGCTTTTTTTAATGAGCTCCTTATGATGACTTGTATCATACTTTCATTCCTTAGGTAACTCAAGTATAAGAGAAGCCACACAAGTAGTTATAGGTTATTCTAGATGATAATTTTCTAATCAATTAATTTTCACATCTTTTGAATCTCTTAATCTAAATTACTTTAGTTTATTTTCATCAAATGCCACATGAATTAACTCTTTAACTACTAATCTTTTTTTTTTGAATTAAACACTTTATATGTCATATTATTTAAATAATATAAGAACATCCTTTTATTTGATCTTATATAAGACATTGTAAGGTAAATTTTCTTAAATTATTTTTAATATAATGAATCTTCAATCAAGTTCATGAAAATGCATTACACTAAATATTATTATTGGAGCTTCTTAATAACAGATCTAATATTATCTTATTAGTTATATAATAACCTATTTCTATTACTTCACCATTATTCTTCTATGAACTGTATTATTTATAATGTGGTGTCTTAAAATTTATGTTTAATTCATACTTTAACATAAAATTCTCAAAAAAATTTATTCTTAAATTCTCTCCCATTATCACTTCTAATACAATAACTCATTCATCTCTAATTCTAGTTTATAAATATAATGAACATAGATATTGAATCACTCTTGTTTGCTAAGAATACTACCTAAGTAAACCTTAAATAATTAGTAATATTGGCACATGCATATCTCTTTTATCCTAGATTAATAGTG
Source organism: Cymbidium sinense (assembly GCA_021442155.1). Lineage (NCBI taxonomy): Eukaryota > Viridiplantae > Streptophyta > Magnoliopsida > Asparagales > Orchidaceae > Cymbidium > Cymbidium sinense. The sequence continues at coordinate 11,725,048 of CM038225.1, read as the reverse complement.
TGACTTGTCTAAATAAATTAATATGCAATAACTCTAAAGGTCTAAAGGTAGAAATTAAACTTTTCAATTTAAATGATGTTCAACTCTATTTTCTAAATTAACAATCAACACATAATTTGTCCATGGATTCAAATTTTGGAAAGGCCACAACTAAATCATACCTATATAGTTTTGATATACAACAACAACAATAACAAGCCTTAATCCCACTAGGTGTACATGAATCCTTTCTCCATTGTGTCTATTATGTGTCAAATTCTCATTTAATTCAAGTATACTAAGATCATTTTCTTAACCTAGTCTTTTTAGGTCTACCTCTACCTTTCTTAACATAAGGCATATCTAATGCATCTACTCTCCTAAGCGGGTCATCAGAAGGCCAACACTTTATGTGGACAAACCATCTAAGGTGACACTCTCTAATCTTATCTACCAATGGAAGCTACTCCAACTTTTTCACGAACATACTCATTTTGCATTTTATCTCTTAGAGTAAAGCCACTCATCCACCTAAGCATCCTCATCTCACACTTAACTTAGTCTTATGCTTCTCTTTTTTATTGGCCAACATTCACCATAAGTCATTGGAAGTCTTACCACCATCTTATAAAATTTTCCTTAAGTTTAAGTGGAACTTTCTATCACATAATAGGCGGATGCATTCCTCCACTTCAACCATCCAACTTGAATTCTACTAATAACATCTCCATCTATTTCACCATCATTTTGAACAATAGAGCCTAAATATCAGATAATCACTCTTATTAATGACTTGATCACCTAAAGTCACAACACTAACACTAAAACTTCTACAACTAAAATTACACTCCATATATTCAGTTTTAGATCTACTTAAAAAAAAACCTTTAGACTCTAAAGTTGACCTCCATAATTCAATTTTCTGTTGGACTCCCTCTCTAGTCTTATCAACAAGAAGAATGTCATTAGCAAAAAGCATACACCAAGGTACATCTTCTTGTAAATTCCTCGTAAGAACATCCATAACAAAGTAAAAAGATAAGGGCTTAATGTTGATCCTTGATGTAATCCAACTGAAATAGGAAAATATTTTATCAATCCTCCTTATGTTTGAACACAAGTAACAACTCTAGTATACATATCCTTAATGACTTGAATATAACTAATATTAACTCTCGTTTCTAGAACTCTCCAAAGAACATCTCTTGAGGCTTTATCATAAGATTTCTCTAAATCAATAAATATCATATGTATCCTTCTTACTTTCTCTATGCTTCTCCATCAAACCTCTTAACAAATGTATAGCATTCATAGTAGATCTACCTGCATGAAACCGATTGTGAGAAACTTTTGTATCACATCGTGTAACTATGCTCGATTACTCTCTCCCATAATTTTAATGTATGTGACACATTAACTTAATTCTCTATAATTTGCACTCTTGTGCATCACCTTTATTCTTAAATATAAGAACCAACAAACTTTCTCTCTCCACATCTTTTAGTCTTTAAAATAATATTAAAGATTTATAAAAGAAATTCCGATCATTTCCACATCTTGGAATATTATCGGTCTCTTGCTTTTCCACATTTCATTTTCTTTAAAGCTTCTAACTTATTTACTAATCGATAATAAAATGAAATTCTATTTTTTTTTTTGGGTATTAAGGTTGCTAAAATCAATCAAACTTTCGGATCCTTCATTGAAAAGTTTATCAAATACCTCATCCACCTATTTTCATTATCAAAATCTTTATTATTTTCGTCCTTAATCAGATCGGCTTGGTATGTCTTTCTTCTCTATCTCTTTGGTTGGCTAACTTGTATACATCTTTCATGCTAACGGTATCGATCTATTGAATAAATCACTAAGCTAAATTTTTGTATCGTATATTCTTTCTTTAGAATCTGCGAACTTCTTTATATCTTTCCTAATTCTCAAGTTTTTTAAATAGAGTTTTATAACAATCTTTCTTATTCTTTATCTTCTTTCTCGACTCCACTGTATTCTTATTAAAAGAAACTTTTTCATTTGATTCTCCAAGCACATCTTTAATAACTTGCTTAATTTTACTTGATATTTTTTCCCACATAATGTTAGCTTCTTATGAACATCCCAAATTCTAATTTCTTGTAGCGTCTCTTAAAATATTTTTATTTGTGTTCTTTAAGTGTCCATATCTAATCTGGAGATGATAATTTAGTTTATTTGTTCTCTTACCTTTCATCTTAAAATCTAAAATTAATAATTAGATGTTGGATCTTAAAATTTCACTTGGAATGGCCTTCTGATATTTCTGATCTAAATGATCTATTTTTTCTCAGAAAATAATCAATCGTGTTTTTTAGATCCATTTTTATAAGTAATAATATGTTCGTCTCTTTTCTTAAATAAAGTGTTATATTCTGAAATCGTAATTTAAGGAAAAATCTAATGTAGTCCTGCTTCTTTATTAGTCTCATCTGAATACTTTTAAAATCTTCTATCTACCACGTCCATTTAAATCTCCCCGATAAATACTTTTTTCTTGAGGGTATCTTTGTATTAATCTACTCTAATTCATTCCAAAAATTTTCTTTTGAGTTACCTCCAAACCTACGTGAGGAGCATAGACATTTATAACATTGATATAATGAGAATAATTTCATGATAAAACCTTCTATTCTAAAGCTATGGAGCATCATAATATGCTTTCAAATACATATAAAATATTAAACATTAAACAACTCCATTTAAGTAAATATATATTATTATACTACAACTATTAAAATTTATCTTTACCTAATATCTTAAATAAATGATGTGTAGAAGACAATTAAACCTCATAAACATTAACACTTATCTCCTAAAATTGTGTTACATGAATTTGTTAACATAAAAATGTTAATAGATTTGTCTTATATCCTTCTTGAGTATCATGAACCAAACTTATCTTGGTTGGCCTTAGTGAACTTTTAAGAGGAACCCATGTAAGAAAACCTCTTGCAATTCTTAATTTCTTGCATCATAGGTTCGACATTAGATTATCATGAGGTAAACCTCTTTCATTGCTTGGATTTAACCAACCCTGAGTGGATGTAAGTATTGAATTTGAGCAATTAATCTATGTCATTAATCATATTATTTGAAAATTGATCATAAGATTTTGAGTTTTGGCTTAACCATCCTCAAACTTAACTTGGGAGATTTGCAATTGAGTTAAAGGTACCTACCCACATTTATCCTATACCAACCTTAAATAGGTGACTACCCTAACCAACCTAATAGATTAATTGAATCCAATTCCTTAGAGCTATATGTTCATCTCAAACTCACAAAACTTCTCCAATCAACACCCAACCAATCATAGCCTCCTTGAGGTACCCTCGATCATGTCCTCCTCCTTAATTTTGATCTTGGTCGACACATCTCTTTAGGCTATGGCATGGCTCAATGAGACATGCATTTGATTTATAAAACCTTCCTCATGCTTTATATTAACACAATTAATTTGGAATGGCTCGAGGATGAAGAGTTTCCATTAAGTTAAACATAGGTCATGTTGATTAAGTCAAACCCAATTTTTTTAGTGTAGCCCAATAAGAGGAATTTAATGGTCTAAACCAAGCTAGACTGTGCTCAAGTCTTACCCTTAGAAATTTTAAAAATTTTCATTTTTTTTCTTTTGCCTTAAGTAAACTATTGATCCATTTGACTTTAAATTTTTAGCATAAATATAATCAATAATGTAAAATTTAGAAATTCTATGAAAACTTAATTCTCATGAATTTTTTATCTATTTTTAAAACATAATTTAATTATTATTAATTAAATTAAAATTTTTAAATGTTTTTAAGAAATTCCTAAACATTATGAGAATGTCTTAATTGATAAAAGAGACATGCCATAAAAGTTTTTTGAATAATATGGGCAATGGCGAAGAAGTTATGATTTTGCAATGATAAATAACCACTATTAAAAAATAATCAATATTATAATGCAATTATAAAATTTTTGAAAATTTAGGGAATGTTTAAAATACCAGTTCTCATCATCAAAAAAATTTCATAATTTTTAAAATTAATTTCAGGAATTAAGTAAATTTTTGATGGAAAATCTTATAATTGGGTACTTTAAAACCTTATTAAATTTTCTTAAAGATTCCCTAAATGTCCTAATCTATTTCAAAACATCATTAAAAGTTATCATAAATTTTGTTAATTTTTATAAGCTTTAATGAATTTATAAGGAAATATCAAATAATTTAAAATAAATTAGTTTAAATATAAAAAAATCAATATAATTCAAACTTTAACTTATGAAATTCATTTTTCTAGTTGGTCTTAAATATATCCTTTAGCATTACATTATTAAAAAATATCCAAATTTTCTACTTGGTGGCCCATGTCCCTAAAAAAACCCATAGTCAAACATTTCCATTGAAAATAATAAAAATAAAAATTAATAATCTCCATATGAATTCTAGTCAAAGCATTAAAGGTTACTCATGGCAAAATATTAAAACACTTGTGTGATATGTTACTCAACCATGCATGTGCACTTTCAAGCATAATAAATTAGTTATTTATTTCACATACAACCACAATAGTTATTTGTTATGATTTATTTGATTTTAATTTTAACTTCTTTCATAGAATTAATTATATCAATTAGTTCCATTCACATTATAATCTATGCATGTGGGTTGGCTGCCTTAATTTGGCGAGTCAGTCAAATTGGGAACATAGAACTCATAATCATCCACCATAACTTATTAGGTCATGATTATCCTCTTAATTACCCTTATAATCAACATCTTCAATAATTGATTCTTCCTCTTTGATCCATTCAATAGCTTGGTAACATACAATTTGCTAGGAGACCTTGAAACTTAGCTAGTCCCTTTGGCTGAGAGTATCCACTCATACTAATTCAACCATTAGACTAATACTCATAACATCTTCTTAATCATGATTTCTTAAATGAGTACTACTCTTGGGTTGATCATACACACAATGATCTAGTCCACTCCAAGTACAATTATACTCTCATAATTATATTTGATTTATTTGATGAGCTTAAGAATCTATTGGACCAAGTTTAATTAGGAAATGACCAATACCTTTATTGTTCACATTCCCACCCAGTTAAGTCATACAAACATGATGGAGTCATTCTATAGTTCATCCATAAATTATGATTGGACAACATTAAGACCTAAGTATACACTTGTATTTAGTTATTTCCCTTCTTTCTTTGAATGGATAGTTTCAATTCAACATTACTTTACACTATAGACATTTTGAACCATGTGCCACTTAACCAAGATTTATCATTTTTTTAATATTCATGTCTTACTTAAATAGTGTGATTCTATAAAGTACTTAATAATTTCAACTATTATTGTCATATTAATGCATATGGATGAGATGGTGTCAGTAGTTTAGGTTATATTATGTCCTAATTAAACTAAGACCTATTCTAAGTATGGTTAATTAGTCATTATCATTACATAAAAGCTAAACTAGTAATAAAAGATTATTAACCATAATCATATCTTAAATGACTAATTAATATATTTGATATGTAATTAACTATGGAGGCTTGCCTCCATAGGGAACTAAAGAACTTCGCATAAAATAAACCCTACTTTACTTTTCCATACAAAGTAGGAGAAAGATCTCTAGTATATATGAAGACCCATCATCATGAGGAGTGATGGTGATTAGTGGGTGATGTTTCTATCTTTCATATAGATATCATACCTCAATATCGCACTGATCATTTCCCCCAAGATTTGTAGTGTCCACTCGGCATCTGAAATAAAACACCACAACTATTATGACAACCCAAGTTATAGCATGCTTGTTGACTTGAGGAGTTTGCCAAAAGTTCTTTAAGAAGAGGAAGGAGACATATACTAACAAGTCCAAGCTACAGCATGAAGACAAAGCTGACATCTCTTGAAGCTAAGCATAAGAACTTAGGCTGAGGCTACTCAATAAGAAGAGGAGAAGGAGAGGAGGACTTTGGAGCTTACTTGCCTTGTAGAGGAGAAAAGAGAGTAAGAGGAAGAACTCTCATCATACTAAGGAGTTTTAGAGGATGGAAGTGGAGTTCACTGGTTTTCTAGACTCTGTTGACTACCATAAGCTTCTACAAAAATAGTTCAAAGTTGGAGCCCACATTATCACCAAGTTAGTGAAACATGGTCACCTGAATGCCAAGTCTTTGGACTTCTCTAATGTACTCACACTCCTAGACTCTGATAACAATGATGATGAGGGTAGTTTGAGTTGATACATCCTTTCTTCCTTCGATTTCTCTTTACATTAAAGTTTTTTTATCAAGTAGAATATATTTTCATACTCACTTTTTAATGTAAAATTCTATTTTATAAAACAAAGATAATGGTTGAACATAACTGTGTTGGCTTGTCTACTAACACTTACTTGATATATGAATGACTCTGCTAATGCTTTAGAATATTTTGGTCTTGATCAATTGAGAGAATTTACTTGGATATTTATGTAAGCATTATGAGTTTATGTATAGTTTCTTTAGTGATATTTGCTTATTGATATTTGAATTACTTGGCTCGTGACTCAAAATATTTTTAAGTCACTAATCAATTGAGAGAACTATCCTTATGTAGTATTGTGAGTCCACTTATACCCATTAGAGTGATGCTTGCCTATTGATTATTCAAATAAATTTGTTCCTGACTTAGAAAATTTGAGAGAATCTCCCCTAAATAGTTGCTTTAGTGTAGCGAGTTTGTGTGTACTAGCTGGAGTGATACTCACTTGTTGATACTTGAACAAATTGGCTTATGACTTAGAATATTTTTAAGCCACAACTTAATTTATAGAACCTTTCTTGAGTAGTCACAATTGATACAACCAGTAAAGCACACCCTTTATTAGTTTCCCAACTTTATGGGAGATCGCATTCTTTCTTTAGCCACCACCCTAATGGGCTTAACCTTGATTTGGCAATTGCTCCTTTGCTGCCAACTAAAAGAGTTAATATTTTGAGTTTGTCTCCAACCATACAATGTGCCAGTCTTACACTATAGTTGACAATTGCAAAAACTGTTGGTGTTTTTAGTTCCCAACAATGAGAGTTGTTCTTTTTATTCATAAATAAAAAGAGTTAGTCCTTTTGAATTTAGTCACCGACATCAGGGTGTCCGTCTTACACTTTTATCGCCAACCATACAAATTATTATAATTTCTAGTTTGCCAACTAGGAAAGTTTGTTGTTTGAGATTATTTACTAATCTCATGGGGTATCGATCTTACACTATTGCCACCAATAGCTTATAGTGTTGGGCTTTTTATTTGACAATTAGACAAGTTGATCTTTTTAAGTTTAGTCACCAACCTCATAGAGTGTTGGTCTTATGCTATTGTCACCAACCACACAGAGCGTTGGTCCTTTTTTGTTGCCAACTAGGAAAGTTAGTTTTTCTATGTTTTTTCTTTGGGAAAACATAACTCATCTTCATAATAAGTTGAAGTTGTAACCATACTTATCATTCAATATGTTTCTCTTAGAACTTTTTCTTTAGGCCCTTCTATGTCGATCTATAATGGTGATATTCCTCTAACCTAGCTGGTCTTTGAGGTGGTTGTTTATACTCCTCTAAAGAATCTATCATTTTGTGTCACAGATTTGTGTATTCAAGTGTTCTTTTTTTTTCTTGACTTATGAAGATTTGATGTAGAGGGCTTATTATTTTTCATCTGTTCCTTCATTTTATATTAAAATTTCTCCTTGATTAGAGGAAGTATCCTGGGATCAATTTTAGGTTCTTACGCATTCCTGACACCCTCTATAACTAAAAATATATTAATCATTCTTTTGGTCTTCTTTGAGATGAAAGTTTCCCACCACCTTCTTCTTCTTGCACTTGTGGAGTTTTTTTATCTTTATTTGTGCCTTGATCTTACTCAACTAGACTTTCTCATTCTGCTATGCTTTAATAACACTTACCTTCTCCTTTTTAGGATTTACTAAAATTCTGTCTGAAAAGGTAAGTTTTCCATTGCAATAATTTTTCTCAACCCAAGCTTTGAAAATAAAATAATCTTCAATTGAGTGACTTATAATCCTATGGAATAGACAATAATTGGAATCATCAACCTTGTCTAGTTGATCTGGTCAACGTGACTCTGGCAGTTGTAACCAACTTTAGGGAATGTTTGAAGATCTTAATAGTGCATTCTCTCTTAAATGAGTACTGCTTAGCCATCTTCTCTTGGAGGGTTGGTACTCTTTTCTTTACCTCTACTGGATTTGTAGTTGATTGCAAAGTTAATCCTCTTCCATTTCCCTTTTTGTCTACTATAAATCAATGATGGTTTAAAATTGATTGATTTGACTACCTATTGGTACTCTTTTCTTTTCTTCTATTGGCTTTATAGCTGATTGCAAAGTTAAGGCTCTATCATGACCGCCTTCTTGGGGAAGTCTAGCTTATATTATTGATTTGACTCATGACTTTCTTCTAATTGGATACCATGTAAGAATAAATTGCATACCCATGGCCTAAAATGATCTTCGAGTCAAAATGTATAAAAATTTGAAAATGTAAATTAGTTAGTGCATTTCATACCTACATTATCTTAGGAATTAGGGAGTAAGTATAGGATTCTTAGATTCCTTTCTTAAAAATACAATAGCCTAGTCATCTTGAATACACAATACTTAGCATCATGAATTTAAAATACACTTATGTGGTGCTAACTAGTAGCCCCTCCAGACGGGTTGTAAGTCCAGAAGAGCCAAGGATAGGTTAGTTCCCTCAAGTGAGAGGAATGGCCCATAATTGTCAAAATGAAATTAGGTCTAGCATCTGACTTATGTCCAAAGCATTTATATACTTAGGTTATGAGGAATCCTCTTTGGAGTAAGTCTTTAACCCCAGGCATTTCTATAGTCTTGTGGTGCTTGAATCGAAGCCCTATACTTCCAATAAAATGTCAACTCAAATTCTAAATTAAATTTCAAAATTCAAAGCCCTATAATAAGATAGTTGAAATGTTTACTAGGCATCCCAATATCAACTGGCATTTCTTACTTCATTCCATTTGTCCTCCAAAAATAACTCTTTCCAAATTGGATTGTTCCTAATTGAAACTTCCAAATATCATTCCTTTGAAAACTAACTTAGAAAATCCTTAGAAATAATGATTTATTTCTTTAATCATGAGTATTCATAAGAAGAGACCCTTCTTAAGATGAAACTATAAGGGCTTTCCTCTATAGGGAACTATGAACCCAATTTAAAATAAACCTTATTCAACATTCCAAAGTTCAAGAAAAAACTCTCTGATACACGAAAAATACATTAGCCTTAGGAGTCTTTTATTAAATAATCTAATCTAGTATAGGAAAACATGTTTATCTTATAAGATAATATGTTTATTCCTTAATGACACATTTGATCATCAAAATAAGAAATTTCTAAACTTTATGTGGTATCACAAATTGTATCATCAGATCCATTATTAAGTTTGGGTTGGATTTGAAAATGTCAACATTACAGCTGATGGAGTAACTCTTGCCCTGGTCAGTGAAGTGCCTGTTAAGGAAAAACAACCCATTCTAAAGTTCTCTAGTGCACCATCTATTACTTCTACCATTGGTGGGAAAGTCATTACTGAAGTCATTGAGAGGGTACAGTCCGGTCCTATCCCAAAGAAGCTTAAACTAACCTACTATAGAGACATTAGCTGCTTCCTTCATCCCTAGCACCTTTGAGGTAGGGTCTATCTCTAAGATTTCCTTTATGACTAAAAGTCAAATAAAGAACAAAGGTAGAAGGCTTAGGAGGCAAACCCTAAAGAAAGAAAGAAAAAGGAAATGGTCTAGATAAATTTGGCTAGGGTGAGTGATCGATTTACCTAGGGTTGTAATCGAGCTGAGCTGAGCTGAGTACTTATCAGATTGGACTTGGCTTAGAAAAATTAATAGTTGATCATGTTAGGTTTGAGTTTGAGATGAGCTTTCATATGGATGTTCAAACTTGGCTTGCTTAATTATATCTATCTTCAAGCTTGATTTGTACTTGGCTTGTTTGAAATAAGTGAACAAATATATAATCGAGTTAATGAATGAGCTTTAAATGAGTACTTAAATTTTCTCTAATTTTTTGTTGCAATTACTTTCTTAAATCTCATGTAAGTTTCCCACACAATACAAAATTTAGATGTTAAAAAGAAACTAAATCATGAAAAATTCTATAAGGGGTAAGCTTGACTAAAGCATACATAAGAATGAAGAACTAAATATTCTGATAATATGATGCATATAAATTCATAAAGGAAGATGGAACACAGTCAGCCATATTCAAAACATAGGCACACAATCGACCATTGTTTGAAATAAATATGACTTCTACAAAAATATGAAGGCACACAATCTTTTTATAAAAAAAATAATAAGGCACACAATTGGACTTTTAAAAAATATAAAAATAGATCATCAAACATATTTAGCATACCTCATTGTATGCTCTCAAATTACATCAAATTTTTCTCTAAAACAAGGCACTTGAAACCAAGAAAATTAATAAATAACTTAATTTGAAAAAAAGAAATACTCAAAAATAAAAGAGTACATAAATGGGTAAGAAGAATTTTATATGGAACAAGCTTCTATCAACCCCTCAAAATATAAAAATGCTTCAAATTCATAAGAGAGTAAAAATATATTGCTATTTTCCAAAAAAAAAAAAAATTATGGTTAATATTGAAAACACCTATTTATAGTGAATAAAATAATATTCTTTGTTTTAATCAAAACTTGATAATAGGTCTTCCCAAAAATATACAATCATTCTTATATTTAGTGGATTAATAATAATGATGCTATTCTTCACATTGAATGGTTGCACCAAAATTTTGTTAATATCACGTTCTAAAACTCCTTAAGAAAGATTAATGACTTTGATGTCTTCTTTATCTTATTAAGTAAAACTAAATTAATATATTATAATATTATAAATATATTATCAACTTAAAAATAATAAAGAACAACATACCATTGATTTTTTCTTAATCTCATGATAATTTCTGAACCAATCACTTCCACACATAAGAACTTGAATAGAGCTTGTACCCAAGGATGAACGATATGTATCTATAACTCGACTACCAATAATGAAAGTGGATTATGATGCAATAGTAGTAATAGGTATTGATAGTATATCACAAGGCACTTTAGATAGTATAGAAAATTTTAATTTGTTAGCTTTACACCACTCTAAAGCATCAAATTGGTAATGATCATTACTCTTATCAGAAATATGAACACCATCTTTAAAGTAAATATCAAGTTCAGATTTTACATTCTTGTTGACATCACTCTTAAGATAATTTTTGAATATTTCTCTTCCAGTCTCAGAAGACTTGCCTCTTAAAGTGAAATGAGTGTTGCATCCAAAGTGACTAACAACCTCCTCATTAGAAGCTATTATATTTTCTATGATATTTGATGCATGAGCATTTACATACTCATTATACAATAATTGTAGTCATGAATGATTGTAACATGCTTAAATGCTTCATTAAGAGAATAAATTTTAGAAAATAAAAAGTTAACTAACTTTATCTTATTTCTCGGATCAAGTATTGCAGCAATAGAAATTAGCAAGTTACATTCTCTGAAATATTTGTCAAACTTCTCTTTCATGTTCAAGGCCATCAAACTCATATAATCAACACCACTTATAGAAACTTCATCCAACACATCCTTGATTCTCCAAAGATCAGAAAGAAATAGATTTAAAGTTGGATACTGCTCCAACAAATAAAGTTTGCACACTTACAAAAAAAATGTAATGATAGATAAATGAAAGAAAATATTTTATGTAACCTGAAATGATATTTGTAACTTGATTAAATAAACCCAAAAATGAGCAAACATCTTTAGCTATTCTAATCTTCTTCACATGGATAGTATGTATAAGATGGATCTCTATCTTGATAGCAAAGAAATATTTCTCTAAACTCAATGCACATGAAAGCATGGCATATGTTGAATTCTATCTAGTGCAATAATAAAGTATTAGCCTCTTGTTTGGAAGTTTAAGTTGCTTTGAAATTGCACTGAATAGATTTAATCTTACAGTGGAAGCTAAAATAAATTTTACACTTTCTCTTATATTATAAATAATATGTATTATCATAGAAAGACTATCTTGCACTATGAGATTTAATATGTGTGCACAACACCATACATGAAATAATCTCTCATTCAATGGAAGCTTCTTTTGAAAGTTGATGCTATCATGCGAAGGCCAGCTACTTTGTCATTATATGAAGCATCATCCACTGCTATACACTAAAAGCTTTGCCTTCAATTTTCCACTATTTCAAACATTTATAAATAGAATCATGAATATCATGTATTCTATATGGTGGATTAACTTCAATAAAATTTAAAACTCTTTTTTTGTAAAATCCACTATTTATCAATAAAATGCCCTGTGATAAACATATATTGAATTTTTTGTCTAGACTTCCATAAGTCTGTTGTTATGCTTATCATCCCCACTGAACTTAACAAACTCTTTGTTTCTTCTCAATGTCATAACTACATGATTCCAATAAAGCATGCGCCTAGGCGTATGCACCTAGAAATTGAACAACAAGTAATCACTGAAGTGAAAAATTAATTGAAGCTGGATACATATGAGAAGAAGAATATCCTTCATGGTTAGCTAGCATAGTCCCAGTAAAGAAAAAGAATGGACAAATATGCATTTGTATTTATTTTAGAGACTTGAATAAGGCTTGTCCCAAAGATGAGTTCTAACTCCGATACCAGAACTCATGGTGGATATAACATCTTCACATGAAATCATCTGGGTATAACTAAATAAAGATGTCTCTAGAGGATGAAAAGCATACGACATTCAAAACTCATATCAGAATATTCTATTACAAAGTCATGCCATTCAGTCTCAAAATTATCGAGGTTACTTATCAGAGAGCAATGACTAGAATCTTTGATGATTTAATTTACAATCAAGTTAAATGTTATATTGATGATCTAGTTATTAAAACCAAACAAAAAGAAAATTTTTTATATGACTTATAGGTTACTTTGAATGATTGTGTTGTTACATCCTAAAAATGAATCCCTTGAAATGTGCTTCCGGAGTAACTTCAGGAAAGTTTTTAGGATTTGTAGTGAAGCATCGTGGGATCAAAATAGATCTTGAAAAGATTAAAACTATCATATAATGCCACTATGTAAAAGTCTTACATAGCTAAGATCATTCCAGGGAAGGCTAGCATATTTAAGAAGATTTATATCAAATCTATCTAGAACATGTCAACCATTTTCAGCATTAACCAAGAAAGATCTTAAATTCATTTGGGTTGAAAAAAAGCTAGAGTGCATTTATAAATTTAAAATAATCTTTGATGAATCCACATATTTTGGCTACCCCAATCCCTAGGAAAGCCATTAATTTTGTATACTATAGTCTTAGATGAATCATTTGGACCTTCACTAGCCCAAGTTAATGATGAGAAAGAAAATTCCCTTTATTATCTAAGCCGCAAACTCATCCCATCGAAAATAAATTATCTGTCTATTGAAAGGCATTGTTTAGTTTTTGTTTTCATCACTCAAGTACTAAGGAATTACATACTTTCAGTTAAAGTAAATTTGAATTCAAAGTTAATTCATTGCAATATCTTATGACTCACCCAACATTGTCTAGATGTCTAGCGCATTGGTCAATGATTTTATTACAATTTGAGATCACTTTCACTCCTCTTCATGTTGTAAAGTGTCAAGTTATAGCTGACTTCTTACCAGCACATCCTTTACCTAGGGTTCTTTCTTATAACTCTAGAAAAAGAAATGTTGATATTCTTACCATTTGTCTGAACCTTGCATAAATAATGATGCTGGATATGAGGCTCTCCTAATTGGGCTAGAGTTAACAATCCTTATGGATGTTAAGAATATAAAAATCTTTGGGGATTCCTAGCTAGTTATCAATCAAGTGAGGGGTATCTATAAAGTTATCCTAAGCTATTCAGTTATTATCAATACACAATAAAATTTCTTGAAAAGATTCCATTTATAACTCTATATAAAATATCACACAAAGATAATACTATAGCAGAAGCTTTGGCTAAACTCGCCAAAGAAATAGTGTGTCTAGAAAAAGAATCAATTTCTATAGAATTTCAGCATGAATAAATTCTCTCTCATATAGATTTAGATTACTGAATAGAAAAATAGAAATGCAAAGAGTTGCCACTCTTATTGAAGGTCAAGAAGAGTGTGATTAGAGGTAGTCATTCATTGACTATTTAAGTGAGGGGAGACTCCCTAAAGATATATCAATAATAAATCAAATTAAAAAATGTTCTTTATCCTATGCATTAGTTAATAATGTATTATAACATATCATTTGATCAAATGTGGCTATGTTGTTTTGATAAATAGGAAGCCCATAAGATTATGATTGAGATACATTATGGATTGTATGGTGCTCACCAATCAAGACCCAAGATTAAATTAAAGATTAAAAGACTTGTATATTATTGGCCTTCGATGTTAAATGCCTCCATAAAAATTGCACATCGTTATCATCAATGCCAAATACATGGTGTGGTCTTACATTAGCCTCCTAATGTATTGCACCCAACTAATTATTTCTTGGCCCTTTGAGAGTTGGGCTACAGACATCATAGGGTACATTAATCCTCCTTCATCAAAAGGGCATCATTTCATATTAGCCACAATAGATTATTTTCCTAAATTCATTGAAGCGGTACCACTGAAAAAAGTAAAATCATACCATGTATTTAAATTCTCTTAATAAAATATCATATATCAATTTGGTGTTCCACATCGAAACATATTTGATAACGGTCCATCATTCAAGTTAACTGAATTTATTTATTTTATGGTTAAACATAAAAGTGATTGGAGATATTTGACCATCTATTATCCTAAGATAAATGGATTGGGCTAAGCATTTAATAAAACCCTTGTGAGAATTCTGGCAAAGACATTAGATAAAAATAAGTGCCAATGACATGAAAAGTTGGTTGAAGCTTTATGGGCTATTGGACCACATATTGATCACCAACTCAATATATGCCTTATGCTTTGGTTTATGAAACTAAAGCTATTCTTCCATTGGAAGTACAATTACCCTATTTAAGGGTAGCAATCAATAACAACATTAATAGATTAGAATCACAAACTCTAATTAGAAGAACTCAAAAGCCTTAAAGGAAAGCATTTGAAAGCTCAACAAGACCTTGAATTGTACCAATCATGTTTGGTTCAAGCACATGATAAGTTGGTCTGTCCTAGAACTTTTTAAGTAGGAAACTTCATCTTGGTTCTTAAATGACCAATTTTAGCTCATCGTAGGATCAAAGAAATTTGAACCAACTTAGGAAGGACCATTCGTAGTGGAAAGAGTCTATGAAGGGTGGTTCTTATCAATTGGTTACTTAATGGTGAACGTCCAATCCACCTATCAATGAACATTATTTGAAGAAGTATTATGTGTAAATTGTACTTAGTTTCAAAATGATGATTGATTAAATTATGTTTCTCTTTTCTCCTTTTGTACTTTATTCAGATTCAAACTCTTATCGTTATTAAATTTTTGTGTAATGACTTTTAAAATATTACACTTGAAAGCAAGCTCTTTTTAAATGCAAAGGATTGGAAACAAGCCCTTTGTGGCATCCTTTCTATAAATCTTGGGTATGGAGTAAGTCATTATGCACCATCCCTACAAGTTAAGAATAAGTCCTACAAAAAGCATCATTTCACATGATAAGGTTAGGTTAAAGTCACCATGATCATTTTTCCTGTCAAATAGACTATCTGGGTTAAGAAAAAGTCACTAAGATCCCTTTCCTACTAGTCAAAATTTGAGGATTAGGATCAAGTCATCAAAAACCCCTTTCCTCATCTTAAGCCATTTAGGTTGGATTAAGCCATTAAATGCCCCTCTCTAATAGTTAAAATGGAAAGAAGTAAGTCCCTCAATATTTTTTTGAAAGATAAGAATAGGATTAAGTCACTAAGACCCCTACTTGTCAAATGAACTATATGGTTAGAGTTAAGTCATGAAGACCCCAATCATATTAGTCAAAAATTTATGGTTTAGGTATAAAGCATTAAGACCCCTCTTCCTCATTATGGCTATTCAAGGAATGGAAATAATATTGAAGGCCCCTTCTTAATAGATAATCATAAAGGGGTAAGTCCTTTAATAGTCATCCTTATAAGGTTAGGCTACAATCATTATGACCCCTTTCCATTTCAAGTTATTTAGGTTGGATAAAGCCATTGAAATCCCCTCCCTATTAGTTAAATTTATTATATTAGGATTCAAGTACTTGAGATCGCTTTTCTAGTGCTCAACAAAAGAACTTGAGGAGTGGAAATAAGCTATTGAAGGCCCCATTTTGATTCACTATTTTGGTCAAAATTCAAGTCCTTATGACCCCAACCTAGTACTAAAAAATTCAAGGTTTAGGATTAAGCTACTAAAGCCCCTTCTCCTCATCTCAGCTATTTAGGTTGGAATCAAGTCTTTAAGGCCGCCTTCCTAATGCTTAATCAGAAAAGAGTAAAGCCCATAGTGGAATCTTCCCCTAGTTAAAATTTCATGTAGTTTGGATTAGGAGTAAGTGTCCATATTGGCATCCTATCCAACTACTACTCTTAGATAGGAGTAAGTATCCATGGTGGCATCCTTTCTAGGAAAAGGAAACTTTAATGTCTTCTAATAGACCCTTTCTTTAGAATTAGATAATCATTTAGACTACCTTCTGGATAAAATCACTTAGAAAGATATGAGTCCCAATGCTTTCTTTCTAAGATAGCCATCAAAAATATATTATAGTCAAGATAGAATAAGTCCTTTAAAAGCATCTTTTTTTACTACCATGACTATGTTAGGATTAGACCTTTCATTGAGTCTACTCTTATTGACATCTCTATTCATAGAACTTATTTCCTACGACTAAATCCTTATAAATTAAAATAACTTTAGGAATGTTTATGCCTATCTATCACAATCAAATCTAAAATGAAATCTAAAATTAAAAAAAATTAAATTCTAATTCTAAATCTAAACTCAAATTCCTTCACGCTAATGCTTGCAGTGTTCACTAATTCGATCAATGCCAATCTGTGCGGTGTACTCCAGTTAGTGCACCACACATATTGGGGGTCCATTTATTGACCTCATTTTTGGATGAGGCTAACATCATTTTCAAGAATAATAATTAAGATACCTAATCTTATATTAAGAATCTCCTAATTAGGCATTTAAGACACTACACTTATTGACCTAAAGCACCTTTCTAAGGTTTAATATGATTGGAATGAGCCTAGACCAAATTCAAATCCAAATCTAAAATAGTTGAAATATGAATTTAGTTGAACTTAAATTAAGATGAATGGGATAATCAACCTAATTATCCTATTTAACCCTAAAATAACTTAAACATAAAGAAATCCAAATTAAATAAAAGTAAACCCAAATAAAAATAAAATGAAACCATGAAATCATAACATAAACATAAAACATAAATGGACTGAAATCCTAATCAAAGTTAAATATGGTCAACCTTTTTGACATAGGCTTGACTTATGTGGGTCCCACCAAGTCAAAGTTCAACCCACCAAAATTTGACAAAATGAAATCATTTCAATTGGTCCAAAGGATAAAATAACATGTTTGCACCTGAATTTAAATGAATATAAATTCATTAAAACCTTAATTAGGCTAATTAGATCATTTTGTCTAAATAGCTTAAATGGATCTCCTTGGATTCAAATTCAAGATAAATTAGAATTAATCTAAATTAATTATCCAAACTCATTTTGAAAATCATTTGGCACACAATGTGTCCAATAATTGAGATTAATTTAGCTAATATTGTCATTTGAGCTAACTAGCCAAATCTTAACCCATTACGCCCAAATTTGGCCAAAGTGGGTTTTTAATCTAAAACAAATGAAACTAGTTGACCCAACTATTCCCAAATACTTGAGTTAACATTATGATTAAACCAAGTAAATTATTTTACTTAATTGGTCCAACCAAATCTACTTAAACTATAATGGGTTAAATGTTGAAATAAGCAAATAACCAATCCCAAATCTCATGAAGCCCATAAATTTGAAACAACATAAATGATTAATTGAACATAATTTGAACTTAAATCCAATATCCATCCATCAAATAGAATAGGATAGATTAAGCTAAAAGAAGAAAATACCTAAATTGCATAATTAAAAGTGTTTGAATTTAGACCTAGACTAATCACCTTGGAATGTACCTAAACTAATTCTAAGATGAGCTTTGGGTATTTGATAGCCAAAGTTAAGTAAATTAGGAAAACCTAAGTACATCAAAAAAAGGAAAACATCACATGGAGAAATGAGATGGAGTTTGCAAACAAAATCCTTCCCAATCCATGATGCTTCTTTTATTCCTCCTCCCTACTTCATCTTCACTTCCTTGAACTGATCTTAGTTAACTGACCACCCCTTGAGGTAGCCTCCAAGGGTGGTAGTCACCTTGGCTGATAAAGGTAATCTCTCCATGGAATAAAGCTCTCGGCCTCTCATGACAAAAGAGAGGAGAGCTATTCTCAGATGCAATTGAGCTTCCTATCACCTTCCCTAAGCTAAACGAAGATGAGTGCACCTTTCCCTTGATCCCCACATCACCGACAAGCTAAAAATTACTATAACTAAAAAAATGGAGAGGATGTAGTTCAATTCCTTCCTCCAGAGGCTCTATTGATCATTCTAGAGCTTTCAAATCATCCTAACCTCCGAAGACCATCACCGATGAGGTATGCCTTCAAACTGACCTCTTTAGATTTTAGCCTTGTTACTTTTTAAAATGACTTTGATCTCAAGAGAGATCAAATTGTATAGATGCATTCCATTTCATTCACTAATGGCTTTGCAATTGAAATTGAGAGATCTCGTTGGCTAGATCACTGGAAATCTTTTTCAATCAATGAACGACTTATGGAATTCATAGTCATTAAAGGAGATATAATCTCCACTATCCATTCTTTAGGAATGGATGGACCCGATCTAACCGAATAGATCGATTTTATCCCTATAGGAAATTATGGGATGATTTGAACCATCCAATCTTCGATCAGACGCCCAATCAAACTACTTATGCCATTGAAGTAATGCGTGATCCGTGTAGATTTCATATGTTGTCATGTGTAAAGCGCGCCATCTGGCACCGCCCCTTAAAACGAGAAATTCTTGATTTATTTTGAATTAAATAAATGTTAAAAAATATAGAAAATCTAGAAAATAAAATACATATAAAAAATTCAAATAAAGGTTCTATGGATTCTTTTGAGAGAGGATTCCATTAAACCAAAAATTCTTAATTTCTATTGGGTAGTTTTGGGTTAATTTTAGTTTAAATAAAAAAAATCAAACTCTAACCGCCTATACAATTAATTTGAAATTTTGGGAAATGAAGTTAGAGTTAAGATAGACATTATATAATTTTTCATAATTTATTGCAAAGTAAATAAAAAGATATGAAATTTTTAACCTCAAACCCTTATTTAATGAAATAAATTAATTTTAAATTAGTAAAATCAAGAAAATTTATAAAAATAATTCAAATCATCACAATAAATCATAATGAACTTAAACATTTCACTAAATCTCTCTGAAATCCAACAAACCATAAAATAACTTGATAAAGTAATTAATTAAATTAATTAATCTAATTAATCAATCTAAACATAGGAAAATCATAATAAATAAACCAAATTCTTAAAATTTCAAAGAAACTCTCTATGGGTGCATCATTTAGAGGGATATAAAAAAATTGAAACCCCTAACAAACATTTCCTAATTTAGGCTTAATTTGAGCTTTAGTGAAATTTTAGATGATACAAACTGGCAAGGAACCCCACTTTTCATAAAAATTCAAAGGCAAATGATCTCTAAATTCGAAGTTATCAAATTTCTAATCCCTAGGTAAATTTAAATGAAAATTTTAAATTAAAAAATTATTAAAACTATAGAATTTTATGAAATCATTTTAACTCACTTTCATTAACTTCAAAACACTTAAGAAAAATTCCTTAAATCTTTGAAGTTAAAGAACTTAATTAATAATATACTTAAGGGTTTAAAATTAAATAATAAAATATGCAATTTATTCATAAACCTTAAATTATTAATTGTATAATAATTTAAATAATGAATTGAAATTTAAACATTATATAACCTCTAGACTTTATAATCAAATATGAAATCCTCTAAAAGGGGAATCTCTTAAGCTTATTTAGATTATTGAATTACATAATTCCAAATGAAAATAAAAGTAATAAAATAAATTAATTAAATCTAAACAATCCAAAAGTTTGAAATGGCCTAGAATTAAGTTGAGTGCCTAAAGTCAATTAATTCCTTAAGGTTTCTAGAATCAAGATTAGTAAGCAAAATTTCATCATAATAAACTAAACTAAAATTTAGCATGTAATGTAATGTTTCATTAAGTTTAAAACAATAATTTAAAAACATAAAAATGTATTTTCTAAATGATAAAATTAAGATTTTCAAAGATTAATTAAGAACAATTGAATCAATTTACCTAAAACAATATAAATGAAATCATAACTTGAAATTAAACTCATAATATGAATAAATGAAACAAAACAAAATTCAAATATACAAATAAAAAATCAATTAAAAATTTAATTAGATAGAAGAGGATGTGTAATTAATCATGAATGAATAAAGTGAATTGTAATTTATAATAACAACATATAAGAGAAATAAATCAAACCAACTTATTTAAACCTATAATATTAATAAAATAAATAATGAAACTAAAAAAAATCAAATAAACGAAGTCTAAAGTAATATATTAACTTAAGTTAATGAAGTTATTTTAAACCAATAAATAAGATAAATATATACATTAATACAAACATTAATGTAATAAATAAACAATATCAATATAAATTAAATAATCAAATAAGAAAATCAAATGAGTAATGAACGAAATTAAAAGACTAAACATGGAATAATGCTATAAAACATAAACTGGACATCATTAAAGTTAAAATAAAATACTAAATCAAAATAAATTCATAATAATATGAACATTAAACTCTTAGATAAGATTTAAGGATAAATAGTAAATTGTAATCAAAGTGTACAAATAAATTAATTATAAATCCAAGCTAAGAAACATTTAATAAAATTAAAAGAAATAAAAACAAGAATGAACCTTCATCAAATTAAAATAATAAATAAATCAAATCAAATATAAAATAAATTTAAAGACACCTAAGGTTTTAGTTTGATCCTTGGAATGAATCTTTACCTTAGGAGTGAAGACATCATTAAATTAGAATTTAGGATGTTGAATAGCATGGATTCGACCCAAAATAGAATTTATTTTATTCTGCATTCTTGAAAACTTAAACTCTACTTGAATATAAAATGAAATTAAAATGGACATGAAATATTAAATCAACTAAATTATTTAAATTGGAACCACCAAATGGTAAATTGAACAAATTTTAAGAATAAAAGAAATTAAAGAATGAAAATAAAATGTTTCATAATTAGTAAACATATGGTATATAGTTTGGACACCCGAGGTCGTAGGGCTGGTCCAAAGGAGATCTTGATACCTCAAACCTTTAGTTTAACAATGACACATACTTATGAAGCAAAATTATGAAAAGTAAAAAATAAATCAAATTAAACCAAACTTTAGAAACCTAAATTTAAACTTGAACTTAAAATTCCTAACAAAGTCTTACCACACAAACTCTTCCTTCCCACACTAGGTTATTAGGTCACTGACCATAGACTTAAGTTAAGTTGATCGTGATGTTCTATGATGTAATGTGATGTTTTTATTATTTTATGGTGCACTATTTTATACTAGTTGTCTAGGCTTATTCATCCGTTAGATTGGATGGTAGGACATTCTTTTTAGAACTAATGTTGTCATTTGCAGGGGATTCTACTAAAGGGACTACTATGATAAACTATAAAATTATCATTTTCTTGTAGGTGCTGATTAAGTCACTAAGCATAGCTTAATATGACAGGTTGGCTTGGCAAGAAACTAATGCTTCTATGTTTATAAATATAACTACTAGTATGTTGTTTGCATTTTCTAACATTTATTTTGCAGGGTTTAAGAATTTATTTTTAGAATTTTAAATGTAATGTAAGGTTAGAATTATGTTAGGATCTATGGGTTCTAAAAATAATAAGAGCCTATGAAGCTCAAAGGAGGTCTCTAAAGAAAGAGATGATCTTAGAGAGAAGACCCTCATAGATCTAGACTTAGAATTCTAGGTCGGGCTGTATAATGGCAGATATTGATTTGCCTTATATTAAGAAAGGTTGAGGTAGACCTAAAAAGACTTGGTTAAGATGTATAAAAAATGATCTTAGTATACTTGAATTAAATGAGAATTTGACACATAATAGACACAATGGAGACGAAAGGATTCATGTAGCCCCACCTAGTGGGATTACATTGTTGTTGTTGTTGTTGTTATTATTGTGTATAGCAATACTCGACCACACTGGCTTGTTCTTTTAAATTAAATTTTGATTAATTTATTTTCAGTGTGCAATAGAATCAACTTGCTTTTCTATGTTTCTTTCTGTTATGTGCTTTCTACAATGAATGGTTGGATCTTAAGCTCCTAAGAAAATAAATTTTCTACCTAGCTTAAATCTAAATAACTTAAACAAAAATAAAGAAGTTCAAAAATTCTAACATAAATTAAAGCCCTAATAATAACTTAAAAGTAACTAGAAATAATTAGCTTTTATGAACCATGCTAGCATATTGTTCTAAATTTTTGAATTGGGCACTACACCCATTACACATAAAGGGCATCTGACCTTTGAGAATGACCACCTTCTTGAGAAAGTCTGCCATCTCTTCTTGATTTGGCCCATGACCACTTTTAATTATATGTCATTTAAACATAAATTGCATACCCTAAAAGCCTCAAAAGAATTGTGAGTCAAGATATAAAAAATAAACTATGTTGCATTAGTTAGGAGCATGTCATACCTAATATGATCCTAGAGATTAGGAAGCGAGTTTAGGTTCCTAGCTTCTTTTTTAAAATTTAATAGCCTAGCCATCTTGCATACAATAATGACCAACATCATGGATTTAAAAATTTGTTTAAGTGGTGTTAGCTAGCAGCCCTTTTAGGCAGCTTATAAGTCCAGAAGAGTTAGGGATACATTCTTTTTTTAAAGTAAGAGAAAGAGCCAATAATTATCAAAAGTTAAATTAGGTTGAGCCTCTAATGTGTATTAGAAGTAATTATAGACTTAAGTTCTAAAGCATCCTTCTAGGAATAAGTCTTTAACCCTAAACATTTCTAGTCTTGTACTACTATAATCTAAGTTCTAAATTTTTAATAAAATATAAATTCAAAACTAAATAAATTTAATCCAAAAATAAGCCCAATGGTAGGCTAGTTGAAATGTATATTAGGCATCCTAGTTTCTATAGGCATTTCCTACTTTATCTCAATTGGTCTTGAAAGAACTCTTCCTCTTTTAAAGTGTTCCATTTTGAAATTCCAATTTAACCATTCTTTGGAGCCAACTTTGAAATTAGTAGAAATAAGAGTATACTTTTTAATTAGGAGTATTCTTAGGAAGAGATCCTCATTCCTAAGATGTAATTAACTACAAGGGCTTGCCCTTATAAAGAACTATGATCCTAGTATAAATAAACCTTTCTATACTTTTTCATGTATCTCAAGAAAAGAATCTTTTGAAATATTAATAAGATCTATTAGCATTAAGAGTCATTATTTAAGTGGTCAAATCCATTATAGGATAACATGTTCATTACTTAATGACATAGTTAATCATCTAAGTAAAAAATTTCTAAAATCTATGTGGTATCATAAAATTTTTCTGTAGTTGAGGCTGACGATTTCCCGGTAAACCCCTCTTATCTAACTATATAGCCACCGTGATGTTTGTGACACTCTCTCTATGAATCTAGTCTCAGAAACTCCTAGGGATAATCTCCCTCAACCCTAACTAATGCAAACTCAGAGCATTCATATGTTATCCCTACTTTCTTGAGTATACATCTTAATACAACATAAGGCTTCATTCTATCATTTGCTCATCCTAAACCTCATGGCTCTTATCATATTCTCTCACAAGAATTACATTTGAAAATTTCAAAATAAAATCCCAACAAAACTTGCAAAATAGAGGTTAGTTTTAACTAAGATACACACTAACCATATATATATATCACACAATTGAATTTAGCACTCATGGGTGCTAAGCCCACTTATCCTAATGGGATATGCTAAAGGGGCAAGCAACACTTGTAAGCAAAACCATTTAATTTATTATTATTATTATTATTATAGTGGCCCCTTTAATCAAGTGTTGTCCCTTACAAAAAAATATCATTAGTCCAATAAATAATTCCATATCATCTAGACTGGTGCACAAACAATCCTAACATGTATTCTAAAATATTACACTATAAAATAAAAAAATTAATGCATCACAAAAAAGAACTGACCTAACCTAATTCTTGGATCGATGGTCTATTAATCTAATATGTGTGAAAAGGTTAGTGTAGTAAGTCAAACTTTAGTTTTAATATTTAAGTTATAATTTGAGAGCATGGATTAATTTATTACCACTTTGGATGGTTTTTATTTAAATAATTAATAATGTAATGCAATTTTATATTAAAATTATTCGATGTTTGAGTTGTAATGAGAACCACTATATCCATGCCCTATCCTAGAGGTCTAAACCCCTAAAATGAAAATTACCTTGACTTAATATCCACCTTTTGAAGGGCTAATTAGATATAAGGAATGGCTTTTGACATGCGAATGTCTTTTTTGCTTTATTAGTTAATTAAAGAATATGATGGGTATGCTTGCTTATGCCTTGAATGAAAATAAACATACTTATGTTATGACTTAAAGTTATATTTGGTGATTAGTGAATGGTATACATAAATGGATTCCTTGATCATTTAATGATTTACAATGCATAGGTATGTGGCTTTGTTAAACCAAGGGGATGAGATTATGAAACCACCTAACTTAATAGCCATGCACCCCTTGGATCTTCAGCTTATATACCTTAGATTTATTAATATGCTTATTTTATGAATGTATGCTTCTTAAATGGACACAAATCTCAAATGAATTGTGCATTAATCATAGGTATGTTGGTTTGTTAAACTAGGGGGATGAGATTATTAAACCTCATTTAGGCCAACTTGATAGTTGTGTATCTCTAGAATGTCTAACTTATATACCTTAAATTTATGAATATGATTATGTTATAAATATATACCTTTTTGAATGAACATACATTTAAAATGAAATACGCATTAAGCACATAGCTTTGTTAAACCAAGGGGATGAGGTTATAAAACCTCTTTGGGCTAATTTAATGGTCTTGCACCCCTGGGATGTCCAACCTATATACCTTAGATTTATGAATATGCTTATATTATGAATATAAACCTTTTGAATGAACCTACATTTCAAATGAACTATGCATTAATCATAAGTACGTGGCATTATTAAACAAGAGGGATGAGGTTATAAAACCTCCTTTGTCCAAACTTAATGACTGTGCACCCTTGGGTTGTCCAGCCTATATACCTTAGATGTATGCCATGCATGTGACTCTATTTAAATATAGTATGAATAATAAGCTAATTGCATGGCATGAAAGATGATACTTATTGTTATTCCTTTTGATGTAATTTCAAAAGTAAAGATTAGAATTACAAATTTTAACTTAATTAAGGTTCAAAACTACATGCATGAGATGATTTACACTAATTTAAATCTTTAAAGAAAGTTAAAGTCACATCCAATAAGTTTATCCCATATATTCATTAGTCCCAAAAAAGACATACACATTCAAGGCTCAACTCATGATTAGGCATGCATTATTTAATGGATTTGAGTAAGGATTGCTTAACAAATATTTAAGGTGAATTAATTAAGCTAAATTGGTTTAGGCTTGAGTTTGATCTTTCAATTGTTATTTTATTTTGTTTAAGAAATTTTGAATCAAAATTTTAAATTTTTATAAATTTTTTGATTTATTGATTATTAAATATCATAATTAGGCCAATTAACCCCTAAAATGTAAATATTCACTAAAGGTAAGCCCAAAAATTAATGAAAAAATTATTAAATATGCATAAGAATAAAAAAATGTAAAACCAAAATTTCTAAGTCATTTGAGGTTACATAAGGTGATTAATCACACTAATTGAGATTTTGATAATTATGCAATTACACTCTAAATACCCTAAATCAATTAAGAATTTTGATTTCATTCTCTAATTATCATCTAAATGAACCCATGAAGAATTCATTTGTAATTTTTATGGTTATAGATAATTAACTATTAATTTTATTACTTCCAGGACATTTAATTAAATTATTTTATTAATTAAATGCTTTAAGGTGCAATGTTTCAAATTAATTATAATTAAGAGCTTAAAAATTTCTTTAAGGGTTCTCTAATGTAAATCATTGATGATTAAACATTAGAGGATGACTTAATAATTTTATGGTTTTATAAAAATTAATTAATTAAGCTAATTAATAACCTAGGCTTAAAAATATCATATCTTTTAATTAATTAACCAAATTACCTTAAAATAATTATTAGAGCTAGGAATATCATCGAGAATGTTCCCTAAAAGCTTCAAGTTAATTAGGGTATTAATTAAAGGTTAATTTCACTAATCTAATGTTCATTCAAACTCTAATTACTTCTAATTCATTAAGTGAAAATTGGGGCTATCATTTTTCTTAAATTCCTCTCTATCTAAGTTTTCTGGAGACTATTTATTAGTATTTTTAGATTTTTATATAATAAATTATTAAATTTTTAATATTTTGGATAATTAATTTAATCTTTGACATTAATTAATCAATTAACATAGTTAGCACTATGTTAGAGTTGGCATGGTAGCGCTTTACATGTAGTGCCACATAGTTCGCTACTTAATATGTCCAGTGTGGTGGCTGACTCAGATGGTAGATAAAGTTTAATCATAGCCATTCATTAAAGATTTAATGATAGAGATTAAACCCGTGATTAAAAGGAACTAAATAAAATATCTAGTGTAAATAATCATGACCATTTATTCTAATCATACGGAATGGACAATGCGTGATTCATTCCCTTCCTTTGGTGAGGGCTGGAGACTGTTTATCTTTCACTACTTGATCTAGGAAACAAAAGCTCAAA
Source organism: Cymbidium sinense (assembly GCA_021442155.1). Classification (NCBI taxonomy): domain Eukaryota; kingdom Viridiplantae; phylum Streptophyta; class Magnoliopsida; order Asparagales; family Orchidaceae; genus Cymbidium; species Cymbidium sinense. The sequence goes on along the minus strand of CM038225.1, from coordinate 11,697,748 downwards.
TTTAAGGGAAAATGAATACAAAATAATTAGTGGATTATTTTCTACTAATCTCTATCTTGATTGAGCTAAAATAAAATTTCACTTTGTAAAAGACCATAATCCTACGAGCCCTGTATGGTTTGGAGGATTTACCTCATTGGAGCTTAAGAGCAAAATTGATTTTGGCCAAGGTAGCTTCACCTTGGAGAGGCAAAGCCTTATCATTGAAGTCCTCTCTTGCCACCTTGTCAGTTGCTCTAGAGACCATGAATCACCATGAGTTCACTAGAGTTCTCTCTAATATGGGATTTTTTTGATCGAATGAGTATTTCTTGATATGTTTCAGTTCATCTGAGTGTAAGGAAGGTGCAGGGAGTTAATTGAAGTGGGGTTTAGTTTTGGTATTGTTGGGTATGAAGAGACATTTAAGATTGAGGGAGCTTGGTCTCACTGCAATGGGGAGCACGGGGAGCTCTAACATTGCTTGGAGACTAACTCTAGGAGGTTTGTGAAGGTGTATGCTCAATTTGGAGGGTTGGGGAGCTGTATACCTCCCTCCCCAAGTGAACTATCCATTTGTGTTAGTTCAGGACATCATAATTGATCGAATAGTGAGGGTGGTCAAGAATGGCATAGGGCTGATAACCTGGCCCTCCCTTAGTGGCTGAAGAAGTTTGGTGGCTAGTGGTGAAGTGGACAAGCCATGATGGTTTAACTAAGGTTTGTCTCCTTGTGGCCATGGCTTATCATGGTCAAGGGCTGAGCAAATCAGCCTTAAGTTAGCTTGGGTTAGTTGGACTGAGTTCATGAAGTTCTACCTTGGTTAATATGAAGGGCTAGACCTTTCTATTTTAGGTTTTTATCTTATAGGTGTGGCTTGGTTCAATTAGTGTGAGTTGAATAAGGTTCATCATGGGTTGGGTCCACTTGGAAAGGACTAAGGGCACCTAAAAAAGAGTCATTCCAAGTTTGGATGAGTTGGACTTAATTTGGTTGGGTTTGGCTAAATGTGACCTACATAGGTGAATTTGGGTTCAATTGGGCTAGGCTGACCAATTGACCAAATTGAGCCTAAGAGGTTATTGAGTTATGTTCAAATGATGATTAGGAGTGTGTAAGTGCAATTTCTTTTATCCAATTCAAAGTAAATTTTAATTTAGCTCATATTGGTTCATATGGATTAAATGGGTTTGGTTTGTTAATTTGACAAAAATTGATCAAATTGGTTGCAAGTGGTAGTTAAGTAATATTCAATTATCATTTTATGGTTGATTGTAGGTGGTGGTTTGGTTTAATTTAGATTTAATTTGATTTTAGCTCAAATTGGGCTATGTTGGGTTAATTAGGTCAAATTGTTCAAATAAATCTAATTGGTTGTGGGAGGTGTCCAATGATCAAACTTGAATCAATTGCAAGTGATGATTTTGTTAAATTGGAATTGGATTGAGTTTTAGCTCAATTTGATTCTTTAGGTTAAATTGATTTAGATTAAGTAAAAAGTGTCAATTGGCTCAATTAGACTCACTTAGGTGTTGAATCATACTTGATAATCATCTTGGGAGAGACTGTAATGATTTGTTCAGTGAAATTTGAATTGAATCAAGGTTTAGTTCAATTTAATCTCATTAAGTCCAATTGGGTCAAATGGACCAAGTGAGTTAATTAGCCAAATTAAGTTTATATTAGGCTTCAATTATGTTTGGTTTTAGATTGGGGATCATTTGGGCAATGTTAATTTCAAGTGGTTTGGAACAATTTTGTGTTTATCTCCTTTAGGCCTAAATCAATTTGGTTCAATTTGACCAATTAGTCAAATTGGAACTTAGTTAGTTGTGATTAGGATATGATTAGTACTTGGCATGACATTGAATTTATTGACCATGATCAAATTAGGTTTAATCAAGGTTTGGGTTAAAGTGCCTTGAATGGGCCTAATCAGGTCAAGTGCACCAATTAGGTCAATTGACAAATAATGCCTAGCTTAAATTTTTTAGACATGTTTGAAGTTATTTATGACTTTATGATTGTGTTAAAATTTGTATGTGTTTGGGCTAAGTGGGGTCCACTAAGTTCAATCGAGGTTTTATCTTAGTATTAGGCTTTGTGAGTCCTCTAGGTTTAGGTTTGGTGTCCTCCTAACCACTAGGGGTGTCTTAACCCTAAGTGCAGAAAGCCATAGTGTCTATATCAAGATTGTAAGACTTAGAGAGTGGATGTCAAACTCACTAAAGTGAAGTCAACAAAAGAAAAGCAATGGAACAATACACCAAAACTTTATGGAACAGTAACTTTAATGCTGAGTGGAAGGAAGAGTTACCTTAGATGGGGATATGAGTTAGTGACATGTATTGTAAAGAAGGAATTCATATCAATTGTATTTGATTATATATTCACTAATCATTACATTCTAGACTTCATTATCCTTGCTTAAATTAAATTATAACTTGCTAAAGTTTTTTTGCTTGCTAAATTTTCTATCCCATACTTAAGAGAAAATTATTTTAGTGAAAAATTAATCATTCTTAACATTAAAATTAGTCCTAATCACTCTTGAAATTAAAATTGATATTTCCTAAAATTATTTTTCTGCATAATAGACTTTTGTTTGTTCACTTCAAAATCATTTTTGCATCAATCTATTATAAAGCTAAACAATTTGTAAAGAACAATTTTTGAAAAATAAACTTGCCATTTCTCCCTAAATTTAAGTGAGCATTTAACTTTGTCAAATTTATTTGGAAATTGTTAGTTGTTGTAAGATGATTAGTTTGAGTTGTAAGATCACAATTTTATGTGGGAATGTTGAAAGATATTTTGAGATTTGATTCTGCCAAAAAAATTTGTTATTGTTTTTTATGCCTTAAAGTTATTTTATTGGAGTTGTACTCACCTCCTTGTAAGAGTATATAAGATTTTATTGGGATTGTACTTGCCCTATTGTAGGAGAGTAAAATGGTTATTGTTGGGGTTGTACTTTCCTCATTATAGGAGAGTACATATTGTAATTGACTTTTATTAGGTTAGTCAAATCATAGTTGTGGTCGGTAGGTGTGGACATAGGCCAATTTAGGGTTTTATTGAAACACATAAAAATCTAGTGCTTATTGTCTTGCATTATTTTTTACATTTATTTTTCCTTTTTCATGGATTTTGGTGATTCATTATCTTAAAATTAAAAATAAGTTTTTACCAAAAATTTAAAATTAAATTTTAACTTATAAAATTTTAAAAGAAACAAGCCCTCTGGTGTGCTATAGTCATTCACAACATATTTATTATCATTATTAAGAGTGAGATTAGGTTTGAGGTTAAATTTTAGAATCTTTAGACCCTAAAAGATGTTTTTCATTATGCCTTACTTTTAGATAAGCATTTGAAACTGACTTCTTCATCTAGAACAAAATGTTAACCAATCTTTGAGATGATCCTCACATTCAACCCAAAAGTCTATTGCCAAATGCGGACCTTCATTAACTAATGCCAAACTAAATAGGTCCACCTCAAAGTCATCTACCATAACTATATATTTAATTTGTTGTAAATATCATAAGAGGGGTCACAAGTAATATCGATATAAAGCTAAAATAATGTTTTAAATGAGATTGAAGAATACAGAAGAAGGGGTTGAAAATAAAATTGAAAAAAAATGCATGATGACACACCTTTATTTTATGAATAATTAGATCATATAGGAGATCCTTTAAGTGTTAGAAAATGTATGAATACATCTTAAGAAGCTGAATATTGATGGAGGATAAATATATTTCTATATGTTTAATCCAAGGAGACAAGATGTAATTTGTGATTGATGGAGGTAGTGTAATGAATGTCATTTCCAATCATGCCATTATTAGAGTGATCCTAAAGGTTAATCCTCACCTTGAGCATTTTAATTAGATTTGGGTGAACCATACATCTTTGACTATCAAATGTATGTCTTATTCTTATCAAGATAAAATGCTATGCTGATCATATTTGATGTGATGTCCTTTAAAAACTCATACATTTCTTATTAGGAAGGGTTTGGCTTTATGACCTAATTGCTATTCATTATGGTAGAGAAAACACTAATGTTTTTAAATTAAATAAGACCATAAAATAACTTCTTGTGAAGCCAACTCAAAAGAGTATTAGCCCTCCACATATAATTTTTCTCATAGCACCTCATAAGCCTAATTTTAATTTAAAACCCAATCCTAATTAGAAGAAAAAGGCCAAACTTTAATTGATAGTATATTCATCCCTTACTTCTATAAAGATCACTTCAGACATAGACTTAGTAAGTCCAACACATTCACATTATCCCTTAGACATTAAAGTAAAGAAGGTAGTATTTAATCCCATGATTAAAGAATATTTTGACCTCACATTATTTAAAAATAATACTATTTATAAAATAATATCCAAAATACCTTAATTTATTGAAATAGTTTATAACTTTTACTCAAACTAACCCATTGAACTCATTAATATTCCTACATATGCATTTTATGATCCTGCATTTACATTCAAACTATTGCATGAATTTTCTAATTTTACATTTATTTTTGCATAAGATGTTTAAAGCTTCATGAAAATGTAAGGAAATAATTCAAGTCACTAATACGAAAATATGCAAAAACTAAGGTAAAATAAAACTTTCAAAGAATTCAACATAGGGGATCATGTGTTAATAAGAATTTATCTTGAGAGATATCTGTATACTTCATTTCAAAAATTATTAGTTAGGGCATTTGTGCTACTTAAGATCATTAGAAAATTGGCACAAATGCATATGTTACTGAATTACCTAAAGACATATTTATCAGCCCCTATTTTTAATGTGAAACATCTTATATTATATAAACTAGTTAGTCAACCTCCAAATATACAAAATAACTCTTTTACAAAAATACAAAATAATTCTTTATAGGGGCCAATCAACACTCATTTCTCAAGGTTGACCACATTACTATACCACAAATTTCCTATCGCATGAAAAAATAATCTGCACACATAAGAAATGCTTATTAGAGAAGATTTAAAGAAGGTTGCACCAAAACTTACAACTGATTACTTGGACTTCAACTCTTCACAGAAGAGTTCATTGAGGTGCAAGGGAAATAATGTGGCACCAAATTATGGTCTTTGACTATAATTAAGGTATGGGAGATAAAGACTAAACATGGAGACCTTATCACTAGAAGCAAAAGGGCATTAAGAGGTCTTGATGTTGATGTATAAAGATAATTTAGAAGACTTTTTTATATGTACTTTATGTAATGTAAATTGTAATATGTAATGTATATTTTCATGCTTAAATGTAATGCTTGTTTTGTGGTTGTAATTATGTAACTTTATTATATTATTATTTCTAAGTGTATGTGTTGACCTCACTTTTGCAATGAAGATATTCACTCATCCTTCCTTAGACTCAAGAGTCTTCTAAGCACTAGGGTTTTTCTAAGACACTTCTTGTGATTAGGTGAACACTAAACTGAAGTTTAGAGACTTAGGAAGGTGTACCATAGGCTTAGTCTATGATGGACAAATAGGAAACCTACTTACTCTATGACCTAAACCAAAACCTATGCCTATCCACTCATGCAAATCCAACCTCAAATCAATATAATCAAGTCCCAATTAGATTTCAATTCATATCCAAGCTCCAAGCTAAATTAACTTAACCCTTAACCTAAATCAATTTCACCATTTCATCCCATGGATCAAACCCAAGGCCCATTCAATTGAACAAAATCCAATTGAACTTCATAAAAGCACTTTGACCATTCCAAACTCTATTTCAAACCCTTCTAAGACCAATAATCAATTCAAACCAACCTCAAATCAATTCAAACAACCTAAGTTCCCATTTGACCTAAAGGGTCTATATGACCCAAAATCCAATTAAATTCAAATTAATTGCATTCAAAGATACAAGTCAATCCTAAATCAATTATCAAACTCAATTTAACCCAATTCAACTTGATCCAAATCAAATTGACCCATTTGGCTCACTTGACCCAAGTTGACCTAATTAGCCTATATGAATTACATTGAATCAAACTCCATCCTAAACTCAATTGATTGAAATCAATACCTCTAATTAATCACAAGTTAACCATTGAACATGATTTGACCACCAATTGGATCTAACCAAATGTAATTGGCCCCTTGACCCAAGTTGGCATGACTCATCCTTGGCTTACCATGGGGCAGCCCAAATCAAACACAACCCATTTTGACCCGAATTAGGCCAAACTGATTGGGTAAACTCCTCCAAATGGGACAAAATCCCATTTAGATGGTCAATCCCACTCTCCTACCCTTGATAGCCACCCCTAAGCTCAATTTGGACAATTGGACCACTAGCTAACTTAAGACAAAGCTGATTGGGTTAGCCATGGCTCAAGTAGAGGTGAGCTAACCCAAGACACCCCATTGGAACACTTGGAGGAGAGGGTATAAACATGGTCAGCCCACTCCCTTCCTCTAGCCACTCAAGCACATCCACCTTAGCCGATTCCTGCAATCCCCGACCACCTGCTCTGGCCAAACGCCTACCAAAAGCTAATTTTCCTAGCCATTTGATCAATTAGGAAGAAGGGTACACTCTTCCCCATCGAATTCAAATGACACGCCGAGCTTCAGTGAGGCAAGACGAGCATCCCTAGAGCTTTCACGACCACCCTTGAGCTTCCCATCACCGATGAAACCAAACATGAGCGAAACAGAGCCCCATCTCTATGCAACCTCATCTAAACTCAAATAAAATCCAATTAACTTCTCCTACACCTTCTCCAAGTTTTGGCGATCCAAAAGAAATTGACTCCGGATCAATTCGAGCACTGGAGACCACTCATAGACCAACTCTGGTGACATTTAAGGCGGCGTTTGGTCCACAAAGCCACTGACAGAGAGGCAACTTGCGAGCTTCTCAATAGGGCTTCATCTCTTTAAGATGAAGCTACCTCAGTTATTGGATAGCCAGTCTTGAGCTTTGGTGAGGTATTTTTTGGTCAACTATAGAAAAGCCCTTAGGTGTTGGCCTTTGGTGAAGAGTTTTACTTTTTTGTGCGATTCCACTATAGGATCTCCTTAGATCTCTTCATTGAGTGTTTTCAAGTCAATCTCAATGCCTCACGAACACTGGTGAGTTTGAATGAAAGGAGACAGCGCCTTCCGTCTGGGTCGAAGGATCATCAGCCGTCCATTCTGAGTGATTAGAATGGACGACCATGACTATTCTACTAGATTTATCTAATTTAATCCATTAAGAACTATGAGATTAATCTCAACCATCTGATTCAAGATTAGTCGATGGGGATGAAAGTGCATTCGCCACCGCTGAGTCAGCATACCGCATCAAATAGTTTAAGTGGACAATCCTGTGATGCCACATGGAAAGCACTGCTAAGTCAGCTCCCGTGTGGCGCCAATGGGATTAGGGATTAATTAGGGATTAATTCATAATAATTGTAGAAAAATCCTAAAATATGAGTAAACCCATTTTGAAAGGGTAAACATAGGAGAATTTAAAAAAAATCTCTATGTTCTGAATAGTGAATAATGCTTAATTAGGGTTTGAGATTTTTTTTTGATTAGCTTAATTAAGCCTTAATTACATGGCCAATTGATCTCAAATTTGAAATATTGATCTAATGGGATGTCCTATATTTCCCATAATTTTCTTGGGATTTATTGGTTGTGTAATTAGGAGAATTTGATATTCAAACCTTAGTCACCCTCATTATGTAATTTAATAATTATTAAAAATGCCAACATTAAAAATTAAATAATCAATGATCATTGATCACAGATTAATAGTGAAATGATGATGGGGGATGATTAGGACCTCTTTCCTAATTACTTTCCCAAATTCATTTCTTTAAGGTAATTAATTCATAATTTAATAAAGAAATTAATTAAGCAATTAATGATGAAATTAAGTCAAATTAAAATGATAATGGCTTCAAATCATTTAATTTGAATTTGTGGGTTCCTCTTTTTGTGTTCAATAGCATAAAGAGTCTTAAGAAAATTATGGTTTTCCATGGGTGTGGGAAAATCATATAAGTACTTAATTAGATTAATTTAATTAATACTTAATTATGAGCTTCATTGCATTAGGTCTCTAAGTGCATTGCATTTTTAATTTCTCATTTCATCTTATTTGAAGCTCATAATTTAATGATTGATTAAATCAAAGAAGCCTATGAAAGGATAATTAAATGAATTGCTTAGTGATTCAAACTTAATTAATTCATAAAACCTACTTAATCATATCTCCTTAAACATATTAAATCATCAGCCTGGGATGGGGTAAGAACAACAAATGTTATTCCTCCTCTTTAAGTTTAATAATTCAAATCCAAAATAAAATTTCATAAGAAGCTTTGGTTTTTCCTTAAAATTTTTTTTTAATGTGATTGTCCTTAGGAATTAATGTAGTTGAATGAATTATGTGGAAATATTTAATTATTCCTTTTCAATCATTATAAATTTTGTATGTCATTTGATACCATACATTCATGTCTTTCAAATCAAATAAGCAAATGAATATACTTATGTAAAGTTACATGTGTTGAATTAATCGCATTATATGTGTGGGTATTATCACTAATAAATTCTAAATTATTTTAAAAGTTATAAATGAAAAGTTATAGTGATATTAGCTATGAATATTTTATATGACTTGCATGTGCTTCTAATCTAAACATGGTGAGGTATTGCTTCACCTTTATAATTCATGTATGGGTTTACATATGTTTGAATTATAATAAGTGTATAGGCTAAACATCTCGGTAATACGAGGCTTTAAGTAGCGCCACAGAGGTCTTAAATTACCTCACTTTCCTTGGTTAATAAAGGCATGTACTTATTTAATTTCATTTCTATGTGCACTTGTAATAGAATTTGATAGAAATTTACTTTACATGTGTAAATGATTCACTAAAATACAATCTTTTACTTGATTTTCATTCTCATAGTTGTGTATACACTCATATGTATTTAAGGCAGCAAGTATATAGTCTGGACATCCCAAGAATATGAGGCTTTAAGTAGCCCTAAGGTGGTCTTAGATTAACTCACTTCCCAGGTTTAAAAAATGACATGTACTTGCTTAAAACTTTAATACATGTGTGTATTTAACTAGAGAATGAAAATCTCTCTTTTCTACTAAAAGCATATGCATCCATAATCATTTAAGTGTGCTAAAAATACATTGCATGTATAAGTATATCAAGTCCTAAATCATATGCATGTTATTGATGATGAAAAGGAATGGTGCAACATATTCTTTATGATGGAAATTAAATTACATTAATCTTAAGATGCCTTTCATGTTGAATAAAATTCTTTAAGATTAACCCCAACTTAAGATTAAAAAAACATTTAATAAATTATTTACTAAAAGAACCAAGTCATAATAACATGCTTTTAGAAAATAACTTAGGATAGGGATGAAGGAGGTTAAGCCTCCTTCTTTTCTTTACAATATTTAGATGCTAAGTGAATATCAAATGAAATAAAACAAAATACAAATTAAAATTTGCAAATCTTCTTAATGATTTAAAATGAAACCATCTTCATGTGTAAATTAAATAATTCCAAATTTAGATAATTATAATTCTAAAGCCTAGTTAAGACATACCACACCAAGCCTAAGCACACACATTAAAATGCTAAGTCATCACTTCTAGCTCTAAGTTAGATGGTGTATGTATGATGTTGTGTTTTGTTTTATGATGTAATGTTTTAGACTGAATGTTAGGATTGCTATTTGTAGACTAGATGTTAGGCCATTCTCACCCAATGTTTATTTTTCTACAAGGGATTATGCTAATAGGGTCACTAAAATAAATACAAATGCTTCTACTTGCAGGTTGTTTATACCCTTAAGCATAATCCAAGTTAGGACAAGTGGGCTTGGTTACCGATGTGTAAGTGCTAAGTCCAAATTATATAATATAATTGATTGGGTTTGTATAGATGTTTTGTCTTGCAAGTTTAGTTAGATTTTATTTTTTTTAAATATGTAATTTTGAAATAGGAATTAAGATTAGTGCTATGGGATTTAGGATGAGCAGTGGCTAGAAGGAAACATCATGGGAGGCTTTGTGAAGCCATAAAGTATCAAATCAAAGGAAGAAAGAAGAAAAGATGAAGAATGAAGACCCCCATTGCATCTATTAAATTTCAATTGTAATATTCTTTTATAATCCCCATTGTATAAAGGCAAAGCTCGGCTACCCAAATTTTTTCTTTTTTGAGGTGTATGGCGGTACCCAGCTGCACCGGCCTTTTATTCTTTTATGGAATTTATACATGTGTGATTGTTATGTTTATATTATAGAAATTGCATCTTCTTCATAGTTTTCTTAAATATGGATGTTTGAATGTGTGCCTTGAATGTGGTAGGCTTTTTAGGATAAAATAATTTTTTTTGCTCCAATTAATAACTCATAACTAAACTTTAAATCAACTCATAACCTCACCTTAAAGCTTGGGTTGTAAATCAAGATAACTAAAAGATTTAGCAACCCCTTAGCTGAATGATGTATATTTAATATCATGCATATCATATTGTCTCTCTCTTGAATGAGAGGGTCTCCACTCTTGCATATAATGGGAATGCTTGACCTATGAGGGCATCCCTTACAGTGGATAATACCTCCTGATTTAACCACTAATCTATTTTCATCATTCATTTAGGCATAATTATCCCAAGCCTTTGTCCAAAGATTGTGTAAAAATTATATAAAATTTGTAAGATTTTGCATTTAGTCTAAGTCTTGATCTCATGCCAATTATGATCTAGTCTCTCAGGGATTAGGACTCTAGTCTGCTTTCCTAATTAAATAATAGCCTAGATATCTTGCAATTACATTAGATCTACCTACATGATTTTGAATCATAGGAGGTGTTAGTTGGCGGTCACTCCAAGTGGTTGTAAGTCCAGTAGAGTCAGGATGGGTTTACCCTATTTATGGAGGTAAACCATTATATTCCATCTTCCATTTAGATTTAGGTCATGTTTAGCTTGTGCTAAAGAATCCTAGATTTAGGATCCAAGGTTGTTTATTTCTTTCTGGCTATGAGTATAAATCTACACCTCTTAAGCATTTCCATAATCTTTTGTTGATGGATTGTAAGCCCTAGCATTCTAATAAAAATTCCAACTCAAACTAAACTATGCTCTCACTTTCAAACATATAAAGCCTCACCATAATGTAGATTTGGAGTGTCACTAGGCTTTAGTATCATGAGTGATCCTACTAATCTTTCTTTGGAATCCAAAAAAAAACTCTTTCCAAATTGAACATTCCCACTTGATTTTCCAAAAATAGCAAATCTTTTGATAGTCTAACTTTGAAATCTTTGGAGAATGTTGATTGAATAATTTAATGGAGAGTGTTCTTAGGAAATCCTTATTTCTTAGGATGAAATTAATTATGGAAGCTTGCTTCCATAGGGAACTAAAGAACCCAACATAAAATAAACTCTGCTTTACTTTTTCATGTAAAGTAGGGGAAAAATCTCTAGTATATATGAAGACCCATCTATCTTAACAGTCATTATTAGGTGTTTAGGTCCATTGTAGGGTGGTGTTTATTTTTTGAGATTGTACATCATACTTAATTTTGTACTCGATCACTTCAATAAGTACCCCTAAGATCTGTATGGTGTCCACCTAGCGTCCAAATTAAAACACCATAGATTTTTCTAGTGACTCCATTGGGGATAGTTCCTCTATCCATCTTTAGTAGTCAATCATTATCTCCAAGTATCAGATAGTGAACTTATATTTTATATAAGCCCAAGACTATCATTCTTTCCATTGGGCACCTTGCTCATTTTATCCTTATGCAAGGGTGGTCAACATCCTTTAGGTTTTAGGACCTCACTCAAGTAGGTCTTAAAACCCTATTACCCCAATAGGTAAAAGAAAATCAACTAAATAAATTATCCAAAATATAAACTAAACAAAATCATGAAGCTCTTACCACTAGCTTGGTAAAGTAAGGTTCATCTAACATTCTCCAAAATTCTAATGAAGTTCCAAAGAAAAGTAAAGTCTCTTCTTCAAAGATTTCAAAATCTCTCCAACAAACAAAACAACCCATTTAGCATAATCAAATTTGTTAAATGAGGGTTCCAATTCAAAATCAAAATTCAAAAGTCAATAATAACAAAGCAAGTCTAATCTTGTTCTCTCTTTCCAACATTGCAGTGGAGATCCCAACCCCATTTCTTCCTTCTTTCGACCACTTAATCTTTCACCATGTCATCTAACAAGTTGATCTTCTCCTTCTCTTCAGGTGTGGATTTGGCCCTTAATCAAGCCATACTCACCACCGCCCATCATCAAGTTTGGCCTTTTAACTACAAGCATTTTAAGGTCACATGCGAGGGACCTCCCCTCACCACCATCAATAAAGAGGAAGTGGCTGACAAGAAGCCACTCCAACAGTTTGACTTGCACTATGATTATGAGTTCCCCTCTTTGAAGAGGAGAGCTGTAGGTTCCCCACAGTTGTGCAATTTTACTACCAAATTTAGCTGGCTAGTACCACCTCTAGTTACCCACTCAAGGGAGACTATCTTAGCTTTTAGATAGTATCCCCAACATTTGAGGTTAGTTCTTCCCAGCTCATTGAAGACCAGCCACAAGAATTAAAAATTAAAACATTATGTATCTGAAGGAGGGTAGAAGCCTCCCATGTGTGAGGAGGGTTCCCCTTGAGACCTCTCCCCTTTTGGTGGCGTGGGTTTCACCCCTCACTGAGAGAGAGAGAGAGAGGAGATAAGATCACTATATTACTCCCATCATCTGTAGAGTATGAGACACCAGCTAGGGAGGCCCTATGCTAGTCTATGGTACATGCTTAGGAGAGTTGGGAGAGCCCATAGATAATACTTGGAGTCCATCACTTTACATGAATTGAGGAGGTTGATCCCTAGAAGTGTTATAGATTAAATTCATAGGGAAAGGGCCACTGAGGCAAAAGTTGTTGTCCAAGCAAGCAAGAGGGACAAGAGGAGGTTTTGGCGTCAACCTCACTTTGATTGATCATTGATCCGATGATAGAGCCAACCATTCAAATAAGATAGTACTCACCAGTTTGAAATAGGATGAGATCTTTGATGGAGATGCAACTGGAGTCACCCCCATCACACCGCTCCACTCGCTGACCACCTTCACCAGTTCATGTCCCACCATCTGAAATCCCCACCAAGTTCCTCAAGTCAACATCTAGAGAGAGAGCTTCCCCTTGGTGATCTGACTATTTCATAAGAACCCCACTTCATCTAATCCCAATAGTGGTGAAGGAGTGGTGGGCCAAGAGTACCATGGTTGCTCCACCACCATAGTTGGAGGAGAAGGAAGGAAGGGATACTGAGATGACCCTTATTATTGAGTCAGTTAAGAGAACTCCCTACCTAGAACATTCTGTGCATCACTTATATAGAGCCCAGTCTAATGGTCAGTCTCTAGTCAGCCTATGTTCTAATAGCACCGGGTTGGGTGGACGGCCGATCCTTAGATGATATTTTAGAGGACTATCATGTTGTGGTGAGGTATATAGTAGGGGATGATAGTCTGACCAAGAGGAGGGTATGGTAGACTTTGATGATGATGAAGATGACCTTCTGGATGATACCATTGAAGTCCATATTATCAATACCGAGGATCCTTGTAGAGGGAGAACCTAGCCAAGAAAGTATTGTAGTTGAGGAAGGTGAGGCACCAAACTCAACTCAATGCTTCCTCCAATAAATTAAGCAAAAAGATAATCAGATTGATAGGATAGAAGAATGGTATAGAAGTTGATGGTAGTGGTCTTAGCCTTGCAGAACCAAGCCTATTTCATAGCTACTCCTAAGGCCAATCAGCCTTAACTAGTGCACACCCTAGATCACCCCAAGAGTGCTCCTATGGATGAGGATGATAACAGTTTTCATAGGAAGGTAATCGATAGTACCTCCATGTAGGAAAAATACATAAAGCAGATGGTAGAGTAGCAAGTGAAGGAAGCATTGGCGCAAGCCCGAGGGAGCTCATCTATTTCAAAGGGTAGACCTTACCCAGAGAATTTGATGTAGTTCAATACCCCAAGGGTTTTGCCACCATCCTTTAAGGTGTTTGATGGTAGTGGGAACCCAAAGCAACACATAGCATACTTCCAAGCTAGTTGTTGCAATGTCGGTGGAAGTGATGTTGTTAGTAGCCTTTAGGGGTAGCATTTGATTGGTACATAAATTTCCCAATAGTTTAGTGAAGTCTTTTATAGAGTTAGAGCAGCTCTTCATCAAGAGGTTTGCAGGAGTTCACTAAAGGGTAACTGTGGGGGACCTTGTTAGAAAAATAAAATCCAAATGAGTCCCTTGTTAATTATATTCTTAGATTGAGCAACCTAAGCATGAAATATGAACCGCAACTACAAGAGCAGCATTCGATTGAGATTCTACTCATGAATATCCATGGCCTGGTAACCTTCATGCTCAAAGGTTTTACCATTAAGATATTTGAGAAGTTAATCAACAAGGAGGCTAACCTACAAGAGGAAGCCAAATAGTTACCCTTCTCAGACCAGTCATCCAAACCCAAGCCTCAAAAGGTTTTTAAGAAGAAGCCAAGGATTGTAGTGGGTTGACAAGGGGAAATAGCATGTGAGCACAATTTGAGAGGCCTCGAGTCCAACAGCCTTCACTATCGCCTTCTCTTCCTTTGCATTGGTTGCCACAATGGCCACCACCACAACAACAACCTACATAGTAGTGGTACCAGTATGCACCACCAGGTAGCTACTTTCCACCTACTCTTACTGACAAACTCAACAAGCCATATTCATTTGAGAGGGAGGTAGCTAGGAAGATCTTTAAAATCCTTCTTAAGAAACATGATTTTTAGCTACCTAACCTAGAAAGTGGAGAAAATGTAGGAGTGATGATCTTAGCTACTACCCCTACCATCGCATGCTAGGTCATGCCTTAGAGGATTGCTTCATATTTAAGGACTGGCTTGAGCGTAGCTACAAGTCAAGAGCTATAGTTATCCTTAAGGAATACTTAATAGAATAACATTCTACTTATGTTAAAGTAATCTTTGGGGATACATCTCATCCTCTTAAGATAAAAGAAGGTTAGGATATCTCGTTATCTTGTACCTTTAAAAAAATAATTTATAAAATCAAGAAACTTTCTCCGCAAGTTCCTGACTCAACTTAGACCTCCAACATCAAGGAAGGTCTATCAGTTGTGAGGGATAACTCAGAGGAGGGTGGAATCCCAGCACATCAGCCATTACTTGCCTAGGATAGATACATATCTCAACCTCCAATCAAGTCTAGAACTAATCTTCCACCTTTGTAGCTACCACATCTACTAGTTCCACCACCACTAGTAGGAGCATTGTATCTGTGGATGAGGGTGCCAAACCCCTCATACTACTTACTTTACTTGATTATTACCATGTAACACCTCCAAAATTAAAGAAATCAATGAAGAGGAGTGATTTCCTTACATTATGTCTACCTTTGATGATCTGTGATTTATTCCAATTGAAAGCTCTCTAAGTCATAATTATAATAACTTAAATATTTGTGATCAATCCTACTTTGATTCAGAAATGGAATTCCCTTTTATGAATCATCAAGGTTCACCTCTTAAGATTAATTTGGAGTCATCGACTCTAATGATCCATTAGGAGAAGCTGTAGATATACCCGATGAGTAGGTTGAACTTTCCACAAGCTCATCATTTCAAGAAGTCACTAAAGTCAACCTCCTCAGTGGCAAAGTTTTACCTTCTAGGTAGCACCTCAAGATAAGGGAAAATTGGTCATTAGTTCTAGTATGATAGCCCCTCCACAGGATGCATCCACCTATGGATATGCTTATAGAGTACTAGCCCAAAGTTGACTACAATATCCTCATACACCTTAGAAAGTTGCTAGCTAAGTTAAGCATATATGATGCCTTTATCTTATCCAAAGAGATGAAGGAGTCATTAATCAAAGCTTTGCTTAATCCAAAAATATGCTTAGCTAGTTGACCACTACTAAAGAGGAGATACATTTCTTAAAAGAAGTCTAGGAGTTACATTCATGAAGGAAAACCTACTTCATGGGATGATCGAGCATAATCATCCCCTCTACATTATAGTGGATGTTAGCAGACTCAGGCTGTCCAGAGTTCAAGTTGACCTGGTGCATCAATGAACATTATGAGTTTAAGAACCATTGCCTACTTGATGATCGATATCTCTAAACTCCAAGTAGAGAGGATGATGTTGAAATGATTCAATGAATAAGGTGAGAGGGCCTTAGGATCCATAGTGTTGCCTTTAGAGAAACATGGTTGGAAGATAAAAGCCAAGTTTCACATAATAAATTTAGATACATCTTTTAATGCTTTGCTTAGGGATCATGGATACATGAGAATAACATGGTTCCATCATTTATACATTAGTGCATCAAGTTCTTAAGAGGTGGAATTGAGTATTGTGTCAAAGGAGATCTCAAACCATTTGTAGTTCATGAGGTTAGAATTTATAAGGATGACCTATTATCTCCCTAAGAAATAAAAATGTCTTCTTTCATGACCTTAGTCAAAATGAAAAGGAAAAGAAAGAAAGAAAAAAAGAAAAAGAAAAAAAAGTGAAAAAGAAAAGAAAAGGGAATGAGAAGAAGACCATAGAGAGGAAGTGGTGCCCGAGATTAGATTCCACTGGGGTGGGAGGCCTCCATACTTACCACCTATCAAGAGATTCATTCTAACATCCAAGAGTACACCTGTTATCTACACAGACTTAGAATGTAGTTTAGAGGATGAGTCTTATGTTGTTAGCATGTTTTATCTCTTCTTGACAACATATCTCATTGGAGGTGACACTCGAGCCAAACATCATTAAAGACTGGGTCCCTAAGAAAAGCATGGGTGTATCCAAGTCTTCTTTTGAAACTATTAGGTGTCATATGAGAACCTTAGCTCTAACCCCATTTTTCTCACAAAAGTTGAGTGTTTGGTAGTTAAGGAAGCCCCTAAAACATGTACAACCATAAAGATCTAAAGGTTCTATCTAAGAGCAACATCCTCAAGTCAAGAAGTTGATGTAGAACTTGAGGATGATTCATATAAAGAATTAATAGAATTACTTTTTGATTGGTACTCACCTTGTGTTCATAATTTAACAAAGAAAGGTTTGATTCCACATACATGGTCTAGGCATAGGTTAGAATACTTTGAAAGGTTATGGAACAACAAATGCAAGAACTCTCAATCAAGACACTAACTAGGCATTGACACAATAGGTCCAGTGGATGACGAAGACTACTACTTAGTCATCACCAATCATTTAGAATCTGATAGGTTCTTTTTAAATCACCAGTTGATTTCCAAGTCAAAGATGCACCTCCACAATTTGAAGAAAAAAATCAAATCAACCATTGATGAACTCAAAGAAATCAACTTGAGGACTGAAGATAATCCACACCGATGTACATCAGTTCCTTATTGAATGAAACTAAAACCAATGACTTAGTTAGGCTACTCGCTGAGTTTAAGGACTGCTTTGCATTGAGTTATGAAGAAATTCCTAGATTAACTCTTGATGTAGTGGTTCATAAGCTAGCAATACACTTGGTGCTAACCCAGTCAAGTAAGCTCATAAATATATGTGATTAGACATTGAACAATAGGTCATTTCAAAAGTCAAGAACTGATCGATGTTGGTTTTATTTAGAAGAAAAAATACCCACTTGGTTGGCTATTGTCGTCCCAATTATGAAGAAGAATGTCCAAATTTTCATATGCATCGATTTTAGGTATCTTAACAAGGCATGTCCTGAAGATGAATTTTCACTACCCATACTAGAACTGATGGTGAAAATTGCCTCATCTCATGCAGTATTCTCTTTCATGGATGGTTCATCTAAATATAATCAAATAAAGATGACACTTAAAGATGAAAGGAAAACACTACTTTCAGAACAATGATCAAAATATATTATTATAAGGTCATTATTTTTGGTCTTAAAATGCTAATGCCACATATCAGCGGGCCATGACCTAAATATTTGATGAGCTTATTCATCACCAAGTTGAATGCTACATCAATAATCTCATGGTCAAGAGCAAAGAAAAGGAAGACCACCTCTTTGACTTTAGAGTAGTTTTCAAGTGGTTAAAATAATACAACCTCAAAATGAACCCTGAAGTGTGCATTCGAAGAATCTTCAAGGAAGTTTCTTGGGTTTGTTGTCCAGCACTGCAGAATTGAAATCAACCCAGAGAAGATTAAAGTGATATTAAAATGCCACCCCCTAAAGTCTAACTCAACTCAGATCATTCCAAGGGAGGTTGGTGTATTTAAGATGCTTTATATTGAACCTATCAGGTAGATTCCAACCATTTCAGCACTTGTCAAGAAGGATGATAAGTTCAAGTGGGATGATAAGTGCCAGCATACCTTTGAGAGCATCAAATAATATCTCAAGATGTTGCTAGTCTTAGTTGTCCCTATCTCAGGAAAGCCTCTCATCCCACAAAGTATTGCATTAGATGACTCCTTTGGCACTTTATTGGCCCAAGCCAATGATGAATTGAAAGAGAAAACACTCTATTATCTAAACCATCATTTGATACCTGTAGAGGCAAATTACCACCCATTGAGAAGCATTACCTAGCTTTAATATTCACAGCCAAAAAGCTATGACACTATATGCTCTCTCAAAAAGTAAACTTGATTTCTAGAATCAACCTACTATAATATCTCATGGCACAACGCTATCCAGATGGTTGGCATGATGGTTCATGATATTATCATAGTTTAATATCACTTTCGTATCCCCTTCATGTGGTGAAAGGGCAAACACTTATATATTTTTTAGCAGCACACCCACTTCCTTTAAATTCTTTACTTAGTGATGATCTCCATAATGAGAAAATCATGAAAATTAAGAGATATAAGAACTCACTATTTTGAGATGTACTTTGATGGTGTGGCTTCCTCTCAAATAGAGGGAGAATAATAATCTATTCTTCCAGGAAAGGCAAGGGTAGGAATTATTCTCCTAATGCTAGTGATATGATGAGATTCTTATATCTATTTGAACCTTGCACCAAAAACAAAGCTAAATATGAGGCTTTGATCGCCAGTATGGAGTTAGCCATTTCAGTAGGCATCCATAATATTAATATTTTTGGTGACTCTCAGCTAGTTTTCAACTAGATCGTTAGGTCCTCAAGGTCTCAAAGCCCAAACTTCATCACTACCATAAGTATACTATGGAATTGTTAGCTTAAATGCCAAAGGTCATAATCTTTAAGATTCCTTGAGGATAAAATGTCATAGTTGATGCTTTAGCCAAGCTTGTTAAGGAGTTGGCATGTCCGAAAGATGAGTCCATATCAATAGAGAAATATTACCTCTTATTGATGTCAAACTCATCGATAAATACTCTCTTGAAGGGGAGGTTATCATTGCCAAAAAGGATGAGGAGCTAGATTGGAGGCAACCCTTCATTGATTACCTAAATAAAGGTAAACTATCTCAAGAGAAGTCCCAAGCACATGAAGTGAAGCAAAGGGCACTCTCCTAGGCCCTCGTGGATGGTGTCCTATACCGGTGGTCCTTCGATCATATGTGGTTATATTGTTTAGACAAACACGAAGCCCATGAGATCATGATCGAGGTGCATTTAAGACAATGAGGAGCTCATCAAATCGGTCCCATGATGAAAGCTAAGATCAAGAGACATTGGTACTATTGGTCGATGATGATCACTGATTGCATGGATGTAGCAAGGCATTATCACCAATGCCAAGTACATGGAGTGGTCCTACATTAATCACCCAACATTCTACATCCAACCATAGCCTCATGGCCATTCGAATGTTGGGGCACTGACATGGTAGGTCCTATTGATCCTCCTTCATCCAAAGGTCACTAGTTCATCCTAGCTGTTATAGACTAGTTTCCCAAGTAGGCGGAGGTGATTCCACTCAGGGAGGTCAAAGCTCAACATGTGCTTTAGTTTTTCATAAACCATATCGTATATAGATTTGGGGTACTCTGCGAATCATATCCAATAATGGTACCACTTTCAAGAGCACCAAAATTAACAAATTTGCCCAAAGACACAACATAGATTGGATATACTCTACCATCTACTACCTACGAGCGAATGGTTTAGCAAAAGTCTTCAACAAAACTCTCATTCAAATACTCAAGAAGACACTCGATGATAATAAGTGATAGTAGCATGAGTAATTAGTGAAGCTTTGCGGGCTTACCATATTACAGAACTTCAACTCAGTCTACCTCATTCTCCTTGGTGTATTGATTTGAAGATGTTCTACCATTAGAAGTCCAACTCCCATCATTAAGGATAATTGTGGGTATTAAAATCACAACTAAATAGAATGCCAAGCTATGGTTAGAAGAACTCAAAGGTTTGGAAGAAACATGCTTACAAGCATGTCAGAACCTCGAGAGTTATACAAAGTAAAGATGGTTCAAGCTCACAATAAGTTGGTCGCCTTAAAACTTTTCAAGTAGGAGAGCTTGTTACAAGATGAGAGGCAAGTTTGAACCAGCTTGGAAAGGCTCTTTCACCATAACAGAAGGCCTACCTAGGTGGATCCTATCAACTCATCAACCACAAAGGAGAACATCCGATGCTTCTGATCAATGAGCTTTATTCAAAGAAATAATATTCATAAGCAATGTTCAAAATAATTTTCCATCAATAAAATTCCATTTTGTTTCAACATCTCTCTAATTTGAAATATTTCCAATTGCCAAATCATTTTCATGTTGTATTTAGGGTAGGTATAAGAGAACCCAAGTGGCATCCTATCCCTCATTAGCACAACACAAACACAAAATTACACACAAACATGAATAAATTAAACATTAATCTAATTACTTTGGGCTACCTTGAGTTGAGATAAGTCCCTCAGCGGCCCTCATTCAGAAGTTGCTCTAGGTCAGGATCGACCCACTACCTAGCTAGTGTGCCTCCCCAATGGCACTTCTCCTAGCATAACCATTACAAACATATGAGCATATTGTTAGTGTGGTATCCTTTATTGAATGACCAATAAGCTACTTCCATGGTCAGCTTTGTTTAAGGAGGTGTGAGTCCCTGAGCTTTCTTATTGAACTAGCCACCATGCATTGACTGGATCTAAGTTTATGTTCTTGG
Organism: Cymbidium sinense; assembly: GCA_021442155.1. Classification (NCBI taxonomy): domain Eukaryota; kingdom Viridiplantae; phylum Streptophyta; class Magnoliopsida; order Asparagales; family Orchidaceae; genus Cymbidium; species Cymbidium sinense. The sequence goes on along the minus strand of CM038225.1, from coordinate 11,676,576 downwards.
ATTAGGGTAAGACCCTAGTGGCTCCTCCTCTTAGTCACTACTTCAAGCTTGGGTTTAGTCATTCTTTATGGTTCCCCACTTAGTAGTCATCCTAGGTCAGATAGTAGCTGCCTAGCCAATGACAGACTACCCCGATGTTCAGTTTCTCTTACAAGGATGTGAGTCCTTGATGCTTTCTTCCTAGATTGATCATTATAAATTGATGGGCACCTTAGGTTGGCTAGTGTTTGCCTTGCTGATGGCAACCCACTTGGTGGATAACACCACTCAGGAAGATGTGAGTCCCCACATTTTTTTTTAAACCAGCCACTGTATACTTTCAAGCATTATATTTTAGGAATTAAGGAAAGATCCATGGAGGCACCTTCCCTGTGGGAATCCTTTTTGGATTACGTCTTCATGTCCCCATCTAAACATGTCCTAAGTTACTCCTAGAATGGATAGTTCTTCTTTCTAGTACCCACCCCTGTGGTTGGAAGCTCTATTGATGTACAAGTTGTCCTTTGGACTAGAAAACCTGAGATAGGCCAAAGCCCCCGTGGATATTTTAGTGTGGCTCCTCGCAAACCAACACGATCAACATTAAATAAACAAACAAATAAACAAAATGAAATCTTTTGTGGATTAGGATAAGAACCCCAAAGACACCTCTTCCCAAGTAGGCATCCTATCTTTTGGCGGTGTCAGCAAAACTCTATAAGAATCACCTTGACTACTCTGAGTTGAGATAACACCCCTAGAGGCACTAACTTGACAGTTGCTCTAGGTCAAGTTTGACTTTTTATGCCATTAACGGGTCAAGCCAGTAGATGATTCTACTCTAAAAGATATGAGTCCTAAGGCTTTCTTCCTAGTGCAGTCATTACAAACTGATGGACAACCCTTAGGTTGGAGAGCCTCTACTCTTCGGCTGATAGACCACCCCTTTGAACTGGTAAATCTAAAGTAGGTCCAGGCTTGCATAGGCCCTTCTTAGTGTGGTCCATCGCAAACTGATAAGGTCTAAATTAAATTGATCAAACAAAATGAAAACAAAATCAAAATGAAGTCAAGTTTGAACTTATATCCCTAGTGGAGCCAAATTAGAATGAAACCCAAATTCAAATCAAAATCAATCAACTAAATTAATCAAAATCAAATGAAATCAATAAACCAAATCAAATAAATCCAACCAAATCCACATCTAGTGGATCTTTTGCCAAATTAACCAACCAAATTCAAATTAAAATAACCAATAAGATCAAATCAATCAAACTCAAAACTAGATCAAAATCAACCAACAAAATTAAGTTGATCAAACTAAATCAAACAAATTCAAATCTATATCCCCAACAAATTCCAATTGACATAAATCAACTAACTCAACCAAATATGTATCCTCTGATCCCTCTTCCTAAATCAGTCTAACCAAATCAACAAATTCAATCAAATCTTAATCCCCAGCGGATTTCCTTCTATGCTTGGGCATAAAATGATTCATTAAATCAAACAAACTTAATCAAACCTCAATTTTGATGGATCCCCCTTTTATGTCCTTGGCTAAATCATTCTTTATCCAATCAAACTCATGTGTGAATCCAGCGGATCTCCCTTCATGTCCTTGGCATGTAATCAATTCTTAATAAATTAGACTAATTTCACTCATCTCTCTCAAGCCCTCGGTATGATAGCAAATTGCATCATTAGGATCCATGGTTCCATTTACTTCTCTATTTAGGTATGCATGGTCATCCTTAGTGCTTGTAATCTTTATAGATGTTGTTGATTGCCTCGGTCAATGCAAATATATGCGGTGTGCCTTGTCAATTACACCACACCTATTGGGGGTCTTTTTATTGAACTCACTTTTGGAGTGAGGATTGACTCATCCTTCCTTAGACTCAGGAGTCTTCTAAGCACATGGATTTCTCTATACATAGGACACTTCTAGTAATTAGGTGAACATAAAACCCAAGCCTAGAAACTTAGAAGGTGTACCATAGGCTTAGGATATGTCGTAGGATAAATAGGGAACCTACCTATCCTATGGCCTAAACCAAAACCTATGTCTATCCACTCATGCAAATCCAACCTCAAATCAACACATCAAATCCCAATTAGATTTCATTTCATATCCAAGCTCTAAGCTAAATTAACTTAGCCCTTAACCTAAACCAATTCCATCATTTCATCCCATGGATCAAACCCAAGACTCATTTAATTGAACCAAATCTAATTGAACTTCATAAAAGCACTTCAACCATTCAAATCTCTATTTCAAACACTTCCATACCAACAATCAAATTAAACCAGCCTCAAATCAATTCAATCAACCTAAGCTAGCCCATTTGACTTAAAGGTTCTATATGAGCCAAAATCAAATTAAATCCAAATCAATTGTAATCAAAGATACAAATAAATCCTAAATCAATTATCAAACTCAAATCAACCCAATTCAACTTGATCCAACTCAAATTAACTCATTTGGCTCACTTGACCTAAGTTGACCCAATTAGAGTATATAAACCAAATTAAATTAAACTCCATTCTAAACTTAATAAATTAAAATCAATACATCCAACTCAATCATAAGTTAACCATATTGAACCTAATTTGACCACCAATTGGATCAAACCAAACCCAATTGGCCCTTGACCCAAGTTGACCCAATTTGACCTAAGGGCTAAATTGAGTCAAATCTCATTCCAAACCCAATTGATTGAAACTAATTCTTTCCAATCCATCATAAATTGATTGCTGAATATGATCAACCTTCAATAGAATCCAATTTGATCAAACCAACCCAATTGACCCATTTAGCGCAAATTGACCTAAAGGGTTCAATTGAACCAAATCATTCCCAAATCCAAATTAATTTAACTCAACACCTACAATCATTCTCAAATCATCAATTGAACCTAAACCAACCCCTTACCAAAGCCAATTTGGATAATTTAATCAAATTGGTCAACTTTACATTTGACCCATATGAATCCATATGAGCCAAATTCAAATCCACTTCAAATCAAATCAAACCAATTGAACCAAAACATCCTAAATGATCATTTGAACTAAACCAAACCATTAATTTCAACCAAATTTGACCAATTGGCCAACATAGGCCAAATGAACCCAATTTGTCCTACATGGGTCAAATTGAGCTAGACCCATTCAAATCAAGCCCAAACCCAACCAAACTTGGCATGACCAATCCTTGGGTCACCATGGGTTAGCCTAAATCAAACCCAATCAATTTTGACTTGAATTATGCTAGAACCCATTGGGTAAACCCCTAAATGGGACAAAATCCCCATTTAGATGGTCAACCCCACTCTCCTACCCTTGGCAGGCACCCTAAGCTCAATTTGGACACTTAAACAATTGGCTAACCTTACCCAAAGCTAATTGGGTTAGCCATGGCTCAAGTGGAGGTGAAAACCCAAGCCACACCATTAGAACACTTGGAGGAGAGGCTACACACATGGACAACTCACTCCCTTCCTCCAGCCACTCAAGAGCATCCACCTCAATCAAATCCTGCAATCCCTGACCACCTGTACCAGCCAGATGCCTGTCAAATGCTGATTGATCCTAGCCATTGGATAAATTGGGTGGAGGGTATACTTCTCCCCATTGAATTCAAACAACACAATGAACTTTGATGAGTAGATGAGCATCCCTAGAGCTTTCCTGACCTCCCTTGAGCTTCCCATTGCTAATGACAACAAACCCAGCAAAATGAGCACCCTCTCCATCCAACCTCACCTAAACTCTATTAAACTCCAATTAACTTCTCCCACACCTTCCCCAAGCTTTGACAATCCAAAATGAATCAATTCTTGATCAATTAGAACCTGGAGACCACTCCTATGCCAACCCCAATGACATTTGCGGTGGCATTTGGTCCACAGAGCCACCGATGGGGAGGGAACTCACAAGCTTCTCCCTCTTCCATACCTCATCCACCTCTTACCTTTAATTATTTTTAGCTCATTTCCAATGAATTGGCAACCTCTAAAGAGAAAATGGAAGAAAGACTTGGCTTCCTCCATGGGGGATAGTAAGAGGGAGTAAGAGAGACTCCCATGAGTCCTCTCTTAGAAAAGGAAGGAAAGGGAAGGAAAAGGCTTCCTCCACTCAAACATTTGATCCAAACATCTTCACAAGTCCAAGAGGGACTAAACCCACCCTTTGGCCAAGTCCTTCTCATGGTGGCTGGATTTGACCACCCAAGAGCTCCACATACATGGCTCTTAGCCATGTTTGGAAAGAGAGGAGAGAGCCCATCTCCTCTCCATATTCTCATTCCAAAACATCCACAAGATGAAGACAAGGTATTTCAAAGCCTTCCCTAAGGCTCTCTCCATCAGCAAGCCAGAATTCCACCAAAGTCGACTGCCAACCTCTCGGCCTCCAATGGAAAAAAGAGAGGGAGAGTATTTCATGCCAAATTGACTCTCCCAACACATTCTAAGGGTCAAGGCAACCTCAAAAGAATCCTCCCCAAGGCTTTCACAGCCGGTGAGCTAGAGGATGGCCAAAATTGATGGCAAATGACCAAGTGTTTGTTTCCATAATGTTTTTCAGGGAGGCAAGCCACCAAATCACATCCATGGCTTCATCACATCGAGGAGAAGGTACTCAGAGCACGGTGACCTCTATGGATCATTGTCAACAAGGTATGCCTTACAACCGACGCCTATAGTAAATTTTTTTGGTCCTTTATGAAGAGTTTGATCCTCAAGCGATCAAACTAAATGGATTGATTGCAAATCGATCCTTGATCATTTTATAATCAAAATTGCATTAGAAATTTCTTCAGATCATCAAAATTTGTCAAACTTTATGGATGACACCCATCTATTGCTGGAGTAGAATAGGGAATGATCTACATCATTCAATCTTTCTATTTAGAATGGATAGTCGAGATCTAGTCAGACAGTTTAATTAAATCCTAATAGGAAACCATGATGAAATCAAGATTGTTCGATCTTCAAATGATAGGATCAATCCTATGTAACCACTCCTTTTGACATGAGATCCACATGGATCCCACATGGCTTAATGGTGCCATACCACATGGCAATGATGATACATATGTTGTCGTTTAAAATAAAAATCTACATTTTAAATCTTAAAAGTCATTAAAATTTACCATAAAATTTTTAAAAATCATAAGAAATAAAATATAATCCAAAAAATATAAATGAGGGCTCTATGGATTCATCTCAATGAGTAGAATCCATTAAACCTAAAATCTACAATTAATTTTGGGTAATTTTGAATTAATTTAACCTTAATAAATTAATCACAAACCAATAATCCAATTAAGGTGAAACTTTGGAGAACTTAAATTGAACATAAAATACACCTTAGGAAAAGTTTTCATGATTTATCTCAAAGTAAATCAAAAGATATTAAATTTCAAACTCCAAACTTCAATTTTGTTGAAATTAATCAATATTAAATAAAGTAAACCATGAAAATTGATCAAATCACTTTAAATCATCATATAAACACTAACAAACTTAAACACATCAATGAAACCCACTGAAACTTAATAAATCTTAAAATAGCCTAATTTGATAATTAATTTCATTAGTTAATTTAATTAATTAATCTAAACTTAGAAAAATTATGATAAATTAATCAAAACTCTAAAATTCTAAATGAATACTCTATGGATGCATTTTATAGAGAGGCCTCTAAGAAAAATAAAACCTCTAAGCAATTCTTTCTAAATTAAGCTTAATTAAAGTGTTTATAAAATAATTAAAATATAAATTACACCCTAATCATGCATCCAATTAAGTTGAAACTTTAGGAAAATCAAATTGATAAGGAATCCCACTTATCATAAAACTTGGAGACTCAATTGACCTTTGAAATTGGAATTATTGAATTTCCAATTCTCTAAGTCAATATAAATTAAATAATAAATTTAAAAATCACAAAATCATAAAATTCATAAAAATAAGTTGAAGCATTTTCACCAACATTAGAACATCTAAGAATAATTTTCTAACATTCTAATGTCAAAGAATTTCGTTAATTACAACTTAGGGTTTAATGGAAATCAATAAAAATGCAAAATCTAATTAAACGTAAAAAAATGATCTTTAAAAAGAGATAATCAATCAACTAAGAAAAATCTTAATCCATAATCAATGCAAATTGAATTGGATTAAAACACTAACCTAATTAGCTTGGGTTAACATAATTCAACCAACTAAATTCAATGAACATAAACACTAATGAAATAAATAATTAAACCAATTCAAATCAAATTAAAATAAATTAAATCAATATGATTTAATCAAATCAAAGAAATTAATTAAAGAATCAAATTTCAAAAGAATTAAAATTATAAAACTTAATACAAATTAAACTCAAAATTGAAGCATCAAATGAATTTAAAAGGAGCTATTTAAGATACTTGGGATCTTAATTAGATATTTAGAATGAACTTTCAACTTAGGATGAAGGTTTCATTTTATTAGGGTTTAGGATGTTGAATAAAATAGGTTCCACTCAAAAGTGGAATCTATTTTAATCTTCATTCTTGAAGACCTAAACTTCACTTTAACATAAAAAATGAATTTAAAAATGAAAATAAGAATACTAAATCATTAAATCATTAGAATTAAAACCATCCAAAGGTAAATCAAACAAACTTCAAAACTTCAAATTAAAACTTAAATATAAAAAGGGCCTAGCAAAGTCTTGCCACACAAGCTTATTTTATTCACACACTAGATCATTTAATCATGGACCCTAGACTTAGGTTAGGTAAATCTATGATACTCTATGATATTTTGTGATGTGATGTGATACATGTCTTTATGGTGTACTATTTTTGACTACATGTATAGCATTATTTACCTATTAGACTAGATGGTAGGATGTTCCTTTTAGAACTAATATGTTTTCTTCTACAAGGGGATATGCTAAAAAGGACTATTGTCATAAATAGATTATAAAATCTATTAGTTTACATGTATGCTTAAGTCCTTAAGCACAGCCTAAAAGGATAGGTGGGCTTGGCAAGCAGCTAATATTAAGCTTGTATTTTGTAAAATATAACTGATGTGTGTATTTGTATTTTCCTGGCATATGCTTTGCAGGGATTAGGATTAATTTTAGAATTTGAAATAAAATTTGAGCTTAGAATTAAGTTAGGATCTATGGGTATAGAATTAGTAGGATCTGACCCTACTAGTTGATGGGTGTAATGGTCCCTTGTGAAGCCTAATGGAGGTCCTTGAAGAAGGAGTCAATCCTAGAAAGAAGACTGATAGACTTAAACTTTAGTTCTAGGCCAGGTTTTATAAGGGCAGAGCTCGGCTGCCCATTTTCTCTTTCTTCCATGGTGTACATGTAATGGCCACATTGGTCTTTCTTTAATTTAAAATTGGCTTGATATATTATGGGTGAGCAATAGAATCAAGCTACTTTTTTAGGTTTCTTTCTATGTTGTGTTTCTTGTGATGAATGCATGGATGATTAGGCTCTTAGAAAAAACTAATTTTTTTGCCCAATTTAAATCTAATCAACTCAAGCACAAAAAATAAAGAAACTTGAAACCTCACATAAATTAAAGCTTTATGAATAACCTAGATTTAACTATAAACAATTAGCTCTTTCTAACCATACTATCATATTATTATAAACTCTTAAATTGGGTATTTCTCCCATTGCACATAAGGGGCATTTAACCTATGAGGATGACTGCCTTCTTGGAGAAATCTACCTTCTTTTATTGATTTGGCCCATGACTATTTCTAATTACATGGAATTTAAACATAAAAATGCATACCCAAGGCCTTAAATGAATCATTAATCAAAATATTTAAAAGCTGATAATGTGCATTAGTTAGATGCATTTCATATCCTACATGATCCAAATGATTTTAGAGTGAGTTTAGTTTCTTACATTCTTTCCTAAAAAAGATGATGATATAACCATCTTGTATACATGAGACTTGACATCATGGATTTAAAATGCACTTAGGTGGTATTAGCTGACATCCCTTCTAGGTGGGTGGTAAGTCCAGAAGAGTCGGGGATAGGTTTATTTTGCTCAAATGAAAAAAATGACTAATAATTCCCAAAAGTGAAGCTAGGTCGATACCTTGACTTGTGTTAGAAGTATTTATAGACTTAGGATTTGAATCATCCTACTAGAGTAAGTCTTCAATCCTAGGCATTTCATTGTCTTGTGCTGCTAGAATTTAAGCCCTAATTTTTAAGAAAATGTCTACTCAAAATCTAAATTAAATTCCAAAATTTAAAACCCAATGAAAGGAGAGTTGAAATTCCTACTAGACATTCCAATATCAATGAAAATTTCCTACTTAATCCCAATTGACTCCCAAAATAAGTCCTTCTACTTTGGATCATTTTGAATTAAATTTCCAAAATATCATTCCTTCGAAACCAACTTAGAAATCCATAAATATAATAACTTATTTTTTTAATCGATAATATTCTTATAAAGAGATCCTTCATTCCTAAGATGTAATAAACTCTAAAGACATTCCTTAAAGGGAACCATGAACCCAGTTTAAAATAAACCCTACTTTACTTCCAACATAGTTCAAGGAAAAATCTATGGTAGATAAAAGACCCATGAGCCTTAAGAATCTTTTATTAAATAATTGAATCTATTATAGGATAACATGTTTATCTTTTAAGATAATATGTTTACTCCATAATGACATATTTGATCATCCAAATAAGAAATTCCTAAATCTTATGTAGTGTCATAAATTTTCCCTCAGGTGAATTTGGGGACCAAATCTTTCAAACTAACTTATTTGATGTATTTTATATTGGCAACAAATTCACATGAAGGAGAGGAAGAACACATGAATGTTTGGATAAAGTTCTCCTTAATGTTTTATGAAAACTTCAATTGTAGAACACTTTCATTTATAATTTATCAAGAGCTACACTTGCATTTATAGAAATTCTAATATTTTATGTGTGTCATATATTTTCTGCAGTTTATTAATGTTTGGACTATTGGATTTATTCTATTAAACTTCTCTTTAGTTGATTAATAAAGGTTTTATTTATTTATTTTTTGCTAAAGAAAATTTTAAGAACATACCAATTCACCTCCTTCTTGGGTGTGCCAACTCTTACAAGTGGAATCAGAGTGGGTTGCTTGCTTCATGGCCTAACTAATGCAAGAAGATCCATCAACGACATTTAAAAACATAGAAACATCATGGAAGGGTATGTTATTCCTTCTAATTTTTTAAAAATTTATATATCAACTTTCATTTAATTAATCAATTTTTATATGTGGAATATGATTAAAGCTGAATATTCACCTCCACACAATGTTGTTAATGACAAACAAATTGAAATGAATTTTAATTCTTGATCATTAGAAGAGAGGGTATAAGCCTAATTAAATTTACAATGTTTAAACTATTTTTTGTCCTTTAAGTCTAAATATTATATGTGCCTTTCAAGTTGTAAAATTGAAAAAAAAAATAATTTAATAAAAATTATGTGTTACATATGAAATGACCAATAAAGTTATTACAGTCTTGAATTAATATACTCTTACATGATTACAAACTTTTTTGTATGTTACCTAATGAGTTAAATTTTGATATGTACACATGTTTTACAAAAATATCTCTTTACTACATGCTTTAGAAGAGAGTTTATTAATGTTGAAAAGGTAAATAAAATTTTGCTTTATTTTCCTTAATCTTGGGAAGCCAAGGATGCAACCATTTTAAATACAAAGATTTATTTACTTACTCTATTGATCACTTGCTTAGTACTCATATTGCTTATGAACAAAAAAGTACTGATGTATGTGATAAGAAAATGTAAAAGATGATTGCTATAAAGCTAATACTTTTAAATGTAGCAAGAAGAATAGAACCACTGATAATGATGATGTAGTATTTATGACTAGGAAAAGGTAAAATAAAATAAAAAAAACTCCTCAAACGTTATTGAACTTATTTGTTATGAATATAAGAAATTAGATCATAACAAATGGGAGTATCCTTCACTCAAGAACATGAATGACAAGAACAAACAAGTGGAAAAAGAAGATGCAAAGAAAGATAAGAAAAACTCACCATGACTTCTAGATCAACTCAGATTTAAACTCTTCTAAAAAAGGGGTAGAAGAAGCCACAAACCTTTATTTGATGGTTAACAGGGATTCCTATGATTAGGTAAGTCATCTTAATTATGATGAACTCTTGAGCTTCCATGAAGAATTACATGTTTCATTCAAATCTTTGTAAAGATAATATTCATCTAAAAAAAAATCTCCTACATGGAAAAGATTCATAGCACATTTCTTGATGAACATGAAAAAAAGAGTACAAAGAGATAGAAATTTTAGAAGCCAAAATTGAAAATGACCTATTTGAAAAGTTTGCTCTATGTGCTAATGAAACTTTTAAAAAAAAAATTGAGATTTGTAAAAAGAATATATCCATTCAAAAAAAAGAAAATTTAAAGATAAAAAATTCATGCATTTGTTCTCTTGCATTCGTTGTTTCTCTTATGGTATGTTTTGACATGTTGCTAACCTATGCATAAGCATTCACATTAAAACTCAACATCGCATGGATCTCTTTCTAAATGTATGAGACCCAAGCAAGTTTTGGTTCCCAAAATTCTAACTTAAGTCTATTTTGTAGATGTGCCTTTCAATCAACGACTGGTTGAGGCTTATGGTACTTGGATAGCTATTACTTTATACTTAAAAGGAAGTAAATTCATTGAAAATCAAGAATAAAGAAAAGGCCATTATCACAATTTTAAAGTACTTAGGTTAGGTACAATTGGTATAAAATAAAAAAAGGTCTTACTTAAATATTCTAAAACTCGTGTTGCATATTATTAAGTATATGCTTTGTGTGGAGTAAATAAAAATTATAATTTAGGAATTTTTTGTAGCAATATTTCTTGGTAGAAAATATATTGAAACTTTGATAGAAGAATTTTGTGTGTCTTTGATGAAACTATTGTCTCTTTTTGATAGCCTATGATGTTATGTCTTAAATTGAAAATTTATGATTAGAAGATTAAGGATGCTAGAATAAGAGATTGGAGATATATGTTGAATCATCCCCATGATTTGATTATAAGAAACTCATTTGTATGTGTTAGGATCAAAGCAAAGATTTTAAAAATACATTGATTTTTTTGCATATGTTGTTTGGAAATCAATACTTGCATTTGGTTATTCTAATTGTTGTAAATTTGATGATACTAATGCCTTATTAGAAGATGTGAAATAGCCACATAGTTTTGAAAGCTCATTATATTTTGATTATGGTCTTATATGTGATATATGCTTAATTTATATTGTTGATACTTTGATCTGCTAATTTGTTGTTATGTGACTTTTTTAATGTGAAAGGAGTTTGAAGATAAGCATGATGGGTGCACTCTTAATCAATATAAAAGTAATTATTCAAAATGTATGGATTGCAAGAATGAAAAATCATCAACACCCCATGAGCCTTAGTACTTATTTTAATAAAGATCATTAGTTAGATTGTGATAGATTCTTTTATACTAAAGACTTTATTTTTCTCACTCATACTATTTTTCTCATTCATGCATCTTGTTTTTCTATTTTTTATTTTAATCCATGCATACACTTTTGTTTTTAGTTTATTTAGTTTTCAATTATTCATTTTTTCAACTTTTTATGTTCCTTTTTATTTTATTTTTATTATTATTTATTTTTCTTTTTATGTATATTTTTATTTTGTTATATTTCCTTCAATCTCATTTATTTTACACATTTAGATACAATTTTATTTTATGATCCAAATTGTATTATACAATTGATATATTTCAAATCATCAAATAGGTTTGCACAATTGATTAGATGATTAACTATAAAATAGATTATAATGTATGACATGTTTATAATGGTATAATTGATCCTATAAAATTAACCATTATTCTGAACATTTGGATGATTATGATTCTCAAATTGTACAATTGACTCAGTCAACATAAACATTCAAATGACTATTGGAATGATCTAAATCAAATATTCAACAATCATATTATATGATTGACTTAGTTAATAAAGTTATTTAGATGACTATCAGAATGACTAAATTATACTTAAGGAACCCTTATTTGTATTATAAAATTTGAAATAAACTCCATTAACACCCCTTCATTTCTCAATCCTTCTCACACACTCTCCTTTCTCCTTCCATTTTCACATATTTGTTTGAGACTTTATGTGCAAGGATCCTTTAAATTGGCCATGAAGAGAGCATGTGATAACAAGCAAGGGAATTATTTTTGTTCCAATGATGAAGAATCTACTTACATAAAATACAAAGAATGTGAGATAACTGACTCAAAACATTCATTCAAGATAAGTGATCCTTTTCCATTTTTGACATATTTGCAAGCACTTTTTTTAGTTCTTAATTTCTTTTAGCCTACCCATTTTATTTTAGACTTATCTTTATATTTTTTGCTAACCATGTCATAAATTCTGACTACATTGTCCTCCAATCTAGAGCCTGTGGTAAGGAAATATCAATTATTGATGTTGATTTTCATGATTATCTTCAAGTCTCCACCTCTGGTCTTTCTGCCCATAGTGTAGCCAATGACCCACCTGGTCTACTGCCAATATGGACATTAGAAACTCATCCCTTCATTAACACCAAACTTTAGTTAGTAGTCTTGTGTTGAAAGCTCGTGTTATCCTACAAGAATTTAAGCATAATGTTAACCCTAAAGCTAATGATCATATCAACATCACTCTCTTACTTTCTATGGTCACTTACTTTAACAATTCCCACACTCAATTCAATGTTGTGGTCTTTTGATTCATTATATTAAAAATCTTATTATCATAAAAGCCAAAATCTAAAAGAAAGTATAATTTAGCTTTAGGACATATGATTTCCTATCTACTTGAAGTCAAAAGCAACATATTCTATCCCAAGGAATTAAACAATATTTTTTCCACTTAACAAACCACTCCTTTCACATCTTCTATAGTGAGAAGAGGTGGCACACTTAGCCTATAATAAAGGTAGGAGCAGATGAGAAAACTAGAGAGTGGTATCCTTGAGTGCATTATCATTACCCCAAGATGCTTGGATGGAGCACTTTGCCAAACCTGAGCTTAAAGTATATATACATATTAAGGAGTAGGGACCACTCTAGGAGGAGTACTAGCAATAGTGAACAGTTGACCAAGCTTGGTTTCAAGCTCAATTTAATTCTTTCCATGGCATCTTTTGAACACCACCGTCAAACGAGAGACCTTCAGAGTTCTAGATTCTTCTTCCTTTTTCTTCATTAGAATGTGTTTATTTTACAAATTTTCAACAATTGATGTACTCTTTATTATCATAGTTTTTTTTGTGTCTTGCTAAAGTACTAGCTTAGTTACATTAGGTATTTTTAGTAGATTTTGTTAATATATGTCTATCATATTTTATGAATTTCAAGTGGTTGCAATTTTTTTTTCAAACTTTCTTTCTTACAATTTTATATGCAAGTGTTATTTAGAATTCAAAATCAGTGACATTGAAGTGTGTATCATTAATTCAACCAAAAATCCTAAACTTGTTTATGATGATGCATACATCTAATTAAGTATGAATTTTCTAAGCAAATCACATCTTTTCCTTTACTCTACTTTTCTTTATGTTTTGAAATAAATTAACTATGCATAAATATTAGAAAGGTTGTATGTAATTTTTCCAATTATAGAATAAATTAAATAACAATAATGATGAGACTAGAATGTTCAAACTGCTACAAAAGTTCAATAAAAAATCCCCAAAGTTGGGAAGTATAAAAAATTTCACAAAGTAGGGAACTATCAATAATAAAAATAAAAGAAATCCCCACTTCCCATTTTGTTATTAGGTGACCCATCAAAAGAGTTGTTTGTTAGCTTGAGTCATGCAATAACATCTCTATTTCATCTAAATAGAATTTAAGAAACACTTAATTTGTTTTTTACAAATGTATTTAGAAAATTTAATAAATTAATTAATATTATTTACATAAGTTATAAATGATCAACAAAAGAAGTGTTGCATATAAGCAAACAAATTATACAATGATTAATTAAGCATTCTAAACTTACACATTTTACAAAGATGTGTGTTCAAAATATTTTAGGAAAATCAACTTGACTTTAAATTCACAAAATACCATTATTTGTGTTTTTCTTGTTTTTATTTCATTCCTTCTAATGTGTCAAATGGGGGAGAAGATTATTATTTTTAGTTTGTGCCTTTTCATTTTGTATCTTTTCAATCTTATACTATTTCTTTTGCATCTTTTGCATACTTTTCTTTTTTTATCTTTGCATATTTTTGACATATATTTTGAGGAGAAATTGAGATAATGTTATTTCATTATTCATTCATCTATTAAACTCCCAAAACTCATCCAAAAATATTTGGCATCATAAAAAAAGGAAATTTGTTAACTCCGTGAGCCATCACATAATATTCTAAGTTTTGATGATCACAATCATTTCTTATTGAACAATTATTATTACTGATCAGTTATGTGTACAGGTTGTGTTAAGCTTTCAATACAAGACTTAGAATTAAGTATCCTAGTAAAAATTCACTATGAGAGCATGAATAATAGATCAAGAAAGAGCCCATGAAGATTGCAAATGAAGAATGTTGATGCTAGCAGACTCAAGTCAAGTTCAAATGTAGTATTATCATGTCTGGTATTTATTTTCATTTTTTTTCTCATGTCTTTATAAGATGAATGATGAAAAATAACTATGCAGAGATACACATACTTAGGAGAATATAAAATAAATTTTTAAAAATAAAATTTTTAAGAAAATCATACTACACAATCTTGATTGTTATAAATTAACCAATTTTGTTAATTTTTTTCCACAATAATTAAGTCAATTAACTATTAAAATTGCCAAATTTGAACTAATCATACCAGATCTCTATCATACTATATGATTATATATTTTTATTATTTTTTAGCTGCTAGGATTAAGTTGGTTAATTAAAAATTATGTCTAATTTAATTTATTGTATAGAATGATGTTAATGTTATAGTATCATTTTGTTGGTAACTAGTTTATTTTAATTAAGAATTAAATGAATTCAATCTTTGAGAAATTTTCCTTAATATTTTTGTATTATATGGTGTGATCGTATAGAACAAATAAATAGAGAGTTGATTTTTTTAGTTTGTACGATTCATATAGTATGAACCTTGGTCATATAATATGAATAGTGAGGGCTAATGGGACAATCTTATCACCGAGTCTCAAACCCTAGAAAATGAATTGATCATAAAATATGATGTCGAATCATATAGTATGATTAGAGTACATTTTTTTTAAAAAAAAGTAAGTTTTCTATTTTTTATTCATCTTTGTGAAAAAAATTCAAGGGAGACTTAAGGAAGAGGGCTTTACTTAAAAGAAAATTGGAGAGGTCTCTCTCTTCTTTTTCCATTTAGGGGTTTCGTTGGGTACTTTGCTTTTAGTTTTTTTTTTTATTAACTTAAGAGCTTGTTCTTTTGAGAACTTGTGTAAGCTTTATATGAGAGAATATTTTCTTCATTCCATGGAGAGGTAGTGGCATCTTTCTTTCCTTGAAGGAGAAAGGGGAATGGATGTAGGCTATGTAGGCTTTCCTCATTACCCAGTAAGGAGAGAGATGCCTTCACTTTAGTTTGTTGTGCCAAAGTAGATTTAGTGGATTTTTGGAGGACATCTGGAGAATGAATGTAGGTCTGTTGGACAGAACCATTATAAATCTCTATACCCCTTTTCTTTTTTTTCTATTATTATTTTCTATAGCTTATTTATCTATTTTTGGATTATTGCACTTATTTTATTAATCTAATCTTTTGTTGATTGGTAGAGATTAATTTTTTTCGTTAGAAAAATTTAAAAGCACACCAATTCATCCCCCTCTTGGGTGTGCCAACTCTTACACAAACTAGCAAGCTGATTCTCTTCTGCATGAATCTATTATATCATGAAGCATTCAAGCTACTCATTTTCTTTATTAACCTTGTACATGTAATTTTACAATGTCTAATCTTAGACTTTAAATTTTTAATGACTTAGCTTACCATTATCTTGGATTGAAAGAATAATATTAAATTTCTTGCATTGACTGAGAATCTTATTCTAGTGGTAAAGCTTTATAATAAGTTTAATTATTCATTACTTTGAATTTAAATCAAACAAATTGGATGACTAGTATCTCCATTGAAATTTTAATCGAAATACACACCCCCATTTTTAGCTCCTTGGAGTCTCCATCTACATAAAGGCACCATGATTACTTGGGGTTGGTTTCTATATTTTAGTGCCATTGAATTCTACTAGAAAGTTAGTGAGGGCTTCCTTTTTAATCACATGTGAGGTGAGTAAGAAATGTTAAACTTGCTTAGCTAGATTGACCACTTCAATAATTTACTATAATGATTTAGTTTATCTAGAACAAACTTCAGTGGGTGGTCAGTGATGACTTGTATGGAAGAGATTTAAAGTATAATTAAAATCATCTAGTTGAGATGATGAGGATGAGTGCAAGTTTCTCCATGATATTCTACCTTAACTCTACACCCCTTACATACTTGTTGATGTAGCAGATCATCCTTTACTTTCTACTTGTTCTCTAATCATAATTGAACTTACTACATCTTCTCCAACTTGTATGTACAATTTTAGTGGTTCTCTTAGCATTAGGTTGTGAAATAAAAAGAATGAGGTGAGCAACACCTTTTAAATATAAAAAAAGTAGCTTTACATTTTTTGGATCCAACCAAACCTCTTGGAACTGATGAATTTGAAGAAAGGGGTAAAGCATTCCCCTCCTTAAAGATAAACCTATTCAAATCAGCAACTTTCTTGGCGAGTCATTGCACTTCCTTAATTTTCTTTTGAGTAGAAATGTCCATGATGGCATTAACTTTATCTAAGTTGACTTTAATGTTATCAAGGGTGAGGAGATAACCTAAAAACTTATCGGATCCTACATGAAATGTGCACTTTAAAGGGTTGAGATGCATGCAATATTTTCTAAGGGTGGAGAAAGTTTAGTTCAGGTATAATGTGTTATTTTAATGATTTTTTTAACTAATAAATCATCCACATACACACACATGTTCCTCCCTTTTGATCTCTAGAAACTTCATCCATCATGTTTTCATAAGTCACCCCTACAATATTTAATGCAAAGGGCATGACTTTGTAATAGTATCCATCTCTAGTCATAAAGTCTATCTTCTCTGAGTCGACCAAATTCATTTTGGATTGGTGATATCCTGAAAAGGTGTCTAGATAACTCATAACTAGATACCTAACCATTGAGTCAACAAATGTGTCAATTTAAAACAAATGGTATCATTAAGTTCATATTGCTGAAGTCCAGACACATCCTCCACTTTCCATTAGCCTTTGCACCATCATGACATTAAAGATCCATTCTAGGTAATGAACCACTCTAATGAAGTCAACTTCTAGTAACTTTTTACTTTTACTTTGATGGGTTTGGTGAGTAGGGTTGTTATCTTATTGATTCTTTTGATTGATTAGTTGAGCTTTATTTTTGACATTAACCCAATGGTAAGCAACATTAATATCAATCCTTGACATTTCTATCATTATTCATGTGAATATGTCTAGGTCTTCATGCATCACTCACATCAAGGATTGCCTATACTTGTTGATGTAAGTGGGGATAATTCATAAGACTCACTCTAGGTTGTTAGCTACTAGTATCTTTTCTATGAACTTAATGGTTATCAATTCCATTAGGCAACCACTAAGTGTAGTAGTTCATATATTTTTTTCTAAGTCACCAACTACTCATAAGTAACTCATTTTTGATTGATTAAGAATGTCATGATCAAAGATCTCCTAACTTATTGCATGGTACTTTACTGCCATATGGTAGCTACCACCTCTACTATAAAGGTTTTTAATAGGGGTCAACTAAAGATGGAATTATATGTGGCTGGCATGTCTATAATGATAAACCCTACCATAGACATGAACTTGTTCCTCTATATTTATAGGTCTTAGGGAAAGTGTTCTCTCTCTTAGTTTCTTTGTTTACCTTACAAAACCATATGATTGTTAAGTTGTGGGCATGAGTTTTGATCTAGCAAGGTTTATTTTCTCAAAATCAAACTTAAATTTTATCTTAGCAAAATTTCTCATGTATATCAATACACCATTATGGTAATAAGGGTACAATCTTGTGATAAATACCCCATTATTTTATGGTTTATCGACTTGGTGTACTTTTTAAAGTTGATAGTTGTGTCTCAATTTTGGAAATTGTAGTACCCTTTGTTGACTTTATTTTTGGATGAGGTTAACATCATTTCTAAAATTAGTAATTAGGACACCAAATCTTAGATTAGAAGCCTCTTATTTAAGTGCTTAGGACACTACACTTTCCAACCTAGTATATGTTCCTTAGGTTTGATCTAACTTTAATGGGTTTAGGTAGACTTATCCCAAATTCCAAATTTGAATTAAATCAAAAATCCCAAATTAATCAACATAAATCTAAATTAAATCAAATGAATGAATCCAAGTCTAAGTCTAAGTCAAATCTAGTCAACCCTTTTAACATGGGTTTGATTTATGTGGGTCCCACCAAGTCAAAGGTCAACTCATAAACATTTGACCAAATGAAATCATTCCAAATGATCCAAATGATAAAATAAACATGTTTAATCATGAATCTAAAAGAAATTTAAATTTATTTAGGCCTTACTTATGTTAATTAGATCACTTAGTCTAAATGAACCTAAATGAGTTCTATTGGGTTCAAACCCAAATAAAATTAAAATGAACTCAATTTAATTGCTTAAAATCATTTAAAATTTATAATAAAACATAATGAAACACATCATTAGGTTCAAATAGATCAATTTGATCATTTAACACAAATGAACCCATACTTAACCCATTAAACCCAATTTGGGTCAAATGTTAAAATTAAAATAAAATTTAAATTAAATGAAATTAATCACTTCAAATCATCTAACACATGTGATCAAGCATGATTAGAGTCCAAATAATATTCAATTAAGTCAAATGGGTCATTTGAACCCAATTGAAATCAAGCTTAACCCATTTAAGCCTAAATGGGTTAAAATGAAATAAAATCTAAAACCAACTCATATCCTAAAAGCATTAATTAAATCAAATCTTGATGAATCATCAATTAAATATAATTGAACCAAAATTAAATGAATTAAATCAAAATAAATAAATTTAAAACACATTTGAATCCAAATGGCTTTGAATTTGGTTCAAACCTCCAATCATCCAACTCAAATGGATTTGGATTCAATCTTAAACTCACATTGGGTTTGATTTGGGAAGCCAAACACTAGCCTAAGGGTTAAGTGGTGATGCCAAAGGCTATAAGTGAAGTCAAAGGGAGAGGAGTTGAAATTTCACAAGTAAAGATGCCTTTGTGATTCATCCTCCTCCATCATCCAAACTCCCTTGGATTTTATCCAAGTCATTTTACCACCTCTTAGAGGATGATTCCAAGGGTTGGAATCAAGTAGACATCCCTCAAGCAAAGGAGGATTTGGCTTCCTCCATGAAAAAAAAAGAAATAAATAAGAGAGATCTCCTAAGGAAAACCCCTTATCCAAAGAAGGAAAGGGAGGAAAAGTCTTCCTCCCCTCAAATTCCTTTATCCCAACACACTCATAAGACCAAGATGGATCAAATTCACCTATAGTCAAGCCTCTCGTTGCCAATAGCCAAAATCTAGCCACCTAGAAGCCTTCATACATAGCTCTGAGCCATGTACAGAAAGAGAGGAGAGAGGCCTTCTCCTCTTCCTCTTTTCATCCCAAAACATTCACAAGGTGAAGAGAAGAAGAAAGAGAGTATTTACCCAACCTCTCACTGCCAGCAAGCCAGAATTTAGCCAAAGGCAGTGGTTAATATCTTGGCCTCCAATGACAAAATGAGAGGGGGAGTATTCCACCTTGAATTGAACATCCCAATACATTCTAAAGGTTGAAGCAACCTCAAACAAACCTTCATTGAGGCTCATCTCTTGCCAGCAAGCTGAAGAATGGTCAAAATAATGGGATATAGATGCAAGTTGGTCTCCAAGGTGTACGGCAGGGAGGCAAGCCACCAAATCCTATCCACGACTTCATCCTATCGAGGCAAAGGTACTCGGTGCATGGAAACCACTGGCGATAACTGTCGATGAGGTATGCCTCACAACTAACCTCTATAACATCTCAGTTTGGTCCTTATGATCCAAATTTGATTCCCAAGAGGATCAAGCTATATAGATCGATTGCAAATTGATCCTTGATTGCATCGCAATCAAATCATGTCAAATTTGGCTTGGATCACTAGAAATTTATTCAATGGACAACATTCATCTCTCACTATAGATGAATGAGAATTGATCTCCACCATTTGTTACTTTAATTTGGAATACACAGTCGAGATCTAGCAACATGATCTGATTCTATCTCTAAAGGAAACTATGGGTGAAATCATGATCGTCCAATCTTTGATCACATGGTCAGATTAATGCCAAGTGGTCGTTGTGTGGATCTTGTGTGGCCCAATGGTGCCTCATCGACACTGCCATTTAAAATGGTATTTCTCATTCTAAATGATTAAAAAATCATTAAAGAATACCAAAACTTCAAAAAATTATATAAAATAAAATATAAATCCAAAAAATACAAATGAGGGCTCTATGGATTCATCTCAATGAGTATAATCCATTAAACCCAAACTATCCAATTAATTTGGGGGTAATTTTATATTAATTTGACTTTAAATCAAATCAATTAAACTCAAATTAATCATAAACCATTAATCTAGTTGAAATGAAACTTTGGGGAACAAAACTTGAGATAAAAAAGCGCCTGAGGAAACTTTTTCATGAATTATTGTCAAGTAATTCAATAGATATCAAATTTCAAACTCCAAACTTTAATTTTAATAAAATAAATTATGAAAATTGATCAAATCACTTTGCATCAACATAACAAACCTGAACCTTAGAAACGCCAATGAAACCCATTGAAACATAATAAACCTTAAATTGATCTAATTTGGTAATTAATTTAATTAATTAATCAAATTAATTAACTAGAACTTAGAAAAATCATAATAAATCAACATAAAATCCAAAAATTCCAAATGAACCCTCTATGGGTGCATTTTTTAGAGTAGAATTAAAAAAACAAAACTCTAAATGATTCTCCCTAAATTAAACTTAATTTAGGTTTTAATTATACCCTAATTATGTATTTCATTAAAATGAAACTTTGGAAATATAAAATTGAAAAGGAACCCCATTTTCCATAAAAAAACCTAATTAACCTTTGGATTGGGAATGATCAAATTTCCAAATCTCAAGGTCAATATAAATCAAATAATAAATTAAAAAAATCATAAATCATAGAATTCATAAAAGTAACTTAAAATAATCTTCATCAACATCAAAATTTTAAGAATAATTCTCCAATATTCTAAATCAAAGAATTTGATCACTTATATACTTAAGGTTTAATGAAAATAATAATGAATGTTAAGATTAATTAAACCTTAAGGCTAAGAAATTTATAATAAGTAAATCAATAAACTCTTACTCCATAATCCATGTAACTTAAGAATGGGTTAAAACACTAAGCTAAGTGTCTTAGGTTAAAAAAATTCAACCAAATGAATTTAGCAAACATAAACTTAATTCAGACTAAACATTAATGAAATAAATGTTAAACCAATTCAAATCAAATGAAATAAATTAAATCAAATTAAAAAAAATAAATCAAGAAGATTTAATCAAATCAAAGAAATGAAATGAAGAATCAAATTTCAGAAGAATTAAAATTACAAAACTTTAATCCAAACAAAATCAAATCCCAAATAACATAAATAAATCTAAAAGGAGTTGATTAAGATACTTAAAGAACTTAGTTAAGCCTTTAGGATGAAGGTTTCATTCTATTAAGGTTTAGGATGTTGAATAGAATGGGTTCCACTCAAAATGGAATCTATTCTACTCTTCATTCTTGAAAACTTAAACTTCACTTTAAAATGAAAATGAATTTCGAAAATTAAAATAAAAATTCCAATTCATTAAATCATTTGAATTGAAACCATCTAACAGTAAAAATAAACAAACTTCAACACCCAAATTGAAACTTGTACTAAAAGGGCTTAGCAAAGTCTTGCCACACAAGCCTATTTTTTTCGCACACTAGATCATTAGGGTCTGACTTAGGTTAGGTTGATCTGTGATATTCTGTGTTGTGAGGTGATGTATGTCTTTGTAGTGTACTATTTTAGACCGCATGTCTAAGATTTTTTGCTCATTAGATTAGATGGTAAAAAGTTCATTTTAGAACTAATGATATCTTTTATAGGAGGCTATGCTAAAAAGAACAACTATCATAAACAAATTATAAATGATGTTTTCTTGTAGGTATGTTTAAGTTCATAAGCATAGTCTAATAGGACATGTGTGCTTGGCAAGCAGCTAATGCTAAACATATCTGTTTGTAAAATATAACTGCTATGCACTGTTTGTATTTTCCTAACATTTGCTTTACAAAGCTTAGGATTTATTTTAGAATTTGAAATGTAAATTTGACCTTAGAATTAAGTGAGGATCTATGGGGTTTAGGATTAGCATGAGTTGACCCTACCAACAGATGGTTGCAGTGGTCCCCTGTGAAGTCCAATGAAGGTCTCTAAAGAAGGTGACGATCCTTAAAACAACACCCATAGATCTAAACCTATAGTTCTAGGCCAAGCTATATGGGCCCACTTACACATTTCTTTCTTTGTACTTTGACCTCATTGGCCTTTCTTCAATTTAAAATTGTCTTGATTTATTTTGGGTGAGCAATAGAATCAACCTGGTTTTCTAGGTTCCTTTTGTGTTGTGTTTCTGTGATGAATGGATGAACACCTAGGCTCTTAGAAAAATTAAATTTTTTACCCAACTTAATTTTAATCAACTCAAACATAAAAAAATAAAGAAAATTAAAACTTCATATAAATTAAAGCCCTAGGAATAACATAAAATCAACTATAAACATTAGCTTTTAAAAATCATGCAATCATATTACTCTCAACTCTTGAATTAGGCACTTTACCCATTGCACATAAGAGGCATCTGACTTGTGAGGATGACCACCTTCTTGTGGAAGTCTATCTTCTTTTAATGATTTGGCCCATGACCATTTTAATTTCATGGCATTTAGGCATAAAAATGCATGCTCAAGACATTAAATAAATTATGAGTTAAAATATTTAAAAGATAAAAAATGTGCATTAGTTAGGTGTATTTCATACCCAACATAATTCTAGGGTTTAGGGAGTGAGTCTAGGTTTTAGATTCTTTACTTAAGTGTAATAGCCCAGCCATCTTGCATATGAGACCGGCATATGGATTTAAAATGTGCTTAGGTGGTGTTAGTTGGGAGCCCTTTTAGGTGGGTTATAATTCCAAAAGAGTTAGGGATAGGTCTATTCACTTAAGTAAGAGGAATGATTGATAATTCCCAAAAATGGAACTAAGTTTAGCATCTGACTTGTGTTAGAAGCACATATAGACTTAGGTTCTAAAGCATCTTCTTTGGAGTATGTCTTCAACCCTATGTATTTTTATAATTTTGTGCTAGTAGAATCTAAGTCCTAAATTTTTAAGAAAATGTCAATTCAAAATCAAAATTAAATCCCAAAATGTAAAACCAATGATAGGATAGTTAAAATTCCTACTAGGAATTTTTACTTAATCTCGATTGACTTCCAAAAATAATCCTTCCACTTTGGATCATTCCCAATTGAAATTCCAAATATCATTCTTTTAAAACCAGCTTAGAACTCAATAGAAATAATAAATTATTTCTTTAATTGAGAGTATTCTTAGGAAGAGACCATTCATTCCTAAGATGATTAACTATAGGGGCTTGCCCTTATAGGAAACCATGAACCCAATTTAAAATAAACCATGTTCTACTTTTCATGTAGTTGAAGGGAAAACTCTCTATACATGAAAGAATTTAGTCTTAGGAGTCTTTTATTAAATGATCTAATCCATTATATAATAACATGTTTATCTTCTGAGATAATATATTTACTCTTTAATGACACATTTGATCATCCAAATAAGAATTTCCTAAAATTCTATGTGGTCTCATAATTTTTTCCCACACTGCTGTCGTCTAGTTTACATCTATTGGCCTTAATTTCTTAAGGTTGGCTCATCATATTGATTTAATTTTCTTACTAATAATGGTTAGTATGACTCCCACAATGTATATCACTCTAACAGCTGTGAGCTCATTATTTTAGTATCTTGCTATTTCATTTCTTATCTCCTTAAGAATTCTTTCAAGTTATGTACCTTAATGAGCTCTTCCCTAAAACTTCTTAAGTGTTGGCACTTCTCTATATCATGGTTGTGACCCTTATGGTATGTGTAGTATCTTTTTGAATAATGTGGAGGTTCATTGGCCCTCAGAGATGCTGGGCATTCAAAGTACTCTTTATTTTGATGGTCTCCACTAGCTCAGCCATTAATATTTATAGAGGGGTGGTAGTTGGAGAGTTGTGTAGTTGATATTTAGCTAGCTATGGGCAAGCATGTTATGATATCTTGTGGGCTAGTACTACATGTCTATGCTTGCATTTATATAAAGGAGTTCTTAGGGGATGAGCATGGGGCACTTCTAGTTTTGTCTTCATTTTTTTTACTCATAGCCTTTCCTTGGAGCATTAGTCATGCTATAATTTTCCCATTGGTTTCCCTTAAGGATTATTTGAGTGTTTGGTAGACTTCATTATAATATCTAGTATTTAAAAGGCTATTTGCAAATTTTGATAATTTAACTAATGCCATTAGCTACTAATGACCAAAAGCATACTTGGATGGCCTTCTTTGATGTCTTAGGCGAGTGTCATATGAATGATTATTATTCTATGTTTATAATCTCTAGCTTATCCCTTTAAGAATAAGTGATAAATCTCTCAATAATTCTTTCGATTCTATGGAATATGTAATAGGGCTTAAGATATATAAACCACTTAAGAGTGCGGATATAGTCTCCAAGGTTTTCCCTCCATGTATGAACTTTTTCTCCTTAGGTCACTATTCATTATTACTATTCCATTGTTTTGCTCCTCCATGGATAAATGTTCAGTATAATGGTGCTCTCTCTTATATTAACCCATCCTCTAACCCTAATGATCCCTCCATCAAATACATTTTTTTGCAATCCTATCATGATAAATTTATGGAAGCCAATGACTCTAGTTTCCTCAAGAGAGCTAGTCAAAAAAATGGTAAACTTACCATTTTCATTACCAAAATTGAAACTGCATAGCAAGCAGAACCTCTTAAATTCACTTTGGTTGGCAAATTTACAGATAAGCATTCCAAGATGGATATATTATGTAAACACTTTGATGAGCTTCAACTTCTTGGAGACTAGAATGTTGGGCTTTTAGATGGTTAACACATAGCCATTAAACTTAGAAAAGAAAAATATGCAAGGCTCTTCACAAAGAAACTCTATCACGTTGGCAATGTACCCATGAAAATCCTCAAATGGGCCTCGTCATTTGATTACAGCATCAAGCCACCCATTATCCCATTATAATTATCTAGCCCAAACCATTCATGACATTAAAGAGGAATGGCGTTTTGAAAGTCCAAAAGAAATAAACACAAAG
Organism: Cymbidium sinense; assembly: GCA_021442155.1. Taxonomy (NCBI): domain Eukaryota; kingdom Viridiplantae; phylum Streptophyta; class Magnoliopsida; order Asparagales; family Orchidaceae; genus Cymbidium; species Cymbidium sinense. The sequence continues at coordinate 11,650,850 of CM038225.1, read as the reverse complement.
GAATAAGGAAACTTAGACACATAAATTCAACAGTATCAACAACTATAGAAAGTGTCTTTATGGGTGGTATACTTGCCAATTAAGATGACCAGATTACCACTAGAGCCTCTAGAGGCTCTAAGTACTCCAAACATGGCTGATTTTATGAGTTGGAAAATTAGAGGCATTGCTAATCCAAATGCCTCAAATAGACTTAAGAATCTCATCCAATCTCATAACATTTATGCTTTTGCAATATTGGAACCTTTAATTCTACCCAACAATGTTAAGAGAGTCAAAAGGAAATTCAATAATTTTAGTTTACTCCAAAATTGTAGGAACAAAATCTTATTTTTCTAGAAAAGTCCATTTCAGTCTTATCTTATCATTGATGAACAATTCATCCACATCCACATCCACATTACTTGTAGCAATTATAGCTTCCAAACAACCATTGTTTATGCTTCATGCTCTGGGAGACAAAAAAGGACCTATAGATTAAGATAATTTTCATTAGCCTCAATTGTCAACACAACTAGCTTGTGGGGGGTGATTTCAACATGATTACAAATGTAAATGAGAAAAAAGGGGTAGAAAACCCAATGATAGAATAATGAAGGAATTTTCTAATTACATTGATGATGCACAATTGGTTGACCCTAGTTTCACAGGTTGCTCATACAAATAGAATAGAGCGAGGTCTTTAAAAAAACTTGATAGGATCCTAAATGCCACTTGGTTCAACAACTTTCATCATACAATAGTTAGCCACTTGAACAGAACATGCTCAAACCATGCTCCTATCTTTTTATTAGTGGATTTCATACCAAAGCAAACCAAAAAAACATTCAAATTTTGCAACATGTGGACTAAACATTATCTCTTCATCAATTGCCTTCTGGATGCATAGACTTCTAGTACAACTAACCCTTAGATTAGACTTTATAATTTCATAAGAACCTCACTACATGTCTCATTAAATGGAATTGTGAGGCCTTTTGTGAAATTCTCCAATAGGTTGAAGCTAATGAGCAAAAGTTTCTTTACTTGAAACTGTGTACATAAATGATACATCCTTGGTAGATTAAACTGGCCTTAATAAAGCTTGGATGGAACTAAACAATCTGATCACCATGGAAAAGATTCTTATCTCAAAAAGTAGCTATTACTAATTTAAAAGAAGGAGATTGAAATACAAAATATTATCATGCTTATATAAAGAAAATAAAGGAAACATAAAGCCATCATCAAAATCCAAGCTCAAGATATAAGGTTATATCAAGGAGAAGAGATCATTGATAGTGGAGTCAACTATTATAAATTAGCTTTCCAAGAGGGAGAGGTGAATCTAAATTTATTTCAAGAGGAATTACTAAATCCTAGCCAATTCATTCTAAATGAGCTTACTCCTGCTCAGATTCCAATGGAATATGAAATCAAGGAGAATCTAAACTCTATTAGTGGTTCTAATGCAGCTGGACCTGATGGTTTCACTACCCAATTTTACCAATAAATATGAGGATCAAAACTAATGTAACTGCAGCTATGCAAGCTTTCTTCCTAAGCAAGGATATGCATAAATACTTCAGTTCTACCTCCATTACTCTAATACCAATGGGAAAAGTGTATGACACCACATAGAGTTTAGAAATTTCTTATTTAGATGATCAAATGTGTCATTAAGAAGTAAACATACTATCTCTAAATATAAACATGTTATCATATAATGGATTCAATAATTTAATAAAGACTCCTAAGACTAATGGGTCTTTAATGTACCAGAGAGTTTTACCCTGAACTACATAGAAAGTAGAATAAGATTTATTTTAAATGAGATTCAGGGTTCCCTATAAGGGTCTCTTCCTAAGAATATTTTTGATTAAATAAATAAGTTATTACTTTTATGGAGTTCTAAGATGGTCTACAGAGGAATGATATTTGGAAATTTAATTGAGAATGTTCCAAAGTAGAAAATGTTCTTTTAAGAGGATAAATGGGATGAGGTAAGAAATGCTAGAAGATATTGGGATTCTTAATAAGTATTTCAACTATCCTATCATTAGTCTTTGAATTTTGGAATTTAAGTTAAATTTTGAGTTGACATTTTCTTAGAAATCTAGGGTTTAGATTCTATCACAATAAGACTTTAAAAATGCCTAAGGTTGAAGACTTACTCCAAAGAGGATGCTTCAAAACCTAAGTTTATATGTGCTTATGACATAAGTAAGATGCTTCATTTTGGGAATTAACGATCATTTCTCTCACTTGAGGGAACAAACTTATCCCTGACACTTCTCAACTTATAACTAACTTGGAGGGGCTGCTAGCTAATACCACCTAAGTGCATTTTAGAATCATGATGCCAAGTCTTATGTATGCAAGATGGATAGGTTGTTATATTTTAGAAAAGGAATCTAAGAACCTAGAGTCACTCTTTTATCCCTAAGATCAAGTAAGGTATGAAATGCATCTAACTAATGCAAAAAAATTAGATTTTTAGATATTTTGACTCAAGATTCATTTAAGGATTTGGGGTATGCATTTTTATGCCTAAATGCCAAATCAATAAAAGAAAAGAAAGACTTCTCCAAGAAGGTGGTCATCCTCACAGGTGAGATGCCCCTTTTATGCAATAGGTGAAGTGCCCAATTAAAGAGTTGAGAGCAGTATGACTGCATAATTTTTTAGAGCTAATTATTTCTAATTGATTTTAATTTTCTCCTAAGGCTTTAATTTATGTGAGGTTTTGAATTTCATTACTTTTGTGATTGAGTTGACCATATTTAATTGGGTAGAAAAGTAAATTTTATTCTATGAGCCTATGACTAGGCATTCATCGCAGAAATCACAACACAGAAAGAAACCTAAAAAGAGAGGTTAATTCTATTGTGCATCTTGAACAAATCAATCTAATTTAATTTAAAGATTGGCCAATGCAGTCCAATATCATTGTACTCCTCAGACGAAAGCGCAAATGGGCAGCTATGCTCTGCCCTTATAAAGCCCAACCTAGAACTACAAGTTTAGATCTATGGGTCTTCTTTCTAGGATCATATTCTTTCTAGGGACCTCTATTGGGCTTCACAGGGGACCACTACAACCATCTATTAATAAGGTCAGCACTTGTTAATCTTAGACCCCATAGATCCTAATCTAATTCCAAGCTCAAATTTACATTTTAAATTCAAAAAATAAAATCTTAAGCCCAACAAAATAGATGTGAAAAATACACTCAACACATAGCAGTTATATTTCATAAGCATACTAACTTAGCATTATTTGTTTATCAAGCCCACCTATCATATTTTTCTATGCTTAAGGACTTAAGCACACCTACAAGAAAACCAAAAATTTGATTTATTTATAACAGCAATCCCTTTCAGCATAGCCCCTATAGAAGATAATGTTAATTCTAAATAAAAAGTCCTATCATCTAGTCTAATGAGCAAAAATTCCTAGACATGCAGTTTAAAATAGTACATCACAAAGACATGAAAAGCACATCACAACATAGACTATCATAAACTATCATTGATTCACCTAACCTAAGTCTAGGGTCTGTGACCTAATGACCTATTGTGAAAGACATGCTAAGCCTTTTAGTTCAAGTTTCCATTTGGATCTTTGAATTTGTTTGATTTACCTTTCGGTGGTTTTAATTCAAATGATTTAATGATTTTTATTTTTATTTTTAGGTTCGCTTTTATTTTGTTAAAGTGAAGCTTAGGTTGCAAGAATGGAGAATAAAATAGATTCCCCTTTTAGGTGGATCCCATTCTATTCAACATCCTAAATTTTAATGAAATCTTCATTCTAAGATGAAGATTCATCCCAAAGGCATAACTAAGATCCTTAAGTATCTTAACTAATCCTTTTAAATTCATTTAAATGATTTGAGTTTTAGTTCAATTTGTATTAAAGTTTCAATTCATTTAAAATATAATTATTCATTTCATTTCTTTGATTTGATTAAGTCTTCTTGATTTAATTTATTTTCAATTGGATATAATGAAGTTTCATTTGATTCAGTTTGAATTAGTTTAACATCTATTTCATTAATATTTTAGTTTGAATTATTTTTATGTTTATTGGATTTATATTCATTTAATTTATGAATTATGTCACCCTAAGACACTTAAGTTAATGTTTTAACCCTTTCTTAATTTACTTTCATTGTGGGTTAAGAGTTCATTAATTGGTTTGATTATGAATTTATTAACCTTAAGGTTTAATTAATCTTAATATGCATTATAAGTTTCATTAACCCTTAAATATGGAAGTGATCAACTTCTTTGATTTAGAATGTTGGAGAAATATCTTTGAATGTTCTATTGTTGGTGAAGATTATTTCAAGTTGTTTTAAAAATTTTGTGATTTATGAATTTTTTTTAATTCATTATTTCATTTAGATTGGCCTAAAGATCTGGAAATTCAACAATTCTCAATCCAAATGTCAATTGGGTTTGAAATTTTTATGGCTAGTGGGGTTTCATGCCAATTTCATATTTCTAAATCTTCATTTTAATCAGATGCAAAATTATGGTGTAATTAAAGTTTTAATTTTTTCATTAAAACTAAAATTAAGCCTAATTTAATGAGGATTATTTGGGGATTTTATTTTTTCTTATTTCCCCTCTAAAAGTTGCTTCCATAGAGGGTTCATTCATTATTTTTAAGTTTTGGTTGATTTATTATGATTTCCTTAAATTTTGATTAATTATTTTAATTAATTAATTCAATTATTTATTTAATTAGGATATTTTTGTGGTTTATTAAGTTTCAATGAGTTTTATTAATATACTTGAGTTCATTAATATTTATTATGTCAATTTGAAGTGATTTGATTTATTTTTATTATTTATTTCATTTAATTTTAATTCATTTAATTAAAATTGAAGTTTGAAGTTTAAAAATTCATATTTCTTGAATTACATAACAATAATTAATGAAATTTCTCTTAATATGCATTTTAACCTCAGTTTCAGTTCCCCAAAGTTTTCTTTCAATTGGATTAATGGTTTAAGATTAATTTGAGTTTAATTAATTTTATTTAATGCCAAATTAAGCCAAATTTACCCAAAATTAATTGGAGATTTTGGGTTTGAGAGAGTCTGCTCATGAAAATGAGTCCATAGAGTCCTCATTTGCATTTTTTGGATTTATATTTTATTTTCTATATTTTTTTAAATTTTTAGATACTTTTTAATGATTTTTTAATTAATTAAAGTGGGAATTACGATTTTAAATGCCAGTGAAATCCACGTGGTACATTAAAAGTAGTGCCACATGGGATAAATCCTGACCATTTGATCAAAGATCGATGATCTTGATTCATTCCTTGATTTCCTTAAGGGGTTTAATCAAATCATGCAGCTAGATATTGGCCGTCCATTTCAAATAAATGGAACGGATTGTGGAGATCACTTCCCATTCATCTCTAGTGAGAGACGGATGATGTCTATCAAATTTGATAAATTTTTAGCGATCCAAGGTAGATTTTGAGATGATTTCAGTTGCAAAATGATCAATGATCAATTTGTAATCAATCTATATGGTTTGATCCTCATAGGGATCAAATTTTCTTCACAAAGGACCAATGAATTTTCCTAAAGAGGTTGGTTTTGAGGCATAGCTTAACTTTAATGATTTTTGATGGACAGATGATTTCAGTTGCAAAATGATCAATGATCAATTTGTAATCAATCTACATGGTTTGATCCTCATAGGGATCAAATTTTCTTCACAAAGGACCAATGAATTTTGCTAAAGAGGTCAGTTGTGAGGCATAGCTTAACTTTAATGATTTTTGATGGTGGGATTGACTCGAATAGCTTCTCCTCGATGGGACAAAGCCATGTATGTGATTTGGTGACTTGCCTCCCCACCAAACACCTTGGAGACCAACGTGTGGCTATTTTCAATCAGGTTTGACCATTCTTCGACTCATCAGCGATGGTGAGCCTCGGTGAGGATTTGTTTGAGGTTGCCTTGACCTCTAGAACTTGTTGGAACATTTAATTTGAGGTGAAACACTCCCCGTAGTGTTTTTTCTAATAAAACTCCAATGGTGGTCTTCAGATTTGGCCAAATTTTGGCTTGCTAATGGCGAGGGGTCGAGGAAATGGTCATATTCTTCTTCTCTTTATCTTGTGAATGATTTAAAATAAAAAAGATGGGAGAAGAAGGTCTTTCTCTTATATAATCTCAAAATCTCTTGGATAAAAAAATGGAGGGGAGGAAGGCATCCCCTCCCCTTTCCTCCCTTGGCCAAGAGCATGGCCTCCATGGCTTCTCTGTTGTTCTCTTGCTTTCCCTCATGGAGGAGGCCAAGTCCTCTCTAATTTTTTCTATATGGAGGCCCTAAACTAATTACAAAGAAGCTAAATTACTTCAAGCCAAGAGGTGGATGAGCTGTGGAGGAGAGGAAATGAAACTTGAATTAGTTTCATGGATTTCAAGTCTTCTCCATTCATATTTCCACCCCTTTGATATATTTTTATCTTTTTTTATGATTTTTGCCATCTGCACCAAAGCGCTTAGGCTAGTGTTTGGCTGCCAAATCAAACCCAATGTGAGTTTAAGGTTAAATCCAAATTCATTTGAATTGGATTGGTTTGGATTCAAAGTGCTTTTTATTTTGATTTTATTCATTTAATTCATGGTATATTATATTTTTATTTGATTAATTCAATTAGGATTTGAATAAATTTTATATTTCATTTCACTTTAACCTATTTAATCCTAAATGGGTTAAGCTTGATTCCAAATGGGTTCAAATGACCCATTTGACTCAATTGGATTTTGTTTGGACCCCAATCATACTTGATCACATGTGTGAGATGATTTAGAGTGGTTAATTTGATTTAATTTCAATTTTATTTCAATTTGAACCGAGTTGACCCAAATTAGGCTTAATGTGTTAAGCTTGGTTTCATTTTGGTAAATGACCAATTTGACCACATTAGACCCAATGATGGGTTGAATTATGTTTGATTATTATTTTTAAATAATTTTGCAAAATTAAATTGAGTTGATTTCAATCTGATTTGGGTTTGAACCAGATAAGATCTGTTTAGGTTAATTAACCTAAGTAAAACCTAAATAAGATCTGTTTAGGTTTATTCTATCATTTGGATCATTTGGTCAAATTTTGGTGGGTTGATCTTTGACTAGGTGGGACCCACTTTAGTCAAACTTATGTCAAATGGGTTGACTATATTTGACTTTTATTTGGATTTGGATACATTCATTTGATTTAATTTGAATTTATTTTTATTTATTTAGATTTTATTTGATTTAATTCAAGTTTAGAATATGGGTTAAGTCTACCTAAGCCCATTAGGTTAGATCAAACCCAAGGAAGATGCACTAGGCCACTAGATGTAGTATCCTAAACACTTTAATTAGGAGGTTCCTAATCTAGGATTAAGTATCCTAATTATTGATTTCAAAAGTGTTGTTAACTTTATCTAAAAATGAGGTCAACAAATGGACCCCTAATATGTGTGTAGTGCCACTTAACATATTACATATTGAATTAGTCAACACTACAAGCATAACCTTGGAAGGGTTCAAATTCAAACTTTATATATATATATATATATATATATATATATATATATATATATATATATATATATATATATATATATATATATATATATATATATATTAGTTTGATTTCAATTTATGTTTTTGATTTGATTGTGAAAGATAGACATAAACATGCCTATATTTGTTTTGAAATGATTCACTCTTAAGAACATAAATTCACTAAGTTTTAAGGGGAGTAAGGATGTCATTAGGAATGGACTCAAAGAAAGGTCTAATCCTAATACAATCACTATATTAAAAAAAATGCCTTCAAGGGACTTACTCTTATCTGAGAATAGTAGTTGGAGAGGATGCCAATATGAACACTTACTCCTAATACATACTACATGATGGGAAAGATACCACTAGGAGATTTAGTCTTATCTGGTTAGCTATTAGGATGAGGTATTTGAAGACTTGATTCCAACCTAAATAACTAAACTAGGGAAGAGGGGATTTAATAGCTTATTCCTAAACCTCGGCATTTTGATTACTAGACAAGGGTCACATGGACTTACTTCCTGGTTTCAGTAATCCATAGAAATGGGGCCTTTAATGGCTTAATCCAACTTAGATCGCTAAAGAATGAGGAAAGTAGTCTTCAAGACTTAATCCAAGCCTCAATATTTTGGCTAATAGAAGAGCAGTCTTCATGACTTATTCCAAATCAAACTAGCCAGTATGATAGGGAAAGGGGTCCTGGTAACTTTATCCTAACTTTGTCATCTATAAGGATGCCTTCTCTAGGACTTACACCTATATGATTAGCTATTAAGATGGGGCCTTCAATGGCTTAGTCATAGCTAAATAGTCAAATAAGAGGAAAGGGGTCTTCATGACTTAATCCAATCCTTAAAAGTTTGGCTAATAGGAAAGCGGTCTTAATGACTTGTTCCTATCCCAAGTAGCCTATGTGACATGAAGGGGTCATAATGACTTAATCCTATCATGTGAATAATAGGAATGGTGCCAAGAGAGGCTTGCTCCAACCTATGAGATGTTATAAAAAGGGTGCTACAAATGGGCATACTCCCAACTCAAGGAAAGAAAGAGTTATGCCATAAAAGGGTTACTCTAAGCTTATGAGAATGGAGTACAAAAGCTCACTCCAAACTCATAAGGAAGACATGAGAAAGGTGCCTTAGAGGGCTTTCTCCCAACTTAAGGTATATATAGGAAAGGTGCTACAGAGGGCTTACTCCTAACCTATGGATGATATAAGTGAGGAAAAGGGTTCATAGTGATTTAATTCCTAATCCTCAAGTCTTTTGACTAAAAAGCAAGAGTCACATGGACTCAATCCTTACTTGATTAGTCTGACTAGTGAAAGGTATTGGAAGGTTTGCTTACATTTTTTAGTTTTACTAATACTTCTAACACATGAAGAAGTTTAGTGAACATGGTTTCAAAGAGTTTAAGCACATTTTTAAAGTAAGATTTGGGTACTTTTTGGACCTAGTGCTTAATATGCCATCAGCATAAAATTTCATCATTTTTTTCTCAAAGTTATATACGGCCATGTTATATGTCTAATCCACTTTAGGGATGACATCATATGGTACTAACCTAAGAATGTTAGCTTTTGAGCTTACATGTGACTTTCTAGTTCTTAGACAACAAAAACCAAAGTCAACCAATGCTTCTTAAATGAAATTTCTTTTTCTTCGTGGTATAGATATGTATTTCATTTTATTTTGTTGACATGAATCAACAACTTATAAGGCCTTCTCTTAAATTCAATAAAGACCAAGGGATTTCTTTAAAGCTTTCAAAATTGAATGAGAATCAAGGTAAACAAACTCTTAGATTCTCCTTAAGACATTTTTTTATGTTTTATTATTTTGTCCCTAATCATTAAAGGAATTGAGAGGGTTAACTTATTTGAGAAATTAAGATTTTCCTGATAAGTTTGAAATTGAATTTCTTAAGTTAAATTATTGTTCTTTAAAGGTTTTATTGAATCATATTTTATAGATGGCTTTGATTAATTCTTATTTGTTTATTTTTTTATCCTTCTAAATTTCACTACAAGTTCCTTAAAATTATCCCAAAGGTATATTTTACGAATTTGCTTTTAGTGATATGATTGTTTTCAAACCATAATGAAGTTTTTTTTTTCTTTTACTTTTCATCATCATTTTTAGCAAGATTTTCAATATGAAACTTCATCAAAAGTGAGGTTATCAAAAATCTCAATCATGACCTTATGATAAATTCTCCCAATATTTTGAGACTGAATAATACAACTATATAACATAACATTCTTGTAAGGATTTTGAATGTCGTATCATATGCTTTCAATGTTTTTTCTAGATATGTTTTGAATTGCCTTTTTTTAGATAGGTTATCCTTATTAAGGATAATCTTATTGATGAAACACTTTTTTTTTTGAAATGAAGTATGGGTAATAGGAACCCATTTTCAAGGTAAAGATTTTATCTTAGTCCCAAGATATGGCTGGATTTAATCTTTTATTTTCTTCTTCTTTCTTTTTTTTCTAATGATGTTAGCAAACCAAGAAGAATGTTTTCTTCTCATGTAAGGCCATCATTCACTATATTTTAGTCTAGCAATATCAAGCTCTTTTTTTAAGTTTGATCACATTCATCAAGGGACTTATCTTATTTAAAATGGCATCAAGCCTGAGTTTATAAATCTCTACATCTAAAGAATATTTTATTTTATTTCTAGATAAACTGGTCTTTAAACTTTAAGATTAGCTTGATTAAGTCATCAATATCCAACTCGCCAAAGAGTTAGATTATTGATATCAGTTATAGATCAACTTTTATTTGTAGTTTTTTTTTATCTTGTTAATTATGAATTTAGATTCCTATTCAAATTCTAAGGGTGCATCCTTAACTTGAAGACTAGATAAATCTTCAGACACATCTAAACATCATTTATTTAAAATGTTGGAGTGCCTATGAAAAGAAAGTCAGGATCCTGACTATTTAACAATTTTTTTATCTTATGATGGCTATACAGTTCCATTATTTTTCCTGTTTATGTCTATTATTTATAGGCCGCTTGCAATAGAAATAGATTATACTCAATTGAATCTTTGATATACAAAGGATAAAGCTTCTTAGAAAAGAAGATCCATTATCTCTTTAACCTGCCATGTGAGCAAACTAAACATGGCAAAGGCCATGGTGATAAAGTATGAGACATTTGGTTGCTTTTAAGTTAGGGGCAAACCTTACCATTTTATTTTGATGTGGAGGAGTTTAAAGTTAAAATGGTCACATACTCAAAATTTTTAGTCTTCATCCTTTTGCTCTTAGATATAATCCTTCCATCCCTTTTATTTCCTTTCATTCTATTCTTTTGTAAAATGTTATAATTGATATTTTTCCTAGATACAACATTTACTTCGAAATTAGATGCATTTGACTTTTTGTCTGAATACATCATTTGATGTGATTCAAATCTTTATTTTGATTGATTGGTCATATTTCATGATATGATACATTCTAATTCTTTGTTGAATACAAGACTTAGTAAGGCCATTTAGGATTAGCAAAATGACATTTCTAAGGACTCAACACTTATGCTTACATAATGGATATGAATATCATTTCTCAATAATTATTATTATTTTTCTTTTTCTTTCATTTCATTCATTTTTCATTATTTTTTATTTAGGCTGGATAGGACCATCCAAGAGCATTAAAGATGTTTTTGAATTCTAAAATTCTTTTTCTATATCTAATTTTTTATCTTGAACTGATAAAGTGATTGAAATTAAGTTCTTCTTTTGAATTAAGTTTTTAAGATTAAATTTTCATTGAATTAAAAACTCTTTTCTTTACTTGGTTGAATTTACATGGCACCATCTTATTAGGATTATATTTGGAATTGGGCCTATGTATATTCACTTTCATGTTTACAATCGATGTTGGCGGATGCACCCAAATCAACAAGTATTCTAAAAATTTCCTTTTCGAGTTTTCCATGTTGACTAAGATGTTGATAAGTTTTAGTAGTATATATTCATATCAGAAGATAACCCTACAACTTTGTTTATAGTAGAATGTCACTTTAGAAAATTGCTTGTAATTAAAGAAGAAAAATTACAACATTATGTAATGCCTTGGTAAATGATCATTTTATTTTCATTTGTTTTCATTTTATTTCTTTTATTTAATTTCATTTTTATAGAAAATTATGATGTCGATTTTGCAAGAAAATTCTCCAAGATGGGTAAAATATCATGTTTAAAATTTTTGAAGTGAATGATTTATTTGTCATTTCTTTTCAATGTCATTTGAGTGGAATGACTCTACCATTTTGAATTTTATTTCAATAATTTTATTTTTGATATAGAGGGAGGGTAGGTCTAACTATATCCTCAATAGATCAATAGATCTCGAAATCTATTTATATGGAAGATCATCATTTAAAGTATAATCCTCGGGTATAGGATGTGTTGCTAAGGAGTTAGGTATGACTTGTACTTTTTGCAATAAAAAGAAGATTAAAAGTAATCTCATATTGCAATAAAATATTTGACCACCATGCTAGACATCAAGACAAAATCAGGTAGATCATAAGATATTGCAATGGATTCACTGTATATTCAATTTGTATAAAAGCATATAATGCCATAGTTTCTAAGTAGAGAAAACTAAGGATTTCTTCATTAATTTGGACTAATAAAGGCCATTTATGAAATATCAATCACTCAATAGAGGACTCCCATTAAAAAAGTTGATTAAATTTATTAGGTTTTATTTCATTGATTTAAACTTTATCAAGAGAATCAAGATTCTATTTTGCTTCCCTCTCATTTTGTTTATTGATTTAGAAAAAGTTATGTTTTTATTTTATGATGTCATGTTATCTTCCTCTTTTGACTCTCTCTCGCATAAACTCATGATGATTCAAATTTTCTAGAGGGTCTAAAAAAGGGTTACCTATAAGTCACTCCGTAGAATTGGACAATCAGCTTGAACAACTGATTTTCTAAAATTCTTTTGGACGTATGGAGATGAATTGATTAAAGCTGATTTGTGTTTATGTAAATTTCTTTATATAAGGATAGAATACTCACATTTAATTTTTTTAATTGACCTCTGCCTAAGGTCAATAAGACATTCTTTTGAGATAATTTTTCATATCTATCCCTCTTGTGTAATTTCCTTTTGAATTGATTCTTTTTCTAGAATGTAATTCAAGCTTCAATCATAGTGGTAATGGGAAATAGGTACAACTATGCCCATTTCCTTCGATTTCTTGGATTTACTTTAGTTTAGAAAGAACTCATTCATTCAAAATACATCCTCATGTATTTGCTACTTTTGAATGTATTAAAACAAATTGTATCAACTTAGGACTCTGTCATGATTCTTTATAGCCTTAGTACAAAGCAAAAGTAAAAAATCAAGGACAAAGTTAACTTTGAGATTTATGCTTGAGATTTATTTTTCAAAATTTGAGGTAATTTCAAACCTTTTGAATATAAAATTTCTTTCCCACATTAGAATGATATTAAATCCATCTTGACTAGACTTAAGTCCAATAGAAATGACTTTATTTTCATTTATTTCTCTCTTTTTATTTTTATTTTGGGGTTTGGTTCTAGGACCTAATCATTTAACTATGGCAAATGAAGGGATCTAGAACCTTACATTAGGATGTTGAATGAGCTCAACCAAGAATGGAATGTTAAGAAATCCAACAAAAAGATAGGAAATCTTGACCTATGAGTGGCACAAGTACACTGCCGATATATAGAAATAATAACTTATTTCTAAAGATGGAGAGAAAAATCATACCCCAACAGAGTCCCCATAAAATATTTTTGTGATGAAAATTTATGACACCACATAGAGTTTAGAAATTTCTTATTTAAATGAACAAATGCATCATTAAAGAGTAAACATATTATCTCAAAATATAAATATGTTATCCTATAATGGATTTGATCATTTAATATAAGACTCCTAAGACTAATGGGTCTTTAATGTACTAGATATTTTTTTCCCTTAACAACATGGAAAGTAGAATAAGGTTTATTTCAAACTGTGTTCATGGTTCCTTATAAAGGTCTCTTCCTAAGTTTATTACATCTTATGAAGAAGGGTCACTTCCTAAGAATACTATGAATTAAAGAAATAAGTTATTATTTCTATGGAGTTCTAAGTTGGTTTTCAAAGGAATGATATTTGGAATTTTAATTGGGAATGATACAAAGTGGAAAGAGTTCTTTTAAGAGGCTAAACGAGATGAAGTAGAAAATACCCATTGATATTGGGATACCTAGTTTGCGTTTCCACTATCCTGTCATTGGCCTTTAAATTTTAAAATTTAATTTAAATTTTGAGTTGATATTTTCTTAGAAATCTTGGGCTTAGATTTTAGCGCCACAAGACTGTAGAAAGGCCTAGGATTGATGACTTACTCCAAAGAGGATACTTCATAACCTAAGTCTATATGTGCTTCTGACATAAGTCAGATTCTCAACCTAATTTCATTTTAGGAATTATCAATCATTTATATCACTTGAGGGAACAAACCTATCCCTAACTCTTCTAGAATTACAACCCGCTTAGAGGGGCTGCCAGCTAACACCACCTAAGCGCATTTTAAATTCATGATGTCAAATCTTATGTATAAAAGATGACTAGGCTATTGTATTTTAGGAAAAGAATCTAAGAACCTAGACTTACTCTCTAATTCCTAAGATCATGTAAGATATGAAATGCATCTAACAAATACACATTTTTTAGTTTTTTAGATATTTTGACTCAAGATTCATTTAAGTCTTTAGAGTATAATTTTTTATGCCTAAATGCCATGCAATTAGTATTAGTTATGAGCCAAATCAATAAAAAAAGGTACACTTCTCTAAGAAGATGGTCATCATAGGTTAGATGTCTTTTATGTGCAATGGGTGAAGTGTCCAATTTAAGTGTTAAGGGCAGTATGATTGCATTATTTTTTAGAGCAAATTATTTCTAATTGATTTTAATTTTAATTATGGCTTTAATTTATGTGAGGTTTTGAATTTCATTATTTTTGTGTTTAAGTTCATTAGATTTAATAGGGTAGAAAATTTATTTTTTTTCTATGAGCCTACATCAAGGCATTCATCGTAGAAAGCACAACACCAAAAGAATTCTAAAAATGCAGGTTAATTTTATTGCTCACCCAAAATAAATCAAACCAATTTAATTTAAAGAAAGGCCAATGTGATCGGGTACCACTGTTCACCCTAGAAAAAGAAGCAAATAGGCAACCGAGCTCTGCCCTTATACAACTTAGACTAGAATACAAGTTTAGATCTATGGGTCTTCTTTCCAGGATTGTCTCCTTTTTCAGGGACATCCATTGGGCTTCACAAGGGACCACTATAGCCACTTAATGGTAGGGTCATCTCTTGCTAATCCTATACCCCATAGATCCTTAACTAATTCTAAGCTCAAATTTACATTTTAAATTCAAAATTAAATCTTAAGCCCTGCAAAATAGATGTTAGAAAAATACAATCAACACATAGTAATTATTTTTTACAAGCATACGAGCTTAGCATTAGTTGCTTGCCAAGCCCACATGTCTTATTAGGTTATGCTTAAGGACTAAATCAAACCTCCAAGAAAACCACATTTTCAATTTATATATAATAGCAGTCATTTTTAGCGTAGCACCTTGCAAAAGATAATATTAGTTCTAAAAGAAATTTCTTATCATCCAATCTAATGAGCAAATAATCCTAAACATAAAGTCTAAAATAGTACACCACAAAGATATGAAAAGCACCTCACATCATAACATAGAGTATCATAAATTATCACAGATTAACCTAACTTATCTCTAGGGTCTTTGACCTAATGATCTAGTGTGTGAAAAGAATAGGCTTATGTGGTAAGACTTTATTAAGCCTTTTTAGTTCAAGTTGTAAATGGGATTTTTGAATTTGTTAGAATTACCTTTAGATGGTTTCAATTTAAATGATTTAATGAATTTTGTTTTCATTTTCTAGTTAACTTTTATTATGTTAAAGTGAAGTTTAGGTTTTCAAGAATGGAGAATTGGGTGGAACCCATTCTATTCAATATCCTAAATTCTAATGAAACCTTCATCGTAAGATGAAGATTCATCCCAAAGGAATAACTAAGATCCTTAAGTTTCTTAATTAATCCTTTTAGATTCATTTAGATAATTTGGGTTTGAGTTCAATTTGGATTAAAGTTTTAATTCATTTAAAATTTAACTCTTCATTGCATTTCTTTGATTTGATTAAGTCTTCTTGATTTAATTGATTTTTATTTTGATTTGAAGAAGTAATATTTGATTTGGTTTGAATTGGTCTAACATTTATTTCATTAATGTTTTAGTTTGAATTATGTTAATGTTTATTAGACTCATGTTCATTTCATTTGGTTTGAATTATGTTAACCTAAGACACTTAGGTTAATGGTTTAACCTACCCTTAATTTACATTGATTGTGGATTAAGAGTTCATTAATTAGTTTGATTTTGAATTTATTAGCCTTAAGGTTTAATTTATCTTAATATGCATTATTATTTTCATTAACCCTTAAGTATGAATGCGATCAACTTCATTGATTTATAATGTTGGAGAATTATCTTTGAATATTCTCGGGTTGGTGTTAATTATTTCAAGTTATTTTATGGATTTTGTGATTTATAAATTTTTAAATTCTTTATTTAATTTATATTGTTATAGAGATTTGGAAATTCAATAATTCCCAAACCAAAGGTCAATTGGGTTTGAAATTTCTATGGAAAGTGGGATATCATGACTATTTCATATTTCAAAAGTTTCATTTTAATGAGATGCATAAGTTGGCTGTAATTAAGGTTTTAATTATACCAATGAAACTCAAATTAAGCATAATTTAATGAAGATTATTTGGGGATTTTATTTTTCCTTGATTCCTCTCTAAACGATGCTTCTATAAAAGGTTCATTCATAATTTGTGGAGTTTTGGTTGATTTGTTATGATTTTCCTAAGTTTTGGATAATTATTTGAATTAATTAATTCAATTAATTACCTAATTAGGGCATTTTGTGGTTTAATAAGTTTTAATCGGTTTCATTGATATATTTAACTTCATTAATGTTTATTATGTTAATTTCTAGTGATTTGATTCTTTTGCATGATTTAATTCATTTAATTTTTATTTATTTAATTAAAATTGAAGTTCGAAGTTTGAAATTTGATATTTCTTGAATTACTTAGCAATAATTCATAAAAAAGTTTCTTGAGGTGCATTTTAACCTCAATTTCAATTCCCCAAACTTTCATTTCAATTGGATTAGTGGTTTGAGATTAATTTGAGTTTAATTGATTTTATTTAAAGTCAAATTAAGCTAGATTTTCCCAAAATTAATTGGTGATTTTGGGTTTAATGGATTCTACTCATGGAGCTGAATCCATAGAGCCATCAACTACATTTTTTGGATTTATATTTTTTCTATGATATTTAAAATTTTTAGGCATTTTTAATGATTTTTCAATTAATTAAAATAAGGATTACCATTTTAAAAGGTGACGCCAATGAGGCACCGTTTCCACATGGCGGGCCACATAAAATCCATGTGGCAGCCAAATCCAAATCCATGCCATGCAGGATGAATCCTAACCGTCTGGTCAAACCTTATTTATTCCATGGTTTCCTAAATGGGTTTGATCAAATCATGCAGCTTGATCTCTACGATCAATTCCAAATTGAAGGAATGAAGGGTGAAGATCACTTCCCATTCATCTCCGGTGAGAGGCGGATTCTATCCATCAAATTTGATGGATTTCCAATGATCTGAGGCTTATTTTGATTATAAAACAATCATGGATTGATTTGCAATCAATCTATATGGTTTGATCCTCATGGAGATCAAATTTCCTTCATAATGGACTAATAAATTTTGCTAAAGAGGTCAGTTCTAAGGCATACCTCAATTCTAATGATTTTGGCATTAGGATAAACTTGAGCACCTTTGCCTACAAGGGACAAAGCATTGGATGTGATTTGGTGGCTTGCATTCTTGCCGAATGCCTTAGAGACCAATGTGCGAACATTTTTCATTGGGTTTGATCATTCTCTGGTTTACTACTGGAGGCGAGCCTTAGTGAAGATTCATTTGAGGTCACCTCAACCTCTAGAATGTGTTAGAACATTCAATTTGAGGTGAAACACTCCCCCTAGGTTTTTTTCCATTAAAGGCAAAATGGTGGTCACCATATTTGGCTGAATTCTAGCTTGCCGGCGACGAAGGGTCCCGAGAATGGTCCTATTCTTCTTCTCTTCATCTTATGAATGATTTGAAATAAAAAGAAGGGGAAAAAAGGGTCTCTGGCCATAGGTGTTTCAGCTAGCGGGTGGTTTTTGTCCCCCGTGGTCTTCTGAGTGTGTTTGGATAAGAAAATGGAGGGGAGAAAGGCATCTCCTCCCCTTTCCTCCCTTGGCCAAGAGCATGGCCTCCATGGCCTTTCTTTTGTTATATTCTTTTACCTCTTTGAGGAGGCCAAGTCCTCTTTGATTTCATCTTTTTGGAGGCCCTCAAGTAATTGGAAAGAAGCTAAATTACTTTGAGCCAAGAGGTGGATGATTTATGGAGGACGGGAAATGAAACTTGAATTCCTTTCATGGATTCCAAGTCTTCTCCTCTTATAATTCCACCCCTTTGATTTTTTTTAATATTTTATTATTTTTTTGGCATCATCACCAAAGCCCTTTAGGTTAGTGTTTGGCTGCCCAATTCAAACCCAAGGCGAGTTTGAAGTTAAATCCAAATCCATTTGAATTGGATTGAACATCTAAACCCAAATCAAGCATTTGGATTCAAAGTGTTTTTAATTTTGATTTCATTCATTTAACTTTGGATTTAATCATCTTTAATTGATGATTTATTATGTTTTAATTTGATTAATTCATTTAGGATTTGAATTATTTTGGATTTCCTTTCACCTTAACCCACTTAAGCACAGATGGGTTAAGCTTGATTCTAATTGGGTTCAAATGGCCATTTAACACAATTTTATTTTGTTGGGACTCCAATCATGTTTGATCACATATGTCAGATGATTTGAAGTGGTTAAATTTCATTTTATTTTAATTTAAACCCATTTGACCCAAATTGGTCTTAATGGGTTAAGCATGGGTTCATTTAGGTCAAATGATCAAATTGGACCCAATGATGGGTTGGATTATATTTGATTATCATTTCTAAATAATTTTGAGCAATCCAATTGAGTTTATTTTAATTTAATTTGGGTTTGAACCAAATAAGACCCGTTTAGGTTCATTTAGACTAAATGGTATAATTAACCTAAGTAAGGCTAAAATAATTTTAAATTTTGTTAAATTCATGATTAAACATGTTTATTTTATTATTTGGATCATTTGGAATGATTTCATTTGGTCAAATTTTGGTGGGTTGACCTTTGACTTGATGGGATCCACTAAGTTAAACCTATGTCAAATGGGTTAACTAGATTTAGCTTTGATTTGGATTTTGATTCAGTCATTTGATATAATTTGAATTCATTTTGGTTTATTTGGATTTTATTTGATTTAATTCAAGCTTGGAATTTGGATTAAGTCCACTTAAGCCCATTAGGTTAGATCAAACCCATGGAGGATGCACTTGGTCACTAGATGTAGTGTCCTAAGCAGTTTAATTAGGAGGTTCCTAATCAAGGATTAGGTATCCTAATTATTAATTTCAACAGTGATATTAATTTCATCCAAAAATGAGGTCAATAATACCTAGAATAAATAACAAATACACTTGGGATATTTTAGACCCATAAGCCTCTCTTCTGTCATTAGCAAAATTATTAGTAAAATCATCTATAATTGGCTTCAACCACATCTTCCGGATCTCATCCATAAAAACCAAGCTGCATTTGTCAAAAGGAGGAACATAACTAAAAATATATTACTTTAGCAAGATTTAATGCAAGACATGGACTTGAAATGTATAGGAGGGAATAATGGTTATCAAACTAGACATAAAGATGGCCTTTGATACACTAAATTGGAACTTCATTTTGGCATCCATGAAAGCAAGAGGTTTTTAAAATGATTTATGTTCCTTGACTAAGAGGCTTCTCTCTAACAACTATTACTCAATTCTCATTAATGGGAAGACCCATTGTTTCTTCCAAGCATTTAGAGGCATCATGCAAGCGGACCCTTTTTCCCCTTCCCTCTTTATACTAACCTTTGACTACGTAGGTTACTTGAATTCAATCATACTTCCAATAGATCTCTTCAATATAAAACTAGAAGAAGGATAAACTTGTCTCATTTGTCCTTTTCTGATGATGTATTAGTGTTTTGCAATGGATGAAAAAAATTCCATTAGGATAATTATAAATTTGCTCAACACATTTGAAATCATTTTGGGCTTGACTTTCAACAAAGCTTAATGTTTGTTCATCTTAGGTAAGCATTGCAATACCAATCAAAAATAGATTACTAATTTTATTAGTTTCACTCATTCTCATACTCCTCGACTCAAATATTAGTTTCACTCATTCCTCTTTATTTAAGCTAGATAATGCTGATGCCCAAAATGGTACAAATCCAAATTTAGTGTATATTCAATAAATTCCTTTGGAGTGGGCAAAGAGATTCCCTTCGCTAGGTTAGTTGGAATGAATTATGTAAACCAAAATAAGATGGTGGTTTGGAACTCCAAGCTCTTGCGATTCTATTCAAATCATCCAAATGAAACTCTGGATCAAATTTAGAAAAAATGATTCACCCTGAGCTTAAATCCTATTCAATAATTACTGATGTAAACTCCGCCCAACAAAGGTGTAGCCAAAAGCAACTGATTCCTAGCAATGACAAAAATAATTGCATTATTGAGAGGTCACTAAAAATTTGATCTTTTGGCACCTATGACAAGGTAATTGTTGACCTCATTTTTAGAATGAGCTCTCAACCCCTCCATCCTAGGCATATGACTCCTCTTAGACTTTAAGAGTTTCTTAGTCTTATGACACATCTAGTGATTAGGTGGACACTCAACCTAGCCTTAGAGACTTACAAGAGGTAGCCATAGGAATAGGGCATGCCTTAGGGGGTGTTAGGAGAATTTGTCTACCTTTAGCTTGAACCATTCCTCACTTTCCTTCCTTTAAGTCAAACTCCAAATCAATTCTATTTGATTTTCTCTAAGATCAAATCAAAATCCATGATTGAAATTCATGATTGAAATCTATGATTGAAACCCATAATCAAAATCCATAAAAATTCTTAACTCCAAAATTCTCCTAAGTCCTTAATCTCCTCCATCAGGACTTGTCCTAAATCATGATCAAAACTAATTCAAATCCTTGAGATTTTCTCATAATTCATTTATATTCTCATTTATATTCACATATATAAATGAAATATAAATTCAAACCAATCAAATTAAACTCAAAATTCCAAATCAATTCATAAAATCTTTCTTAAGTCCTTAATCTTCCATTAATGGACTTAGCCTAAATCATGATCAAATCAATTCAAATTCATGGGATTCTCTCATAACTCATTAATATTCTCATTTGTATTCACTTATATAAATGAAATATAAATTCAGATCAGTCAAATAAAATCATGAAATTAAATTCTAAATATAAAATCTTTCTTAAGTCCTTAATCTTCCATTAATGGACTTAGCCTAAATCATGATCAAACCAATTCCAACTCATGGGATTTTCTCAAAACTCATTTATATTCTCATTTATATTCACATATATAAATGAAATGTAAATACAAATCAATCAAATAAAATCCTCAAATTAAATTCCAAAGCTAAAATCTTTCTTAAGTCATTAATTTTCCCTTAAAGACTTAACCTAAATCATGATCAAATCAATTCAAATTCATGGGATTCTCTCATAATTCATTTATATTCTCATTTATACTCACATATATAAATGAAATAATTGACTTAGCATAAATCATGATCAAACTAATTCCAACTCATGGGATTTTCTCAAAACTCATTTATATTCTCATTTATATTCACATATATAAATGAAATATAAATACAAATCAATCAAATTAAATCCTCAAATTAAATTCCAAATCTAAAATCTTTCTTAAGTCCTTAATTTTCCCTTAAAGACTTAACCTACATCATGATCAAATCAATTCAAATTCATGGGATTTTCTCATAATTCATTTATATCCTCATTTATATTCACATATATAAATGAAATATATATAAATATAAATCAAATCAAATTCAAAATTCAAACTCCAAACTTCGAATTTTTCTAAGTGCTTTAAATCCTTCTTAATGGACTTAGCCTAAATCATGATTAAACCACTTCAAATCCTTGAAATTTTCTCATGATCCATTTATATTCACATATATAAATGAAATATAAATTCAAACAATCAAAATCAATTAAAAAAATCAAACTCAAATCCATTCAAAATCTAACTTAAGCCTTTCAAGTCAAAATCTTGAACTTAGCCAAATCAATTTCAAATCAAGCCAAACCCTTGATTTTTCTTCATGATTCAATCAACCCTATAATCAGGAATCCATATATAAATACAAACTTCAATCACTAAATCAAAATCCAATTCAAAAATCAAAGCCAAAATCCTTTCATGATTCACCCTTTGAATATGAAATTGTCAAATGGATCAAAATCCATTTGACTTCAAAACACTTGCAAATGGATTTATATTTCAATCATACGTCCATATACAAGTTCAACCAAGCTCAAATCAAGCTTTGACCAAAATTAAAGCATTTGACCCAAACTTCTTGACCTAAAGTAAAGTACCTTATGAGCCAAATTCTAATTCTAACTAAATTGGATTGAACCAAACTCATCTATGCCTCTCATCATGATCAACAATCATCATGGGATGATCAATCAATCAAATCGTGTCAAACCAAATCAACTCTTAGCTCAAAATGAAACCTAACATAGCCAACATCCACTATAGGCCAAATTGATTAAAATCATTTATCTAAGATCACTCATGACCTATGTTTGAGCTTGACCAAGCCAACATTTAAGCTAACCTAATTGGTTACACCCAAGTTGACCCAACTTGACCTAAAAAGTTAAAATGTGTCAAAACTCGATCTAATCCAAATTGATTCAAACCAATGGGTCAAGTTCATTCCAAATCACTTGTGGAACTTGACCAAAGCCTTAATTGGCCAACTAGACCTAACCTAGCCCAATTGACCTTAGACTTAACTTGACCTAAAGGGTTCATGTTGAGCCAAATTTGAACAAAACCAAAGTTGATTGGAAACAAAGATACCAATCCACTCCTTATGACTAACCAAACCTAAACCTACCCTTGACCTACCTCAAATAGGTCAAATGGGTTAAATAGGTCAACTTGACCCATTTGACCTAAATGAAGTCATATGAGCCAAATTCAAAACTATACCAAATTGAACCAAACCAAAGCCACCAAAACATTTCAAATGGTCATATGAACTTAACCCTTGGTTGACCCAATTTGACCAATTGGTCAACTTGATTAGTTGACCCATTTTAACCTAAATGGGTCAACATGAGCCAAACCTTATCAAATGAATTCTAAATCTCATGAAACTTGGCCAAACCTAGTTTCTCCACATACCCAACATATCCAAATTAAAAAATCAGCAAAATGACCATTCTACCATAGAACAAATTATGGACTAATCCATGGGTAATTTGGTCATGCCCTCTTCAAATCCACTTGAGGCCTTCCTAATAGCTCAAGGGGACCTAATGAAGAGTGGTGCACCCAACCCAATGAGTTTGGGTCAACCCAATTGGCCCCAAGGCCAAACCCGGCCCCATGGATCAAATTGGCTCATTCCAAATCCCTCTTCCACTCAATTTGATGCACATAGGAGGTTGGCAATCCACTCAAGGCCTCAAACTGACCATGTGTAAAGAGCTAACTAATCAAATAAACTCTCCATTGTGATTAATTAGATCAAAATGGAAAGATAGCTTGCGGCCGTCCGATCCTTCAAGGGGGAGATATACTCCCCCTAATTCAATTCAAATCAATCATTCCTCAACTTGATCAAGCCCTAAAGAGTGTTAGGAAAGATCAGAGTGCCTTCTTAAGCATTCTAAGAAGGATTTGAATTTGAGATTTCTCAGTTTTCTCCATTAGAAAATAAGGGAGCTCACTTGAACTTCCAACTTTCTCCACACTAAAAATCACTCCAATTCCTCTTGCATACTTCCTCTATGGATCAATCCGAGCACACTCAAGCATCCACTTGAGTTCCCACAGCAAGGAGAGAAGCAATTGGATCAAAGCCGCAAGGGAATTCAAGTGGTGTTGGCCTATAGAACAATCCACTTAACCCCAAGGCCTAAGAATTTTAGCAAGGCTTTGCCTCCATTAGACAAAGCTACCTCATCGATCTTGAGCATTGGTGATCACCTCCGATGAGGTATAGAATTTTCTGACCACCTAGTAGAGGAGGTGCTAGAATTTTATGAAAGGAATTTTTAATTCATGCAAATCCCATCATTAGATGTGTTCCTTATTTCCTTTAGATGGTGTGGGTAAAGTTTTATTTCAATCCAAGCTCAATCAAGCTTGGATATTCCCCTATATCATGGATGGTCTCTATTGAGCCTAGGGGAAGAATTGGGGAGATCTTGGCTGTCCATCCATGCATTTTGGATGGATGGTTGAAATTATTCCCATGTTTAGAAATTCTTTTATCCCTTTAAAAATCATGGGGAGATCTCTAGTCGTCCAATCTTTGATCGGACGGTAAAGATCAAAATGCATCCCGTCACCATGCCGCCACTTGATGGGATGTTTAAGAAGTGGGCTCATGACACAACGCGTGTAAAGCGAGCTGACCGTCACCACCATGCATCGCGCTATGAGCTAAAGGATTAGTTAAGGATTTTAATTAATGCTAATTATTCTATTGATCTTCTAAAATCCATATCTCTCTCAATAAAAGTAAAAAAAATATGAGGTAAAATCCTATGAAAAGATAATTCAACCTAAAATATTTTAAAAATAATTTCAATAAGTTTTAAATTATTCTTTTCTCTAATTTTAGGTTTTATTGGAAATTTTATTTTACTAATTACCTTTTAATTAAGCCTTTGATTAATTCCAAACTTCTTGGGTATGTTTTAAGAGACGACATCTATCTCCCCTAATTTTTTGAGATTTATTGAAGGCTTAATTGGGGGAGTTTCAAATGAATTTTTTAATTACCCTCCTTATGTAATTAAGAATAATTAAGGCAAGATTAGTTGTTTTAATCTATTATTAGAGTTGATTAAGGTTAGATCTAGTAGATAGGAGGTTCATAGTATAATTTTGGGGGCATTTTCCCTAAGTTATTCACTAAACCCCTTTTTCTTCCCTTAATCCTCTCTAAAGGGTTAATTCATTAATTATCCCCTTAATTAATTTCTAAAAATTCCAAAAACTTTGAGAACTTAATTAATCTACCTTGGGTAGACACTTAGGTATCTTAGAGCTTAAGTTTAATTAAGAAAATCAAAACCCAATTCATATGTGTGAAGGGGTGTTTTAAATTAGTTAAGCTAAACCAACCCCTTAGTTTACTAACTTGTGAGCCAAATTGCATTAGGCTTTTTTTATTAGTGTATTACAAGTTTAAATTCCTTGTGATTTTATGTCATCTAATTGGCTCATTATTTAGTTAACTATGTTAAGGTGGTGTAGGTAAGGGTTAATTAATTTGCTTAATTGATACCTTAACCTAAATAATATATAAAAATGAATCTAATTATCTAAAAATTAAACAAAAATATCAAACACATGTGGGAATGGGTTAGGAATAACAAACTCAACTCACCTTTTTAAAATTAAATCAAGCTTAAAACTAAACAAAAA
Source organism: Cymbidium sinense (assembly GCA_021442155.1). NCBI lineage: Eukaryota > Viridiplantae > Streptophyta > Magnoliopsida > Asparagales > Orchidaceae > Cymbidium > Cymbidium sinense. The sequence goes on along the minus strand of CM038225.1, from coordinate 11,625,431 downwards.
TCACATTGCATACACTAGGATTTATTTTAAACTTTCCTATTTCATAAGACTGTCTTTAGGATTTAAGTTAAGTGAATGTGTTTATATGCGTTCATTACTTTGATTCTTTCCCCAACATGCTAAATTTGTATGTCATGTGGTTTCATGCATTCATATTTTTCAAATTCAAATTTAAAAATGAAATTGTTTACTTTATGTCAAATTTGCATGTGTTGGCTAAAGTAGAAATATGAGTGGCTATTATCACTACTAAATATAAATTATTTGCAAAATATATAAATCAATTAACAAACCTGAAAGTGTGCTACTTATATTTTAATTATAAGCTTGCATGTGAAGAATATAAGGGTGTGCTTAGTATAGGTTTCTCTTCTCTTTTATGTTTGTATAATTTTGAATAGGAGTCGATAAGATGCATGGTTCATTTGAAAAGAACCTAACACATACCTAATTCCATATCTTATTTATTCCTATTCTATCACTTAAGAAGGGTGGTTACCTATGTTTGCACACATAAATTGCATAAATAAAATGAATTGATTCATACAACTTTTGCATCCTTTCTTTCTAATTTATTTCTTTTGTACATATGTTTGTATTTAAAGAAAGTGGTATATTAGTCTGGACAAACCTAAGGTTGTGAGGCTTTAAGTAGACCTAAGTAGGTCTTGTACCTTACACTCTTAACAATGGTCAGTACTGCCTTTTTTTTTTTACTTTCATGTGTGTATATGAAAAATTAGATAAAGAAACTCTTTTCCACTTAAGAAAATCATGCATATTAAACTTCCAAATTTTCTTAAATGGATTACTTAGCATGCATCATAAAGTGTGTTAAATATTCTTATTTGTATGTATAGATATGCTTAGGATTCATTCATGTGCATGTTATACATGTTGGGAAAGAAATAAATTAATGTGTATTATGTGAATTTGATTCATTTTATTTAATCTTAAAATGCCTTTCTGTTTGAATAAGTTTGTTTTTAGTTCATCTAAATTTAGGATTAATTAAAACACTTAATCAAAACATTCACTAAACAAAACTAAAATGTGAATCCACTTTAGAAATTACTTAGGATAGGGAAGGAAAGAGAAGCTCTCTTCTCGTTCCCTCTCTTTATAACTTAGTAATTAATTGTAGGGTTCACTTGAACTTAATCAAAACATGAAATAAAATCAACCCAAAATAATTAAACAACTTAAATAAAACCCTCCTCTAAGTTGAACATATTTTCACACTTAGAAAATTCTAACTTAAAGTTATAGCTAAGCATACCACACAAACCTTCAAAGCACACACATTAGCCTAAGTCACCACTTCTAGCTTTAGGTTAGGGTGGTGCATGGTTTAATGTTTTGTTTTGTTTTGTAATATATGTTTTAGACTAGATGTTAGGGTGTATGCTAGTAGAATGAATGATAGGATGCTCTACTTTAATCATTATTTTTTACAGGGGATTGTGCTTAAGGGGTGTTATCATAAATAAAAATTTAAATACTTTTTCTTCCAGGTGCTTTATACCCCTAAGCATAATCCAATAGGCCAGCTAGACTTAGTCACCCATGTGTGGGGTGATAAGTCCAATATACATGCTTGGGATATGTGTGCTTTATTTTAGCTAATCTCTATTTTGCAAGTGCTAGTTAGATTTCCATTCTTTTCCTTTTCATGTAAATTTGTGTAATTAAGATTTTGGAATGATTGTTATGGGGATTAGGATGAGCATTGGTCATAAAATCTTATCTTATGTACCATGTGAAGCATTGGAGCATCTACCTTCCAACCATCCAAAAGAAGGAACCAAAGAAGAAAGAAGAAAAGAAAGAAGAAAGAAGAAAGAAGAATAAAGATTGAAGACCCCCATAATAATGAATTTAATTCATTTGTAATCCAGGTAGTATAAGGGTAGAGCTCGGCTACCCAATTAGATATTTTTAGGTTTGTGCGGTAGTGCCCGACCACAACATCCTTTTTTTCTTTTTATGATTAGCTTTATAAATTGATTGATGATTTGTTTAGCTTGTGCAATAAGTGGCATGTTTTTCCTAGTTCCTTCCTTGATTTATGTATGGCCTGGATGTGGATTAGACTCTTTAGGGAAAAATAAATCTTTTACCCAACTTAACAACTCAAATTAAAAATAGAGAACTCATAACCTAATCTAAAGCTTAAGTTTAAAATCAAGATAAAAGAATTAGCAACCCTTTAGCTAGATGAGTATTTCTCTTGCAATATCATGCACAAATGCATCTTATTTTACTCTTGATTGGAGGGCTTCCACCTTTGCCAGAGAAACTTGGCTTGAGCTTTGAGAGCCATGGTGGAAACACACCTTATCCCTTCATGTTGATTTTGGCCAATAACTTTACATCTCATGCATTAGGCATATGAATCCTATTAGCTTGAGTCAAAATAATTGTCCAAAAATAAAAATATAAAAAATGAAATTTGAATTGCATTAGATTTAGGTCATTTGAAGCATGTCCCTACATGATCTAGTCTCTTTAGGGAGTGAGTTTAAGGACTTAGTCTATTTCTAAATAAATAATAGCCTAGCTATCTTGCATAAGCATAAAGACTGCCTTCATGTATTTAAAAGTGTAGAGGAGGGGCGGCCACCCCCAAAATTGTAAGTCCAAGTTGTCGGGTGGTTTGTCCTCTCTTGGGGAGGCAAATCGATTACCCATTTTCACCTTAGATTTAGGCTGTGCATTTGGCCCTCGCCAAAGCTCATTAGATTTAGGTTCTGAGGTTGCTTCTCCACTTTGTGGGCCATAAGCTTAAATCCTCACCTCTTAGGAATTTTCTTAATCTTGTATTAAGAAATCATAAGTCCTAAATTTCTAGTGTAAAATGCAACTCAAAAAAACTAAATCAACTTTAAAAAAATATAAAGCCCAACCATAGGATAGTTTGAGATGCTCGCTAGATTTCCTAGCATCGTGGGCTTCTCCTACTTATCTTCCATTTTGGCTTCAATAAAAACTCCCACCTCTTTGATCAATCTCATTTGATCTTCAAAAATGACCTAATCAATTAATAGTCCTTCCCTATTGAAATCTTTGATGACAATGATCATTTATCTTAATCGAGAGTTTTCTTAAGGAATCACCATTCCTTAGGTTGTAATTAACTATTGGGATTTACCCCTGTAGGGAACTTAATGAACCCAGTTTAAAATAAACCATGTTTTACTTTTCCATATAAAGTAGGGGAGGAATCTCTAGTACATATGCAGACCCATCGTCCTTAAGAGTCCTTATTGAAGTGATTAGGTCCATTAAAGGGTAGTGACTTCTATCTTTCAAGATAGTATACTATTCCTTAATGACGTACTCGATCACCTGAATGAGTACATCTACGAATCTGCTGAAAAGATGAATTTCTATATGCTTGCCTCTTTCATTTCTCCCAACAAATTTGTAGGTGACTCCCCATATTAGAAAATTTTCTCCACATTAACTTAAGCTTTAATAATAATCACTAGTTTCCTGAAGGCCTAATGACCAACTACACTATACAAATTATTTTAAACAAAGCTGTTGTTTCTGATTTCTGGTGGATCACCCTTAAGCTCAGTCAATATCTTCAATTCATAATGAAAGATGTTATTAATACTCCTCCATCTATATAGCATAAGAATAAATTGATCTTGGAAACTTCCAACTAAAAGCTTTATTTATCTAAGATCATGCGTAAGAATAAATTGATCTTGGAAACTTCCAACTAAAAGCTTTATTTATCTAAGATCATGTCAGAACATATCTTGACCATCAAAATGTAATAGCTGGCTTCCCTCCTTTTGGTGCACTATAATTAAACCAATATCTTTTTTTTGCTAGAGACTTTAGCATAAATTGATCCCCACTAATGATATCTAGAAGCTCAAAGGATTCAAAATCCCATCCAGTTATCACTTGTGTCATAATGAGGAAGAAAGCCTTAACCATGTGTTTATCCTTTATCCCATTTCTAAACAAATTTAGGATGCAATGTCTTCAATGATACAAGATGAAAAGTCATCAAATGAATCCATATCTAGCTAATTCAAACCGGCACTCTACTCCAACTCATAAAGGCATAAATACCTCTACTCATATTATTCCTTCAATCATCTTTTGGTTTATTTGGATGGCAACAAATTCTTTAAGAATAATGATGAAAGGGTGAATGTTCAGGATATACTCATCCAGATTAAAAATCATTTGAACAAACTAAGAGCTACTAATTTATTCTAAGACTCGATAACATCAACCTATACCAAAAGGTCCAACACATCATTCATTAGATGGATTAAACAAACTAATGATTGCATCAAAATTAACATTGATGGAAGTTACAAATATGACTCCACCACTAGCCTTGGGCATGTTTTTAAACAACAATGGCCACAACATTTTCTTATTTTTTATCTCATGTTACGCATCAAATGCACTTCAAACTTAAGCAATGGCTTGTCTTATGGCTTTGAGGATTGCAGCTTCCATATTAATCAGGAATATTTGGATTTAGACTCACTCACTTCTTCTTTGTAACTTAGTTGCTAATGGAGATAGCTGACGGTTCATCATCTACATGTTTATCTTGATGTCCTGCCTCACTCTTCCCATAACATATTCCTCTCTTCCATGACATCTTACATTGCTTTTCCACCTCATATGTTTCCTCTGGGTAGATGATTGGCTGCACAAACCAAACACAATGGTAAGCTATGAGCAACACTCAAGGTTATTTGAGTTGAATTTAGATTTAAGTACTTTAGATTATTCCATTATATTTTTTCTTTGGTTTTAAATTTATTTTGGTAAATTCATTTATTAATTAGATTTATATTTAAGTTATAATTGTGCTTAATTACTTATGAGAAAGCTTAAAAGGTGATTGATCCAAGGGATTATTAATTAATTTAATCAAAGCAAATTTGATCCATTTGATTAAAGATAAATTAAATTGGATCTTTAAGCTCAATTAGTCACTTTGGGATTTAAATTAGGACTTAATTGTGTTTGTTTCATGATTTATAATGTTTTAAATTGATTGATGTTCTTGAATTTTAAATTGATTTTGATTTTATTTTAACTTGACCCATTTTGACTTAAATGGGTTAAGTTGAGTTCAATTAAGTCAAATGATCCATTTCACTCAATTAACCTATGTTTGGACTCCAACCATGTTTAATCACATGTGTGGAATGACTTGGAGTGATTATTTTCATTTGAATTGAAATTGGTTTTAATTTTGAATGATTTTACCCTAAATTGGGTTTTAATGGGTTAAGTTGGATTCATTTAGGTCAAATGACCAAATTGGTCAAATTAGACCTAATGATTAGTTGAATTGTGTTTAATAACAATTTTGAACAATCAATTTAAATTGGTTTCAATTTAATTTGAATTTGAATTTAATAAGGATCATTTAGGCTCATTTAGACCAAGTGGTCTAATTAGCCCATTTTAGGCCTGATTGGTTTTAGATTTATTTGATTCATGTTTAAACATGTTTATTTTAATAGTTAGAGCCTTTAGAATAATTTCATTTGATCAAATTTTAGTGGGTTGATGTTTGAACTGGTGGGACCCACCTAAGTCAACTCCATGTCAATGGGTTAACCATCTTTGACTTTCATTTAGCTTTAGTTTTCATTTATTTGAATTGATTTGAATTTATTTTGATTTATTTATATTTCCTTGAATTTAATTAATTTTGAGCTTAAATAGGGTAATTAGGTTAACCACTTTAATCACCTTACTCTAAACTCAAATGGATTCAAATTTCAAGTGGAATGTATTTGATTTAATTCTTTGTTTATATTTAAGTTTTGGGTTCAGTCCACCAAATCCATTTTGGTTAGATTAAACCAAAGAAGGATGCATTAGATCACTAAAATGTAGTGTCCTAAGTGTCTAATCATGAGGCTCCAAATCAAAGATTAGGTGTCCTAATTTCTTATTTTAGAATTGATGTTAACCTCATCCAAAAATGAGATCAACAAGCCTCAATGGGAGTAGACTCTTCTTCACCCTCCTCGTGTTCACCCTCATCTAAGAATTGAATCATAGTGGGATCGAGTGGAGGGGTGTGGAAGCCTCGTATTATGCAAATAAGTAGGTGAAGTAATTAAAAAATAACAATTTAAAAGAGAAATGTAAAAGCTATGAAGCATAATGACATATGTGTTGACCTTATTTTTTGGATGAGGTTAGCATCATTTTAGAATTTAATAATTAGGAGAACATTACACCTAGTGACCTAGTGCATCCTCCTTGGGTTTGTTTGATCTAACCTAATGGGTTTAGGTAGACTCTGCCCAAATCTTAAACATAAATTAAATCAAACACATTTCACTTGAAACTTGAGTTCATTTGAACTTACATGGTGATTAAGATGATTAACCTAATTACCCCATGTAAGCTCAAAATTAATTAAATCCTAAAGGAATTCAAATAAAATAAAAAAATCTAAATAAATTAAAACAATTGCAAATCAAAGCAACGAATGAAATCAAATCCAAATCAAGGTCCAATAGTGGTCAACCCATTTGTCATGGGTTTGACTTATATGGGTCCCACCAAGTGAAGGATCAAACCACCAAAATTTGACCAAATGAAATTAATCCAAAAAATTTAAATGATAATATATTCATGTTTAAACATGAATTTAAAAGAATATAAATCCAATGAGGCCTTAATTAGGCTAAATAGGTCATTTGACCTAAATGGGCCTAAATGGGCCCTATTGGATTCAAATTCAAATAAAACCAAAATTAACCTAAATTAATTGTATAATATCAATTAGGAATGATTAATAAACATTCAGCCAATCATTAGGCACATTTTTCCCAATATGGATATTTGACCTAAATGAACCCAAACCTAACACATTAAGCCTAAATGTCCCAAATTCAGTTTTAAACCCCATGTAAATGGAATTGAATTATCCAATCCATTCCTAAATGCTTGGATCATCATAATTGAAAATAAAATGCATTGTAATTGATCCAAGCACATCATTTGATTCAGTTAAATTCAACTTAACCCATTTAAGTCCAAATGGGCTATGTTGACTCAAAATCAAATTAAACCCTCATCTAGCATAAGATAATTGAATTTTCAATTATCCAATGGTAAATCAATGATGATTTAAACTCAAACCTAAAATAAATTAATGAAGTGAAACATGAGTAAGCTTGAATAAAATCCAAATAGAATAATTAAACATCAAATGATCCCGAAGCTTGAATCAAACCCATTCAAACCCATCTAAACTAATTCAAACCCATCCTAAGATGGGTTAAGGGTAACTGACACAAGTTTAAGAAACTAAACCAATCCCAACTAAATCCCAAAATAATGGAATATGCTATGGCAAGAAAGGAGAGCATGAAGCAAAAGCTAATTCCCTAATCCCTCATTCTCTTTGTCCATCCACCTCGCACCTCTAAACAAGTGTGAAATAACTGTTTGTCCTTAGAGCTAGCCTCCAAGGATAGCAATCAATCTTACAGATCAAGATAAAGAAGATAAAACCCATATGAGGCTCTTAAATTTTAATGAAAAAACAAGAGTGCATTTGGTGCCCAACCGAGCATTCCAACACCTTCCACGAGTGAAATAAAGTTGAGCGCAGTTATACACTGATCCCCTCATCACCGAGAGGCTGGAGAATGACCAAGCTCACTGGAAACTATTTATACCTTATTTTATAGGCTAATCCTTAAGGAGTGAATCCAATTCTTCTTTATTACACCCTCATCACATCATTCCAAAGCTATTCGAATAAATCTCACCGTCGGAGATCGTCGTTGATAAGGTATGCCATTATTTAACCCTTTTAAGCTTTTGTTTTGGTCCTTTGTAAAGAAAACTTGATCTCAATGGAGATGAAGCCATATAGATGTGATATTCATGATATCTTGATGGTTTTTGAAGTGAATTCAACTCATTTCAATGGTTGGATTTCATAAATCATCTCGAATTGTCAAACAGCTCTCGACTTCCATCATCATCGAAGGAGGTGAAATCTTCACCGTTCATTCCTTCTATTAGGAATGAACAACCAAGATTTAGCTGGATGAATGTATTAAAACCCCTATAGGAAACTCATGAAAGATCCAAGCCATTCGATCTTCAATTAGATGGCCCGAAAAGAAACCATGTGCATCGCCATTTTAACGCAGGATCCACATTGATCCTGTGGATAAATGGTGTGGTGCCAGATCGGCACCACGTGGCAACGACATGGTTAAAGACGAAAATCAAAAATTTTGATTTAAAAATTATAAAATAAATAATAGAAACTATAAAAAATATACTAAACTAATTATTAAGTCAAAAATTTTAAATAAAAGCTCTATGGATTTATCTCAGTGAGAGGAATCCATTAAAATTAAAATCTCTAAATTTTGTGGAGTAATTTTTGATTGAATTGGGCTTAAATGAAAATTTTTCAAGGTTAAATTAATCTTAATCCCTCAATCCTAATGATTTGAAACTCTGAGGAGCTAACATTGATGTTAAAATATACCTAAGAGAAAATTTCTTTATTATAAAGTAAATCAATAGATAATGAATTTTTAATCTTAAAACCTAATTTTAATGAAATAAATAAATATTAATTAAATGAAATTATGAAAAATCATTGACATAACTTAAATCATCATAACACACCCTAATAAATTTAAAAACAACATTGAAACTTCCTGAAACTTAATAAAACATAGAATTGCCAAATTTAATGAATAATTAAATTAATTAATTCAAATAATCAACTTGAACTTAAACAAAATTAATGTAAATCAACAAAAATTCCAAAAATTATGAATAAACCCACTATGGAAACATCTTCTCGAGAGGAATCTAGGAAAAATAAAACCCTTAAAGGATTTTTTTTTGTAAATTAAGCTTAATTTAAGTTTTAATAAAATAATTAAAATTTTAATTAAACCCAAATTACACATCTGATCAAAGTGAAATTTTAGAGAAATCAAATTGACAAAGAACCCCACTTGCACTAAAAATTTAATACCCAATTAACTTCTAGATTAGGAAATATTGAATTTCCAATTCTTTAGGTCAATATAAGTGAAATAAGAAATCATAAAAAGTATAAAATTTTATAAGATTTATAAAATAAATTTAAAAATTATAAAATATATCAAAACACTTGAAGAAAACTTCCAAAAAATCTGAAAACAAAGAGACTTAATTAAACATAAGCTTGGATTTAATATTAAAGATAATTAAAAATATTCTAAAATTCATTTAAACTTTAAAGTTAATAATTTAATAATTGATCATAAACTCACTAATAAACTAAAATGTAAAATTTATTAATCTTTGAACTTATGACCTATTAAGGCCATTTAATCTAAAAGGACAAAGAAAATATAAATATAAATAAACTTAATAAGGATGAATTGATCAAACATAAATTACATAAGCATTAAAATAACTTAGAATAGGTTAATATACAAGAAAATATTTTCTTAGACTTCTTAGATCAAAATAGTAATCACACTAAATCAAATTATAAGAAAAACCTTTCTAAGATAATGAAGATATTATTTCCTTAAAAGATAATTGTTGCTAATTGAATCTTTTCACTTAAACTCATAATACATAAATGTTAATAAAATTATAACTTGAAATGAATCATTTTAATTTAAACTCATTAACTAATATAAATATATTAATGAAATAAATAAATGGAAATAAATGAAATTAAGATAAAACTTAAGCATACCAATTGAAACATAAACATAGAAGAAACATTAATCAACAAATCAAGCTAATCTAAAACCAAAATTAAATGGATAAGGAAATAAAAATGTAAGCTAAAATAAATTATAATAATATAAATATTATTATAATAAATAAATCTAATTAATCTAAGTTAAATGAATAATACAAATCAAATAAATGAAATGAATCTAATCAAATGAATGAATAAAATCAAAATATAAAACTCAAACTATAATAACAAATGAATTAAATTAAAGTATAATAACATAAATAAAGCTTAGTTGAACTTAATTGTTGAAGCATACTTTAAAGCAACAAAACCAAATTAAAATGTGATCAATCAAATAAAAGAAAAAACAAATGGATGAAGATTAGAATTAAAAAAAATTAGGTCATTCATTGAATTAAACATAAATTAAATTAAATCATCTAAATAAATTTAAAAAAGGATTAATTAAGATACTTAGGATCTTAGTTGAAACCTTCATCTTAGGGTGAAGGCTTCATTCTATTAGGATTTAGGATGTTGAATAAAATGGTTTCAACCCAAAATAGAACTTATTATATTCATCATTCTTAAAAACTTAATTTTGCCTTAACATAAAATGCACCTAAAATGAAAATCAAATTGCAAATCATTAAATCACTTAAATGGAAACCACCCGTGGTAAATTAAACTAATTTAAAAACTAAAAGAAGTTAAAAGAATAAAAATACAAATTTTCATAATTAGAAACCTATGGTATATAGTTTGGACACCCAAGGTGATAGGGCTACTGGTCTGAAGGAGGTCTTGATACCATGACTCTGTTCTATAACAATAGCATGTACTTATGAAGTGAAGTTATGAAAACTAAAAGCTTACAAATCAAATGAAATTTAAAATTAGAAACCTTAATCGAAACTTGAATCTAAAAAAGCATAGCAAAGTTTTGTCACACAAACCCAATTCCTTCACACACTAGATTATTAGGTCACGGACCCTAGACATAGGTTAGTTTGATCTGTGATATTCTATGATATTTTGTGATGTGATGTGATATACTTTTTCTTATTTTATGGTGTATTATTTTAGACAAGATGGTATGATGTTTCTTTTAGAACTAATGTTATCTTCTACAAGGGTTATGCTAAAAAGGACTACTATAATAAATTATATATAAATGTTATTTTCTTGCATTTATGCTTAAATCCCTAAGAATAACCTAATAAAAAAGGTGGGCTTGGCAAGTAACTAATGCTAAGCCTATATGTTTGTAAATATATAATTACTACTGTGTTGTTTTTATTTTCTAGATGTTTATTTTGCAGGGCTTTGGATTTATTTTTGAATTTTAAAATATAATTTGAGCTTAGAATTAGGTTAGGATATATGTGGTTGGGAATACAAGGAGCTGGCCCTACTAGCTAAAAGGTACAGATGCCTCTTGTAGCACAAATGAAGGTCCCTGTAGATTTAAACTTGTAGTTCTAGGCTATGTTGTATAAGAGCAGAGCTCGCTACCCATTTTCTCATTCTTCTAGGGTGTATAGTGGTACCCGACCACATTGGCCTATTCTTTAATTTAAATTGGCTTAATTTACTTTAGGTGCACAATAAAATCAACCTACTTTTCTATTTTTCTTTCTGTTATGCTTTTGTGATGAATGCTTGGACGTTAGGCTCCTTTGAAAACTAAATTTTATATTTAATTTAAATCTAAATAATTGAAATAAAAATAGAGAAACTCAAAACTTTATAGATAAATTAAAGCCCTAGAAATAACTTAAAATTAACTTGAAATAATTAGCTTTTTTGAACCATGCTATCATATTGTTCTAACTCCATGAATTGGGTATCTCACCTATTACACATAAGGATAATCTGACCTTTGAGGATGACAACCTTCTTGGGGAGGTCTGCCTTCTCTTCTTGATTTGGCCCATGACCACTTCTAATTGCATGCCAATTAGGCATAAAATGCATATCCTAAGACCTTATATGAATTATGAGTCAAAATATATAAAAGCTAAAAAATGTGCATTAGTTAAGTGCATATCATACCCTACATGATCTTAAGTATTAAGGAGTGGGTCTAAGTTCTTAGATTCTTTCTTAAATTCAACAGCCCAACTATCTTGCATACATGAGACTTCAAATCATGGATTTAAAATTTGCTTAAGTGGTGTTAGCTGACAGCCCATCTAAGTAGGCTATAAGTTTAGAAGAGTCAGGGATAGGTTTATTCCCTCAAAGGAGAGAAATGACCAATAATTGTTCACTTCAAAAAGACACATTTAAGGATGCATGCTATCTTTATGGGATAGAAATTAAGGTTGTGCTATATGGTGGATAATTATAAATTTGTTTGCATGATGAACAAATTTATGGTTGTCTTCATATTGTGAACGGACAGATGTTCACATGGTGAATGAATAAAAAGTTGGATCTTACATCCAAAATTAGGTGTGTCCATAAGGATGGACAGATATTGATTTATCACATGGTTAACAAATTATGTGGTGTCCATGTGATGAATGAATAGATGTTCATATGGTGAATGCACAAAAGTTGGGCTTATATCCTTTCTAGAATGCCAAATTAGGGTGTTTGAATGGCAAACGAATAGTAAAACTAGACTTACATCCTTTTGGATTACCATATAGATGAGTTATCCACATATTAGGTAGTAATAGTGCTATTTTTATAACAAACGAATAAAATTTTCAATTTTATTTAAAGTACATAAAATTCTCATTTTAGGACCCCAACACCACGACCCTATGATAGTGGGGTCCATTACTTATATGGCATGACATGAGGGCAAATGAGTTGGAAGCTTAGCGCTACATATGTAGCACCATAATGATAGCATAATTAGTCATTTGATCATTTGAATAGTGCTACAATCCGCCTTTTAATGTTGTAGCAATGCCTTATAACACTATGGCGCTGGTCAAGATTTCTAGCAAACATGCAACGGGTTTAATGGAAAATGACAACCTCATTTTATTGAGCGCCACAGCACTAGGTCAAAGCTATGGCACTATGCTCTTTTCACACATGTCGATTACAAAATTTATTATAATTAAATCTATCTTCTTGATCGCATAGTACCTGATGGGATGGGCTGACCAGCACCTCAGCACTGCATGTGGGCATCATAGTGTTGAGGCTGTGTTCTACAACTCAAGAGGGTAGCACCTCCGTACCAGGTCTGGCCGCCATGGCACTTGGTCCTGATTTATAAATAGAGGACCAGGTTGTTAAATTTTTCATTTAGCGATCTCTCTCTTAAAAATTTTCTTTCTTTTCTAACTCTTTCTACTTTCTAATTTTCACTATTAATCATGCCTCTTAGAAGTAGTGGGAAAGAAGAGGGTACCTAGTGATAATCGACCGAGGAGCAAGAGTTTCCAAGAACATGGAGTATGATGATAGATCATGACAACAACTCATGCATCATCATATCCATGAATAATAAAGCATACATTCGGGGAAAGCTAGTAAGTTATGACAGTAGTGCTATAAATGCATATTAAGATCTCCCTAATATTGAGTATGATCAATATCTCTCCTATTACAATGATCATCTCGATTTTAACGATCATTCTTTTTCATTGTGGAGAAAATGAAAGAGTTCAATGGAAATGATGGGAGGAAAGTATAATCAACTTTCTTACCACCAATATGACAACCACTTCTAAGGCTTGGCATTATTTCATGCTAGGCTTATGTCCTCTGGTAATATTAGTCAGGTTACAAAGGATAGGACTATTTTAAATTTTTTTATTCAAAATGGTTTCTCGATTAATATCAAGAAGGTTATTTTTAATTTTATTTGTAATATGCTGAATGGGAGGACTATTATCAAGTACGACCACCCTTCTTTTATTTATGATTTATGTGTAGCAAAGGTGGTGGGGGGGGGGTTTAGGAATAGATTTAAAGTGGAAGAAAGTTCACATCCTCTCTGATCTAAATCTTGAACTCCCAAGTCCTTGGCCAAACAAGTTTAAGAGATTGGCCACCAGATCTTAGACTAACGAAAGAGGGTGATAAGAGTAATCATAAGTAGGAAATGTTGGAAGGAAAATTTGACCATCATATGGATCAACAACAGATGCAATTCTCCTACATGACCCCATTCAACATTGCACTAGTTAACATGTTTCAAAATTGTAATCTTGTAGATCCTAACTAGGTCTCCTTCCCAAAGGCACCTCAATATGAGCTCCATGTGATTACCCTATCGTTATCAGGCACAGAGGAGGAGGAAGAAGAGGAAGAGAAGGGTGGCGATGAGTACGGATACTAGCTTTTCTTATATTTTTTTCTTCTTCTCTTCTTTATTTTATTTATTTTGTAATTGTAATATTCAAATTTAGCAATAAAATTTCCCCCTTTTTTATAATTATGTATTATGATTATGTATTACTTTCTATTGATGGTCCAGGATAAAATAAATTTCTTAACACTTATAAAAAATTCATATCAAGGTATAACATCATGGTGCAGATATGCTAGCTCTTCGACATTAAAGATAGAATGAGAACTAGATAGGTGAGCACCATGGCGTCATGACATTATTTTGGTCTTGTATAACTCGAGGTTTTGGCATTCCCATAGGCATCTCTCTTCCAAACCTTCGAGCTCTTCTAACCATAACTTAGCGTTCTGTTCCATTGTGATCTTACTACCCACAATTATCTTGAGCAATGGGAGTTTGACCTCTAATGGTAGAATGGGTTGGACCCATACACTAAGGAGAAAGGAGTAGACTGAGTTGGAGTTCAGTAGGTGGTGTGGTAGGCCTAGAAGGCTTCAACTAACTGCACATACCATCGTTTGTTATGATTGACTATCTCCTTAAGTATTTGGATGAGAGTATTATTGAAAGCTTCTGATAAACCATTCACTCTTGAATAACAGATGGTCGAGTATCTCCATTCTATGTTGTGTCTTGTGAAGTTATTATTTTAGTGCTCTTGAATGCAATACCATTATCAAATATAATCTAACAAAGTACTCTGAATCTATATATGATATGGTTCCTGAAAAACTAGAGCACATGCTAAGCTTTGACCTCTCTAAGAGAAATTTCCTCTGCCTATTTGGAAAAGTAGTCGATAACAATTAAGATAAACATATGACCCTTGGAAGGAGGATCAAGGAGGATCACTTGATCCCACCAACTGGCATGGCCAATGTTGGAGAATGGTTGGTGTAGGATCACTCGGTATTTGACATTGATGGCCTAGCTACATCCATGTAATCTGTAATCAGCAACGGTCAGTCATATCTAAGTCTCTTTATCTTGGCTTTCATCATAGGACTAGTTTGGTGAGCTCCACATAATCCTGAATATATCTTAGTCGTGATCTTACGGGCTTTGTACTTGTCTAAACATCGTAACCACAAATAATCAAAGTACTGTCAATATAAGAAACCATCTATGAGGGTGTAGGAAAGTGCCATTTGCTTCATCTGATGTGTTAGGGGCTTCTCTTGAGGTAGTTTTCCTTTATTTAGGCAATCAATGAATGCTTACCTCCAATCTAGCTCTTCTTCCTTTTGGGTAGCAACCTCCCCTTCAAGAGAGTATTTTTTGATAAGTTTAGTATCAATAAAAGGCAAAACTTATCTATTTTGGACATCTATTGATATGAACTCATCTTCCAGACATGTCAACTCCTTGGCAAGCTTGGTTAAAGCATCTGCTATAGCATTTTCTCCTCCGGGATCTTGTAGATGGTCACTTCTAGAATTTGGGCCAACTCTATTGTATACTTATAATAGTGATGGACTCTAGGCTCGAGAACCTTATAGAACCCAGATTTGATTGACCACTAGTTGGGAATCCCCAAAGATGTTGATGTTCTAGATGCTTAGCAAAATGGCTAACTCCAGACCAGTAATCAAAGTCTCATATTCAGCTTCATTGTTGGTGCAAGGATCAGATAAATGGTATAAGAATCTCATCATATCGTGTTCCAGAGTTAGGAGAACTATTCTAACCTGCCTTTCCTGGAGGAGTAGATTGTGGTTCTTCTCCTCTTTGAGAGGAAGCAATGCCATCAAAATATATCTCCCAGCAGTGAATGCTAGTATCCCCTAAGGTCATGATTTGTTCATCTAGGAGATCATCATAAAGCAAAGAGTCAATAGAAAGTGGTGTGCTGCTAACAAATCCATGAGTGCTTGCTCTTTCACTGCACGGACGGGTATGAAAGTGATGTCAAACTGTAACAAAATCATGGACCAATGTTCCAACTGTAGGGATTGTGTCATCCATGTCATGAGATATTATAGTGAATTGATTCTAGAAATCAAGTTAACTTTGTGAGAAAGCATGTAATTTTGTAGCTTCTAAGATGCAAAGATTAAATCTAGGAAATTCTTCTCAATGGGTGGATAATTTGATTAAATAGGAACTAGAAGATGGCTGAGATAGTAGAGTGCATTCTCTTTCCCTTCCTCATTAGATTGGACCAATAAAGCACTGAGAGAGTCATCTAATGCAGTAGTGTAGAGGATCAAAGGCTTTCCCAGGATAAGGGCAACTAGAACTGGTGGCATCATCAAGTAGTTCTTGACACCTTTAAAAGCACGTTGACACTTATCATCCTACTTGAACTTGGTGTCCTTCTTGACAAGTGTTGAAAATGGTTGGCATCTATCTGAAAGATTAGATATAAAGTATCTTAGATATGCCAACCACCATTAGAATGATCTGAGTTGAGTTAGATTTTTAAGGGTGACATTTCTAATATTGTCTTAATCATCTCCAGGTCGATTTCGATTCTACGGTGTCGGACAACAAACCCAAGAAATTTTTCTAAAGCTACTTTGAATGCATACTTCAAGGGATTCATTTTGAGGTTAAATTGTCTCAACCATTTGAAAATTACTTTCAAATCAAATAGATGGTCTTCCTTTTCTTTGCATTTGACCATGAGATCATCAACGCAACATTCAACTAGATGATGAATGAGTTCATTGAAGTTTTGAGTCATGGCCCACTGGTATGTGGCACTGACATTTTTAAGGCTGAAAGGCATGACCTTATAAAATATATTCTAATTGAGGTTCTAAAGGTAGTATTTTTCTCTTCTTCATTTGGTTGTATCCAATTGTGCAATCCATGAAAGAGAAGACTGCATGACATGAGGAATGTCAACCATCATCTCTAGTATGGGTAGTGAAAATTCATCTATTAGACATGCTTAATTTAGATCCCTAAAATTGATGCATATATGAATTTAACCATTCTTTCTCTTAATTGGGATGACACTAGCCAACCAGGTGGGGTACTTTCCTTTAGGATGAAACTAACATCGATCAATTTCTTAACTTTAGAAATGGCCTGTTGTTTAATGTCTAATCACATGTGTCTATGAGTTTTCTTGATAGGGTTAGCATCAGGCTATATTGCTTATTTATGAACTGTTATATTAAGAGCCAATCTAGGCATCTCTTCATAACTCCATGCAAAGTAATCCTTAAACTCAGTAAGTAGCCTAATTAAGTCATTAGATTTCTATTTCATTCAACGAAAAATAGATGCATGTTAGGCATGGATTATCTTCAGTTCCCAAGTTGATCTCTTTGAGTTCATCTATCATTGACTTGATTTCTTCTTCGACATCTGGTGGTGCATCTTTAACTTGGAAATTATCTAGATCATCTGAAGTTTCTAAGCACACCTCCTCATATGAAAAAATGTGATTTGAAAAGAACCTATCATATTCCAAGTGATTGGTGATGACTAAGAAGTAATCATCATCGTTAATTAAGCCTATCGTGCCAAAGCCTAGTCATGGTCTTGATTGAGAGATTTTACATTTATTGTTCCATATGCTTTCAAAGTAATCTGACCTGTGCTTAGACCATGTATTTGGAATTAATCTTTTCTTTGGCAAATTATGAACACAAGGCGAGTACCAATCAAAAGGTAATTCTATTCAATCTTTATATGAATCATCCTCAAGTTCTACATCAACTTCTTGACTTGAGGATGATGCTCCAAGAAAGAACCTCTGAATCTTCATGATTGTGGATGATTTAGGGGCCTCCTTAACTACCAAACCTTCAACTTTTTGTGATGAAAGTGGGTTAGAACTAAGGTTTCCAATTGATGCTTAATAGTTTCACACAAGGTGGACATTGATATACTTATGCTTTTCCTAGGAATCTAGTCTTCATCACTTCCTGGCTCAAGTGTCACCTCCAATGGGATCTACTATCAAGAAGAGCTAGCCAGTGTGAAAACCATATAGGACTCATTCTCTGAACTAGATTCTAAGTCTATATGAATAGCAGGTGTACTATTGGTAGATGGGATAAATCTTATAGTGAGTGGTAAGTATGGAGTTCTTCCACCCTTAGGACTGCCTCTAGACTTGCCTCTTCCTCTCCCTGGTGGAGGTTAGTTTATCCCCCCCCCCAACTTGTTCAAAATGGAATAACGTGGGTGGAATATAATCTTAGGCTCTACTTTCTCTTCCAAGTCTATTTCTCGCTCCCATTTCTTTTTTATTTCATTTTTCATTTATTTTCTTTTCTTTTCTTTCTTTTTCTCCCATATGGTGATTTTAACTAAGTTTATGAGAATACACTTTTTGGTTTTGTGGGAGGAAGTAGGTCGCATCCTCATATATCGCCTGAACTGCAAAGGGTTTGAGATCTCCTTTGACACAATACTTGATTCCACCACTCATGAACTTGATGCACTGATGTAAAGAGAATAAAACCATGTTATTTTCATGTATCCATAGTCTCCCAAGCAAAGCATTGAAAGATGTATCCGAGTCTATTATGTGAAACTTAGCTTTCGTCTTTCAATCATCTATCTCTAATGGCAACACTATGGAGCCTAAGTCCCTCTCATATTGTTCATTGAATCCTTTCAACATCATCCTCTCTTTTTGTACTTTAAAAATATCAATCCTCAAGTAAGAAAGGATTCTTAGACTCATAATTTAGACTGATGCACCTGGGTCAACCAAAACTTTGGATAGCCTAAATCTGCCAGCATCCACTATAATGTAGAGAGGACAGTTGTGCTCGATCATCCCTAGAATTAGGTTTTCATCATTGAATGTAACTCCTAAGATGTCTTTCGAGTAGTGTGCTTCTTCTTTAGTAACAGTCAGTTGATCTAAGCATATCTATAAATTAAGCAAGGCTTTGATTAGAGATTCCTTTATCTCTTTAGATAAGACCAAAGCATTGTATATGCTTAGCTTAACTGTCAACTTTCTAAGGTGATCAAGGACATTGTAATCAACTTTGGACTGATATTCCATAAGCATATTCATAGGTGGAACATCTTGTGGGGGCTATCTACTAATTGGAACCAATGACTTGTTTACCCTTATCTTGAGGTGCTACCCAAGAGGTAGAAGTTTTCCACTGCGGAGGTTGACTTCAGTGACCTCTTAAAATGATGAGTTTGTGGAAAGTTCTACTTGCTCATCGTATACCTATAGATTCTCCTAAAGAATACATAGAGTTGGATGACTCCAAGTCAATCTCAAGCAGTGAACCCGATTGATTGAGAAGGAAAATTTGATTCTGAATTAGAGAGGAATGGATCAAAACTATTTGAGCTATTATTATTTAGACTTTGAGAGATTTCAATAAGAATGAAGCTAGGACCATCAGAAGTAGAGAGAATGTAAGTGGAATCAGCTTTCTTCATTGATTTCTTTAATTTTGGAGGTGGTGCATAATACAAATAAAGTAAAGTAAGTAGAGTGAGGGGTTGGTGCCCTCATCCATAGATATGATGCTCCTGCCAGTAGAAGAAGAGCTAGTGGAGGTGGTAGTATATGTAACGGTGGAAGGAGTGCTGGACTTGGATGGTTGTGCTACAGATCTATCCTGGGCAAGTCTGGTAGGTTGCTGCTGCTACTGATGGGCTTCCACCCTCCTCAAGTTGTCCTTCGCAACTAGCAAACCTTCCATGTTGTTGGAGGTTTGAGTTTCTTCAAGCACCTGTAGAGAAAGTCTCTTGATCTTAGAGATGATTTTCTTAGAGGTTCGGGATAAGAAAAAATCCTAACGTTCTTTTTTCTTAAGAGGATCGGAAGTATCTCCAAGGATTACTCGAACATAACTAGATGGTTGTTTTATTAAGTATTCCTTAAGGATGACTACTCGACTTGTAGCCGCCCCTCAAAAGTGATGTAATCCTTTAAGACATGGACTAACATACGGTGGTAAGGGAAATATTTAGGATTATCACTCTTGCCCACTTCCTCTAGCCTCTTACGCTTAAGTAACTAGAAACCAAGCTTCTTCACAAGATTCTTGAAGATCTTCTTGACTACCTCCCTCTTGAATGAGTATGGCTAACTTAATTTTTCAGCAAGAGTAGGTGGAAAGTAGCTACCTTGTGGCCGATATGGATACCACTACTGAGTAGGCTACTGTGGTGGCGGTGATGGCCGTTATGGCAGATGTGGGGGTCAGTATAACTGAGGTTGTGGAAGAGGAGGTGACAGTGGAAGCTACTAAAATCTGGGCCTCACAAAATGTGCTTTGGTTGGTTGTTTCCCCTTATCCACTAACACACCTATCCAAATCTTCTTCTCAAATATCTTCTGAGGCTTGGGCTTAGATGATTGGTTTGAAAAGGGTAACTATTTGGCTTCCTCTTGTAGGTTAGTCGCCTTACTAATTAGCTTCTCAAATGTCTTTATGGTGAACCCTTAAGCATGAAGATGATCAGGCCAAGGATATTCTTAAGTAGAATCTCAATGGTGTACTATTCAGATAGTTGTGGTTCATACTTCATACTCAGGTTGTGCCATCTGAGAATGTAATCAACTAGAGACTTATCCAGTTTTCTTTTCTATACAACAAGGTCACTTACAGTTACCCTTTATTGAGCTCTAATGAATTTCTTGATGAAGAGATGCTCTAACTCTACAAAGATCTTCATCAAACCATTGGGAAATTTGGTATACTAATCAAATGCAACAATTGCTAAGCTACTAACAAGTAATCGAAAGAGAAGTGCATCATTGGCACCAGTGTTGCAACAACCGGTCTTGAAGTGTGCAATATGTAACCTTAGGTTCCAACTGTAATCAAAGCTCTTGAAGTATAGTGGAACAAAACCTTTGGGAATTGAACTACATCAAATTCCTCTAGGTAGGGTCTACCCTTTTGAATAGATGAGCTCCCCCAAACTTGCGCCAACACTTTCCTTCACTTGCTGCTCCACCATATGATTGATATCCTTTTCATGCACAGAGGTGCTATCAGCGGCCTTCCTATGTGTTACCAGCATCATCATCCATGGGAGTGCACTTAGAATGATCTAAGGTATATACCAACTCTGGCTGATCAGCCACCATGGGGGAAGGTTGTGAAACTAGGGCTTGATTCTACAATACTAAAATGACTGACATCAATTCTTATACCCTCTTCTCCATTATCTCAATCTGATTGTCCTTCTATTTGAGCTATTGGAGGAGGTGCTGAGTTGAGTAAGATGTGTCACCTTCCTCAATAACATCACCTTCCTAGCTATATTATTCCCTCTGTAGGGATCCTCGGGTATCAACCATGTGGACTTCGGCTAAGTCATCCAACATGTCATCCTTGTTAGGATAAAAACTGACCCTACCCACTTTCTGATCAGAATGATGGCTCCTAACTATCTGTCTATCTATAGCATATAGTATTTCAGAATGTCATCTAATAAATGATCATATACTTAACCCTGGCTGATGATTGACTACTAGACTGAGCTGTGTAGAGTCTATGCACTAGACACTCTGAGCTGGTGGGGTGCACTCTTTAGCTGGCTGAACTATCATGGGGACCATCTCAGTATCCCCCCCCCTCTCTTCCTCCAACTGTTGTGATGGTGGTGCAACCATGATGTTCTTGGGTCGCCACTGCTTTTTCACCACAGTTGAAGTGGAAGGTCGAGCAGGGGAGCTCGGCCTCACCTCGATGGGTGGAATAAAAAGAGTGGGATCCTTGGGCCATAGCCAGATCACCAAAGGATAGGCTCTCTCTCCAAATGGGGGATTATGAAACTTGGTGGGGACTGTAGATGCTAGAACCTGGACTGGTGAAGGTGGATGGTGAGTGGAGCAGTGTAATGGAAGGGACATTAGCTATGTAGCCAGATTACTAGTGGAGAAGCTCTCTCTCTGTAGAAGGGAGCTTATGGAACTTTATGGGGACTGTGGATGTTGGAACCTAAACTAGCAAAGGTGGACGATGAGCATAGTGGTGTAATGTGGGTGACACCGGCTACCTCTCCGCCAGGGATTTCCTCCTATGATTGACGTGATAGAAGACTATGCGATCAAAACGGCTCGACAACCCAAGATTGAAATCCATCAAAGTAGAGGGCACCAATTATCTGGTGAACCTCCTCCTCTCTTGCTTGCCCGCTTGGGCAATAACTCTGGCCTCAGAGGCCCTTTCTCTATGTATCTAATCCTTAACACTCCTAGGGATTATGCTCCTCAGTTCATGCAATGTACCAAACTCCAAGCATCTGGGCTCTGCCAACTCGATGAAAAATAGACTGTAGACCAGTGTAGGGCTTCCTCCTATTCCTAGCTGGTGTCTCTTACTCTGCAGGTGGCGGGGGTGATGCAACGATCTTGCAGTAATCCTCCTCTTCCTCTAAAGCTGAAAGGGGGTGGAACCTACTACCACCTAAGAATGGAGAGGTCTCACGAGGGAAACCCTCCTCTGCAACATGGGAGGCCTCATCTATCAACCTCACCTTGCACTCATACTGTCGCTTAATCTTGCAATTCTTATTATGGCACTGAGGCTTAGTGAGTGGGCTGGAATGAGAACTAAAACCTAAGGTAGGGGATACTATCTTAGAAGTAAATATAGCCTTCCCATTTAGCGTAGGGGGAACCAATGAGAAGGTACTAGCCCATGATGGAACTATAACAAGGGCAACAGGCTATACTACTAGCACTGATATTAGTACTTGCATAAATGGTACTATCACTGGCACTGACATTGGTGTGGGTGTTAGTGTTTTCTTTGGAATAGAGGGAAGAAATGACACCACTTAGAGTTTAGAAAAATTTTATTTAGATGACCAAATATGTCATTAAGGAATAAATATATTATCTCGAAAGATAAACGTGCTCTCCTATAATGGATTTGATCATTTCAATAAAAGATCTCTAAGGCTAATAAGTCTTTTATGTACTAGAGTATTTTCTTCTGAACTACATGGAAAAGTAGAACATGGTTTATTTTATCATGGGATCATGGTTCCCTATAAAGGCAAGTCTCTATAGTTAATTACATCTGAGGAGGGGTCTCTTCCTAAGAATACTCTTGATTAAAGAAATAAGTGGTTATTCCTAAGGTCTACTAAGGTAGCTTTCAAAGGGTTAATTTTGAGAAATTCAATTGGGAAAGGTCCAAATCAGAGAGAGTTATTTTTTTAAGTGTCAAATGGGAAGAAGTAGGAAATTTCTATTAATTTTGGGATGCCGAGTAGACATTTCATCTATCTTATGATTGAGCTTCAAATTTGGGATTTAATTTTAGATTTCAAGTTATCATTTTCTTAGAAATCTAGGGCTTAGATTCTAGCATCACAAGACTGCAGAAATGCCTAGGGTTGAAAAATTATTCCTAAAAGGATGCTCCAGAACCTAGTATACTGGTGCTTCTAACACATGTTAGATGCTCGACCTAATTCTATCATTGAGAATCATTTTCCATTCTCCTCACTTGAGGGAACTAACCTATCTCTAACTCTTATACACTTACAACCTGCCTGGAGAAGGCTGTCAGCTAACACCACCTATGCACATTTTAAATTCATGAAGTTAAGTCATATGAATGCAAGATGGTTGGGCTGTTGTATTCTTAGGAAAGGAATCTATGAACCTATACTCACTCCCTAACCCCTAAGATCATGTAGGGTATGAAGATGTACCTAACTAATGCATATTTTTTATATTTTTATAATTTTTTTACCAATATTTATTTTAGGCCATAGGAATACAATTTATGCCTAATGCATGCAATTAGAAAAAGGTTATGGGCCAAATCAGAATAGAACAAGGTGTACTTCCATCATAGGCTCTCAAAGGTTAATCCCAGGTTCTCTGGCAAGGATGGAAGTCCTTCATTAATCAATAGTGAAATAATATAATTTATGCATGATGTTCAAACATCCAGCCAAGGGGTTGCAACATATTTTATCTTGCTTTAATATCTAGGCTTTTATATGAAGATTATGAGTTGTATTTATTTTTATGTTTTGATTGATTTAATTTAGTAGAAAGTTTAGTTTATCCTATGAGCCTATGTCCAGGCATTCATCACAACATAAACATAGCACAGAAAGAAACCTAAGAAAAGCATGCTATTTCTATTACGCACCCAAAATAAATCAAATAAAATTAAATTATATAAGAAAAGGCCAATGCAGTCGGGTACTGCTGTACACCCCGGAAGAAAGAAAAATGGGCAGCTAAGTTCTACCCTTATACAACCCAGCCTAGAACTACAAGTTTAGATCTATTGGTCTTTTTTCCAGGAAAGTCTCCTTCAGGGACATACATCGAGCTCCATAGGGGACCATTACACCATTTCTTGGTTGGGTTAGCTCCTGCTAATCTTAGACCCCATAGATCCTAGCATAATTCTAAGCTCAAATTTATATTTGGAATTCAAAAATAAATCCTTAGCCCTGCAAAATAGATGTTAGGAAATACACACAGCATACAAAGCAGTTTATATTTCACAAATATACGAGCTTAACATTAACTGCTTGCTAAGCCCACCTATCCTATGGAATATGTTAAGGGATTTTTAGCACCTGCAAGCAAATAATAATTTTATGATTTATTTATCATAGCAATCCCTTTAACACAGTCCCTTGCAGAAAATAGTGCTAAACCTAGAAAGAATGCCCTAGCATCTAGTCTAACGAACAAATAGTAGCATCCAAATTCAAATCAAGACACCAGACATGAGAAGCACAACACAACATATCATAAGAAATTAAAGGAAAATCACAGAATGATCTAACCTAGACCTAGAGTCCATGACCTAAGTAATCTAATGTGTGTAGAAGTGGTTTAGCTTTAAGTTTTTAAGTTTAAGTTTGAAATTTTAATTTGTTTAATTTTTACCTTTGGGTGGTTTCAGTTCAAATGGTTTAGTAATTTAATTCCCATTTTTATATTCATTTTATTTGGTTAAAGTTGTATAGGTTTTCAAGAATGAAGAATGCAATGATTCTATTTTTGGATGGAGCTCTTTCCATTCAATATCCTAATTCTTAATGAAATTTCCAAAAGTCTAACTAAGATCCTTAAGTATCTTAATAACTCTTTTTTATGTTACTTATGTTTGGAATGAGTTCGATTTGGATTATTTAATTTGTTCTTTTAATATGCTTCAATTTATTTCATTTGATTTGGCTTATGTTAATTTAAAGAGTTTAGATTAAAGTTTGATTTCATTCAATTTAACTTAAGTTGTTTAAATCATGGATTTATAAGCTTAAGGTTTAAGTTCATTAATATGAATTAGTACCTTAGGTTTGTTAATGTATTATGCTTAACCTAAAGTCTTAAGTTAATTATTTGATCTGATTTGATTAACCTATGATTTAGATTCATTATTTAAATTTATTAGAGATGAATGATCCTATTAAATTTTATTGATTCAAAGGTTAAGGTTTAAGTTAATTAATAGTTTTATTAACCTAAAGTTTTATTTCATTTTCCTAAGATTGAATTTTATTACTTTAATTGACTTAGTATATTTAAAAGTTTTTGAATAGTTTTCTAATGTTTGATAGAGATTAATTTGAATTAACACTTTATTTAATAGGTTAATTAATTTTCTTAACCCAATATTTGATTAACATTGACCTAAGGATTTAGAAATTTGAAAACTCTAATCCAAAGAACATTTAGACTTGAAATATTTTTTGGCAAATAAGGTTATATGCCAATTTTATATCCCTAAAGTTTTAGCTTGATTAAAAATGTAATTAGGGTGTAATTAAAGTTTTAATTATTTCATTAAAATTTAAATTAAGTCTAATTTATTAAGATTCATAAAGGGATTTTATTTATCACTTATTCTTCACTGAAATACCTTTTGAATGAGGGTTTATCCATATTTTTGGTTAATTTATTGATTTAGTATGATTTAATTAAGTTTAGGTTGTTTAATTGAATTATTTAACTCATTCAATTATCTAATTAAGTCAATTTAGATATTATTAGGTTCAGATAGGTTTAATTAAGTTTAATTAATGTTCTAACGCTCATTAATGTGCATTATGTTGATTTAAGGTTGTTTTATTAAAGTTTTCTAATTATTTCATTAAGGGTTAATTAATTTAATTAATTAAAAGGCTAAGCATATGTAATTTCAATTTCCCATGAATTCAAAGAAATAAATCACCAAAAAATCATCTAAGGTGTATTTTATGCTTAATTTTATTTTCCCAAAGTTTCAAATTAATTGGACTATTAATTTGAGAGTAATTAAGGTTTAATATTTTTTAATTAAACCAAAATTAAGGGAAAATTGCCCAATAAAAATTGGGTATTTGATTTTCTATGGATTCTTCTCATCAAGATGAATCCATCGAGCTTTTATTTGTAATTATTTAATTTATATTTGATTTTATATGATTTTTAGAAGTTTTTTTTGCATTTTTTAAATTAATAAAATATGTTATTTAACAGAGTATAATGATTCTTAAGTAGGGGGTCCCGCGCGGCATCCAACTACTATGTGGCACATGCCTGCGTGGCACTTCTCACTACGTGGCACGCACGGGTTGGTCTACGTGGCACCACTTGGCACCGCATCAGCCCGTGGTTCAAAATGCGAGATCCCCTACAGACGGTCCAAATGAATCTCACGGTTCCTATAGGGTGTAAATTGATCTAATCTGCCTAGATCTAGGTCATCCGATCCAAATACATGGATTGGATGGTGGAGAGATTTTCTCCTTCGATTCACGTGGGAGATGAGTACTATTGATAGTATTTTTCTAATATCTTTTAATATAAGCAATGAAATCACTTGATTTTAATTGCCACATGATCGTGGATGAATATCTTATGTTTTTATACAGTTCGATCATATTGTAGATTATGTTTCCTATTAAATTGACCACAACTGAATTTTTCAAGAAAAAGCTTAAGGTCAACAATGGCATACCTTGATTTGTTGGACGATTGTCCTTGCAATTGATCCTAAAGCTCTGAATGCTTGAACCGAAATTGCTTGTCAAAGGAATTAGGTTAATTCCTTATGGATTGCTCGCTAGGCCAACCCTTGATTGCTCTTTTTAGTTTTGATGGTATGTGGTGATTAAGGACACTTGGGGGGAGGGGGAAATTTCATTTTGGTTTTGTTTTGATATGTGAAGCTATGTGTGTGCTCAATTTTCCTTAGGGAAGTCTCTCCTCTCTATTTCCAATATGGTTGAGAGCCTTTAAGCCTTTTCATAGCTATCCCTTGGTCAGTTTTGGTGATGGAGGACCTTTGAAGCTGGCTAGTGCACTCCTTTTCCATCCCACAGCTGTCCTATGTGAAGAGGTGGGAAGAAGGGAGAAGGAATTTGACTTCTCCAATTCCTTTGCTTGCATTAGTTTTCCTTATTTGTATTTTATGCAATAATGCTAGAGAAGTCTAAGTAGCTTTATTAGGGATGTAAACCTTCATTAGAAGGGTTTAAGGAAGTCTCACCCCTATCCGAGGTGATTTGGTTGGAAGTGGTTTGATTTTTTTCTTATTTCTTTTGTCTTGGTTAACTCACTTAACCCAAATTGGGTTAAGTGAATTAAACATAATTTATTATGGGTAAAATGACCGATTTGACCCCACTAGACCTAATAGGGAGTTAGGTTATGTCCCATCACCATCCCCATATGATTTAGGATAGTCAATTTAGAGTTATTTTGATATTTCTTAAATTTGAGTTCAATGTGGCTTATTTAGGTTATTTTGATTTAAGGGGTTTAATTTACCTAATCTAGGCCTCCATGGACTCAAATTCCTTTGTTATTGTGATCACACATATTCATTTGATTATATGAAAGTATTTTTTAGTGATTTAATTTAGTTGAATTTGGTGGGTTGACTTTTTGACTAAGTGGGCCCACATAAGTCAATTCTAGGTTGACTAGAGTTGACATTAGGTTTGGCTTTGAATTTTCATTTTATTTGTGTTGATTCACTTGATTTGATATATGTTTGATCTTTGATTGGGTTTTGTATCAAACCAAGTAGATTGGTTTTAGCTCAAATTGCATTTCCTAAGTTACTAAGCATAGTAACTTGAATAGTGAATTAGGAAATCCCTATTTGAACTTGGGATCTTTGCATTGCTAAAATGATCTCTTCCAAAAATGAGGTCAACAGTGGGAACCACAACATCCTTCCTTTTTATAGAGGGGAACTCAGAATCAGAGTGCACGTTGAACTGAAGAAGTGGCTTCTTCCCTTCCATTTCCTCTCGGCTGATGGTAGTGAGGGCAAGTCCCACACATGAGACCTTGAATTGCTCGAATCCAAGGACAAACTTAATGATAGGGGCACCGGTGAGTATGGTTTGATCCATGGACAAATCCACACTAAATGCAAAGGAGAAAATCCACATATCGGAAGACATCGTGGAAGCTGACTAAAGGAAAGGAGAAAGAACCGGGCTGGGATCTCTGCATTATCGGAAGAGAGAACTGAATTAAACCCTTGCCTTGAATTGTTGACTTGAATTGTTAAATCTCTACATGTCAAAAGAAAGAACTAAATTAGACCCTTGCCTTGAATTGTTAAATTTGATTTGACTTTTGAACTAGAACCTTCATTTAATAAATTTAGTTATGCTAAATGGGATTCTATTGGAGAGATTTAGAGATTTGGAGGAGAGACTTTGCCTTGAGTTGTATGTTTGAGTTTGATTTTGCAACCCACATTCAAAAAATTTAGGTATGTTGAGTGGTGTTCAATTTTTTGGTGATACTTTTGGAGATGTATTTATTGTTCTCTTTTATTGAAATTTGATTTTAAAACCCTCACTTAGCAAATTTAGTTATGCTAAATGGGGATCAATTATATGTTTGAAAATTTTAAAAGCTTTTTATCTAGATTGTTTGATTGTTGATTGTTGATGTGTTGGTGTTTGGTTTTGTTTTGAAAATGAGACTTCATTTAACAAATTTGGGTATGTTAAATGGAGTCCACTTGTATGTTTGATTGTTTGTTTGTTGAAGTGTGGTTTAGCTTTAATTTTGAAAATTGAACTATCATTTAACAAATTTAGGTATGTTAATGGAACTCAAATGTGTGTTGGATGTTTTGATTTCAATTTGGTTTTGAAAATGAAATTCTCATTTAACAAATTTGGGCATGTTAAATAGAGTTCAATCACATGTTGTTTAATGCTGATTGTTGTTTGATTTTATTTTGAAATTGAGGCTCTCATTTAATAAACTTGTGTATGTTAAATGTTGTTAATTAATTAATTTTTGAAAAAGGGTTTGAATATGTTTATTTTTTGAAACAGAGGTTTGTGGTTTAATTTAATTTTGATTTTGAAAAGAGGGAACCTCATTTAGAAAATTTAGGTATGCTAAATAAGATTTAATTAATTTTATTTGAAAAAAGGATTTGAAAGATTTTTTTATTTCACTTTACTTGACTTTGATTTTAAAAGATAACCTTCATTTAGCAAATTTTATCATGCTAAGTGAGGTTCACATGATTTTTCTTTGAAAAGATTTCAAAAATTTTACAAAATATTTTATTTGTTTTACTTTAGATTTCATTGAAGTTTTGTTAAGTATGAAACGAACCATGCTTCAACAAGCTAGTGGTAAGAGGTTCTAAATTTTATTTGATTTATATTTGGTCTTCTCCTTTCTTTTATTATTACCTATTGGGGGACCCAATTTGGGTTTTAGGACTTACACAGAAGTGAGGTCCTAAAGCCTAAAAGATGATGGCTACCCTTGCATAAGGATAAAATAAATAAGGTGCCAATGAATTGAAGGATAGTCATGGGATTATATAAAATATAAGTCCACTATCGATGCATAGTGGCAATAATTGTCCATTAGAAATGGAGCAAGGAACTATCCCCAGCAGAGCTGCTAAAAAAATCTGTGATGTTTATTTTTAGATGATTCATGTGGACACCACGTAAAATATAGGGGGTACTTATTAAAGTGATCGTGTATGATATTAAGGTATGATGTACTATCTTGAAAGATAGAGATATCACCCTATAATAGACCTAATCACCTAATAAGGACTTTAATGTATGATGGGTCTTCGAATATACCCAAGATGTTTTCCCTACTTTACACAGAAAGGTAAAAGTAGGTTTTATTTTAAGTCGGGTTCTTTAGTTCCTTATAGAGGTAAGCCTCCATAGTTAATTACATCCTAGGAAATGGGATTTACTAAGAAAACTCTTGATTAAAGTAGGCAATTATTATCTCGAAAGATTTCAAGGTTAAGACTATCAATATATTGGCTATTTTGGAAAATTAATAGGGAAAGTTCAATTGAAAGACTTATTTTGGAATCCAATAAGAAATAAGTAAGAAATACGCATGATACTAAGAAACCTAGTGAACATTCCAATCTATCATATGATGGGGATTTATATGTTTGAAGGTGAAGAGATTTATTTACTTGGATTGAAATTTTATTAGATTATTTGGGCTTATAATCCACCAACACAAGATTGTGAAAATGCCTAAGAGGTGAGGATTTATGCTTATAGCTAAGAAAATAACTACCTCATATTTTAAATCTAGGGAGCTTTAGCACAAGCTAAATTATGACCTAAATCTAAGAGAAAGATGGACATAATAGTTTACTTCCACAAGAGAGAGTAAACCGTCCAACACTTTTGGACTTACAACTGCCTGGAGTGGCCGCTAGCTAACACATCCTACGATTCAAAACCATGTAGTCTGGTCTTATAAATTGTAAGATAAATAAGCTTTTTTTTAATTGGAAAGAGACTAAAGTCATACACCCACTCCCTAAGAGACTAGAGCATGAGTGGTATGAGCATATGACCTAATCTACAAATGCAAAATCTTTTCAAATTTTACTTCATTTTGACATAATATTTTGAACAATGCCTTTGGGATTTTTATTGCCTAAGTAAATGATGAAAGTATTTGTTGGCTAAATCAGTGAGAAGAGGGTGTTCTCCATCACAAGGGATGCCTTCATAGGTTAAGCATTCCCCTCTCATGCATGGAGATCCCTCTTGTTTAAGGGAGAAATAATATGATATGCATGATATTATCACATACATCATTCAGCTAAGGGGTTGCTAAATTTTTTAATTATCTTATTTAGAACATGAGCTTTATAATGGATTATGAATTATTTTCAAACTTGGTTATGAGTTGTTAGGTAAAAATATTAATTTTATCCTAAGAGCCCCATATCTAGGCTATATATTAAAGCATCAATCATAAATAAACTATGAAAATCATGCAATCCTAATGCACAATTTAAATGTAAGATTAAATAATTTTATAAACTAGTGCAAAAAAATAAAAGGCTGGTGCAGCCGGGTATAGTTGTACACCCCATAAAGAGAAAACTAGGTAGCTGAGCACTACCCATTATACATCCCAGAATATAAAAGAATAATTACAATTAGAAATAAAATTTGATGTTATAGGGTCTTGTTTTCTTCATGTCTTGGTACTCCCATGTCTTCTTTCTCCTTCTTTAGTTCTTGTTTGTGCCAAAGGCATCACAAGGCACCCTAGGACTAAGCCTTCTAGCCACTGCTCATCCTAATCCCCCATAGCACTAATCCTAATTCCTATCATAAAATTACATTTATATGGGAAAAGTTAATCTAATTACACCTGCAAAATAGAGGCTAGCTAAACATACATATAATCCCAAGTAGTTATATCATAATTTGGACTTAGCACCCTGCACATGAGTAACCAAATCCACCATCCTAATATGAATTATGCTTAGAGGTTTAAGCAACCTTCAAGTAAAGCATTCATATTTATTTTTAAGCAAACCCTTAAGCACAACCCCATATAGAAAACATGATTAGGCTAAGAGCAACCTAACATCCAATATATGAAACATACACCCTAACATCTAATCTAAAACATTACATCACACATACACTATCCTAACTTAGGATTGGAAGTGGTGGCTTAATTTTAATGTGTATGATAATGCTTTGTGTAGTATGTCTTAACTGAGAATTTGAGTTATAGTTTTCTAAATTTGGAAAGTTTAAGTTAATCATAAAGGTTAATTCCACTTTAAGTTGTTTAGTTGATTTATAAATTTTAGTTTATCTTGTGTTAGGTTTCATTTAATCTACACTTAACATCTAAGTGTTATAAAGAGAGGAAAGGAGCTCACCTCCTTTCATCCCTATCTTAATCCATTTTCTAAAATATATTTTTATGATTTAGCTTTCTTTAGTTAATGTCTTATTAAAAATATTTTTTATTAATCCTAAGTTTTGGTTAACTTTAAATAATCCTATTCAATGTGAAAGGTATCTACGATTAATATAATTGAATTACTATCACATGATATATATCAAATCATTCCTTTCCATCACATGTAACATGCATATGACTTCCACACTTAGCATATTTATATATACAATGTATTTTTGACGCACTTAAATGATGATGAATGCATATGTTTGGAATTTTTATTTTTAGTTAATTGAATTATCTATACATGTAGATTAAAGCTCTATCCAAACTCTAATATCAAAATACATTGGAATGAAATCAAATAAGTATGTGTCATTATTAACCAGAGAAGTGATATAATCAAATGACCTCCTTGGGGCTACTTAAGACCTCATATTCCTAGGATGTCCATACTATATACTTATTAGCATACAAACCTATGTAAATCTATATATGAACCACAAGAAAGAGAGCACTTGCTTACATGTAATATGTGCCAATGACTTTGATGATTATGGATGTATGTATTTTTAATAATCAAAAGAGGATTTTCATCTTTTAATTAAGCACATATACACATGTATAAAAGTTGTAAGCAAGTATGTGTCATTGTTAACCAGGGAAGTGATATAATCAAATGACCTCATTGGGGCTACTTAAAGCCTCATATTCCTAAGATGTCTAGACTAAACACTTGATATCTTAAATACATATAAATGTATACACAATTATAAGGATGAAAATTATGTGAAGATTGTATTTTCTTTAGTTGAATTATTTATGCATATGGATTAAAGCTCTATCCAAATTCTAATACTAAAATACATAAAAATGAAATCAAATAAGTATGTGTCATTATTAACCACAAAAGTAAGATAGTCAAATGACCTCCTTGGGGCTACTTTAAGCCTCATATTCTCAGGATTTCTAAATTATATACTTATTAACATTCAAGCTTATGTAAATCTATATATCAATCCAAGAAAGAGAGCTTTACATTCATATGACTAAGCTATAAGCACATGAAAATCCTATATATATTAATAACTATCATCACTCCACATATTATTATCAATTTATAAACTTTGGAAAATAGGTTTGACTTTATTAGTGATAATAGTCACATATATAACTAAGTTAAGTCAACACATGCAAGCTTACATAAATAAGTCTCATTTGATTCACTTAAATTTGAAAGAATAAATGCATTGCATACAACATTTAGAAGTGATTGGAAAGGAATAACTAAATATAAATGTATAGTTCATTCAACTAAATTAATTCCTAAAGACAGCCATATCAAATAAAATTGTTTAAAGAAAACCAAACCTTCTTATTAATTTGATTTGGATTTAGATTTGATTTAAAGAGGATGGAAATTATTTGTTGTTTTGATCCCATTCCCATATTGATATTTTTAATTGGTTTAAGGAAAAATAATTAAGTAGATTTTATGAATTGATTAAGTTAAATCATTAAACAAATCATTTAATTACCCTTTCCTATGCTTCTTTAATTTTATTAATCATTTAATATTGAGCCATGAAAGATATGAACATGTGAGAAAAGTAAAGTTGCAAAGCTCCTAAAGGACCTAATGCAATTGGCTCATAATTAAAGATTAACTAAATTAAAGAACCTAATTAAGTACTCTTATGACTTTCCCATACTTATGGGTTAATCATAAGTTTTTTAAAGGGTTTTTATATTATAAAACACATAAATAGGAACTCTTAATTTCATTTTAATTTTTGATGTGATGTGCATTTCAATTTGATTTAATTTAGCCACTTAAATGATTAATTAAGCAGTTAATTAATCCTCATCTTAATTAATTCTCTTAAAATGAAATGGATTTAGTAAAGAGATTAAGAATAAGGCCATAATCCCACTCCCTCATCCATTCATTATTAAACAGTGATCAACAAGCTTTAATTAACTAATTTTGATTATTTTGAATGTTAATTAATCATTAAATTAATTAAATAAGGTAATTAGTGTTTGAAACATCAATTTTCTTAATTACCTAGGCAATAAATTCCAAGAAAATCATGGGAGGCAGAGGTCATCCCACTGAATAAACACACAAAATTTGAAATCAATTTTTCAAGTAATTAGGAATTAATTAAGCTAATTAAGTGGGCATTCAAACCTTGATTAAGCCTTAATTAGTGCTCAAACTCAAATAAAAATATCTTTAATTAAATTTGATTCATTTTACCTTTAAAATGAGTATTTATTTGTATTTTTTAGATTTTTCTATAATTAGTTATGATTTTTCAAAGTTTTATTGATTAAAATGGATAATTAAGCCCGAATTAAGCCTAATCTCATTGGTGCCATGCAGATCACTAACATGGCACACTTTCCACATAGTGTCAGGGGATTGGTTACTTAAAATTATCTAACTCAGCATCAACTTGGTGGCAGTGAATGTGCTTTCATCCCTGCCATACAATCTAAGATCAAACAGTGAAGATTAATCCCATAGTTATCATAGGATAAAATAGGATTAAATATAATGGAAGATCACAGTCATCTATTCCAATCATGTGGAATGGACGGCGGATGATCTATCATCCCCCGAGCGATGGAAGATGGACACCATCTGCCTTTCTCCATGCAAATCAAGCTCGTCGGAGCTTAGAGAGGCTCAGGATTGATCTCACACCTTCATAGGAGTGATCTACAAGGATCCTACAGTTGTATTTGCATGACATTCACATTCTCTTTGAAACGTCAGACCGGCAGTGAACCACCCGAAGTAGCTTCGGGCTTTGAAGAGGCGATGCCCTCTTGAGAAGATGGCACCCTAATTCCTCGCCAATGGCTCTATGGATCAACCATCACTGAAATCCTCATCATAGTTTGTCTATGAGGTACTTTTGATGCTTGAAACACTCGTAAGAAGATTCGTTTTGACTCTCCAGAGTTCAGTGAATGTGTGGGTGTAGTTAATTTGAATGGGGTTGAGTTTCAATGGAGTTGGACAGAGATGGAGGATGTTCAATTTGAGGTTGGTGTTTTTCAGCAAAGGGGAAGCTCAAGAAACATAGGAAGAGGCTCTAGCAGCTCATCTCGAGTTGCTAGGGCTCTAAGGATGCTCGATCTCTCGATTTGTATTGAATTGAGGGGGGTATACCCCCTCCTCCTTTGGATTATATGGACTTGATCGATTTGGCCTCTAGTGGCCATCCGACCACCATAGGTGGTCATGGGTGGTATGAGGAGGTTGAGGTGGCTCAATTTGGTTGGCCAAGTGAAGATGAGTGGCTGCTATGGGAGGAGAGTGGGTGTCCTTGGGTTGCCAAGTGGGTTAATGGATTTGGAGAGGTGAACTCACCTCCACTTGGCTCATGGCTGACCCAATCACCTTAGGGTCAGGTGAGCCAATGTCCTTTTGCTTAAGTGGAAGCCTAGAAGGCAGCCATGTGGAGGGGAAGTGGATTTGACTATTCAAATAGAGTATTTATCCCATTTGGCAAGCTTTACCCTTTGGGTTTGGGTCAATTCATGTCAAGCATGGGTTGGGTTGGATTTGGGCTGACCCAAGGTGACCTAAAGAAGAGCCATGCCAAGTTTCAAGGGGTTTGGGCTTTGTTTGAATGGGTTTGGTTCAATTTGACCAATGTAAGTCAAATTGGGCTAGGTTGGGTCAAGTTGACCAATTAGTCAAATTGGGTCAAACCAAGGCTTGGGTGAAGTTCAAATGAGTATTTGGAGTATTTTGGTGTAATTTTTTTGGTTCAATTTGGCTTGGATTTGATTTTGGCTCGTTTGAGTTCATATGGGTCAAATAAGTCAAGTTGACCAATTTGGCCAAATTGGCTAAATTGGCTTGGGTTAGGTATTGGTTTAAGTCAGTTTGGAATGAGCTTGAGCCATTAGTTCAAATCAATTTATGTTAGATTTTTATTTGACCCAATTTGGCCTTTTAGGTCAAAGTAGGTCAACTTGGGTCAAAGGATCATGTTCAAGGATTGATTTTAGGTTGGTATGAATCATTGGTTTCAATTAATTTGGCTTAGGATGAGATTTGGCTACTTTGGCTCATGTAGGTTAAATGGATTGGTTTGGTCAATTGGTTAGGTTGACTTGGTTTGGCCTAATTGATTGTAATTGATCAATCAAGGATGATCAATAATCATCATGGGAGATTTTGGATGGTTCAGCTCAATCCAATTTGGGTTGGATTGAGATTTGTTTCGAATGGGTCCTTTACATCAATTTGGGTCAAGTAAGCCTAAATAGGTCAATTGGCTTGATTGAATTGATGGATTGTATTTAAGCTATCTAAGATGATCAGCAATCATCATGGGGAAGATTTGAATGGTTGGTTTAATCCAATTTGGGTTGAATTGGAGTTTGGTTCAATTTGGTCCTTTAGGTCACTTTAGGTCAAATGAGCATAATGGGTCAAGTGGATCAATTTTGGATTGAATTGAATTGAGATGAGTAAAAATATTGATTTGGAATTGATTGGAGGTTTTGGTTGCTGTTGCTTTGGATTCAATTAGGTTTTAGCTCATTTGAATACTTGGGTTCAAATGGGTTAGGTTAGGTTTGATTGAATTGATTTTGACTTGACTGATTTTGATTATAGATTTTATTTGGTTTGGAATAATAATTGAAGGATTGATTGATCCATGATAAAATTAATTGAGTTTAATTTAGATTGAAGGAAGATTTAGCTAAGTCCATGAGGTTGAATCATAAGCTTTGGTTTAATTTTATTTGATTGGATTTGATTGTAGATTTTGGTAGGTTGATTGAAGGGTT
Source organism: Cymbidium sinense (assembly GCA_021442155.1). Classification (NCBI taxonomy): domain Eukaryota; kingdom Viridiplantae; phylum Streptophyta; class Magnoliopsida; order Asparagales; family Orchidaceae; genus Cymbidium; species Cymbidium sinense. The sequence goes on along the minus strand of CM038225.1, from coordinate 11,588,444 downwards.
GAATTGGTTTTTAGAAAAATCAATAGAGTTTGGTTTGGATTGAAATAACTTTAGCTAATTCCATAAGATTAAATTATATGGCTTAGGAAAGGTTGACTTGATTTGAGATTCAATTGGAATTTAATTATGTGGATTTGAGATTGGATTGAATTTGGATGAATTGAATTTTTCATTTGGTTTAGGCTAAGGAGGTAGCCATAAATTAAGTTTAGGCTACAGGGCAAGTAGGTCATCTTAATCCCTATGGCATGATCTAAACCCTATAGCTAATCCTCCTAAGTCTCTAGGCTTAAGTTAAGTGTGCACTTAGTCACTAGAAGTGTCTTATGACTAAGGAGCTCATAGTGTCTGGAAGACACTACGATCTATGATGGATGAGTTGAATCCTCACTCCAAAAGTGAGGTCAACAAGCATAACAAAGTCTCCCCAGATAAGCCTATTCCCATTACACACTAGATCATTATGTCACAGATTCTAGAATAAGGTTAGGTTGATCTGTGATACTATGTGATATGATGTTTGTTTCATGTCTTTGTGGTGTACTATTTTAGGCTGCATGTCTAAGATTATTTTTCCCATTAGACTAGATGATAGGACGCTTTTTTTAGAAATAAAATTATCTTCTACAAGAGGTTATGCTAAAAAGGACTACCATCATAAGAAAATTTAAAATATTATTTTCTTGTAGGTATGCTTAAGCCCAAGATAGGTTTCTGGAAATTAGCTAATGCTAAGCTCATATTTCTGTAAAATATAACTATTGTGTGTTATTTGTATTTTTCTAATATCTATTTTTATAGTGGTTAGGATTTATTTTTAAAATAAAAAATATAAATTTGAGCTTAGAATTAAGTTAGGATCTATGGGGTCTAGAATTAATAGGAGCTTACCCTACAAGCAGATAGGTGTAGTGGTCCCTAGTGAAGCACAATGAAGGTCCCTAAAGAAGGAGATGATCCTGGAAAGAAGACCCTTAGATCTAAACTTTTTGTTCTATGTTGGGTTGTATAAGGGCAGAGCTTAGCTATCCAATGTCCTTTCTTTTGATGTGTACAGCGGTACCTTGTCATATTAGCCTTTCATTGAATTAAATTTGCTTGATTTATTTTGGGTGTGCAATAGAATTAACCTATTTTTTAAGGTTTTTTTCTATTTTGTGCTTCTGTGGTGAATGCCTAGACGTAGGCTCATAGGAAAAATAAATTTTTTACCTAACTTAAATCTAATCAACTCAAACTCAAAAAATAAAGAAACTTGAAACTTTACATAAATTAAAGCCTTAAGCAAAACTTAAAATAAATAAGAAATAATTAGCTCTCAAAAATCATGCAATCATATTACTCCAAATCCTTGAATTTGACACTTCACCCATTGCAGATAAGGGCAATCTGACCTATGAGGATGACCCCCTTCTTGGGGAAGTCTACCTTCTTTTATTAATTTGACCCATAATAACCATTTCTAATTGAATGGAATTTATGCATAAAAATGCACACCCAAGACATTAAATGAATCATGAGTCAAAACATATAAAAATCTAAAAAAAAATGTGCATTAGTTAGTGCATTTCATACCCTACATGATCTTAGAGATTAGGGAGTGAGTCTAGGTTCTTAGTTTCTTTCTTAAAATGGCAACAGTCTAGCCATCTGGTATACATGAGACTTAGCATCATGTATTTAAAATGTGTTTAGGTGGTGTTTGTTGGTATCCCTTCCAAGTAGGTTGTAAGTCTAGAAGAGTCACCGATAATTTTGTTCTCTCAAGTGAGAGGAATGGCCGATTATTTCCAAAATAAAATTAAGTCAAGCATATGACTTGTATTAGAAGTAATTGTAGACTTAGGTTCTAAAGCATCCTCCTTGGAGTAAGTCTTCAACTCTAGACATTTCTACAGTCTTGTGCTGCTAGAATCTAAGTCCTAATTTTTAATAAAATATTAATTTGAAATCTAAGTTAAATTTCAAATTTTAAATCCCAATGGTATGATAGTTGAAATGCCTACTAGACATCCTAGTATCAGTAGAAATTTTCTACTTCATTCCTTTTGGCTTCCAAAAAAACTCTTCCACATTGGATCATTCCAAATTGAAAGTCCAAGTATCATTCCTTTGAAAAGCAACTTAGAAATCCATATAAATAATGACTTATTTCTTTAATCAAGAGTATTCTTAGGAAGTGACCCTTCTCCCTAAGATGTAATTAACTATAGGGTACCCTTATAGGGAACCATGAACCTAGTTTAAAATAAATCCTACTCTACTTTCCATGTAGTTTAGGCAAAAACTCTTTGGTACATGAAAAACCCATTAGCCTTAGGTGTCTTTTATTAAATATTTGAATCCATTATAGGATAACATATTTATCTTTCATGATAATATGTTTACTTCTTAATAACGCATTTGATCATCCAAATAAGAAATTCTTAACCTCTATATGGTGGCATAAATTTTCATCGCGCCATGCTAGGCCAATAATATCCCATTCATTTAATTTTAATTTTCATTTTAGGGATAGATTAGTGTGCTCCACATAATCCTTCATGAACTTCAGCCATTACTATCTTGGGTTCCTTTGGCCCTAGGCATCGTAGTAACATTTAGTCAAACACGCACTGATATAATGTGTTATTTTTAAGAGTGTATCATAACGCTATTTATGAAATTTTATTAGCCTTTGATTTATCTTCTGATAGCCCACCATTTTTGAGATAGGTGATAAATGGTTCTCTCCAATCATCTTCTTCTATCATGATCATGATATTTTGACTTTCTTTAGCTTTTATAAGAGGGTTGGCACTAGTGCTAGCCTATTTTGGGCTATTATTGTAATTTGATTTTCCTAAGGGTTTGTCAGCTAATTTAGCTAATGCATTGGCCTTGCCATTATCTCAACACATCACCATTGTGATTATTACTTCATGGATTTATTTTAAATGCTCCAAGGCATGTTTATGTTAAAGCAGTAACATTGGCTTATTTATCTTAAAAGTCTCAATTATTTATCATATTATGAGTTTGGAATCTCTCTAAATATGAAACTTCTTAATTTTAATATTAATTACTAGCTCTAGGCCCACAATTAATGCTTTATATTCAAACTTATTGTTAGTTAAAGGGTCAGTAAGACTATAGGAATATCACAGAACCCTTTTGTGATTTTATGAATATCAGGCCAATTCCAACTTGTACTGCAGGCAAGCTAGGTGGTTTAGTTGATTTTAGAGATGAATCTCCATCAAAATAAAGCTCCAATATTGATGGTTGTTGAGCTTGTTGAACTTCAAAAATTTGTTCATCAGGCAACTCATCATTAAGTTGAGAGTCTATCGGAAAGGGATGACACCTAAGAAATCATCTAAGGCTTGCCCTTTTAAGGCCTTTTGTGAGACATATGTTATATCAAATTGCAATAATAGTACAGTCCATTTAGCCAAGTGACTTGTTAAGATGGGCTTTATCATCAAAATTTTGATTGGGTCGACTTTGGATATTAATGTTATCTTATGGGAAAACATATAATGATGTAATTTTTTAGTAGCAAATATTAATGCTAAACATTGCTTTTTAATAAGAGAATATTTTATTTTAGCTCCTATTAAAAATCAAATTATATAATATAGAGCATTTTCCTGTCCTTCTTTATTATTTTGTGTTAGCAGAGGTCCTAGTGATTCTTTTAGGGCTGTCATATATAATATCAATGATTTCCTTATAATTGGTGCTACCAAGATTAGAGAATGTAATAAATATTACTTTATGCTATTAAATGCTTCTTGATAAGCATCATCCCATATAAAGGGTGCATCCTTTTTCATTAATCGAGCAAAAGGCTCACATCTACTCGAAAGTTTAGAAATAAATCTTCTAATATAAGCCAGTCTACCTTGTAGGAGTACAATTTCTTCAAAGTTTTAGGTAGTGGCATTTCCATTATTTTACTATTTTAGAGGGATCAATTTTGATCTTTTTTTGGTGCATATTAAAGCCAAGAAAATTTTTGGAGGTCACACCAAAAGTGTACTTTAGAGGATTCATTTTTATATTAAAACTCTGAATCCTATTGAATATGATTATTAGATCTATTTTATGCTCTCTTTGTGTTTTACTTTTAATGACCAAATCATCGACATAACACTCTACTTACTTATGTATGAGTTTGTCAAAGATGCAAGTCATTACTCTCTGATAAGTGGTATCCACATTTTTCAAGCAAAATGGCATTACTTTGTAACAATATATGCCAATTTGCTTGTGGAAGGATGCATGCTTCTCATCTTTAAGAGCCATTTTAATTTGATTATAGCTCGATGATTCATCCATGAAAGATAACATATCATAGTTGGATGTATTACCCACCATGAGTTCTCCGTTGGATAATGGGAAATCATCTTTTAGGCATGCTTTATTTAAGTCTAGAAAATTAATGGGGACTCAGATCTACCCATTTTTTTTGTTTTTACTTGGATAATATTAGCAATCCAGTCAATTTTTTTTACCTTGGATGAAACATGCTTCAATGAGCTTTTTGGTTTCAATGATTACTTGTTCTTCAATTTCTAATCGCATTCGCATTGATGCTTGCTTTACTATACATAAAATTTAATAGCTAGTTTATGTACAGCTACATCTAATGATAAACTTGGCATTTCACCATGATTTCATGCAAAGCAGTCTTTATATTTTTAGAGTAATGCTTTTAATTCTTTCAATATTATAATATTAGGTTAGCACTAACAAAAGTTGTCTTATTCTTATAGTTAATGTCTTGAAGTTTATCAACTGTGGGTTGATTGCCTTCATCAAAATCTTTCATGGCTTCTTTGAGGTTGATTATTAATTCATCTTCAGGCACATTTTTGTTTCTCTATGAGGTACCCCTTTGTAGATTTATGGTTTCAAAGGGAATTACTTCTTAATCGGATACTGTATAGAATGAACTTGTTGAGGAATTTGTTGAGGGAATATATCATAATCCCCATGTATTGAATTTTCCATATCCTATGAAACTCTAAACATTATCCCATTGCTAAAGCCTTTTAAACAGTTGTGCTTATGCATTCAATTGTGATAGCTGAACATTATTTCTAATTAGGCTCTTTAGAGCTGATGAAAAGTATTTTGGAATGATGATTAAAATTTCTTCTTCTTCAAAATCATCTTCTTCAAATGGTTCTTGAGTGGAATTTGTGATTCGCTCTCAACTTTATAGTAGAAGATTACACAGTCTTTGTAACCTTCTAGGAGGAACATAAAATGTTTTTAATTATTTTATTTCTTCTCTCCTTGGAGTTGATAAGGCTTTTATATGTACTTTTTGTATTAACATTATTTTCATAGCCATATCAGAAACCTGAAACTCAAACAATCTTATTACAGAAATGTATATTTTTTCTAGTTGTTAGCCACTTCTTTTTTACTACTTAAGGCCCTCTCAGATACTAATTCCTCTTCATCCTCTTTAGTATCACTACCAAGATGGGGAATTACCTTGGGTTATTTTGATTCATTAGTAATGTTACTTTTTGAATCACCACTCTTTAACATTAGTTTGATAGGTGGAGTTTCTTTCTTTTGGGAATTAACCTCTTCAATATTCTTAGGGATATAGTACTTGGCATCATCATAGATCTTGATTTCATGTATCAAGAATGGATACATGTCTCCATTAATTCAATGCTCTTCACTATTTTGGATATATTTCATGCATTGATGAATAGTTGAGGGTACTATACCATACTCATGAATCCATGGCCTATCTAAGAGTGCCTAATAGGCTACTTTGGCCTCAATTACATAAATGTAGCTTCTATAGATAATTCCTCGAAGCATATGGGTAGAACAATAGACCCTAAGGTTTTTATTAAAACCTTATAAGAATATTGTGCTCTTGTCGAGGTATCGAGCATTCAAAGTTAATGCGCTACGTATCTTGGCTATCTGGAGATTGCCTAAAGCACCTGAGTCAATCAACACTCTCTTTATGCATGTAGAATTAATTTCAATTGTAACATAGAGAGGTCAATTATGTTCAGTCATTCTGAGCAGTAAATCTTTATCATTGAAAGTGATAGTTACTAGCTTTGTTACCTCACTTTTCTATTCTAATAATGACACATACCTTAGAGTTTATTGTGAAATACATAGTAAGGTTAAATTACTTTTACAATAGATATATAGATATTCAAGCATGTTAAAATCATTATAATTCATCTTTATACTTATATACATGTACATGTGTATGTGAATTAATAAGTATATAGTATGGACATCCCTTGAGTGCAAGACTTTAAGTAGTCCTAAAGGTGTGAAATATTTAAATGATGTATATATACACCTATTAATGACACCGTTTTATTAAATATACTATTCCATTAAATAAATACTAGTAAAGCAAAGCTAAGGGAATATTGCTAAATTAACTATGATTTCAATCATTTAACCTTGAGATGTCTTTTTTGTTTAGATGATAACATTTATGTCAAATCCAAATATATATGATCTGATTGGGAAATATATAGTGTCTCATAAAGATGATTAGAAATCATAAAAATTCATCTTTAGATTCAACTTAAAGTTAAAGTTTGAGGTGGATCTAAATTTAAATTCACTCTAAGAAATCATTAATCATTTAAGTTTTAATCATCCCTTAACAACTCCATTCCCCAACCCCCCCTCCCCAAACACTTCTTTTAGATTAATTCAAATATTAAATCCTAGTCTTGTCATACCACACTCAACCCTAGCATGCACTTAGAATGTTAAGTCACTGATCTTAAACATAGGTTAGGGTGGTACATTATTGTGGATTGATATTTCATTTTATGATATAATATTTTAGACTAGATGTTATGGTGTATGTATATAGTATGGATGATAGGGTGACATTAGACTAATGATTTTATCTATAAGGGATTGTACTTAAGGGACCACTATATTAATAAATAAAATTCTAAATGCCTTTGCCTCTAGGTGTTGCTTAAGTACTTAAGCATAATCCATTATGATAGGTGAGCTTGGTGACCCAAGGTAGGGTGCTAAGCCTTAATGTATTGAATATAAAAGTCTGATGTGTATGTATGTTCATCTAATCTCTGCTTTGTAGTTGTAGTTAGATTTTAATTTTCAAAAGATTGTAATCTTTGCAATAGGCTTAAGATTAGAGCTATGAGATTTAGGATGAGCAGTGACTAGAAAGCTTAGACTTGGGAGGCCCTATAATGCTTGGACTGTGCAATCCATGAAGTGGAGATGATGATAAAGATTTAAAACCCACATAGCTTTATTTTTATTATAAAATTAATTATAATCCAGACTGTATAAGGGTAGAGCTTGACTACCCATCTTTTTCTATTTTCTAGAGTGTATAATGGTACCCGACCACACCAGCCTCTAATTCTTTTAATTAATGATGTTTGTTGATCTAGTTACATATATTATGCAATAGAAATGGTATGTTTTTCATAAGTTTCTTAAAATTAGATTGTTTATTGTATGGTCTAGATATGGTAGGCTCTTTGAGGACTTAATTTTTCTACCCCAACTAATCAATTTTAATTAAATTTTAATAACTCATAACTTTTTTTTAAAGCCTAAATAACTAATTAGAGTAATATAAGATTTAGTAATGCCTTAGTTGTATATTGTATATTATAATACATCCTTCTTCCTTTCTTGCAAATAGGGGGTCTCTACTCTTGCATGATAAGAGACAAACTTGACCTATGAGAGCAGTTCCTTGGTAGTGGAGAACACCCTTTCTCTTTGATTTAGCCTATAACCTAATTTCATCATGCACATAGGCATAAACCTTCCTAAGCCAAAGTCCAAAATAACAAATCAAAATGTAATAAACTTTTTAAACTTTTGTGCATTAGTCAAAGGCATGATTTTCATAACAATCATGATCTAGTCTCTTCAAAGTGAGTTTAGGACTTTAGATTCATTTCTAGTATAGCTCAACCATCTTGCATTTATATAAGACTCGCTTGCATGATTTTGAATCACAGGAGATGTTAGCTAACAACCAATCTAAACAGTTGTAAGTTTAAAAGAGTCAAGATGGGTTCACCCTCTCTAGTGGAAGTGAACCAATATATCACACTTTTATTAAAATTAGCTGCTTTTAGCTAAAGATATTTTAGATGTATTAACTTTGTCACATCTTATAAGAATTCTCATATCATTTTATTAAGAACTCTGTGTTATCAAATCTAACTCTTGCTTTTAATAAAATATCAACCAAATTATCATAATTTCTCCTTAAATTATAAAGATCCATACTCTTATTATCATAATGAGTACCCTCTATTATCTCTTTAGAATACCATCCCATAAATCTTCAGGAAAGTCTTAGACATTGAATATTTAATCAAGTATTCTTTAGAATCCATATCACATCTTTTGATCATTATCATATTTCCTAAATCATAACCACAAGCCAAAAATAAACCACTTTATCCACAAGGTAAAACTCTATAATTCAACATACCACCATCTTTCCATTAGTATTGAAGTAGATGGCAATTTTCACCTAGAGGTAAAACATCTATATGGTTGATCATTTTCAAACCACTCACCAAGGATCTCAATCAATATGGAATTACTTTTAAAAACATATTACCAAATATGTCTAACCTTTTAAGATTGAGAAATTGTAACCAAAATTCTCCTTAGATATGATGAACTCTTTTTTTTTAAACAACTTACTTTTTATTAATAATTAATATGTATCACCCTTGCTTTCTTTAAATACTCAATCCATCGCACTCTAGTAAGTAGCACCCATGTTTTTCAGGCCAATCAGCATTACCTTATAGCAATAAATCTATTCTCTGGTGATAAAAGGTATCTTCTTCGAGCCCTCTAGATACATTTTAATTTAATGGTAACTAGAGAAGATATCAAAAAGCTCATTATTGGGTGAAGTATGTGCACATCTACTATTTTCCATTGGACACTTTTACCATAACCAGATTGGAGATCCATTATGGGTACTAGACCTCTCTAATGAAGTTAGCTTCAACAAATTTGGTGACTTCCACTTTGATAGGCTCTACAAGTAGGTTTATCTTCTTCTTTATCATTTGTTTGATTGGTTGAGCATTTTCTTCAATTTAAGCTAGTGGCAAGTAACATTAATATTTATGCTTGACCTCTCAACTACATACCAAGCAAACATGTCTATATCTTTTTAAAGTGCTTTTATGATAAGCTAATTCCAAGCACTTTCCTAAGATCATTAGTTGTTAACACTTCTTCAACTTATTCTATATTTTTTGATCTAGTGTTTGTGACTTTTATTTATAACATTTCTTCTTCTTTATGTGAGTCATGAAATGCTCCCAAGTAGCACGCCTTAGATTGACTCAAGTTTCCCCTTACTAATATTTATTCTACTATCAAACTTTAGACTAGTGGTGAACCAACCGAGGTAGCTTCGGGCCTTGAAGAGGTGAAGCCCTCTTGAGAAGATGGCACCCTAATTCCTTGCCAATGGCTCTATGGATCAACCATCACCAAAATCCTCATCGGAGTTTGTCTATGAGGTACTTTTGATGCTCGAAACACTTATAAGAAGATTCATTTTGACTCGCCAGAGTTCAGTGCATGTGTGGGTGTAGTTAATTTGAATGGGGTTGAGTTTCGATGGGGTTGTCAAATATAAATCTAAATTTAATATAGATTAAACTTCTTGTGATAATCAAAATACTTTTAATTTCATAGTTGGTGATTAATAATATAAAGATTTCTACCTCATTATAAGGGTTGACGATTATTGGTTGATAATTCTTTGGGAAGCTTATTAGAATAATCTTTGTACTCAGCAATCTCACCATGGTTGTCATGTTTACTAAATCTATTTGAATTTGCTTAAGGCTTGCTGATCATGATGACTTTTTATTTTACTAAAGATGGTTGGTAAGGCTCCAGTGAAGTGGATCATGCAAGTCAAAGTAAGTTCATTGATCAGCTCTACTACAATTTTAAGTCTCCTCATAAAATCTTTCTACTTCCTTCCCTTAATGAGCTTTTCTACTAAGCTCCTCAAGCATCATGACTGTAATCATGGTGATACCTATAGTACCTCAATCAATCTCTTAATCCATTAGCAGTCAAAAGTGATGGCTATTGAAATAATCTTTATTCTAAATAGCCTTTACTAACTCAGCCACAGATACCAGCAATAGCATAATCCTAGGCAGCTATAGACACTCATCATATGCATGGAAAGCTGGCAGGTTCTATCAATACTCATGGTTTTGCATCAGTACTTTTTTTAATCAAGTATGTTGCCTCCTTCCCTTATCCTGTCTTCGAACTCAAAATCTCCTCCTTAAGAATTGGTCCATGAGCGACCACTTTTTCTTAGTTTTATTGTGAGTCACCTTTGATGAATGGAGGACTCATTGTATTCTTCTATGTTAACATGGTCATTAGTTAGCTCTAATAACTCTACAAGCATCTTAGGCTATTGCAAACCAATAACATATCTATATGGTCATTCTTTGAGGCCTTAGCAAGTGCAGCTTAAGCAACAATAGGCTCTAAATATTTTATCTCAAAAATCTTTTTTTTTTTCCAAAGCAAAGTTAGTTTTTAATATGAAAGGAACTTGAGAGTACAATTAGTGGTTAAGCAAAAGAAACTAAAAAACATTATAGATTTCTAATGTAAAGTAGCTTTAATAAGTCACTTCTAAGAGAGGAGGATTTGGATAGTGGTTGATGTGGTTTCTCGCAATTGCTCACATCATTTCCAATATGTCAGCCCACATGTTCTCCTCCTGATGGATGTGGCTTAAATGTACAAATACTATTTAGATGGTAATATAATGTTCTGATAATGTAAATAATGTAACAAGGGTTGTGATCATCAGTGGAGAGGTAATTGCACAACATTATGGAATCAGTTTTAATCTAGATTTTCTTGAGATTGAGAGAAGATAATAATTTTAGTGCTGCAAGGCAAGCTATTACTTCAGCATGGAGAGCATTCATAGTAGAAGAAGGGATGGAGAAAAGATAGATTCATTGGCTAGTGTATGTTTTGAAGACTCCACCAATACCAGCAGCCTGATCTATTATCCTGAAGTTACCATCAATGTTGATCTTAATACAATCAGTTTCTAGTTTGTTCCATTTAATGAGAAGAGATTAGATAGATTTGGCTTCTTTCTAGATATGGGAGGGATCTGGAATAAACTTGCAGCTTCAAGTTTATCAATGTAGTTTTTTATATGTGACAATATATCTTTCACACCGTCCCTATGGGTTCCATGTTTACTTGAGTTTCTTATCATCCAAATGAACTATATAACAATGAGTGGGATGATGTGGAATTTATCCTTCTTGGTGTAGTATATGGGACTATTCTATACCTTGAAATAGTTGGGTATGGAGTCCATATTTGATTTGTCAATGTTGAAAAGAGAATGCCATTCATCCTAGATTGCTTTATTGATTGAGCAAGTAATAAATAGATGGTTAATGCTTTCCTCTTCCATTCTACACAAGTGACAAGCATATGTGACTTTAAGTCCCTTAAACTTTAGAGTATCATCAGTGGGAATTAAATTATGCCTGAATCTCCAATAGAAGAAAGATATAGAAGGTTTGATAGCTGCATCTAAAAAAAAGGCTGCCAAGTAAGAGCTCTATCAGATTGGTATATAGCCTAAAAGATGACCTTAGAGATGGATAGTTTAGTATTATGACACTTTAAAATCAATTTGTCATTTGTATGTGGGATGAGGGGGATTTTGGAAACTTTTGTCAGAGTATCAGGAAGGAGATATTTTTTAAGTTTTGAAAGGTTCCAGTTACCATCATTCTAAAAATCAAATACTAATACCTTATCAGAGATGTTTTTAGTTATGAAAGTGAACATTAAACCATCTGGGAACCAATGATCTTCTGAAAACTAAGGTCACCATGCCCCAACTACCAAAAAATTAAATTTTCAGCAGCATCTCTATGGTGCAGTAAGCTTTTCCAGAGTTGAGAATTAGTTTTCTTTTACTGAACTGTAGATGGGTGGGTCATCCAATAATATTTATCAAGTAGAAAGTAAGCCCATAAAGAATCATTTTGCCTAATTTTGATTCATAATTTTATATAATTGATACGAATGGAGTGAGCTAGAGATCAAAAGCGTAGACCTCCATTCTTTTTCATTTGCACATCTTTCTCCAACTCATCCAATGAATAGAAGCATTATTCTTACTCCATAAGAATCTATTGAAGATCATTTCAATCTTGAGTTGTGTTTGGTTTGGCATTATCTTGGATTGCAAGGAGTAGAGAGGGATTGAGTTGAGTATACTTTGTAGGAAGGTAACCCTCTTTATAGTAGATAGAAAAGTATTTTCCCATGAATTGATTTTAGCTTGGATGGAGTTTATAACACCATCAAAGTAATGAGCTATTTTCCATCCTTTAGAAATATTAACTCAAAGGTATTTGAGTGGGAGGTGTGAATTGGTGAAGAAAATGTAATTTTAATCCATTTTAGGTCCATTTTGTAATATTTGCTAATATGAATAAACACTTTGATTTACTGAAAGTAATCCCATAGAGTGCTTCAAAAGTGTGAAGAATAAGCACAATTCTTTGGATGGATCTTTTGGATCCATTGCAAAATAATAAGAGATCATTAGTAAATGATCAAATGGGATATGTTAATCTTCCCTTTTGTTGTATATTTGATTGCTCTATTGGAGTTCTGATTTGCATTTAGCATTTTGGAGGATAATCAATTGTAAGTATAAAGAGGATGGAGATAAAGGATCACCTTGTTTTATGCTTCTTATTTCCTTGAAGTAGCCATGTGGTTCACCATTAATAATGAAAAAATAAAAGTTATTGAAGAGTAGTCTTCTAATTAAATAGTCAAAATTCTACTTAGAAACCTCTAGCATTCAAAGTTGCTAAGATAAATTTCCAGTTGATAGTGTCAAAAGCCTTCTTTATTGCAAGTTTAATAATTAGATTGCCACCCCTACAGTTTTTATCAAGATCAAGAGTGAGCTCGTGCAAGAAGAATGTTCTTGGCTATACTCCTCCCCTAGACAAAAGTAGTTGATTATTTCATATAAGTCTAGGAAGATCTGGTTGAATTCAAGAGGAAACAATTTTGCTAATGGTTTTACTCATAAATGAAGATAGTCTAATGTGTATGAAATCCTCCCAATTATATTTGTTTTGGGACTTGGGGATGAGAATGATGGTTGTGGAGTTAAAGAACTTATGTATTTTATTTCTTCCAAAGAATGCCTGGATAATAGAAATAACATCTTGTTTAAACCAATTACAGAAGTGTTGGTAGAAGTGTGCTATGTAATCGTCCAGGCTAGCAGCTTTTGATCCACAAAGAAAGTTGAGACTAGTCCAGATTTTCTCCTCCATAGGGGTACGTGTTAAGTTTAGTTGGCTTACTTTAGTAGAATTGGTATTGAGTAAATCAACACATAATAAAGACAGATTTACCTCATGCTCTAAGAAAAGTGACTTGAAGTAGTTTAAACCATGCTCAATGATTTCTTCTTTTGTTTCCAACCATGTATGGTTAAATTTAATCTGGGTGATGGCTTTCTACTCCCTCCGTTTTTTTATGCAATCATGGTACTATTTAGTATTTCTATCATCTCTGAGATTATCATAGCTACCTTTATGATAAAAAATCTTCTTCCATAGTAATGTGGTTGTTGATGGTTAGTTGGGCTTGTATAAGGTCTACTTCAACTTCCCCAGAGGTATCGTTAATGCTAAGATTTTCTAGGAGAGATACTTCTTTCCCTTGAGCTTCTATCTTATGATGTATGTCACCAAAGACTATCTAATTCCATTATTTAAGGTTTATGGTTAATTTCTTATGTAATCTCCATAATCTAGTCCATGGGTCAGTAGAATCAATTTTCCATGCATTTTGGAGAATATTTATGAAGTGGTTGTGCTTTTGCCCTCATGTTCTAGAATCTAAATATATGTTTGGATGGCTTGTCAAGTTGGTAAACAGTTAATAGTAAAAGAGCTTGGTTTGAACAGGTCCTATTTAGATGTCAGGATTGTAGTGTGTTGAAAGAAAGCAAACCATTATGTATTAAGCATGATTTTGTCAAGCCTTCAAAAGACACTTCCTCTATTCCATGTAAAAAGATGATCCACTAAATCCAAGGTCAATTAAGTGTGCTTCTTTAATGTAGTTTTTAAATTCTCCCATAATAGTTTCATTTGGCTTCCTTCCACCTTTTTCTCATTAGAGTTTGTGATCATATTAAAATCTCCACCAACAAGCCAACTAAGTTGGCAATTATGACTAATAGAAATGATTTTTGTCCAACTTGATTCCCTAAAGCAAGTTGCATAAACAATGGTTGCTTGGATAGAATAATTGCTACACCTTCATGTGGATATGCAAAAATAGAGAATCATCAGTCAAGTGATCAACATAAAGGGTTTTTTTCAAAAAAAAAACAAAATCTTATTAATGCAATTTTGAGCTATATTAAAGTGCTGAAATTTTCTTCTTAATATTTTAATGTTTTGAGTTTGAATGAGTGGTTCAAGAATGGCAAAATTTGAAGGTTGTAAGTTCTAATAAGAATTTTGAGCTTATTAGAGGCATCATAGTTTGCAATGCTTCTAATGTTCTATATTAGAGAGTTAGTCATGCTTGGAGAACATATAGCCCGTAGAGGCTCTAGTAGTAATCCTGTCATCAAGATTGGCTAGAATTCTAGTTGAAGAAGTAATACCTATAGAGGATTTAGCATTTGGGTTTATCTTCTTTAAGAAGCATGTGATGAACTTCCTAAGGAGAACACTTGGTTCTTGTCTTATATATAAAGAGTAAGTGAGCTCTCTAGAAGCTTTTGAGCACTTGCAAATTGGGTAGTAACTATTCTCTTGAACACATTAAAAGAGGTGATGATGCCTAAATGAAGGTTTATAAGAACAATTTGTAAGTCAACTCTTTAAAAGTAGTGAAGAACATTTGACACTTTATCAAGTTGTCAAGTTCTAATGTTGATGTGGTAAATTCAAAATATGTTATGTATTCAATGGGGTCATTATCACCTTTATAAGACTCTAGGTGTAAAATATTAAAATTTAGTGGGGGATGCATTTTCATGATTTCTCAAAAAAGATATTAGTGAGAATAACATTTGCTATGCTTTCTTTAGTAACCTTTTCATCAGATACATGATAAGATTCATCATCAACACTAGGTGTTCTTGACAACCCTCACCAGTGTTGTGAGTATAATTGATTACTAAGCCTGAGGATCCTTCATTCTCTATGCCTTTGGGCTTAATCTTTACTCTCTCATAGCCACATGGACTATGCAAGTTATTCTATCTCCCATATCTTTAGATCTTGCTATGTGATGAATTATTGTGTGATGAGCCCCAAAACAATTAAGTTGTCCCATGCTAAAGGGTTTACTCCATTGGGTGCTCGACTTCCTGCCTTAGCTTCCAAACTCACCACATCAAAGAGGGTGTTGAATTCAAATTTGTTTGTGAAATAATGGAAAACCTTAGGAATGTTAGAAGTAAGGTAAGAGAAAATAGAGTTGTATTAAAAAGAATATAAAAATCTAAAAGAATTTAGTATATTAGAGAATGAATACAAGTAGAGAGGTTAGAATAAAAAAAATAAATTCTCTCCCTCTTAAGAGAAATAAAAAAAGTCTAAAAAAATCCTCCACTCATCTCAATTCTCAATTTTTATAGGAGAAACTACATTATTTCTAAAATCTATATTTTAATTACAATATATTTAGACTCAACTAGGAGAGTGTCACATGCTAGTGGTGAGCTCTTTTGGTGTTATCATAGGTGGGAGTTTAGCATCAGTCACTTAACTAAGGTATACTCCTTCAAATACTTGTCCAAGTGAAGGTGAGTCCTTATGAATGTTAATAAGTGGGAATGTTGGTCACTTGTTTGAAAAAGTTACTTAAAGTGTTTGGTGAGTGAACCTTTGTTTTAACTCTAGTACACACCACTAACTATTCTTCATGCTAATTCATCCACTTGGCCCTTACATACATATTGGGGAACATTGATGATGTAGACTACCAAAACAGTTAGACATGTAAGAAAAATCTTAAGATGTTATGTAAGATGATCCTAAAATGTGTGTTCCCCACCAACTTAACTACTTTCCTAAGAAACTAACTTGTGTGTATAGATATCGATATAGATAGAGTTAATTAATAAAACCAACTCTATAATCAATTGAAATGTTTATATCATATAAATCAAGTCAATAACTATTGTGCCAGTGTAATGAATTACATGTCCCTCAAATTTAATGCAAGAATGCAATCAAGTAGTTAAAGTATATTAGGGTAGTGATGTGCTCTAATGAGATTTTTGCTCGTGATAAACTTGATTATAATAATGGAAGTCAAACTACCAATTTCTATTTTCTAATGTAATTATTTAATTCATAAACATTCAAATAATATCCATTACTATCATTTTGATTATGTTATCATCATCATTATTATTATTATTATTATTATTATTATTATTATTATTATTATTATTATTATTATTATTATTATTATTATTATTATTCATATTTATTTTTCTTAATTGTTTAATACAACTTTGCTTAAATGAATAAATTTTGAGATTTTCATAATATTTTATATATCTTATTAATTAAATAATTATAAAAATGTGCATTGTTATAATTCAAAATAAGAAAATATATCAAATAGTTCTAAAAAATTTAAGTTATGATATGAATAAAATATTTTCAGAAACTTGGTAGGAACATCACCCCACTAGAATAAAAAAAGTAATTTTTATAAATATAGATATTTAATATGAAAATTGTTAATAATGTGAATTTGATTTTATAATATTTTAAGAAACTTTTGAAGGTTTTCCTTGATCTAGAGAGAAATTATTGACTATCATTAAATATATTTAAAATTTATAAAATAAAAAAATTAGTTTAAAAAAGTTAAGTGATCAAGTCATTATTAATAAATTATATAATAGTATAAAAACAAATTAAAATAGTCCCTTGAAATATTTAAATATTTTGAGATTTTACTTTAATTATAATGATTTTTAAACTATTGATTCTTGATTTAAAAATTCATATTTTTAAGATTTATATGGAATGCTTTTTCCAACAAATATAAGAATTTTATTAATCTATTTAAGGCTTTAGACAACTAAATTGAGAGTAATTGTTTCTTAAAAATACAAAATACTTGATTATTTATGTACACATATTTTTTAAAATACCTCACTTAAGATAGTATATATGGTAAAAGATTTAGCTAGTTTAGTTTAATAATTTATCTAATGTTAAAATCTAAAGATAATAAAAAAAAGTATAGTTTGGATAAACATGTGGTCTAACTTGATCACAACCATTACCCAACTACTACAAGATCTACTTCAACTTCTAGCCAACCCATGTAAGGGAAAATGAGTTAGGCTAAGGTCAGTGAGATCCAAGCTTAACCAATTTATTTTTTTTTAAATCCATTCTAAGAGAATTCCCTTAGTGGGAAGATTGAGGGATGTAAGATAAAATAAATGCATAACTTGATAAACCTAGCCATGGCCTATGTCATTAGAAAGACCAAGGTTGATGAGAGCAAGGTGAGGGTTTGATATTATCACCTAGATAGTGGATGTAATATAGATTTATTGATTAGAAAAGCTTTAATGGTTGAAATTCATGATAAAACTAATCTAGAGTGGATTTGATTATTGGGTGATCAAGCTTTAGCCTTCCATGAGTTAGATATTATAGCTAAGCTTTGCTTGATGGGTTTTGGTGGTTGGGAAATAGCTCAAACCCCTTCCCTTTTGTTTAGAGAGGATGAGAGTGAGCATTATTCATAATGGAAGAACTTTGTCATTTAATGGAAATATGTTTGAGCTTTCTTATGCCTAAACCATGGTTAACCTGAGGTTAAGTGTCACATCCTACCACGTGGACCTCTAGGAGTAGGCAATAGGAGAATAGAAATCCAAGGGTTAGTCCAAGCAACAATGGCAAATTCACATTGGTTAATCCATAATTTCAGATCACTATGGCACCCAAGATGGGGAGTGAATAGGGTGTTATTCAAAAAGAATTTAAAAGTTAAATCTTAAATTTTAACTTTTAGTATAAAATTAATTTTGATTTTATAATAATAAGCTATAATTTAGAATATAACAAAAATAAAGCACATTAAAGTACATAAAGATAGTAGGAAAATAAATTTTGTGTGGTTCGGCCAAACCACAAAAATGACCTATGTCCATGCTAACACCCCTAGGAATCAACTAAATATGAAATGCTTTACAAACTATACTCTCCCATAACAAGATGAGTACAACCCCTACACCAAAAACTTACTCTCATAGAAAGGAGCAAGTATAACCCAAATAAAAAATTTAAAGCACAGAAAGAAAATATATAAAATAACAAATTTTGATAAAATATGTCCTTCACAAATATACCAAGCCATCCAAATCAAAAAGTGATCTCACAACTTATAAAAGATTACAACTTATAAATTTGACAAGATAGAATGCTCACTTAATTTTGATAAGAAATGATATAATAAATATCTTAAAATGATCTTACTAAAATATTTATTTTATTACAATTTATAAAATAATATAAAAATAATTTTAAAATAAATTCACAATAGTCTATTAAATAATAAAATAAATTTGAGCAAAGAATCATTTTAAGTTTAAGAGAAACTATAACTAGTATGTATATTATAATGTAAGAATGATTAACTTTCCACCCAAAATATTTTTGTTATAAATTATGAAACAATTAAAATAGTAAATCCTTTTAAATTATAGTATGATAAAATAATTATTTAAATAAAGGATATTAGTTTGAATGAAATGATAAGTGTCAAATAAAATAATTTAACTTTTTGTAAATTATATTTTGATAAAGATACATGATATATAATAAATTTAGCAAATACCCTAAAATTCCAACAAATAATTTAGTCTATTTCATTTAAAATGACTATTTGAATTAATTTAGAAGATCACAAAATACTTAAATAAAATCAATATACATTAGATCAAAGTAAACTAGATAAGTTTTAATTAAAAAAAAAGATCTAGCAAATATGAAAGTATTGTCAACACAATAAATTAATTTAAGATGCTTAAATACACATCTAAAATAAATCTAAAGATTAATGATCCTTTAAATACTACTAATGAACAAATACTTAAAAAAATTAAAAGATATTTGTAGAAAGATAAAAATTTCAGGAAGATGAAATAAATCCTTCAAACTATCATAAGAGTTTTTACAAAAAAAAATGATTGAAGAAAGTTTTATGTAAAAAATTTAAACTATAATGTCTAAATATTAATCCACCAAAAAGTAAAAACTTGAAAGAACAAATAGATGATAAAAAATAGTATTAATAACTAAAAGAGATTAAGATCAAGAAAACAAATTCAAGTAAATTGAGAAAGCTTGCTTAATTGTAGGCATTGAAGCATCTGAACTAATGATTTGATCTTGCAATATTTGGAGAACCCTTGCAAGGAAAATCTAATAAGTTTTTTTCTTAGGTTTGCTAGAGATTTATAAATTTGAAAGAGTGGACTTTCATGAAGTGAATGAGAGCTATTTATAAGTAAGAAGGCCATTTAAATAATTTCAAAAAAAAATATTATTCTAACATCATTTTATTTAATAATGTAATATTCAATAAAAATATAATTCATATTAAATAAATATAAAATTCAAATAGCCAAAAAATGACTAGTCACATGGACAAGTCAAAAATAGTCAAAGATGACTCCTAATATATTCAAAACAAGTAGCATGCATTCAATATTAAAATTAGTTAATTGTTAAAAAATCATATTAAATGTAATTTTAATCAAAAGTGGGTCATGTAACCTATCAAATTGAAGAAAAAAATCCAAAGAATCTATTGGAGATGAAATCAGATTGACATACTAAATTTCATGTATTTTTATCAATTTTAAATATAATAAATGACATTTAAAAATTATGACATAATGTGAATATAATAACACATATGTTAGTTAGTTATCATGAAATTTTTTATTATATTAGATAAATTTTTAAATATATAAACTAATTACATTTAATAGCCATTATTGATTATTATTTACTATTTAGATAATTTAAAGACTATTTATGAAGCATATAAATTTTTTAAATGTAAGAAATTGAGTGTTAATTAGTTAAGGATGATTTATTTATATATAATTTAATCTTGTTATTAAGAATTAATAATATATCAAAATTATTAATGAAATATTATGTTATTGGCATTGTGAATAATTATCTCAAAAATTGAATTTAAAAAATCCCACATAATTTCATGGGATGGACTTATTTCATCCCATTTATCCCATATGATGCACCTTAGCTCAATATGTCAATTTAACCAATTTCAAGTGCACAAACTTGAGTTGAACAAGAAAATTTTTCTTGAAAGCCATGGAGAAATTCATATTCAATGGTTTGCAATCATTTGATGCACTTAATTTTATTATGACCATAGATTAGTCCATTTTGGCAATAAAAAAAGTGACCAAGTTTGCCCATTTTGTTAAATTGACCACCATAAAGGGATCAATTCAATGTGGGTTGAATTAAGAATTTATTAATGAAATTCTAACTACAATCAATTTCAATGATTTGATTGGGTGGACATGACTATTTAATTCAATCAGCTTCTAAGGGGGTGTGCTATAATGGCTATACCATTTTATTTGAATAATTAGATTTGAGGAAATGAGTAATTTTCTTTTAAAAAATATATCAAATTGTTCTTAAAACACTTTTAGTACTTCACATGTCCATTTAGTCCAATTAATTTGATGGTTATGGTCAATTTAGTCAAGTTAGCCCAATTGGGTCAAGTTAGGCTAAATGGAAAGATTTTAGCTAATGGCCTAATTCATGGATCCAATATTAACATTAGAATACCTTTAACATATGAAATTATTTATTAACAAATTAGATTAAATGATTTAAGGTTCATATGCACTAACCTCATTTGAGTTCTGAAATAACCAAATTAGGCTTAATTGACTCACTTGATCTTAGAGTTGATTAAACTTATATTAAGGGGTTCTATTGGTCAATTTATTCATGTCCATCCTAAGAATATTTTAAAGTTAATATTTAGAATGATTGATCAATTTGATTAGTGGGGTAGTCACTTACTATAGGACAAAAATTAGGGTATGGACAAGTTGTTATTATTGACTTAATTATGGGTCAAATTCCCCATATTGATTTTGATAATGAATAAGCCAATTTTCATATTCTCATGATTAATTTTATAAATAATTAAATCAATGTGATGGAGTGATTACTAAACTCAACACTTACATTCACTAGGGATTGATTGGAATCAAGTAAAAAAATAGGTCTATTGTAAGGCTAATTAGAATCAAATTTATGTTGTAGAAAAGATTTTTTAAATAAATATTTTACAAGGGTTCCTCCTACTAGTTTACTAAAGCCAATTTAATGAATTAGGCTAGGTTGGGGCTTTTAGCATTTAGAAGGACATGAGATTAGTCTTTTTGACATTTTTATGACAATACTCACTAGATCTTATCAATGCTAATTTTAGTTCTTCCTTACATAAATTTAAATTCTATAAGTATATATATATATATATATATATATATATATATATATATATATATATATATATATATATATATATATATATATATATATATATATATATATATATATATATATATAAGTTTTATCCTTATAATATTCCATCTTGATGAAGAGGTTTTATATGCAAGAGAAGAAATATTAATGCATTTTAGCTTTCTCTTAATTAAGATATTTTTAAATGAAATTATAAATACTATTAAATAATTGAATTAAATATTGAGAAAATTTTATAAGCTTATATCTACTCTTTGAGAACCTCCAATTTTAAGAGTTATGATAAAATTCAAAGAAGTACTAAATTATGCTTAAGACATCCCCTAACTTTTAAAAAAAATTGATTATTGTCAATTTAATATTAAAATAAAAGTTAGAAAAAAAATAAGTTATGCTTTAAATTCTACTAGAATTGAAAATTTTATTTGATGTATTAATAAATTAAGAATATCTAAAAATCATATTTTTATATAAAAATAGAAAAATACCTTAACAATTATATTTTTTTTTATTTTTCTTTCAAAATCATTATTAAGTCTATAAAATGATCATTTCATAAAAAAATTAAAATAAAAATCACCAATAATAAAGGAATTTGGATTATATCTAGTCTGACTAGAATGAGTCATTAATTTAAAATCAATGTTCCTAAATTCTATTTCTTCCTTAAAATCTTAAAATAATCTTGCACATTAGATCCCATATCTCTTTCCACTATGATCCAATTGAGTTCAACTCAATTATAATAATAACATGAGGTCAAGGAGTGTAAGCCCATGAGCTTAACTTTTATTATTGTGACCTATGTTGTTAGGAAGTTCAAAGATAGGAAAGGGAAGAGTGGGATTAAAATATTTTACTTAATTTTGCTAAATGCTTTGATTTCTTCATTTGGAGATCTTTAGTTATATGAACAAAGAAAAACCTCAAGTTGTTGTAAATTAATAGATTAATGAAATTTTGCCATTATTGAAGCAATTTTAGTGGCTGATCTTATTTAAGAAAATTGGCAGTGTGTATAAAGTTTATTTAAGCTTCTCTAAGCTTAAAGATACTATCATAACACTTTTCCTTAAATGATCACATGGTTGTGAGCTTCAAGGTGTAACCATAATTAACTATCTTTTTAACTAGCTGGTGATATTAGAGCACTTGTAGGTAGTTAGGGAGTAGAATATAAAATATGAAATCTTAAATTTCATATAATAGCTCCATTTGTTCCCTCTTAACTTTCATAATTCGTATTTAATTTGGTCTCATCCACAAAAGCTATTATAAGGACCCATGCAAACCTTGCCAAATAAGCTCACCTCTCATTAATAAATATTGGATAAAAGTTTTTTAAAAAACTTTATGGATTTGGATAGGTGAAATCTTTATTTTTCCCACCCAAAGTAAATGGTGATCAAATATATTTAGGTTGAACTATAAGATTATTCCAAAGACACATGGTTAAAATTTCTTTCAAAATTTGGTATGCCTCAATAATTTGAGGGGTTTAATTCTCTTATAATTATAAGTGTCTTGATTTAGACTTAGAAAGAATTATGTTTTACCATTTGGCTAAATTGGCCCACTTTGAGTAATCAAATCAATGTGAGTTGATTTATAAAATTGGTAATGACATCTTTGGCTAGAATTACTATCTAAAATTAACAATATTATGATTAGTATAATCAAATCATTCATTAAAAGGAGGTTTTCTTTGATAATTGAATTGTTAATTTTGTCCAAATGGGTTCAACTCATGAAGTAGATTTTCTTAATGAGGCTAGTACCATATTAAGCATACTTAAAAAAGCTTATATATCAATTTTTCATTCAATTAACTTAAGTATTTACTATTCATATTGAAATAATTTTGTAACATATGAACTCATTATTTAGCCAATTAGGTGCAATCAAGCCAAGGTCCATGTGATTTAATTTTTACTTGGGTCTAGGGTTAACTAAAATTGACCTTTTTGGTTTTATGGTCAATTATGTATCTCTCAAGTGGTTCTAGAGATCATTGGATTCATAACCATGATGGGAACATCTTAGGGTTAAATGTTAATGGTGATTAGTCAATTTGGATAATGAGGTGGTCGCTTACATAAGGTAAGGATAAGTGGGAGCTTTTAACTTAGCAAAAAGTCAAATTACTGTAGCATATCAAAGGAGGAAAGATCTGTCATAAGGTCACAAACCCAAGCTTGAACTTTAAGGACTTTTATTAGACTTTATGTGTTGTGTTATTTATATCCCATGTGTTATATTATGTAGTAATGGAATTATTTGATAATGTTTAAGTGTTGTGATTGAAATCATGTGAGTTCATGTGTTAAATTGTATAGGTGTCAGTCTAGTTCCTAAGCGCTGCTCTTCTAGCACATTGGCATTGCATTCTATTATATTTAGTGCTTGGGGATAGAGAAGCTAGTGCATTGGCCTTGACCTATGGCTTCTCAGCATTAGTCTATGGCACCTCAGCATTAGACTGTAGTGCCTTGGCGCTATGAAATGGCAGGTTCCTCTTTTCTAGTTTTTGATAGTTTCTCCCCTAAGTGACACATCCCTTGGAGTATTATACTTATATAATTATTTATTTTAACATAATGGAGAATTAGATAAGTTTATGTGTAAAATTTGAGTGAAAAAATGCTTTGGTTGGAGCTTAATGGTCGGCCATCTGAAGGATTTGGTGATCCTTCTCTACCATTTACTTGAACGAAAAGGACTTCTTTGCATCTCATCCACTTTGATGAGTGGAAGACCTTGGATCATTTCTTCTTCTTCCATTCATTATGACATCTTCTCTCTGTAATGCATCCACCAATTTTGTTATCAAAGCCTAAGATTTGGGGTGTAAAGAAAGTGCTTGTAAATAATCCATATTAAAGCCAAGTAAGGTTAGTTCTATATTTGGATTTTGTGAAATTTTCTTTATATATTTAGTGATTTTTCTTGGAAACTCATGCTAATTAATGTAGGAAATCCTATGAATATTTTTTTTACTACCAAGTAGTTTTCTCCACTTATAAAGCCTAGCCTTTCCCCACTTAACCTAACTACAAGCCATAATACTTGAGTGACAACTTGAGTATGGGAGAGTTCACTAAATGAAAAAATCTAGTATACTAATCTTACATAAAAATGACCTCATACCTTTAAATATCTTATATTTATTTCTTTGTAAGTTTAGTTAATATTTTGTAGTATCTACAAGTTACTTTTTGTTTTCTGAAGGCTAGTCATTTTTCAAATTTGTGCATCTTATTATGCTAAATCTAGTTCACATCTTATCATAAAAATTTTGGAGTGACATATTTGTATTTATGTTTACATCATGCCACCCAAATCTATTAGTTTGGACCAACTAGAAGACTTAACTATCATGATAGATGAGATCATTATGAGAAATGAATAGAAATTCACTAGGGTAGAAAGACCTTCTCATGAACGTCACTATACTAGTTAAAATCTTGAGTACTAAGCTTCATACCCTACTAACTATTCCATGTTAGGATGACTTAGAACCTGTAGGAGGGAAAAATACCGAACTTTCTAGAAATGATTATTCTGTGAGAAGGCCAAACCTAAGGAACACCCTTAGAAAAGACCATCTTAGGGTTCATGAAATATTACATGAATCTACAAAATAAGTTAAGATAGATTCCCCAACATATGATGGTGTTCATGACCCTAATAAATTTTTAGATTGGTTAACCTAAATAAATAATTTTTTATTTGTATCATATGGACGATTATTAGTTTGCTAAAATAAAATTAGTAGGTCATGTAAAAATCTATTGAAATAATATTTTAGCTAAAGAAAAGAGATTTAGTAGGAGCCTCATGACATGGGTCGAAATTGAAAGAAATTCTAAAGGATAAATATTATCCTAAAAATTATGATAGAAGGCTCCATGAACAATTGACTATTCTTAAATAAGGGAATATGCCAGTAGTGGAACTTATGAATACATTTGAGGACTTAATAGCTATAACCCAGTACACTGATCAAGAGTAGCAAATAATTGATAAATTTATCATTTGCTTGTGAGGAGATATTAGGAATGAGATAGAGCATCAAGATCCCTAGACTTTAGATGATGCCTTTCACTATGATTTACTCCTAGAAAAGAATAAAAAAGCTACATCAACATCTAAGATATAAACTTAAATATCTTCTAAAGATCTACCAACATCATAAACTCAAAATTTTATCATTACACCTAATTCTTCTACATTGAACAACCCCGCTAAAATGAATCCTATTGAACCTACTTCTAAAAATGTGAAAGAGATAATTTGTTTTAAATGTTATAAGAAGGGTCATATGCAAAATTAATGAAGAGCAAAAATCATGTTCCTAGATGAATTGGAACATTTAAAAGAAGAAGAGAATATTGAAAAGATAAATGATGATACACCACTATCAGATGAAGAAGTCGATCCAATTATAAATAATATATAGAAAAATGAATACTTGAACCTAATGTATGCAGCATGAGCTAGTTATTCTCGGTTCTACCTCAATATTATCCCTATTTTGATGCTTCGTGGGGACTTATGCTCATACTTTAGTTTCAATGTAGTTAGACTCTAAAAATATATGAAGAAATCATAAAATTACATACTCAATTTCTAATGAAGCAAATGTTAATATGTAGATATAAACAACATGCAATGCGTATAATTGATAATATTCAATGAGAGGGATAAATTGAGAAGAAATTACAAAAAAGACATTATAATTTATTTATTTATTTATTGCCCCTCCACTTTGGTCATGGCCTTGTATAAAAATATTTGTGTGTGTGTGTGTGTGTGTGTGTGTGTGTGTGTGTGTGTGTTCCTAATCTAGTATGCATTTCTCACATTGAATAAACTTCAAAGATAAACATAAAATGTGTAACACAGACAAACATACCACAATGGCTACATAATGAAAAATGCTAACAATTACCTACTCTAGACTAAGCAAACAATTATGGGTGTGCTTATCACAGCACCTAGGGTGTGTGAGTCATTGTGGTTAAGGGCATACCCATATGATCTAAATATGACCACAAAGTTTAATATAATTCTAAAGATCCAATTAAACTAAAAAAAGTCATCATAATTTTATAATTTTATAATAATTTTGAAATCAGAAAAAATATATAAAATTTATATAAAATAAAAAAAACATTTTAGAGAAAGATAACTTTATATATGATTTAAATATTTAAATGATAAATTATAGACTATTTGTATTTTTAGAATGATAGTATGGGATTTGATTATGATATATTGATTTTAATTATTTAATGAAAATATTCACTAATAATAAATTATTATATCATAATCTTAGGTCTTAAGTTTGAAGTGGCCCCACTACTGACACTCCTAACATAAGTGTATATGTACATGATATGAGTGCACAATCTAAACAAAAATAATTTCTTATGTGGTGATAAAGAGGGTATGGTTTGCTTTTGTGCTTCAAATGATATATATTCATTTAAAGACTAAAGCTACTTAACTAGTAGAATATGACTCAACCACTTGAAAGGTCAAATGAATATATACATGTGGATCATGATAATATGATGTATGTATGTGTGATATAAAAAAAAAAACTTAGTTTGGTCGATGAGTATGATTGGATGCATGAGTTGTGTCTCCCAACACTTGATTATATGTTATATAGCATGACATGTTGCTAAATGTTTAAGTATCATGTTAAAATGCTAAGATGAAATCATCAAAACATAGAGTTCTATGGGAAACTATCATGAATGACTTAAATCTATAAGTTATTCGAATAGCCTAGAATGATTTGAGATAGTTCTAAAGCATCATGGGGCAATCTACATGATTTCTTCAACTTAAGGACATGACTTAATCTATTGTGTGAAACTAAGTGTTCTAATCTATTCTAAATTTTTTGAGTTATTTTAGGGTGATCTCCCTATCTAGAGTTGAATAAAATATCAATTAATTGTTTATAGATAAATCATTTTTAGATTATTATTAAATAAAATTGATGTATTTATGAAATTTAACTAATTTCATTATAAAAGATGTTAAAAATAATTTATAACAACTACCTTTCATATAAATGTATACTATCATATTTCATGATACATGAAATAATTCACTTTAAAAATAAATAAAATAATAAATATATATATATATATATATATATATATTAAATTTAAAATAATAAATTAAAATATTTAATATTAATTATTTAAATAATTTTTTATGAAAATCATTTTATTTTATGAGCATGACACAATTTGTTTATTCTATTCAAACTATAAATGAATGAGATCTAACTATTAAAAAAATTTGTTTGTTTACTTAATTTGTACTATCCTACTTATCCTGATCAATAGTGGGTAATCTTGCACTAATTGAGAAGGTATCCTCTAAAACAGAAACAAGCCAATCCTTAGATCTTTTAAAACTAATGGGCTCTGAGAAGATGAAAGCTGGAGAGAGTGAAAAATATACCTACAAGGCATTAAAGGAGATGAAGTTCAATGACATATAGTTGGTGGCACTTTGCTTGATGCAGGTTGTGGTCGTGGATGATATAAGGTTGTGGTGGTGACTGGATGCAAAGATTGATGGCAGTCAAGAGTAAAGGAAATGGTGGCAAGGTGGTTTTCCTCTTTCAATCGGGGATATGATCAACTGGACTGAGTACTGGACCAAAGTCACATATACACACACCTAAATGAAATGAACAACCTCACTCGAGGTCGAGTTGACTACCACACATACATCGAGACAGAAAATGTCCCTCGCAATTAACACAAAGATAGTATGCATGAGCCTTTTGATGTAGTAGTAGATCACCATATGGATGTGATAATTGATACATATGATTAGGGGTGTGCATTATTTGGTTTTAACTAAAAAATCAAACTAAACCAAAGTTTTTGAGCAATTTGATTCGGTTTTGAATTTAGTAATTTAGATTTTTATTTTAATTAATGAAAACTTTGATTTTCAATTTTTGGATCGGTTTATTAAATAAAATTTTAGATGGAAATAAATAAATAGAATTTATTGATTACTTAGTAATTTTTTCAGCGATCATAAAAATTTAATAAATAGTTTTTAAATATAGTAAACTTCAGCTTATCCAAAATCAAACCAAAATAACTGAACCAAATTATTATTTGATTTGTTTGATCGGTTTGGTCTAATTTTTTGGAAATCCAAATCCAATTAGTTTTTAAAATTCATCATCCAAGCCATTCAAACAAATCAAATACACACCCCTACATGTAATGAAAATTATGTATGCAAAAAGATGATACAGGAATCAATACTATAGATTTAACACAGAGATCAATATGTGATGTGTCAAGATTCCACAAAGCATGAAAATAAAGATTTAAAATAATAATTTTTTAGATGCCTCCACAATAAAGTTTGAAGTTCTTAACCTGCATATTTTGCTTCAACTCCGATTGCAATGGATGAGGCTTTTAAAGTCAAATATATATATGAATATTCATGCTAAATTTTGTATTGAAACTTCAAATCAGATAAGTCTTGGAGTTTGATCAATGTTACTAGAGATTTTAAAACACATCAATATAATTGTTACACTTTGATTTTAAGATTTGGATTAGAGCAAAATTATTTAGATTTTTAGTTAATGATTTTGAAATATTTATGTGCTACGATGGATCCTTTATATGAAGGTAATTACCTCAATTGCATATTGCAAAAAAATAAAAAAAAAGTTGAGAATGAAACCTGATCGAAGATCCAAATGATATGGATTGTGTAGTGTGAAGAGATAACACGACAACGATTGCACGAGATGGTAGACTAGTGAGGGCTCCTATGGCCATGGATGTAACTACCTGGTAGCAGGAGGTGTGGGTCTGACAGTATGGACGACGGCTCATAGTGGGGCAAGTGGGAAGGTGATCGTGATGAGTGGCGATGGTGGCGTCCAGTAATGCGTGTAAGGAGCTCGCCAACTAGCTGGGGTAGGAGTCCGACATGCAATCGCAACCCATGGGTGGACAATGGCGACCAAGGTAATGGCTGCCTAGACAGCTCTGATGTCCGGTGGATGGCTTGATAAGTGGTCGGGCGATGGCTTGAGCGAGCTGTAGTGCATCCCGGGTGTAGAGCAAGGGGGCTGTTGACGTGTGGTGCTCCAAAGTCGCCCTGGCCTGGATTGCGTGCATCCCAGGCAAGATAATGGAGAGGAGAGTTGCTCGTATGTGGATTGCTATGCGAAATATGTAGTGATGGGGGCTGAGGCGTGGAGCTAGGGAAGAAGCAGGGCTTTGACTTTGCTGGTTTCAGCTTGGCGATATAGTTTCAAAGAGATAGAAAAGATATTTGGAACAGAGAGAATATTCTGAATCGTCCCTTTCACCATAACGATGGCCGCTGGCCATAGTTACACGGTGGCACTCAGCACCAATAGATAATTAAAATTTGCTAAAATTAAACGAATTTTAAATACATCAGAAATCACTTTAATATTTCATGTATTTATTTTACAGCGGTCCAAATATCCTAAAATAAAACCCAGCAGTCCAAACAGTCCAAAGGATTAAAATCTCTTCATTCACTTTATTTTATACGCTTAACTCACCCAATCAAACAGCTCCCAGATGACTTACATTCTACATATCTCATGAAATAGCAGTTTTTAAGAGTAAGAACTTAGTTCATCTATGTTGACCTATTTTTTTTTATAAAAAATAATATATTAATTTTTAATCTTCTTCTGATAAAAAATGAGTCCTAATATTTTTTCTCCATTGAAATAAAATATTTTTATATCAAATAAAAAAACAACCGTATCATTCTAGTGTTTATCTAAACCATAGGCTATGACGCCGATAGGAATAATAATGTTTTAGTAAACTTCTTATTCTTCGTAGAATATATAGATAATTTTAAAATATTTTTATAATTTATTTTTGTTGAGATGAAACTAAAAATATTATATTAAAAAAAGAACATTAGGATATCTGAGAAATATTTATTATTGTAATTACATATGGGCGTATAATAATTGGTCATGCACATTAAAATTTTGGAAGGTGTATCATTATTGTTTTCGTGTATTACTTTTTTTGGAATGCCTGAGGCTTCAAATTTCAACCAATAAATTTTTAGTAGATACAATTTTCTTCAACGACCAAATAAAAACAAAACAAAGAAAATAGCAAGAGAATCTGATCCATTTTACTTCAATGTTGGAACGGAAAAAAAAACGAAATTAAAAAAAATTATCCAATTCAGGGAACAATTAAATAAAAAAAATATATAGGAGCTATTTCAATCTATAATCTTTCTATTTGTAAATAATTATCTTCTCAATTTGATATATATATATATATATATATCTATATATATATATATATATATATATATATATATATATATATATATATATATATATATATAATAGATCATCTTTAATTCAACCATCAATATTTAATACGTAAGTAAATGATGTTTAATTTGATGAATTTCATCATGAATATTAAGATGATTATCTTATTGCTATATAGTTTTTAAAAAAATGTTTTATA
Organism: Cymbidium sinense; assembly: GCA_021442155.1. Classification (NCBI taxonomy): domain Eukaryota; kingdom Viridiplantae; phylum Streptophyta; class Magnoliopsida; order Asparagales; family Orchidaceae; genus Cymbidium; species Cymbidium sinense. The sequence goes on along the minus strand of CM038225.1, from coordinate 11,557,204 downwards.
AATATTAAAATGAGCCATAATTGCTTCATAAAAATCACTGTAGTAGATATAAAAGTTAATCATTATATTATTATAAATTTCATATAATTATAATAAAAAAAATCTTAATTTTAAGAAATTAATTCATATGTTAATTAAATAGAAAATTAATATAAGATTTCTAAATTGATATTTTAGGCTGCCATCTAAATTATTGTTCTTAGAAGAATGTTTTCTAGACTGCATGAAATTATGCTTTTCCTTAATGCGTTTGCCAGAAGGAAGACGTAATTTGTTAAATCAGAACATGGGAGATTATTTCGGCCAAGTTAAGGCCCAACTACAAAATGTAGCTTTGTATCACAATGCAGTTGTTCTTAATGAATGCATCTCTAGCCCGACCTAGCAAGCATAATTTTTGTTAAAAGGCTATGGCCTGATTATGTAACAGTTTTCAGAGCCATGAAAAACTGTTCTTGACTAATGCAATTAACATTATTGCTTAAATTTTTAAACCCCAACTTAAATAAAATAATTATAAAAAATTTTAGTTTTAAAAAAACACATATCTTGCTTCATGATAATTTTTTCGAATTTGTAAAACTAGGCTTTTTCTTGATTTGCCTTATTATCCTTATTATTATTATTATTATTATTATTATTATTAAGAAAAATTATTATTATTATTATTATTATTATTATTATTAAAGACATTGCATATACGCAAAGTTATTCTGAACTAATACTTAATGAATGACAATATTTATATTTAATTCATCAAATGGTATATCAACCTTGATGAACAATATTGTTGACCAATGGAATTTATATATATATAATTAATTAATTAAATATAGAATATTAATTAATGTGAGTCAATTATATATATATATATATATATATCACATTAATTAATATTTAATTTATAATTAAATAATTAATTAAATTATATAGGTCAAGAAAAGGTTTAAGGTTTGATTTTGTTAATCCAATAAATTCTTCAACATGGCCCTTACAATATTATGTCAAATTATAAACATAATACATAGTATATATGTCAAATATTTTGTTAAATTAGTCAAATAATAACTTCAAGCTTAAACAAATACTAATTGGGATCATAGCAATTTTACATCATTAAATTGGGATCATAGCAATATCTTAGACCTACAATTATAAGATATTGCTAATGTGCTCAAATGTCACTTTTTATTTCTGAGCATTTTTTAATGGCAATGTACTTCAATTTCATATATTTAACACCTTATGGTTTCTTATCATTTTTAGAAAACTAACTATTACAATATTATCATAATAAAATTTTAATAGCTTGGTGATGCAGTCAGTACTCCAAGTCTTGAAAGAAATTTATGGTTATAATTCATGAGTATTGGCTTCAAAATGTCACTTACTCAGCTTGTATAGTGGATGTATCAATATTAGACTACTTCACACTCTTCCATGAGATGACTCTTCCACTTAAAATGAACAAATAGTTGAATATGGATTTTTTTAATATCTAACATTGCTGATACAAATTTATGCATACATTAAACTCATAATAGTAGATGAATAAGATATTTGTTCCATTTATTTATATTACATTTATTACTAGGGCATTGCATAATGCTCAATTTATATCCTTTTTAATTTAAAATGGCACTTGCAATTAACATTTTCATCGTAATCTTTCTAAATAATTATAGAATATGATGTCTTTCATTTCAAATTTCTATAGGAGAAATGTCTTGGTCGTATATAATTAGCAAAGATTATTAATAATACGTAAGATATCATCAACATATAAAATTAAAACTATAGATTTACTTCCACTAATCTTTAGATATATTTTAGCTAATCAATAGCATTTTCTCATAATTTTAAAAAAGGATAATGTCATTGAACTTAAATACCACAATCGGGAGCTTTTTTTAAATATGTATATTGATTTCTTTAGTTTATATAGCATATATTCTTTTCATTTAGTTGAATATCTTTTAAGTTGATCCATATATACTTCTTCCTATACATTTTAATTTAAAATGTTAATTCTTATATCCATTTGATCGATGTATCTTTAAATCATAATGAGTCGCCAATGCTATAATAATTCTTTATGAGTCATTTTTTGATGCAAGAGAAAATTTCTCTTTATTATCAATACAATCTTTCTAAGTGAAGCCTTTGACAAGAAGTCCAACCTAATATCATTCAACATGCCTTGAAGTCACATTTTGTCATAAATGATAACTTACATTCAACTTCTTATGAATGTAAAGGCAATTTAGCAAGATCTTCAACTTTAATATGATCCACAAATTCATGGTTTATTAGTGAAATAAATATATTTTATGGCTTGAAAAAATAAAATTGAATCATTATTAGTCCTTAAGTCAAATTCTCACTCATATTAATCTAAATAACATATAATATTTTCTTTGAGAACATCTTAATGTTATTTTGTGTCACTTATCAATTATATGTTCGTAATGGACTTCATTATGGAATATTTGTTCATTTATTTGTTTCTCTTATAAGTTTTCAAATTATTTAAAAACTATAAGAAAACTAACATTAGAAGAAGTAATGGGTAAAGAAATTTTTACACTAACATCTTGAATTTCCATATCATATGGTTCTATAGTTTAGACTAATTTAATCATTTTTAAAGGACTTAGTATTTTAAATTTTAACAATTTTTGTACTATACAATAAAAAAAAATCTATATCTTTTATAATTTTTGGATAATTAATAAAAAATGACTGATTATTCTTGATTCTACTTTATTTTCATGTAAATTATAAATTCTTACTCATATTAAATAAATAAATAAATATATATATATATATATATATATATATATATATATATATATATATATATATATATATATACATATATTTAAACTTTAGAATTGGTTTATTAGAAATCTGGTTTAACAATACATAGCAAGTTTTAAAGTGTGCTTTCTTATTAATGAGGATAAAAAGATAGCTAGATCTATATGGTATGATTATGGCCTTTATAACACCATTTTATTATGGTGTGCTTGCTATTATGAATTTAGCACATATGTCATACTTTTTTTAGGAATTTACCAAATGAATCAAAGAATTGATCAAGTTTATTAAATCTTCTATAGTATTCACCTCCTCTATTAAACATCATAATATCAAAATATAAAACAAAATAATGTCATGTATCTACTTATCGATAGTTTTTTGTGGAGGTATCTTTAGTGTAATTAATGAGAGGGTGTTTGTCCCTCCATGAAAATCGGGAAACTAGATTCTCTTGATTTCCTTGATTAACTTGATGACATTTCTATGAATAAATATTTAACATAAGTTTAGATGAAAAATGGAAGCCTCACTTGATCATTTTCTCATCTCACTCATGAAATATTTTATTTGGATACTCATCATCTTGTTAATACATTTTTGCAAGCACATTAAACAATTTTATAATATGGTATGTTTGCTACTTAGGAACCTAACATAAAAATAATATCATGTTAACTATCTCTCATGTTGAGGTAATCCACTTGGCAAGTCATCAAAATATTGTGAGTCACTATAGCACCCAAGAGCGGAATGAAAGTGAATTACATATTAAAATTTTAGTTAATTTAAAATTTAACTTTTAGTAAAAAATTAATTTTAAATTTTATAATGACAAGATACAATTCTCAATGTAGCAAAAAATAAAGTACAATAAAGAGATAAATGCATAATTTTTACATGGTTCTCAAAATCAACCTACATCCACACAGCCACCCCTAGAATCCCTAAATGTAAATAACACAAAATACTATATAGCAGACAACCTATAATAATATATGTACTCTCCTAATTATACGAAAAGAAAAATACAAAATAATAAATTTTTATGAAATAAATCTACCAAGCTATCCAATTCAAAAAGTGATCTCACAACTTATAAATGATCACTTTACAACTTATAAATTTGACAAGATAGAATGCTTACTTAATTTTGATAAGAAAAAATAAAATAAATACCTTAAAGTGATCTTATTAAGATGTTTATGTTATTATTATTTATAGACTAATATAAAAATGATTTCAAAATAAATTCACAATAGTCTTTTACATAATAAAATAAATTTCAATAAGGAATAATTTAAGTTTAAATATAATATAATAATAAGAATGATTAACTCTTTACTAAACTTCTTTTTCTTAATTATTAAACAATAAAAACAACAAGCTTTACTAAATTTTAGCAAGATAAAATTACTTAAAAAAATGATATTAGCTGGAATAAAATGAATAGTGGCAAATAAAATAATTTATTTTTTTATAAATTTTATTTTGATAAAGAAACTTGATATATAACATATCTAGCATATACTCTAAAATTTTAGGAATAATTTATTTTATTTTAACCAAAATAATACTTTCAATTAATGCAAATGATCACAAAATACTTAAATAAAAAGTATATGATAGATTAAGTAAAACTATTCTTTTAATTAAAAAAAAGATCTAACAAATATAGAAATATTTTAAGACAATAATTAATTTAAAATGCTTAAAATATATATCTAAGAATAAATGATTTTAAATAAGACTAATGAAGAAATATTTCAAGAAACTAAAAGAAATTTGTAGGAAGATAAAAATTTCTATAAGATGAAATAAATCCTATAAACTATCACAAGAGTTTTACACAAAAAAAAATGATTGAAGAAACTTTGATGTGAAAAACTTAAACTTTGATGTCCAAAGACTAATCCACCAAAAAGTAAAAATTTCAAAGAATAAATAAATGGTGAATTGTATGAACAAGTAAAAGATATTAAGATCAAGGAAAATAAACTCAAGTAATTTGAGAAAGCTTGCTTAGTTGAAGATGTTGAAGCTTCAAAACCAAAGATTTGATCTTGCAATATTTGGAGAATACTTGGATGAAAATCTAAGAAATTTTCTCATAGATTTGTTGAGAGATTTTAAATTTAAATAAATAAATCATTCATGAAGAGAATGAGGGCTATTTATAGGCAAAAATATTATTTTGAATTATTTCAAAGAATATATTATTCTAACATCATTTTAACATATAATAATTTAATATTCAATAAAATATGATTTATATTAAATAAATATTAAATTAAATAGCCAAAATATCTAGTCACAGTAAAAATAATCAAATATTACTTTTAATATATTCAAAGCATGTAGCATGCATTCATTATTAAAATCAGCTAATGTTTGAAAAATAATAATAAATACAATCTTAATCAAACATGGGTCATGTAACCTATCAAATTAAAGGAAAAAATCTACGGAATCTGTTAGAGATGAAATCAGATCTAAATTCCTTGATTATAAAATGACTTTGGCTGAAATACAAAATTAATATATTTTTGTTAATTTTGAAATATGACATCTATATATTATGACATAATTTTGATATAAACACACATATGTTAGTTATCATATAACATTTAAATTACATTAAAATTTTTAAGTATATAAATTAGTTACACTCAATAGTCATAATTAATTATCATTTATTATTTTGACAATTAAAATGATATGTATGAAGCATATAATTGAATGTTAATTAGATAAAAAAATTATATAAATTAACTCATTATCAATATTTAAAATAAATAAAAATAATCTGTTAAGTTGTGAGAAAATTAATTCAAGCCAATGAACACATATGAACCTCTAAGATAGTTATAAATGTATATAACCTAAAATATTGTATCTTGAGCTTCAAGGTATCCATTTTGATCTATCTTTCATTCTTCCATATTTGTAATTTCATCAAACATATTATGAGATGTATTGGATATCTAATTAGCAATCAATATATCTAAAACACATAAAACATACATTAGAACATCCAAGCATATGTTTGTTATTGAATATGAGGCTCATAAAACCAACAATCTCCCCCTTTTTGATGATGACAAACTAATGTTGGGTATTAATTTTGATGAAGGTGCAAATTGACCTTTCATTATAGTTTTTTTTTAAAAAAAACATTTCTCTTTTAAATAAAATTTGCACAAGAGATGAATAATGATGTTTCCCCTAAATATATGCATTAAATAGACTTAATACTAGCCAACATTTTACTCTTCTCCCCCTTTTGACAATTTCAAAAAGAGAGAACAAACTACATATAATTTTAAATATTAGGATCTAACATTCCAAGCATGCATCTTAAAGTATAAAACATTCTTCCGTAATGGTTTTGTAAAAATATATAATTTGTAAATCGATACTAATGAAATTAATATTAACATCACCTTTCAAAACATGATCCCTAATAAAATGATGTCTAATTTTTATATGCTTGGTTTGTGAGTGCTAGATAAGATTTTTGGTCAAACTAATAGCACTAATATAGTCACACTAAACTAGAATGTGATCTTGCTTACTACCAAAATCTTCTAATTGTTGCTTTAACCAAATGACCTGAGCAACATAACTACCTGCAGCTATATACTTAGTCTTAGCAGTTAATAAAGCCACAAAATTTTGTTTTCTAGAAGACAAAGACATTAGAGATGATCCTAAAAATTGACATGTGTTTTTTTCTATTACATCGAAAAAAATCATCTAATAAGCAATCAAATCACATGATACAGAATTTTTAGGATACCATAAACCTAACTTAGAGGTGCTTATCAAATACCAAAATATACGCTTGACTGCTATTAAATGAGGTTCTTTTGAGTTGGCTTGAAAATGAGCACACAAATAAACAACAAACATAATATTAGGCCTACTAGCGCAAGATATAAAGTGAACCTATCATACTCCTATAATTTTTTTGATCAACATATTTTTTTAATTCATCTAAATCTAATTTTGTAGATGGACTCATAGGAGTTTTACTAGATTTGAATCTTTTCATGTCAAACCTATCAAGCAATTCATTTGTATACTTGGTTTGACAGATGAATGTGCCATCTTTCTATTGCTTCACTTGAAGACCCAAGGAAAAATTAAGTTCTCCCATCATACTCATTTCAAACTCTTTAGACAACTCATGGCACAAAGATTCATTTGTACTTCCAAATAATATATTATCTATATACACTTGAACCACAATCAAATCATCATCAATGCTCTTAAAGAATAAAGTGGTATTTCTTACATGATTTATCAAAAGTTACTTAACCTATTTCTTTTCAATTTATGCACATGATCACGGACAATCAAGGCTCTCAAATCCAAGTGGTTGCTCTAAGACATCTTGGTCAATAAATCCATTCAAAAAATGCTCTTGACATCCATCTAAAGTTTAAAAAAATTTAAAATAAAATAAGGAGTAACCTAATAGCTTTTAGTCTTGCTACGGGTGCAAAAGATTCTTCAAAATCTATCCCTTCAACTTGTGTGTACCCTTGCACAACTAACTTAGCTTTATTTCTAACAATATAACCTAAGTCATCTAGCTTATTCCTAAAGACCCATTTTGTTCCAATGACTAATTCCTAAACATCATTTCTTACAAATTGATTCAACTCCTCTTTCATATCAATAATCCTAAAATTATCTTTTAATGCTTCTTCCAAATTTTTAGGTTCAACCTTAGATAAAAATGTTGAATGATCTACAACCTCTCTATTATGTCTTTTGGTCATAACTCCTTTTGAAGGATCTCCTATAACCAGTTCCTTTGTATGATTTTTATTATATTTCCATTCTTTAGGCAATAAATCATCCACATTATCTTCTAAAGATATTTTCATAAAATTATCAATCTCTTCATCAACCACTTCATTTATAATGGGATTAATTAAATTTTCATCAAAAATAACATGTATTGATTCTTCTACAATCAATTTTCTCTTATTGAAAACTCTATAAGCTATACTAGAAAGAGAGTATCCGAAGAAAAATATCATTATTTGATTTGTAATCAAACCCACCTAAGGGATCTTTTCCATTATTCAAAATAAAGCATTTACATCCAAATACATGAAAGTGTTCAATCTTAGGCTTCTTTCCAAAAAATAATTCATAGGGGGTCTTCTTCAAAATTGGTCTAAAATATATCTTATTCATCACTAACATGCAGTATTTATAGCTTCTGCCCAAAAATATTTTAGCAATTTATACTCATCAATAATATATCTACTTAATTCAATTAATTTCTATTTTTTCTCTCTACTACTCCATTTTGTTGGGGAGTTCTAGGTGCAAAAAAATTATGTCTAATCCCATGTTTATCATAATAATCCTCAAATAATTTATTATCAAATTTGCCACCATGATCCGTTTGAACCCTATTAATCAAAATACCTTGTTCTCTTTGAATATATTTAGAAAACTTTCTAAACTCATCAAAAACATCATTCTTATTTACTACAAATAAAACCCAAGTATATCTAGAGAAATGATCAACAATCATAAAACCATAATTTTTACCACCTAAGCTAGTGGTGCTAATTAGACCAAATAAATCCATATGCAACAATTCTAGAGTTCTAGAAGTAGAAATAATATTTTTACTTTTAAATGAGCTTCTAGAATGCTTATCATGAATACATGCATCACAAACATAGTTTGAATGAAAATTTAATTTAGGCAATCCAACTACTAAATCAAGTTTAGCAAGTTTATTGAGTGTGTGCATGTTAATATTACATGACATAGTCTCCTATGCCATAACCATATATCATCATGACTGCTTTTAAAATAAAGTAATTCAAATTCACATCATGAAAGCTATCTAAATCAATGACATAAATATTTTTATGTATTTCTCCAACTAACAAAATATTTTCATTATTTTTTTAATAATACAATATGATGCATGAAATATTACAATCAAACCTTTATCACATAATTGACTAATAGAAATAAAATTATGTTTTAATCCTTCTGCTAGAAAAACTTTATCTAAAGTGATAGAATTCTTACAAATAGAACCAATGCCAATGATCTTTCCCTATGCATTATCTCCATATGTAACAAATCTTCCATCACTTGATTCTAAAGTTATAAATTTATTCTTATCTCCCATCATATGTCTTGAACATCTAATGTCCAAGTACCACATGCCTTCTTTGATTTTGCTTTGAAGGCATTCCTACAAAAGAAAATCACATGTTAACTTTTGAAATCCAAACATGTTTGGGTCCACATTCTAAATTTGAAGCAAGATATCTAGCATGTGTGGTTTGTGTAGTGCTTATACCTTTTGGTACCCATACATAAGATGATTGCTTAGTATTTTGTAATTTATGAGCATAGCAATCAAATGAAATATGCCCCTTTTTTACCATAATAGTTACACCAAACATTAGTGTTTGCATATAGTTTAGCATGATAATTATAATATATATGAGTGGGATGTGTATGATGCAAATAATTTTTATTAAATGTTTTACTTGATGAAACATTATAATGAACTTGTGATTTCAAACATAATTATAATCTTGCTTTTAACAAGATATTCTCTCTTTCAAGTTTACATACAAGTAAGGAACAATCTAATAAAGAATTATTTTTATTTTTCAAATTATCACATTCATTTTTTAAATCACAAAAATGCATTTCTAAATTTTTATTTTCTTTTCTAAGGTTTTATATTTTCTTTTTAATTTTTTATATTCAATAAATAAATCATTAAAAGAATCATCTAATTTATCATAAGATATATCATTACATACCTTGAGAATCTAAGTCATATTCTCCATTTTTCCATAAGACATATGTTGACCTCTTCATCGGATGAGCAAGTACTTGATTCATTTGAATCTAGATTGGCCCATAAAGCCTTCTTCTTCTTCTTATGGTACTTTTTCTCCTTCATATTTTTTCTTCTCTCCACATCAATCTCTTTCTTCTTTGAATCAATAAGTTCTAAAAATTACCACTTATCCAGGCTTTTTATAATGGTAGCAAATGATCATTTCAACTACAGTAAAATTCTTAGTTTGAAGTTTATAGTTTTTAAATTTTTTATACCTTTGATTATTTTTCCTTAGCAAGTTCCCAAGCATTTTGGATAGCATGACCACCTCATCACTATCACCAGCTTGAGGTGATATCATCATCAACTTGTAATGCAATGGCTTTTCCTTTCTCCTTCTCCCTTTTCGAAGTTATCCATCTTATCCCTTTGAGCAATAACCTATTCATGTGCTATCAATTAACCCAAAATCTGATCAAGTGGATAAGTAGATAAATCCCTAGCTTCACTAATAGCCATTACTTTAGCATCCCATTCTTTTGAAAGACATCTAAGAATCTTATAAACTAAGTCTTGATTCCTATATATTTTTCTAAGAGAATGCAATGTGTTAATTATTTTTATGAATCTGGTATACATATCAAAAATAGATTCAGAAGGAGACATGCAACATCACTCATATTCATGAATAAGTCTATTTATGTGAGCATTTCTAACTTCACTAGTTCCCTCATAAGTTATAATTAATTTATCCCATATTTCTTTTGATGTACTTAACATAAAAATTTTTATGTAATCATCAAGTAATAAAGCACAATGTAAAGTATTACAAGCCATATCATTTAGTTCATCAAGTTCTCTTTTAGCTACAGTCCATTTCTCAAAAGGTTTTTCTATTTTAATTCCATTTACTTCTATAGTGGGTGTAGGATATTGATGTGTCAACATATATCACATCCATGCATCTTGACCTCTTTAAAATGTACTAATTCTATTTTTCCAATAATCAAATGATACACTATCTAAAAGTGGAGGTCTATGAGTGGATTGCCCCTTTGACAGTGAACCCTTTGAGAAACCTTGTGCCATAGTGAAAAGATCTACTCTTGGATGTTAAGCCAATAAATGAGCCTAGGCTCTGATACCAATTGTGAGTCACTATAGCACCCAAGAGGGTGGGTGAATTAGAAATATTAAAAATTTTATAAGTTAACTCTTAAAATTTAACTTTTGTTAAAAAAATTATTTTTTGATTTTATAATGACAAGATACAATTCTCAATGAAGCAAAAAAATAAAATATAATAAAATAAAGAGAGATAATAGGCACACAATTTTTATGTGGTTATTAAACCCCAAAGCGGGTACATCCAAGCCTAGCCACTCTGCTAGAATCCACTAAATGTAAATAGAACCATACATACTCCTCTATGTATACAAGGCTCATAACCCCAATTTAAATTTTACATAAAAAAATATAATATAATAAATTTTGATAAAAAAATCTCTCACAAATATACCAAGCTATCCAATTCAAAAAGTGATCTCACAACTTATAAATGATCACTTTACAACTTATAAATTTGACAAGATAGAATTCTCACTTAATTGATAAGAAATAATAAAATAAATATCTTAAAGTGATCTTACTGAGATGTTTATTATTAATTTATAGACTAATATAAAAATGATTTCAAAATAAATTCATAATAGTCTTTTGCACAATAAAATAAATTTAATAAGGAATAATTTTAAATTTAAGAGAAACTATAATTAATATGTACATAATAGTGTAAGAATGATTAAATCTCTACTAAACTTCATTTTCTTAATTATTAAACAATAAAACAACAAGCTTTACTAAATTTTAGCAAGATAAAATTACTTAAACAAAGGATATTAGTTGGAATAAAATGATAAGTGACAAATAAATTAATTTAACATTTTATGAATTTTATTTTGATAAAGAAACTTGATATATAATAGATCTAGCATATACTTTAAAATTCTAGAAATAATTTATTTTATTTTAACCAAAATGATGCTTTTGATTAATGCAAATGATCACAAAATACTTAGATAAAATTACTATATGATAGATCTAAGTAAACTAGTAAGATTTTAATTAAAAATAGAGATCTAGCAAATATAAAAATATTTTTACAATAATAACTTAATTTAAAATGCTTAAATATACTTCTAAAATAAATATAAGAATAAATGATCTTTCAAATAAGACTAATAAAGAAATATTTCAAGAAACTAAAAGAAATTTGTAGGAAGATAAATATTTAGCAAGATGAAATAAATCCTACAAACTATCACAAGAGTTTTTCACACAAAAAAAATATTTATTGAAGAAACTTTGATGTGAAAAATTTAAACTTTGACATCCAAAGACTAATCCACCAAAAAGTAAAAGTTTGAAAGAAAAAATAGATGGTAAAAATAGTATGAACAATAATAAGAGATTAAGATCAAGAAAAACAAACTCATGTAATTTGAGAAGGCTTGCTTAGTTGAAGATGTTGAAGCTTCCAAACCAAAGATTTAATCTTGCAATATTTGGAGAATACTTGGAAAGAAAATCTAAGAGATGTTCTCTTAGATTTGTTGGAGAGATTTTGAATTTGAATGAGTAATACGAATGATGCTGTCCCTTAGTTTGCCTTCCCTAGATATGAGAACTAGTATCTAAAAAGTTTTTTCCTTCCTTAGATATGAGAACTAGTATCTAATTGCTTTGGATCTGAATTTTGACTTTTGATTTTCAGTATATATATATATATATATATATTTCAAAAAAATATTTTACAACATGACAAAAATTAGTGTTATTGATCATGAATTTTAACAAATTTATTATTAAATGTCTCAAAATAATAAAAAGTAATAAAATATATTTAAAAGTTTATTTAAAATAAAATTACTTCTCATTTATTTATAAACTATTTGTTAAACCCCTTCATGGAAAAAAAAGATTCAAATAAAATTTTGAATTTTTATTTGAATTATTCAAATCATGTGAACTCTTTCACATATCATCAATCATGCCATGCATTTACTAACAAGCTGTCTTGTGAGAACACTTTTCCTTGCACATAGGGATTGAAGAACAAATAGATGGTGAAAATAGTATGAACAACTAAAAGAGATTAAGATCAAGAAAAACAAACTCAAGTAATTTGAGAAAGCTTGATTAGTTGAAGATGTTGAAGCTTCCAAACCAAGATTTGATCTTGCAATATTTGGAAAACACTTGGAAAGAAAATCTAAGAAATTTTCTTTCTTAGATTTGTTGGAGAGATTTTGAATTTGAATGAGCAAAACATTCATGAAGAGAATGAGGGATATTTATAAGCAAGAATGTCATTTTGAATTATTTCAAAAAAATATATTATTCTAACATCATTTTAACATATAATAATTTAATATTCAATTAAAATATGATTTGTATTAAATAAATATTAAATTCAAACAGCCAAAAAATAGCTAGTCACATGGGCAAGTCAAAAATAATCAAATATGGCTCTTAATATATTGAAAGCATGTAGCATGCATTATTATTAAATTAGATAATGTTGGAAAAATTATAAAAATACAATTTGAATCAAACATGGTTCATGCAACCTATCAAATTAAGGAAAAAAAAATCTAAAGAATCCATTGGAGATAAAATTAGATCTAAATTTCTTGATTATAAAATGACTTTGGATGAAATACAAAGTTTAATATATTTTTGTTAATTTTAAAATATGACAATCAAATATTATGACATAATTTAGATATAATCATACATATGTTAGTTATCATATGAACTTTAAATTAAATTAAAAGATTTAAGTATACAAACTAGTTACTAATAGTCATAATTAATTATCATTTATTATTTTTATAATTTAAATGATATGCATGAAGCATATAATTAAATGTTAATTAGATAAAAATTTATATAAATTAACCTCATTATCATTATTTAAAATAAATAAAAATAATATGTTAAGTTGTGAGCAAATTACTTCAAGCTAATGAACACATATGAACCTCTAAGATAGTTATAAATGCATATAACTTAAAAATATTATATCTTGAGCTTCAAGGTATCCATTTTGATCTACCATTCATTCTTCCATACTTGCAATTTCATCATTCTTATGAAATAGCTTTTTGGTCTTGTCCTTATGTTTGAACATATATATATATATATATATATATATACTCTTGACCAAATTGTATTACATTAATGTCATAAAATTTAGGGTCTCTCGAATAAGCTATAAGGTATGCCCATGGTAATGACATATCACACCATGCATGATCAACATAATTATACATCTTAATGGGTACTAGGCATCTTGAATTAATGGGTAATAAGGTGTACTTTACCCAAGATAGATAAAATGATTTAAGATGAGGTTCTAGTTTGAAATTTAATCTAGAAAGCATATCAGTAGATATTACATTTAGAGTACTATCCTCATTGATAACCAACTTGCACCTGTTGTCTTCATGGATGACATACAAAATAAAGATATTCCTCTTTCAACAATTTAAATATAATCATACACCTTTCAATGGTTAAAAAGGTGTATGTAAGTACACATAATATTCAAGTAATATAATAATGAGTAAAATATTATTTCAATGAAGATCTATTTAGATAATTTATTAAAGTTAATTACCAATCTTGTGTTTACCTATGCTTTTATCCATCTACTCAAAATTAAAAAAAAATTTGTTACTAAAGAAAATTTTATATTATTATTTTATTTGAAATTCAAAATTGAAAAAAAAAATACTCTAAATCTATAGATACTTTAAATATACTCTTCAAACTCTTGAACTAATATATTTCTTTCAAAGTTTTTTTTTAAAAAAAGTAGAATTCATTAAAAGAAACTTGAAAGTACATCATGTATGAGCAAAACAAGTAAAGATTATATTACAATCTTCTAATGTATTGTAATTCAATTAAGTCACCTTTGAGAGCAATGTGGATTTGAGTGGGAGGCCTACAAGATAAGATTGGTCTCTTCAGATGAGAGGCCATCCTTACTAAGATATTTGTTGGTTGATTTCCTTCCCTATGGATATGGCTTATCCAAATTTGGCAAGTTTGGGATAACAATATGATTTTTTTAAAGGGTGTAAGCAAGGAACCAAGGATGATGGTCATTGATGTAATGTAGTTGTAGAGGTTCAGTGAGTAAGTTTCAACCTAGATGTTATGTAGGTGGAGGGAATTTGCAAGTCTTAAAGCAGTGAGGCATGCATTGGCTTCAGTATGAAGAGAATTATCTACATAGCATGGAATGGAAAAGGTGAGAAAGCACATACCTTATGATCTCTGGAAACTCCATAAATACCAAACATAGATTTAGATGTAAAGCTACCATCAATATTGATCTTGATGCATCTAATTTCTAGTTTAATCCATTGCACAAGGGTGTTGGTTGGTTTCCTTTTTTGGTGGGATGTAATGATGAAATTGGCATTTTCTAGTTTATGAACATACTTTTGAATGCAAAGTATTATAGTTTTCAGTCCCAACCATTGGTCCTAATGTTTGTTCAAGTTTCTTACCATCCATATGAATGAAATAGCAATAAGGGGAAAGACAAAGGTAGGGTCATGTTTATGTGATTTGAATGTGCTCGCAGCCTTCAAGTAGTCATGAATGGATTCATTCTTTGGTGGCAGTATGTGGTATGTACAAACCAGCTCAGCCTAGGTTTGTTTGCTGACAGGAGATGATTAAGTGGTGGAGGTTTTCCTTATCATAACCACATTGATGGAAAATAGTTGTAACTTTAAGTCCTTTCAACTTCAAAATATCATTAGTAGGGAGTAAATAATGCCATAGTTGCCAACACAGGAAGGAGATATAAGGTTTAATGGCTAGACCCCATAAGGTTGGGTGTCTTCCTTGGATTCTATTGGGATTGTGTACAACATTGTAAAGGATTTGGTCAAGAAATAACCATTGTTACATTTATGGAAGAATATTTTATTTCCTTTGATTTCTTTTACAAGATCCTCATGAAGAACAATTTGGTTAAACAATTCTGGGTTTATAGTTGACCAAAAGACCATTGGTCTTTAAGAAAATTGATTCCCCCATCACCCAAATGCCAAAAAATCTACTCTTTTGCAATCTCCTTATGTTTCAGCAAGTTTTTCTAGTGATAGGAATTAGTGCTCTGAGATTGAACCAAGGAAGGGTGAGTTTGCATGTAGTGTTTACTGAAAAGAAACTAAGCCTAAAGGGAGTCTTACTATCAAAATTTGGTCCAAAGTTTTAGTTGATTGATCTTGATAGAATTAGCAATAGTTCTAAAACCTAGACCTCCTTCAATTGTTTGCACACCTTCTTCCTTGGACCCAGTGAATGGAGTTACTTTGTTTGCTCCACAAGAATTTGTTAAAGATTCTTTCAATTTTTGTTGAACTTGCATAGGCATGACCATGGTTAGAGTAGAGTACATGAGAATAGAGCAAAGGATGCTTTGTAATAAAGAAATTCTGCTACCAGTTGAAAGGAAAGTATTTTTTTATGAGTTGGTTTTATTTTGAATAGAATGGATGACTACATTAAAATGATTGGACTTATTCCTCCCTTTATAGACAGTAAATCCAAGGTATTTAAGGGGTAAATTGGAATGAGTGAATCAAGTGTAATCCTTTATCAAATTTTGATTAGTTCTATAAAATTTACTCATTATGAATTATCACTTAGCTTTGTTGAACTCTAAACCAGAGATGGCTTCAAAAGAGTTTAGTATATGCATGATTTATTTAATGGAATTCTTAGATCCATTACAAAAAATTAGGAGATCATCAACAAAATCTAGATGGGAAATGTTGATCTTGCTTTTGAAATGGTAATTGATTGTTTTCTTGAAGGTATGAGCTGCTTCAAGCATTTTGGAAAGGTAGTCAAAGGTTAGAATGAAAGAGATGAGGAAAGGGGTCACCTTGCTTAATGCCCCTAGAATATTTAAAGAACCAATGTGCCTCCCCATTGATAAAGATACATTAATGGTTGTTGGAGATGAGATGATTTACAATAGAGCATAACCCTTAGCATTCAAGCAAGCCATTATAAACTTCCAGCTAATTGTGTCAACTACTTTCTTTATGTCCAACTTGATAATCAAGTTTCCCCCTCTACACTAGGAAGGAAAGGTTGTAACCTATTTGCAATGACTTTGCTGATAATGGAGGATAGGGTGATTGTCTGAAGTCCTCATTTATACTTGTTATTGGATTTGGGAATGAGTATTATGGTGGAGGTGTTGAAGGAAATTATGGATATCCCTTCCCATGAAAAAGGCTTGGATAACAGCTATTATATCTTATTTGATCCATTGCCAAGAATGCTGATAGAAATGTGTTGTAAACCCATCAGGTCTAGTAGTTTTGAGCCATTAAAGGAAGAAAGGCACTCCCAGATTTCATCCTCCTTAGGTAAGTCCAACTGGTGGACCTTCAAGGTAGTAGTTTTAAGTAAACTCCCATTGAATAAATTCAAATATACCCCATGTTCTTGGAAAAGTGTCTTGAAGTGCTTAATCATATCTAATAATGTCCTCTTTGGTGTGAAGCCATCTATGATTACTCTTGATTTTGGTAATAGTTTTATTCTCTCTTTTTCTTAATACAAGCATGGTAATATTTGGAGTTCCTATCTCCATATTTTAACTTAATCACAACAATTTTTTGGGCAAGGAATTCTTCCTCCATTTCAATTAAATGGTTCAGTTTGACCAGGCTTTCTTAAGTTCTTCATCCACCTGTAAAGAGTAGTTTTCAACACACTAGTTCTCAAGAGATAGAATAATGTTCTCTTGAATTTCAATTTATTTTTGTATATCTCTAAATACATTCCAATTCTAAAGTTTTAAAGCTTGAATGAGATTTTTGTGCAGTGTCCATAACTGATTCCAAGGATCATTTGTGTTGAATTCCATGCTTCCAAGAGGTAATTAGTGAAGAGATTGTGTTGATTCCACATATTCCATAATCTGAATGCATAGAAGGTTTTGGAGTATGCTGGATATATAGAAGTAAGGAGCATGGTCAAAGCCCATTCTGCTAAAGTGTCTAACCAAGATGTTGGAATTGAGTAAACCAGTTAAAATTTAGAAAAATGTGATCTAATCTTTCATATACTCTGCCCCTATTCCATGTATATGGAGAACCAATAAAACCAGGATCAAGGAGCAATGTATCTTCAATGTACTCAACAAACTCTCTCATGATCGGTTCATTTGGTTTCCTCCCCTTTTCTTCTACAAGGCATTGATGACCATATTGAAATCCCCACCAACCAACCAGCCCAGGTGGCAAGTATGTCCAATGTTTTTTATATTAGACCATAGGTTTTTCTTTGATTCTCTAGTATAGGCAGCACAAATGATGGTTGCATACATAGAGCAGTTGCTACAACTAATGTGTGTATGAATAAACTGAGAGTCATCCACCATGAGGTTCACTTGGAATGGATGTTTCCAAAATAATAGAATCTTGTTGTTGCAATTTTGTATGATATTAAACTTGCTAAATTTCCTTTTAAGTTTGTCAAAACTTGAGGATGTATAAGAGGTTCAAGGATGGTGAAGATATGTAGTTTATATGTTTTAATAAGGCATTTGAGATTATTAGAGGATGCAGAATCTGCAATACCTCTAATGTTCCATATGAAGAAGCTAGTCATGTTTGGAGTACTTGGAGCCCCTAGATGCCTTAATACCAATCCTATCAAGTTGATCATCCTAGTTGGCAACAATTCAAGCAGAGGAGGTGTTCCATAGAGAGCTCTTGGATTTAAATGTTTTAATTCTTTATTTCCTTGGTGTTGGTTCCTTTTAGACTTCTATATCAACCATTCCTTCTAGCTCTTGAATAGTCTTTTCAAGGTCTCCATGAATGTAAGAAGGATGGTGTAAAATTGGGTAAAAAACATCTTTTAGTTGAGTTTGAATAAATTGATCATAGTTTTCAACTCTCATGGAATTTCACTTAGCCTATACTAGATCCTCATTGAGTTGATCAAGTGTAGCTTCAACATTAGAAACCATTTCTATGTAAGGATTGATAGTAACTCCTAAACTTTCACATTCTCTTCTAGTTCCATAAAAATCAACCCTATGGAGTTGTTGGTTCAAGGTTTTATTTTCATGTCTAGTGTTACGATCAACAACATTTCTATCTTAGGATCACAATAGAAGATGGAATGTTATTTCTTTGCATCAATGATTCATCAATGATTCTAGTTTTAAGTTCTTAGCTCTTAATTCAAGATTGGCAACATAGCAATTTTCAAGTAAGTGCCCAAACATTTTGCATTTTGGGTAATAATGTGGCTTTTGCTCAATGATAACCCTAATAACTACTAGAGTGTGCAAATTTCATCTGATTATGATGTCCATTTCAAAAAGCACACGGGAAGCAGATGGCCTAGATAAGTTTAAGGTAGGCAAATCTGGTTTGAGGGGCTTTCCAAAAAAGGTAGCTAGGGAGTATAAGATTTCTTTATTAAAGATGATAAGATTGAAGTTGGGAAACTACAACCAAATATGGACAATGGGAGGCTCAATGCTATAATCAAAGGTAGGAATCCATTTGAGTATATTCATAGGAATGTTATCAATATGATAGAGTTTTTTTGGAAAACAACCTAACATAGTCTTCCTCCCTGTCCAACTGAATTGCAATATGTCTACCATCAAAGAGGCCAACATTCTAGTCTCCAAGAAGCTTTAAATCATCAAAATGTTTCCTAATGATGTCCATCTTAGGATGTCTATAGTTGAACTTTCCAACCAAGGTAAACTTCAATGGTTTAACTATTTGTATAGATTCAAATCATTAAGATAAAGGAAAACATCCCATTCTTCTAGCTTACTTTTATGATGAATCTATTTACACTACCATCACTGAATCTATCATGGTAGGATTGAGAGAAGATGAGCTTGATGGAAGGATCAGTTGGGTCATTATTTGGGACATTATTGGAGAGAACCAAGATAAGATGGGCTTTCCATGAGAGAGATGATAATGGAACAATCAATGGTAAACCTAGTTAAGAAGAGTCATACGTGGGAAGGAGGAGACAACACCATTCTCACCATGCTAAAGAAACTTATTATTTTTCTTTCAAAGTTATTATTACTTAGAAGCAATTATATCTTCTAGTCTCTATGGATAATTAGAAGATTTAATCAATACCATAAATTAGTTTTATTCTTATAATAATTATAATAGAGTGATTGCATTTTTAACTATCTACCAAATAATTTTAAACATTTAAATACCATATTCATATGTATTCAAAAGATATATTTACTTTTCTCTAGTTATTCTTCTAATATTCTTTTGATATTTATAAATCCTAGATTTTAGATTGTGAGTAATCAATTCACAGCTAAATTAAGAAGTAATAATAGCAAAAATTATCTCAACATTAACAAAATGGTTTCTAGAAAAAAAGAACATATTCACCATAAATCTAGAGTTCAAAAAAAATAGTAAAATCCTTTGAAATACAAAACACGACTATAATAGCTTAACATGTGTAAGATACACTAAAAAACATAAAGAGAAGAAAAGAGTGAATGAGGAAATTGTTCTCATAAATTTGTTGTCTCTTTCCCCTTGATATCCTAAATGTACTCTACTTTACACTCTTCACACTCACTCTTTAGTTTGAAGTCTCACTCCCCAAACAACACAAGACACTACTAATAAGAAAAGAACCATAAAAATTCCTCCAAAATATGACATATATATGTTTAATACTACCAAACTCATTCCCCGTAGTGAATGGACACATCCCTTCAAAACTGGTTCCAAAAATGTTCTTATAACTCCTAAATCAGCTTTAAAACTACTTCAAAATTGAATATATCAATAGTATTTTCATTATTGCACTTCTAAATGTAAAACTAGCCGTGACATTAATTTCTCTATTCTAGGGACTAAATCTTCTTAAACTAGGCCCATGGCACTGCAAAAACTGACATAAGGATATTGCACTTACTTTTTATAGCTTTTCTTTCTTAATCTAATATAAGATTTTCTATATAAACACTTAGAGTAATCAAATAAATTATAAAATAATATTATTTTAACTTAAAAAATGCATGCTAATTTCACTAACAAATATCCCAAAACTTAAATTATTATTTATACTCAAGTAATTCTATGCATTTTCAAGAATCCTTGAACTAAATTGATAATAAAACATTTAGAATTTAAAATTTATTTAATACTAATTTTAGTTGAATAATAGTCTTGTACACTTAATTATTAAACATGGAAAACACCTAAAGTATAATAGCCTAAATTCTTACATATAATAATACCTTTTTAAATTAAATCCATTCTGTGTTGCATAATAATGCAGTTAATTTCTATAAATTTTAGTCAATTGAATGTTATAAATAGTTATGGCATATTATTTAAATAATCAAAACACAACTTTTCACCTGAATTCAACACATTTAGTTTAAGTTAATAAATTCATTGAATTACTTGGCTTATAGGAGAATACCAAGTATTAGTATTGTATGATACTTAGCCTTTAAGTTTTTTCTTATATTTCCTTTTCATTATTATTTTCTTCTCTATTTATCTTTATTCTTTTTCTCTTTCCACTTGTCATTTCAAGAAGATCACTTTATTGGCTACATATCTTTAATTTTTTTTCATACTTTCCCATTCTCCCTTTGCATCTAATGTCAATCCTAATTTATTATTATTTCCCACTATATGTACCAAGCTCCGATTAATACTAGTCATAATTATATATAATGCTTCAATTCTATATACTTATAGACTTTAATAATAATAAAATATCTCTCTCACTCTTCTAAACTCAAATACAACTAAAATAAAATAAAGGAATAAGAAGAAAACATTGGATAAGAACTCTCCATTCATTATTCTTCTTCCTCAAATTCTTCCAACTCTTCTTCTTCAACTTCTCTCTAATAAATTTTTTGGGTCACATGTATCTCAAGTAACACAAAAACTTTTCAATAATTTTTAGATTTTCACACAAGATATAATAATAAATCATAGCTTTTGTGACTATGGTTACTATTTTAATATCTACCTCACATCTAGCTGTGTGATTCAAGCTGGTTTGATGATGTTGAATCACTCTTATGCTAATATGCTTAATGGTGAAGATAGTTCTCACCATGGTTTTGAAAATGACATATTCACAACATTCTAGCCCTCATATTTTTATGGTTTGAAGAGCTCTCTAGATGGCTGCAACTTTACATTTATTAAAAAAAAATGTAAAGAAAATGGGTATGCTTTCTATAATTCTGAATGATGATGAAATTGGCTCTTTTCTACTCCATTTAACCATTATCTTATTGGAAAAATGTGCTACCAAGCATATTGTTTTGGTCAACACCCAAAACTTCTTTGATGAACTAGTTAATTAGAAGATGGTTTGTTGGGTTTATTAATCCAAGACATTATCTGATTCACTTGGACAATAAAGAAGATTATGCACATGCTTTGTCTAAAAGAATTACTACATTAAGGATTTAACTTTATGCAACCAAAAGTGGAGGAGGACTTTCACCTTTGAGGCTAAATCTCTTGTTGTCCCATTATGAGTTTAGTTCCTTGGACACAAGGAACATTATTTTAACAAACAACTCTTGTTTTCCATTGTAGTTATTACTGGGAGGCCTTTGAGATTGGACATTCCAATTGCCACACTATCTAGACTTTCTATTACCAAAGTTCTTATCAAAGA
Source organism: Cymbidium sinense (assembly GCA_021442155.1). Taxonomy (NCBI): domain Eukaryota; kingdom Viridiplantae; phylum Streptophyta; class Magnoliopsida; order Asparagales; family Orchidaceae; genus Cymbidium; species Cymbidium sinense. Next base: position 11,534,760 of record CM038225.1, on the reverse strand, counting down.
TCATATTAATATTAACTTCAATAAGGAGGTTTAGATAGGCACTCATAAGTATAGATATTAATAGAATATGGTTCTAGAACGTTTACCTTAATATTGCACACATTACAATTTTAGTCATGCTATCAAGGCTTATTCCAACCTCAAACTAGTAATGTAATTCAAGACAACATTACTGGAGTCTGATAGAAAGAAACATAGTTAAATAATCCTAGCTTACCTAAGAAGTAGTTGACTGCTAACATAGCTACAAACACCATGAAAATACCAACATCCAAGTGAATGAAACTAATTTTGGACACTCAACCTTAAATGAAATGCACTAGTTCACCCAACAAATGCTAAATTAAACAGACACAACAAGTGTAAATTTGAAGTGATTCCATCACAATCTTGGAGATCATTATTTCACATAGAGCAACTAGAAATCAAAATAGAAGGAAAGAAAAACAAGTTAAATATTAAAGAAAAAATGAATTCAATTCATGAGGTGACATAGATACATTTGCTATCATATCATGTCAAGTTGAAAATTAGCAAAACCTACTACAAAACTTGGCTAATGAATCTAAGAAAGGTTATGTTAAAGTAAGAAAATATAAATGGGTGAGAGAACTAAAGGACTTTTGAAGGACCAATCTAATGGAATTAAGAAATACAACAACACTATAAATCTAAATGGTTTAGATGACAACTTAAGAAACAACCAACCTATTGATTAAATTTCTTTTGGAATATTAGGAGAATTGTCAAACCCCATTCTAAGAGAAGATTGAGGCAAGTAATCATAAACTGGGTGTGATGGGCATCTTAAAACATATGGCATTTAATACTTAAAATTGTAAACTTCTAAATATTTTAATATACATAACTTTAATCTATTTATTGTACTAAAATATAAATATTTTTAGAAGGAAAATTTATATTGACATCATCGTTGATGGTTCTTAATTTCTGCACATCAAAATTGCTCAAAGGAACTTACTTGCTTCAAAAATTATAAATTATGCTACTTGTTTACAACAAGATAGGGTCTTCAGTGCAAGAGCTTTGGATGATTAAAGGATATTTTAATATGATTGCTAAAATATAAAGGAAGAAGGGAGGAGCCCATCCCAATTCTAAGCCCATGTTAGAGTTTTGTTGAGTCTATTTTGAAAGTAGGTTTAAATGATGTTGGATTCATATGTCGGTTTACTTGGAATAGAAGTAGAGTACATGAAAGGATCAATAGAATTTTGCTTAATTATAAATGGAAGATCAAAATGCATGTCATAACTATTGAACACTTTTCTAGATTCACTTTAGACCACACTCCATTATTGCTCATTCTTGAGGTCATTCTAAGGATATTACAATAAAATTTAAAGTTTCTCAACATGTGGACCCATTACAGGGAATTTATACATTACTTAAGATGACTTTGAAGACTTAAATATTTTGATAATAGCTTGATTAGGTTATGGAAGTTAAACAAGATTACATCCATAGAGCATGAAGTTTAAAATAAGAATTATGTGGCTTACTATAGTCATAGATTGTTAATGCTGAAAATATGGTCCTAGATCTTGAATCTCAACTAGCTTAATAGCACCGTGAATCTACTAAACTTAAGTTAAGAGAAGCAATAGAAAATTTGAATGGGAAGTTAAGCATGGAATAAATTTTCTAGTCTCAAAACTTACTATTGACCATCAAAAATGGTGTACACAAGTGCATGTCATTTAAATAATATAATAATGAATAGAGTATCATTCTCATGAGGATCTACTTGAAAATTTTATTAGGTTAAGAATTAATATATGATTAGCCTTCATTTTTATCCAACTTAATGAAATATTAAGAAAAAATTATATTTTAATTTTTAAAAGTAAATTTTTATAATTTTTATATAAAATAAGATTGTTGTTCTTAATTTTAAAAATAGTACTATGAATTTATAAATTTTTTTGATTATGCATTCTTTGCATCGAAAAAATACAAATAATAAATTATTTGGCCACAACACTGCAATGCTATAGGCATTGCCGGTGGTTTGGCACCGCGACGTTGGCATTATAGCACTGAGGCATTGACATTATAGCGTCGAGGCATTGCGACCATGATCTACAGTCTAAAGAAGGAAGAAAGAATTATCGTTCCTTCTCCATGATTGCTAACAGCCCAAGGGAGTGAGAGGAATGATTATGGGGTGGAAAACTATCCCACTAGTTGAAAGAACTTTATAAAAAGGGGGGAAAATTAATCCCCCATTTTTTCTTTCACTTTGCCTCACCACTTTGGTTCTCTCAAATTTTTCTGGCATTTCTTGCTTCCAGGAACTTGTGTTTGCTACATGATCGACTCTGCTTCTACAAAAGTCATATCTGGCCTATTAAAGTCAAAATATTTGTTGTAATTATGTTTCTTGCATTCTTTTACTTAGTTTCCACTTTTAGCTTGAGCTTTTATAAAAGAACCTCCACCGCTTAACGTAGTTTTGGTGCGAGAAGAAAAGAAACCTCCCCCGTTGATCTTAGATCTGGGATAAGGGAGATGACACTGAGATACAATAACTTAGCACTGCTAAAGTGTTACTCTATTTGAATTTTTATAAAATTTCACAAGGTTCTGCAAGAACTTCTCTCCAAACTATGCATTCCTGACTCATGTCGCATGCCAAAGCCTAGCACCTCAGAAAATATAGTCATTGGCTCTGACCTATGGCACTGCAGTGTTGAATATGTAGCACTGAGGTGCCATGCTCTTAGGTAGCTTGCACTTGAAGTAGAGTTGTAGTGCCATTCCTTCAGCATCGAGGTGCCACAACTTACAACATGTTTTGCCATCAAACTTAGCTTCAGCATGAAACAAAACCCTCCCTCCATTAATCTTAGATTCATAATAAGAAAGAAGAGTGCCTTGCACTGAACATGTAAAAAAAAATCTAGCATTGCTAAGGCGTTACGCTGCCAAAATTTTTAATTTTAGGAATTAAGTGAATAACACCTTGGCATTGTACTCAGAGCGCCTAGGTGCCCTCTCAGATTCATCCCATTTAATGAATATTATCAGTGCCTCAGCACTATATATCAAGCGTCATAACACTGTGATATTTTAACACCTTTGTGAAACATGGGGCATCCAATTTAAAAAATATACACTTGAGTTTTTCTTATGTTAGCAACGTTGTACTAAATATCGGGCGCCAAGACATTTTCCCTCTCGATTTATAAGCCTTAGTCCTATATGACAACAGAACCAAGGCTCTATAACTATAGTCTGATGGTCTCTCCTCAGAAAACTAAAAGAAATAAACTCCTGACAAAGATTATGGAGCTGAACATTGAGCACTAAGGCACCACCCTCTCAAGTTATAAGCCTAAGTACTATAGGATAAGAATGTCGAGGTGCTGCCCTCTTTGTAAAATAAAAAAATAGACTCTCTGATAGCACCGTGATGCTGAACATTGAGTGTCGAGCTACAGCACACTTGGGTAAATAAGCAGAAATGAACCCATAGAGGGTGTTGCGACCTTGAATATCGGGCGCTAAGGCACTGCGCTCTCGGGTTCTAAGGCAATGATAGTGTCGAGATACTCTAATGCCATTTCTTAGGTAAAGAAATTTCATTATTTTAATTCTGGAGCTTCCCAAATGATAAGAAATCACACATATACATAGAGAATGTATATAATAATAATAATAATAATAATAATAATAATAATAATAATAATATATAATAATAATAATAATAATAATAATAATAATAATGTATTTATTAATATAAAAAGAAATGGGGAGTTACATAAATTGTATTAAAAAAAATAAAAATACAAAGAAATAAAAAAGGGGGAAAACTAGTAGTCATAGTCATCCTCCTCCTCCTCTTCTATCTCCTCTGGCTTTGGTGGGGAACTTACATAAGGCTAATTATAAAATGCCTTAGGAAAAAAAGCCTCACCAAGACCTGCATAAAAACCACTATTTTCAAACATATGCATAAGCGAGGTGTTAAAATCGGCCATGTATGAAAACTTCTGTTGCTACCGTTGATCCATGTGATGGTCAAATTTCCTCTCCAGTTCCTGCTTGCGTCGACTAGTCTCATTAACCTTTTTCCTTAGGTTTGAGACTTGTCCTCTAATTTCTTAGAGTAGCACATTTAGGGTTCTAGAAGATTTGGCCTGAGATCAAGGGGTGCATGAGCTTTCCCCCACCTCGATCCTAGAACAAAACCCCTCAATAACCATTTTAGTCAGGGGAGCCTTTTTATAAAGACTTCCTAATCAAGATACCCTGTCACGCCCACCTCAACACACAAAGCATAAATAAGAGAAGCATGACCAAAACCTATTGTAGTACCTTCAAAGCATATTATAGATAGAATTAGAAATAATCTTTCTAACATCCATGGTAAAGCCCTTTTGAATTGCAAAATTCAAAATGGCCTATCCCTAGTTACCTCACTGATATTCCCAGTGGGAATCAACATGGCAGAAATAAAGTAATGCCAAGCTTTAGCCTCAACAATAAGGCCGGAGAAAGAAATATTAGAGCTACTTTAAAGATCGGAATGATCTCAGAGGTTATCCAGTTCCTACCAGCAGGACCTACCACTAAGCCTACAACCAAGAGCACTAGAATGCCTAAGGCATTCTCCAAGGGAAAGCGGCTAAACATGGTCATCCCATAGACGCCCAACCCCAAAGCCCTAAAATAAAAAAAGCTTCTTTCTTTGAGAGGTTATCAAAGGTAATGCCAACCACCCCCATGAAGGATTGGACGGCCAATAGGCCCAAATTGAAATCCATCATTGTCAACCCACACAACAATGTGTTAGGGAACATACTATCTCGCATGATTCTAAAGTTTCCTCTAGCTTGTATGACTATGAAACGTTTACCTTGGGCACCAAAACATCCAGGAGGGTCCATAAAAAATATAATGTTGCCTATAGAGCTACTAGATTGGCCATATGTGCTAAATGATAATTTGACCCACTAGTGGAAGTGAACGTGCCCACCAGCAACAACTTTGATCCACTCAGATGGGGCAAAAAAAATATCTTAGGAGGAGCTATGAAGAAATCATTTTGGGACAAGCATACACGTCCTAGTCAACAAAACCAACCACACAACAAGGAATCCATTTCCTCTAGAATTATAAGGTCCTGAAGGTGGTCCAAAATAGAAACCTTCAAAGAAGATTAAAATTTTGGTGAATCAATTGCCAACCCTACAAACTTCTACCTAAAAAGAGGTGTGAATATTCAAAAGTATCACACTCATTTACGATAGGACTCCAAGTTCACAACACCATAATTAGTGAACACCAACAACAAGCCCTCAAACACAAAGACACTGAATGGCCAATTATTGGATGGCACCGATGACCACAACCTACAGATGATGAGCACTAGGGTGTGACACCTGGGATATTTTATTAGTGATCCACTGCTGGAAGGTCTCGACAATTACTTGCATTCGATGAACACTAGGTGTGACATCTGGAACATATACCCAAAGATCCACCCATGGAAGGTTTCGATCAATTTGGGTATTAAAAGAACCCCAAATCGTCAATCGTAAAGTCACTGCCAGATGATGAAGGGTAGATTCTCCCATCATCAAATGAAAATGCCAGTTTGATAAAAGTCAACCAACAAATGATGAGGAAGACAATCAACTCCTTTGGGAAGATAAATATGTCCTAACTAATAAAGAGGAATCATTTCCAGACCATCGTAGTAATGATGATATCGATCACATGGAGGTCAAAGCTGTTTGTATGGTTGATACACATTTGTCAAATAGTAACATGGTGCTCGAATAATAAGATGAAGAAGAACACCAAGAGAACCCTAATAACCAACAACCTGAAGCTGAAGCCCAAGTAGAGGTTCAAGTAATGGAAGAGCTAGCTAATGTTGTAACAAGATCACAATGAAAAATGGGCTTTCAACTACAACAAAGGGATTAAGAGATCAATCAACTCAATGCTCGCCTTATTGAAATGAACATGCTAATGAAAGAGTTGTTTGGTCAGATTAATCTAATTATGGATGCAATGTAACACATGCCTCCATGGGATCCTCTAGAAATGAGCAACCGAATAATAAAATTAGGGGTATACAAAATACTACATCTAGCTTGCCAACAGTCCCAACACAGAGGCAAGAAGCCACAAGAGAGGTTATAGTAAATATCCATAACAAGGAGGATATTTTCACCAAATCTCAAGTGACAAACTTTATAAGCTAGAAATATAAAGAAATTATCACTTTAGAAACTATTGAGTAGCTAGTTGGGAAAGGCCGACCATACTCAACCAAATACGATAAAATCCAATACCCTAAAGGGTATGTTGTGTTAAAATTTAATGCATTCATAGGCATAGAAATCCATGATAATACTTAGCCTAGTTTAAAGCCACATGTGCAAATACTAGAGTAAATGACACCCTACTACTAAGGTAATTCATTAGTAGACTCACCAATATGGCCTTGAGTGGTATGCTGAGTTACCCAATGACTTAGTAAAAACATTTGCCAAATTGAAGACTCTTCATTAAGAGATTTCCTAGAGCAACCAAAAAGGTAACAAAAGTATATCTCACCTTAGAAAAGAGAAGGAAAGACAAGAGTGTCACAAAATATATCACCAGACTATCATTTGGGTCCACTCCTATTAACATCCCTATTCCCCTTAGAACTTAGTGAATTTAAGTTCCCAAGAGTGAATCAAATTGAAACAAATATAGGCATGTTTATGCCAATATTTCATAATCAAATCAAAAACACAAATTGAAATCAAAATCAATTCAAAATTAAAATTCTAAATTTGAACTCCTTCAAGCTTATGCTTGTTGTGTTGACTAATTCGGTCAACACTAATATGTGTAATGTACTCTAGTCGATCCACTATAGATATTGGGGATCTATTTATTGACCTCATTTTTGGATGAGCTTAATTTTAATTCTAAAATTAGTAATTAAGATGTCCTAATTCTAGTAGGAATCTCCTAATTCAGTGCTTAGGATACTACACCTAGTGAGCTAGTGCACCTTTCTTGGGTTTGATCTAACCTAATGGACTTAGGTGGACTCAACCCAAAATCCAATTTTGGATTAAATCAAAACAAATCCAAATAATTCAAATCAAATTCAAATAAATCAAAATGAATGAATCTAAATTCAAATCAAAGTCAAATCTAGTTAACCCATTTAACATATGTTTGACTTAGGTGGGTCCCACTAAGTCAAAAGTCAACCCACCAAAACTTTGACCATATGAAATCATTCCAAATATTCCAAATGATAAAATAAATATTTTTAATCATTAATCTAAAGAAACTTAAATTTATTAAGGCCTTAATTAGGTTAATTAGACCACGTAGTCTAAATGAACCTAAATAGGTCCTATTGGGTTCAAACCCAAATAAAATTGAAATTAATTCAATTTGATTGCTCAAAATTATTTGGAAATGATAATAAAATAAAATCCAACCCATCATTGGGCCCAATTTGGTCAAATTGGTCATTTGACCCAAATAAAACCCATGCTTAACCCATTAAGCCCATTTTGGGCCAAATGTTCAAATTGAAATCCACTTGAAATTAAATGAAATTAATCACTTTAAATCATCTCACACATGTGATTAAATATAATTGGAGTGTGAACATAATTTAATTGAGTTGAATTTGGTCATTTAACTCAACCAAATCAAACTTAACTCATTTAAGGCAAAATGGGTCAAGTTGACTTGGAATTGCACTAAACCCTCATGTGGCATGGGTTAAGTCAATTCCTAATCATCCAATGGATGATCAAGAATGATTTAAACCAAAATTTAAAGCTAATTAATAGTGATTAAAGCATTTTAAACTTAAATTAAATATAATGCTAAGATTAATCACCAAATGGATTAAAATTGAAACTAAACCTATGCAAACTTATCTAAATTCATCCTAGCATGGGTTAAGAGAGATTACCAACCAATATTAGGCAAACTAATCAAGTTTAAATCAAGCCAAAATTATCAATTATACAATGGAAAAGAGGGATTGCATGAAGTAAAATCCAATTTGCCCAATCCCTTATTCCCTTAGTATTCCACCTCTTGGCTTCAAAAAAAATTGGCTTCATTCCAATTAATTGAGGGCCTCCAAAAAGAAGAAAAAGAGAAATTTCTTTCCTCCATGAGAGAGGAAAAGAGGAAGAAGGGAATGAATCCAAGCACATGGAAAGGAGAGGAAATGGGTTCGTCCAATCCAATTCTTTATTCCAAAATGCTTACAAGGCCCAGAGGTATGAAATCTACCCCTTGCTGACTCTCCCACCCCAGAGGCCAAATTTTGGCCACCTAGAAGGCCAAATACAAAGCCCTCAGCCATGTATGTAAAGGAGGGAGAAAGACCCTCTGCTCCCCTTCTTTTCATCTTAAATCACTCATAAAGGAAGGAGATGAAGAATAGGATCGTTCCCTTAGCACTTGGCCCCTAGCACACCAGAATTTTGCCAAATCCAGTGGCCTCTGTTAAGCCTCTAATGGAAAAATGATAGGGAATTCATTTCACTTATAATTGAACATTCAAACACATTCTAATGGTCAAGGTGACCTCAAACAAATCTCCACGCAACCCCTCATCGTCGGTATGCCATAGAATGACCAAACATGATGGAAAAAGGCCACACATTGGTCTCCAAGGCATTTGGTAGGGAGGAAAGCCACCAAATCACATCCATGACTTTGTCAGATCAAGGCAAAGGTGTGGAGTCGATCCCACCACCAGAGATCTCCATAATTGAGGTATGCTTCTCCACCGATCTCTATAGCATTCATATTTGGTCTTCTGTGAAACAAATTTGATCCATATGAGGATCAAACTATAGTGATCGATTATAAATTGATACTTGATCATTTTGTAATTGAAATCATTTCAAAATTGGCCTTAGATCACCAAGAATCTATCAAATTTGATGGACGATATCCATCTCTCACCAAAGATGTTTGGGAAATGATCTTTGCTCTTCAATCCTAACCCTTCTTTTGTTGATCTTGGATCCAGAATAAAGGAGAAGGGTGCCTTACACTGAACATGTAAAAAATCTAGCTTTACTAAGGCATTAAGTGAATAGAGCCTCCATTCTATACTCATAACATCGTGCTCTCCTCTCAGGTTCAACCCATATAAAGAATATTACCAACATATTTGTGTTGTATATAAAGTGACCTGGTGCTGTTATATTTTAACACTTATGTGAAACATGGGACATCTAATTTAAAAAAATAAAACCTATATTTTTCTTAGCTAAGCACTGTTGTGCTCAATATCGAGCACAGATGTGTCACCCTCTAGGGTTAAACGCTTAAGTCATGTAGGCCAACAGCACTGAGGGACTGCCTCTCTATAAAATAAAAAGTATACTATCTAATAGCATCGAGATACTACCCTCTCCGTAAAAATTAAAAAATAAAGTCTCTAACGACACCACGACACAGAATATCGGGCGCCAAGGTGCCACCCTCTTAAGTAAATAAGCAAAAATAAACTCATAGAGGACACCACGACCCAAAATATTGATTGTGGAGGCACCACCCTCTCAGGTAAATAAGCAGAAATGAACCCATAGAGGGCACCAAGACATTGAACATCGGTAGCTGCGCTCTCGGGTTCTAAGGCTAGAGCATTAAGGTACTACAACGACAGCACTGCGGTGCTCCCTCTCTGATGTAATTTTAAGTGAATAAATTTTATTATTTTAATCCTAGAGCTTCTCAAATGATAAGAAATCATACATATACATAAAAAAATAAATATATAAAAGCAAATTGATGTATTTATTAATAAAAAGGGTGACTTAACTAAATTTTATAAAAATAAAATAAAATTACAAAAGAAATAAAAGAAGTGGGGAAAACTTGTAGTCATAGTCATCCTCATCCTCCTCTTTTCCTCTTTTGGCACCAGTGGGGCACTTACATATGGCTGGTAATGAGATGCTGCAAGAAAGGAAGCCTCACCAGAACCACATAGAAACCATAGTTTTCAAACATATGCACAAGTGAGGTGTTAAACTTGGCCATGTATGAAAACTGCTGCTGCTGCTGATCCATGTGATGGTCAAATTTCCTCTCCAGCTCTTGCTTGTGCTGACTAGTCTAATTGACCTTTTTTCTTAGGTTAGAGACTTGTCCTCTAATTTCTTGGAGTTTTTTATTTATGGTTTTGGAGGATTTGGCCCGAGATCCAGGGGCGTGTGAACTTTTCCCAACCTCAATCCTAGAACCAAACCTCTCAATAACCTTTTTGGTCAAGGGAACCTTTTGTATAAAGACTTTGTCATCAGGATCCTCTATTGTGCCCACCTCACACACAAAGCATAAATGAGAGAAGGATGACCAAAATCTATTATAGTACTACCCTAAAGCATATTACAGATAGAATTATAAATAATCTTTCCTATGTCTATAGTAAAGCCCATTTGAATTACAAAATTCAAAATGGCCCTATCCTTAGTCACGTCACTGATATTCCCAGTGGGCAGTAGCTTGATTGAAATAAAGTAATGCTAAGCTTTAGCCTTAGTAGTGAGGCTGGAGGAAGGAAAATTGATAATTTTTTCCACCTGCCTTTTGTACTAGGTATTGGAATTTCTCATAATGAGAAAATTATGAATTTCATCGAAGATGAGATGATCATTATAACTAAAAAAATACTGATCTTAATCTATGTTCGGTGGACCATAATATGTGTTAATGACAGTAGTGGCAAAACTTACTAGTTTTTCTTAGATGAAGACTAGATTATTCTAGTGCTCTTGCACGTTGGCAAAGAACTCTCACACTATTGGGATGACACTGAATTTTTATTCGTAGGCCAATTTTTCCTAGCCTCACTCTAGAATGATGCTCTCCATGCGACCACCAAGCTCCTCTCTGAGATTAGATGTTTGTGTATGAGGGCATGGTAGTACCTCTCCTCGGACTTCAGACTAACAAACATATTAGTGTCACTTACGGCTGTCATCTTTTGCCCTTACCAACATATTTTATCAACATGGTCTATGAGAAAGTATAAATTAGAAGAAAGTAAGAGAGAAAAAACTCTAAGGAAAGGCTCTCGTGGGAATGCAAAAGGAAAATTTTGCTGCCCAAAGAGTCTATTTATTAGCTGGACACGCAAAGGCAGCACCAAGGTGCTATCCTCTTAATTTCTAAGATAACAGCCTAGTGCTACGGTGCACACATGCAGGCAGTGACATTGGTCAGATGGTCAAGGAAGTTACTACACCAGTCAAAAAGGGACATTAATTATCATAAATTCTTAAACAAAAAATGATGCATTGCTTTGATGTAGCACCGCAGTGCTCCAACACGTCTCCACGATGTGAATCAAAAAGTTTTTCCTACGTAATTAAATAACATGAATTTTTGTTAATTATCTTGAACTTTTGACTAGCACTGCGACACTACATTATCAGCATCAAGGCACCAATAATGTGATCAAGAGGGTAAATGACATCAGCATCATGGCGCTGACCATGCAGCACCAGAGTGCTAGAGCTATAGTGCCAAGGTTCCATGTTTGCAGTGTCAAGGCACTGTGCTTAATATACATATGAATAACCCACATGAGCCTCGGAATAATAACAATCGCCTAAATCTTCTACCTGAGGATGCTTCGAAGGTTAAAAATAACCTTGAATTTCCCACATGTGCCCCGACATTTGCATAAAATATCAAACTCTAGTGTTTGAGGATGTTGCGTAGGATATTCTCTGATTGGGTCCTATGGTCTGGGTCTAAATCTAATCTTTTCCTCGATGATGTCGTGCTGATTGTAAAATTCATCCAGAGGGGATATATATAAATTGAATAAAGTTCATCATTCAATATAACTTAAAGAAAATAATCATCCATCCATCCATCATGATTTATCAAGGATGATAAGCTAAGAAATCTTTTTCTTACAAAAGACCATATGTAAAATAAATATATTTATGCTTATACTCAAATAATCTCATGCTAGTAAGGATGTGGCCTGTGTCCTCTGTCTACATGATTATGCCTTCAAATGACACCACAAGAAATATAGATATGACAAAACCCCTTTGACTGGGTGGCCTGGCATTCATATAGCTCCACTATATTTCGGCCATGGCAATAGCCCATATGTTCCCTAGTGGCTTTATCCCTTAAGCTATGAATCATGAAATATATTTAATTAGGCAAAAGACCTTATCTTAGCTAAGGTTGACTTCAATTTATCTCCTTAGATAAATATCACCCTAGGTCTACAAGAACACCTTGGATGGCACAACCCATGGCTGCTAACAATGATTCTTCAATTAAGAATAATTTTTCTAATTAAGTAGACTAGGGACCACGATAGCTGGGATGATAACATCATGAGATATTGATTGAATTTATAATAATTTCCCCCAACATATGCTTTAATTTACATAATGTTTTTATTCATTATTCATCATATGGTATGCATTAAATGCTTATACATCTTATAGTATGAATATTTAAATTATATATTGGCATTCCAAAGGGATATAAGCCCAATATGTTTATTTTTTATGCTAATTACACATGAAAGTCATCTATGCCACACACACCTCTAAAGGCACCAATGCATATCATATTGATATGTTTATTTCTAACCTTAATAGTGAGTGTTCTCTTACTACAATAAGAGGGGTAGTTAACTATGAAGGCTTGCATCCATAGGATGTAGAAACCAGATCTAAACAAACCCTAACATAATGCTAGGGGAAATCTAGTTGAATATATACCAATCTACCCCATCACCACTAAATATGTTTGAGTGCATCCTCCATGGTATTCTTTTGAAGTAATCAACAGGGCTTAGAATTTATTTTTGAATTTGAAATGTAAATTTGAGCTTAGAATTAGGTTAGGATCTATGGGGTCTAGGATTAGCAAGAGCTGACTTTATTAGTGGATGGGTGTAGAGGTCCCTTGTGAAGCCTATTGGACGTCCTTGAAGAAGGAAATGATTTTGGAAAGAAGACCCATAGATCTAAACTTTTGTTCTAGGTTAGGCTGTATAAGGGCATAGCTTGGCTGCTCATTTTCTCTTTCTTTCAGGGTGTATAGCAGTACCCATCCTTATTGTCCTTTCTTTAATTTAAAATTGTCTTGATTTATTTTTGGTGCATAATAGAATCAACCTATTTTCTAAGTTTCTATCATGCTATATTTTTATGATGAATGCTTGGACAATTAGGCTCTTAGAAAAACTAAATTTTCTATTCAATTTAAATCTAATCAACTTCAACACAAAAATAAAGAAACTTGAAACTGACATATAAATTTAAGCTTTATGGATAATTTGAAATTAACTTTAAACAATTAGCTCTTACAAATCATACTATCATATCTCTCTCAACTCTTGAATTGGATACTTCTCTCATTGCACATAAGGGGCATTTGACCTGTGAGGATGACCGCCTTCTTGGGGATGTCTACCTTCTCTTATTGATTTTGCCCATAACAACTTCTAATTGCATGACATTTAGGCATAAAAATGCATACCCAAGACCTTAAATGAATCATGAGTCAAAACATTTAAAAGCTAAAAAATGTGCATTATTTAGGTACATTTCATACCCTACATGATCCTAGGATTGGAGAGTGAGTCTAGGTTCTTAGATTCTTTCTTAAAATGCAACAACCTAGCCATCTTACATACATGAGAGTTGACATCATGGATTTAAAATGCACTCTACTGGTGTTAGTTGGCAGCCCTTTGAGGCATGTTATAAGTCCACAAGAGTCAGGGATAGGCTTCTTCTTGATTTGTCCCATAACAACTTCTAATTGCATGGTATTTAGGCATAAAAATGCATAACCAAGACCTTAAATGAATCATGAGTCAAAACATTTAAAAGCTAAAAAATGTGCATTAGTTAGGTACATTTCATACACTACATGATCCTAGAGATTAGGGAGTGAGTCTAGGTTCTTAGATTCTTTCCTAAAATGCAACAACCTAGCCATCTTGCATACATAAGAGTTGACATCATGGATTTAAAATACACTTTAATGGTGTTAGTTGGCAGCCCTTTAAGGTGGGTTGTAAGTCTAGAAGAGTCAAACATAGGCTTATTTTATCAAATCACAGGAATGGCCGATAATTCCAAAAAATGGAACTATGTTGAGCATCCGACTTGTGTCAGAAGCACTTATAGAATTAGGATCTGAAGCATCCTCCTCGGAGTAAGTCTTCAACTCTAGGCATTTCTGTAGTCTTGTGCTACTAGAATCTGAGCCCTAAATTTCTTACAAAATGTCAACTCAAAATTTAAATTAAAATTAAAAGTTTAAAGCATAATAGTAGGATAGTTGAAATGCCTACTGGGCATCTTAATATCAATAATAATTTCTTACTTAATCTCGTTTGGCTTCCAAAAATAAGTCTTTCCACTTTGCAATATTTCCAATTGAAATTCTAAAATATCATTTCTTTGGAAACCATCTTAGAAGTTCATAGAAATAATAACATATTTATTTTAATAGAGAGTATTCCTAGGAAGAGATCATTCATTCTTAGGATATAACTAATAATAGGGGCTTTCCCTTATAGGGAACTATGAACTCAATTTAAAATAAACTCTGCTCTACTTCCCATAGTTTAGGGAAATCTTCTTTGGAACATTAAAGACCCATTAGCCTTAGGAGTCTTTCATTAAATGGTTGAATCCATTATAAGATAATATGGTTGTCTTCCAATATTATATGTTTACTATTTAATACCACATTTGATCATCTAAATAAGAAATTTCTAAAATCTATGTGGTGTCATAAATTTTTCCCACATGTTTCCCTTTTGAAATTTCAATCTAACCATCCTCTGGAACCAACTTTAAAATCCATAGAAATAAGTGCCTATTTTTCACTCGTGAGTATTCTTAGCAAGAGATCCTTATTCCTAAGATGTAATTTACTATCAGGGCTTGCCTTTATAGGGAACTATGATTTTGGGATAAAATAAATCTTATCTTACTTTTTCATGTAGTTCAAGAGAAGAATCATGGAATATTAAGAATCCCCATTAACTTTAGGAGTCCTTGTTTAAGTAATCAAATCCATTATAAGATAATATTTTTATATTTTGAGAAAATATGTTTATTCTTTAATGACAAATTTGATTATGTAATTAAAAACTTCTAAATTCTATGTGGTGTAATAATTTTCCCCACAAAGATATTTAATGGCGACTCCACTCGAGAATAGTTCCTCTCTCCATCTTTAAAAATAAACTTTTATTGATATACATTGGTAGTGTATTGGTGCCATTCATGAGTCAGAATTCCCATTCTTTTTGTTGGATGCCTCGAAGATATTACACCTTCAAATTCGATAAAAAGTGTAAACCTTGAAGATAAAGAAATATAAAAATAGATAATGGATTTTCCTTTTCAAGCATTCTTTTGTTTATAAAAACAAATTCAATCAAGTAAGATTCAATCCGTTGCAAGAGGCCTACAAATATAAGCCATAAAAAAGCTATAAATCATTAAATAAATTGAAACTAGAAATTGGCTTAACGTTCAGTACTATAGAGCCACAAGATGAGAATTGCTTAATAGCCAAGGTCTTAACTTTCTCTTTAAAGCCAATCAGATTTGTATTATTGTGATATGTCTAAAAGCCTAAATAACCTTCAAATTCTAGATGCACCCCTAGAATTTGAAGAGAAACATAAATCCATAATTGACAAGTTCGAGAAAATAAAATAAAATAAGTTCAAAAATAGAAATTGATCTACAAATGTCATCAATAGGCTCATGCAGTAGTAAGTTAGATCAAGTTGACTTAATCAGGCTATTCTTAAAGATTAAAGACTACTTTATCTAAAATTAAAATGAAATATTTCCTTTACCTCCAGATGGAATGGTTCATAAGCTCAAGATTAAGCTTGATGTTGTTTCAATAAATTAAATCCTTTGACACATACAGTTAGACTTTAAAGAAAAAGTAAGATGTTACTAAATTAATAGCTGGTCAATGATGGATTTACATGGGAAGAAGATATTCTTCTTCGTTGGCTAACATCATCATAGTAAACAAAAAATATATACATATATATATATAAAAGAAAAAAGAAAGAAAGAAAAAGATCAAGTCTACATGTGTCAAATCTTGAGACTACAATAAGGCTTTATCTTAAAGATGGGTTCCTATTATCCATACTTTACTTCAAAATCGATAAAGCTTTTATTCATTAGATAATCACCATGCAAGGATGACTTATCTAAATATTATCAAATCAAGACAACTCTAGAAAAGAAAATTCAAAGCATATTGCGTTAAGAATCCTTGTAGGTATGTTTTGTTATATGGTCATATTATTCTATCTCAAAATGTGGGGACAGTTTACCAAAGGGTTATGATCAAGATTATTGATATCCTCACTCTAATCAAGTGAAGTATTATACTAAAAGTTTTTCCAAAAAAAAAAATAAAAAGAGAAGAAGAAAAAGAAAATTTATTACAACTTGAAAGTTATCATATAAACTATATACAAATTCTCAAAATATACCTTTGAGGTAGTTTTAGGAAACTTGCAGTGGAACTTAGAAAGATCAAAAGTAAACAAAAAGAATTTATATAATTAAAGCTATGTATGAAATATCATTTGAAAGAAATCTTTAAAGAATGATAATGCTACTTAGGACAATTTACTTCGAAATTATCAAAAGAATCTTAATTTCTCAAATAATTTAACCCTCTTAATTTCTTTATTGATTAAGGGTAAAAGAATAAAAATTTTATAATACCATTGAGAGAGTCTAAGATCATGTTTATCTTGATTCTCATTCATACCTAAAAACTATGTTTATTATAGCTTTAAAGGAATCTCTTATCCCTTATTGAAGATAAATCGATAAAGAAACAGAGAAGGTCTTATAAGCTAGACATTCTTAAATTAATAAAAAAAGGATATGTAGCTTGATTGTCTTATGTCAGTAAAGAAGATAAAAAATAATCCATATAAGCTACATACTCAATACAAATTCAATATTCATCATTTGGGAAGCATTATTTGAAATTGGTTTTGCTGCCCAAAATCTAGAAAGTCATATGCAAGCTCAAAAAAAATCTCTCAAGTTGATACCATATGATGTCTTACTTAAAGTGGATTTAACATATAACATGGCCATAAGTAACTTTGGGATGATAAAAAAAATGATGAAATTTTATGCCTCTGGCATTGGCATACTATACATTGGGTCTAAAATGTGCCCAACTCTTTCTTCAAAAATATACTTAAATTCTTTGAAACCTTCTTCACCAAACTTCTTCATGTGTAAGAAGAATTAGTGAAACCAAGGAATGAAACCAAATCATTCCAACATCTCTCACTAGTTAGACTAATCATGTTTGGATCAAGTCCATGTGACTCCTACTTATTAGTCAAAAGACCTGAGGATTAAGAATTAAGTCACTAAAGATCCCTCTTCCTCACACATATCATCTATAGGTTAAGAGCAAGCCCTTCATGGCACCTTTCCTAAACGTATCTTGAGTTGGGAGTAAGCCCTCTGTGGCACCTTTCTTATGTCTTTCTTATGGGTTTGGAGTAAGCCTTTGTTCACCATTCCCATAAGTTTAGAGTAAGCCTTTTATGTCATCACTCCTTTCTATAAGTTAGGAGAAAGACCATTTGTGACACCTTTCTTATGAATCTCTTAGATTTGGAACAAGCTCTTCATGGCACCATTCCTACTACACACAGGATAGGATAAGGATAACGCACCAAGTCCCTCTACTATCAAATAGACTATATGTTAGAATTAAGTCCTCACGGCCCTTTTCCAAATAGTCAAAAATTTGAGGTTTAGGATTAAATCATTTTAAAGTCCTTTTTTTCTCATTGTAGCTATTTAAGAAAGAATTAATTCCTTAAAAGGCCCCTTCTTAATATCTAATTAAATTGAAGTATGTCCCATAGCAGGCATTCTTATAAGAATAAGATTAAGTCATTAAGACCCCTTTTCTTTTTAAAGCTATTTACATTAGAATTAAGCCATTGAAGGCCAATTCCTGTTAGCTAAATTTCACTATATTAGGATTGAAGTCCTTGTGACTCCTTTTTCTAGCTCAAAATAAAAATGAATTAAGGTGTGGAAATAAGTCATGTGGCCACCCCATTCTATAGACAATTTAGGTTAGGAATTAAATTCATGTGAACCCTACATATTAGTCAAAATCTTAAGAAATAGGAATTAAGCTGTTAAAATTTCATCTTTCTTAGTTCAGCTATTTAGGTTGGAATCAAGTCCTTAAAAGACCCCTTCCTATTAGCTAACCAAATAAGAGTAAACCCCTAGTGGAATCTCTCTCTAATTAAAGGTTACATAGTTGGTTTGATAATAAGTTTCTTAAGGGAATTGCTTCTAACTATGTCAGGATTAGAATCCTCATTGAGACTTTTCCATAATAACATGTTTACCATTCTTGAAACATAGTGGATCTAATTTTCTAAGATAAATCATTTTAAATCAAAACTAATTTAGGTATAGTTTTGCCTATCTTTCACAATCAAATTTAAAATAAAATTTAAAATTCAAACTAAAATTAAATCCAAACTTTAAATTCTAAAACTAAACTCAAATTCCTTCATGCTTATACTTGTAGTGTTGACTAATTTGGTCAACCCCAATATGTGCGTTGTACTCTAGTTAGTTCACCACACATATTAGGGGTCTATTTCTTGACCTCATTTTTGGATGAAGTTAATATAATTGCAAAAACTAGTAATTAATACTCCTAATCTTAGATTATGGGCTTTCAAATTAGACACTTAAGATACTACACTTAGTAACCAAATGCATTCTTCTTGGGTTTGATCTAACCTAATGGGATTAAGTGGACTCAACCCCAAACTCAAACATTAACAAAGAATAAAATCAATCCCATTCCACTTGGAATTTGAATCCATTTGAGTTTAAAGCAAGATGATTAAGGTGGTTAACCTAATTACCCTATTAAATTTAAAATTAATTAAACAAAAAAATTAAAGCCAAATGAAATTCAAAGATGGTCGACCCTTATATGTGGAGTTGACTTTATGTGGGTCCCACTTGCTCAAAGGTCAACCCACTAAAATTTGACCAAATGAAATTTTTCAAAAGATGTCAAATAATAAAATAAACATGTTTAAACATGAATCAAATTAATCTAATTGCAATAAGATCTTATTTGGGTTACTTAGATCATTTGTTTCAAATAAACCTAAATGAATCTTATTAAAATTGAAATCCAAATTAAATAAAAATAATTTAAATTAAATGTCCAAAGTCATTTAGAAATCATCATTAAACAAAATCAATCAATTATTGGGGATTAATTAGACCAATTTAGTCATTTGACCAAAATGAATCCAACTTAACTCATTAAACCCAATTTGGGTCAAATGGGTCAAAATTGAAATCAATTCCAAACCAAAAGAAATTAATCTGTCCAAATCATTGCACACATGTGATTAAACATGATTATAGTCTAAACATACTTTAATTTAAGTTAAATTGGTCATTTGACCCAATTAAATAACCCATTTAAGTTAAAATGCAAATTAAAATGAAACTAAATTAAACCCTCACATGTTATGAATCAGTTAACCTCTAAATTATCCATTTGATAATTAATAGTAATTTGAACTTACATCTAAAATAAATTAATCAAGAGAAATATAATTAAACTACTTAAAAATAATTTTTAACCAAATGAAATCAAACTATTTTCATTTCCCAAATTTAACTTAAATGTAATTGGATTTGACCCATGACTCATCTTGGTTTGACTTGGCCAACAAACCACCAATCCAAATGAATGTGTGGTGATGCTAAATGCCAAGGACTACCATGTGAGATGAAATCACAAGGGATGAGATGTAGCCACATCAAGAGAGAGAGAGAGAGAGAGTGTGTGAACCAAAGAAGTCAAATTTCATTTTTTCTCCTCATATCTCATCCCGCTATCTCAATTTTGGGCTAATTCCAATTAGTTGACCACCTATTGGAGCTAGCCTCCAAGGGTGGCCATCACCAAATGAAATCAAACTATTTTCATTTCCCAAATTTAACTTAAATGTAATTGGATTTGACCCATGACTCATCTTGGTTTGACTTGGCCAACAAACCACCAATCCAAATGAATGTGTGGTGATGCTAAATGCCAAGGACTACCATGTGAGATGAAATCACAAGGGATGAGATGTAGCCACATCAAGAGAGAGAGAGAGAGAGAGTGTGTGTGAACCAAAGAAGTCAAATTTCATTTTTTTCTCCTCTATATCTCATCCCCTGCTTATCTCAACTGATTTGGGCTAATTCCAATTAGTTGACCACCTATTGGAGCTAGCCTCCAAGGGTGGCCATCACCATAGCAAAACTAAAATTAGTTTTCTCCATGGAGGAAGCTCATGGACAAGGTAAAGAGAGGGAGAAGGAGGCTTCCTACCCTCAAGGAATTTATCCCAACACACTCACAAGGTAAGTAGGAACCTAGACCCCGCCAGGCCCTCACCACGCCCTCTCACCACTAGTGGATTCCTAGCCACTTAAAACCTACATATGGCTCTTAACCATATATGAAAAGGGAAAGAAACCACCACTTATGAATCCAATCATCCTCACACATTTTAGGTGAAGAGAAGGAGAGTCAAATTGTACCCCAACCCTTTCGCCATCGGTAGGCTAGAGATTGGTCATGGATGGTGGTAAAGAAGAGCTAAGTCTTTGACCATGCATGGAATTGGGGAAGGAATGCCCCTTCCCCACAATTAACATTCCACATTCCAAGGGTCAAGGTGAACTCTAACAAACCTCTACCCAAGCCTACCACTGTCGGTGAATCAGAGAATGACCAAACCCAATGAAAAATCGGTGGAGCTTGGCCTCCATAGTGATCCATTGGGAGGCAAAGTGTGGAATTTCTCCTAGATACTTGTCACATCCCCACAAAGTTGTATGAATTGTCTCCACTGCTGAGACCCCATGTTGGCGAGGTATGGGCTCAAATCGACCACCTAAGCATTTTTATTTAGTCCTTCATGAAGGAAAGTTGATCTCAAACGAGATCAATCCATATGAATAGATTGCAAATTGATCCCTGGTCATTTTGCAAACAAAAACACACTAAAATTCCCCTTGGATCACTAGAATTTGGCCCTAAAACAAGAATGATCTGCACTTCTCTCCAACGAGAATATGTGAGAAATCTTTGTTGTCTATTCCTTCTGTTATAAACAAATAATTGAGATTTATCCGGACATCTGATTCGAATCTTATAGGAATCATGGGTGAAATTATGATCGTTTGATCTTCAATCTCATAGTGGATCATGCTATTGATGTGGGATCCATGGATCCCAGCTTTAATGGCACTATGTCTACAGCAAAGTCGGTACACATTACGTAATGTCGACCATTTAAAATGAAAAATTCCCAATTTTTTGAATTAAATAAATAGTAAAATAAAATTTTTTAAAAATCATAAAAAAATAAATACTCAACAGAAAAATGCAAATAAGGGCTCTATGGATCCAACTTAGTGAGAGGAATCCATTAAACCCAAAATCTCCAATTAATTTAATGTAATTTTGGGTTAGTTTAGGTTTAAATGAATATAATTAAATTCAAATTCAACTCAAGCCACTAATCCAATTAATTTGGAACTTTGGAGAAATGAAATTAAGGTTAAAACACACCTTAGAGAAATTTGTCATGATTTAGTGTAAAGTAAACCTAAAGATATGAAATTTCCAACTTTAAACATTAAATTTGATATAATAAAATAATATTAAATTAAATAAATCATGAAAAGGTATGAAAATAATTTAAATCATCATAATAAAACATAATGAACCTAAATGCTTCATTAAAACTCTCTAAAATCTAATAAACCATAAAATTGCCTAATTTGATAATTAATTGAATTAATTAATCAAACTAATTAATCTGAACTTAAAAAATGCATAATAAATCAACTAAAACTCTAAAAGTTCTAAATAAACCCTATATGGATTCATCTTCTAAAGAGGAATGGCCTAGGTTAGGCTTGTTGCCCAAAATAGCCTATGTTTATTATTAAATTGATCACCTTAAGAAATTGAATTAATTAATGAAATCCTAACCTAAATAATGACATTAAAACTCAAACTAAGAATGAATTAAAACTTCAACCTAAATGTATTTAGGTCAATTAAAAAAATTAATTAACATAAACATTAATAAAATGGATGAATGAAATCATAACTTGAAATCAATTAGATTAACTAACCCAAAGTTATAAATAATAAACATAAACACAAACATTGATGAAATAAATAAATAAGATCAATCTGAATTAGATAAATTAAATAATTCAAACACATGAAATTAAATGAACATTTAATTAAAATATTAAATGAATCAAATCATTTTCAAAGAAACATTAATAAAATTAAAAGAGATAAAATGAAAAATAAATCCTAATTAAATTCCAAAATAAAATTAAAACTTTAATCAAACCAAATCTAAGTTAAAAGAAATAAAAAAAAAAGATTAAACAATATACTTAAGATCTAGTTTCAATGAATCTTCACCTTATGGTGAATATTTCATTCTATTAAGATTTAGATGTTGAATAGAATGGGTTCCACTAAAGATGGAATTTGTTCTATTATTTATTGTTTAAAATTAAAATTTCAATTCAACATAAAATGAAGTTAAAAATGAAAATGAAATCATAAATCACTAAATCATTAAAACCTCCCAAAGGTAAATTAAAAAAAAATTCAATCAAAAATCAAATCCAAGTTGAAATAAGGCCTAGCACAATCATACCACACAAACCTCTCCTTCATACACTAAATTATTTTATCACTGACCCTAGATTTAGGTTAGGTTGATTTATGGTAATCTATGATGTGATGTGATATTTTTCTTATTTTATGGTGTATGATTTTAGATTGGATGGCTAGGATTATTTTTACACTAGTCTGGATGGTAGGACATTATATTATAACTAATATTATCTTTTACAAGGGTGTGCTAAAAAGGATTGCTATAATAAAAGTAAAATAAATATTGTTTTCTTGCAGGTGTTGAATAAGTCCCTAAGCATAGCCTAATATGACACGTGGGCTTGGAAAGCAAACTAATGCTAAGCCCGTACGTTTGTAAATATAACTGCTAGTGTGTTGTGGGTATCTCCTAATGATTATTTTGTAGGGTTTAAGAATTTTTTTAAATTTTAAATGTAATTTATGCTTAGAATTAGGTTAGGATCTATATAGTCTATGAATAGCAAGAGCTGACCATATAGCTGGTGGTCCCTGTGAAGTCTTGGAGGTCCCCAAAGAAGGAAACGATCCTGAAGAAAGATCCATAGATCTAAACTTTAAGTTCTAGACCAGTCTGAGGGCAGAGCTCGGCTAACCATTTTTCTCTTTCTGAGGTGTACATTGGTACCCAGCCACATTGGTATGTCCTTATTAATTAAATTTGGTGTGATTTATTTTGGTGTAATAGAAATTGCTTGCTTTTCTAGGTTTCTTTCTATGTTGATTTTCTGTGATGAAATGTCCAGACATTAGGCTCAGGAAAACTAAATTCTATATCCAATTTAAATTTAAATAACTTAAACAAAAATAAAGAAATTTGAAATTTCACACATAAATTAAAGCCTTAGGTGCAACTTAGAAGCAATAAGAAATAATTAGCTTTTGCCAACCATAATAACATATTATTCAAAATTCATGAATTGGGCACTTCATCTATAGCACATAATGGCATATGATCTTTGAGGATGATCACCTTCATAAGGAAGTGTGCCTTCTTATTTTGATTTGATCTATGATCATTTATAACTACATCTCATTATAAGCATAAATTGCATACCTCAAAGGCCTTAAATGAATTATGAGTCAAAATGCTTAAAAGTTGAAACTTGGTGCATATCATACATAACATGATCCTAGGGATTAGGGAGTGATTCTTTTCTAAGATGTAATAGCCCAGCCATCTTGCAAACATAAGACCAGCATCATGGATTTAAAAATTCACTTAGGTGGTGTTAGCTGGCAGCCCTTTCAAGCAGGTAATAAGTCCAGAATAGTCAGAAATAGGTTTCTTTCCTCAAGTGAGAAAAAAACAATAATTCCCAAAAGTCAAACTTGGTCGAGCCTCTGACTTATGTCAAAAGAATTTGTATACTTAGGTTCTAAAGCATCCTCTTAAGAATAAGTCTTTAACCCTAGGCATTTATGTAGTCTTGTGCTACTATAATCTATGTCCTAGATTTCTAATAAATTATCATTTCAAATCTTAATAAATTTTATCTCAAAATATAAAGCTAATGGTATAATAGTTGAGATGTTTATTGGGCATCCCAATATCTATAGGCATTTCCTACTTTATCCTAATTGGCCTCTAAAAAATTATTCTTTTTAAGTATTTTTCTTTTGAAATTTTAATGTAACCATCCTTTGGAACCAACTTTAAAATCCATAGAAATAAGAGCCTATTTCTTTAATCGAGTGTTTTCATGGGAAGAGATTATCATTTTGAGATGCAATTAACTATAGGAGCTTGCCCTTATAGGGAACTATGATCCTAATATAAAATAAATCTTCTCCTACTTTTTAATGTAGTTCAAGAGAAGAATCTCTAGAATATTAAGAAGACCCATTAATCTTAGGAGTCCTTATTTAAGTAATTAAATCCATTATAAGATAACATAGTTTATCTTCTGAGATAATATTTTATTTCATAATGATTAATTTGATTATCTAAAAAAAATTCCTAAAGTCTAGTGTCATAACTTTTTCCTACAACCCCCTTGGGACTACTTAAAGTCTCATGCTCTAGGATATCCAGACTATATACTTGTTAATTCATGTATATATGTACATGCATATGATTATAAAGATGAATTGTGAATGTTTAAGATGCTTGGATATGTATTTGAAAATAATTTAACCTTACTTTGTATTTTACTATAAACTTTGAGGTATGTGTCATTATACCATAAAAGTGTAATCAAAGACCCCCTTGGGACTACTTAAAGTCTTGTGTTCCTCGATATCTATAATATATACCTTTCAAGTATGTAGATCATACACATAGAGTTAATTTAAATTTTAATTATTAAGATTAATTTAAATTTACACTAATATATATGTATCTTAAGAATATTAAAAAAATTAATTTAAGATTTACTAGTGATAATAGCCACACTATTAATCCAAATCATGCATTTAAATAAAATTCCTTATTTATTTAAAACATAAAAGCATGAAACATATTGAATACAAATTCATAATAAATGTTTGAAGCAAAGTAATTAATCATTACTAAATAACACATTTGAAATCATTAACTCCTAAGGTCATTCATATTAAGATAATCACACTTAAGCCTAATCAAACTCCTAAGTGTTGATTTTAAAATTTGAGTTATTTAAACCTAATGAGGAGATAAAATATTTAAAATTAGCTCTTGACCCACTTCTATTCATTAAGTGATTTAAAAGTGATTTAGGTACTTTTTATGAATTAATTAATGTTAATTAATTATTTTACCAATTATACCCAAAAGAGCCAAAAATTTTAATTAGGCCTTAAATTTACTACAAATATTATGAGAAAATGATTGAACATGCACCAAAAGTTGTAATGCAAGTTGGCTTGTAATTAAGGGTTAATTAAAGAAATAGGGAAAACCCAAAAACATCAATTAGACTCAAAATACCTGAACTAATTGGGGATTTTGATTTCATTGAAACATCTTTATTAGTTGAGCACAAAAAGGGATTGATCAATATTTTTGGAAGACTATGCTAATTATTACAAATTTTTTAAGTCCTAGGACAATCAATGATTTAATTAATTAATAAAAACCCATAATGATAATTTTGGAAAATAATTAAGATCAAATGTCCTAATTTATATCCATGGTCACCATTACTATTATAAAACATATTTAAGCTCATCTAATTATTTTTAAAATATTTCTAATTATATTTAATTATTAAATGCACAAAATATCCATTTTGGCATTTAAAATTTGAATTTCCCAAATTACATAACTAATTGACTTAAAATAATTATGGAAGGCAAAAAACATTTGGGCCTTCTTAAAGTATTTAATTGCCTATTTCCATTAATCATGACAAAGGTATTTTCTTAAGAATTATCTTTACTCTGCATTATTAGCCATAAGCAACAGCTTTAGTTATTTTTCTTTCCATAAGAAGTATGTGTTGGCTTAATACCCCAACATCATAATTCCATGTTTTTTCCCAAGATCAAATGGCATACTTCAACATCCAACATATCACATTAAACATCATTAAGTTAGTTCTTTCGATGTTAAATATAATGTTACACATTTTAGAGACAAGAATATCAATACCTTTTGCACCCAACTAATCTTCTAAAGATGGTGATCTTTAACCATTGCTAGCTTGAGGGATCTGTACAACTCCACTTAATTCAATATTTTTTTGAAACCATTGTCTATTAATGAATCATAAACTTTTCCATTGAATATACAATGGGTTCTAAAAATTGAATGCATCTAGGACTAACTTGATTGTTAGGGGGAAATGATGATTTTTTCCAATATGCAAGCAAGCACCTTCCCTTAATCTTTTTTGTAGTTTTTAACTTCTTGTTTATATTACATCTTTCTTTAAGCTTAGAATCAACATCTCCTTTTACTAATTGTAATTATTTCTTATTATGGCACTCATTTGATTTGTGACCAAATTTGAAACACCTAAAATAGTTCAAGTTAATTATTTTAGATCACAAATTATTCTTAGTAGTCCTAGTAGGCTTGATAGTCATTTTTTGTTCAGCTTGCTTTGAAGTGCTAGTTATTGGAGGAATGGCATTATTTTTCAAGTTACTTTGGGATATTTTTGAATTATACTAATTCTTTTAAAGGCTTGTCATTTTGATGTATTAGCTTTTGCTTGTAGCATTATCTCATATTCATCTTTGAGAGAAAAATTAATTTCTTGTGACAAAGTTT
The DNA here is from genome assembly GCA_021442155.1 of Cymbidium sinense. Classification (NCBI taxonomy): domain Eukaryota; kingdom Viridiplantae; phylum Streptophyta; class Magnoliopsida; order Asparagales; family Orchidaceae; genus Cymbidium; species Cymbidium sinense. The sequence goes on along the minus strand of CM038225.1, from coordinate 11,507,723 downwards.
GTAAAGAGTGTAGCTCTATTTTATCATATATTGTTACCTTTAAACCATCGATGAAGCTAGCCACTAGTTGATTAGAAAATCCATTGAGATTATTCTTTGCACAAAGCTTATAATTCTTTTCAGTGGATCACTAATAGTATGTGTACCTTGTCTATAATGTTGGTATTGTAGATAGAACATATGTTCAAAATCAATAGGCAAAAAATGTCCTTGTAAAAGTTGTTTTATATGCTTCTAGCTCTTAGCAAGATCTTTTCCTTCTCTTAATTTTGATAACAACAGGATTCCACCAAGCAACAAGGCAACACTTCAGTTTGTATGCTACAATTTAACTTTCTTCTTTAACCACACATCAATATAATTAAATAATTTATTGATGAATTATTACCAATCAAGGTAGTCTATAGTGTGTAATTATTCATTGAATATGAGAATATCTAATTTGGGTCTATATTTATTACTATGAGTAAAATCATACTTAAAATTTTAAGAATAATTCTTATCACTTTCACTCATTAGCTATTCGATTTTAAAATCATAATATGATACATCTGATTAGTGTTAAAGAGCATTAACATCCTCTAGGCTATCTATTTTTCTGATCTTATTCTTTAACCACCAATGATCTTGAACACAAACTTCATTAATTATTTGATCTTGACTTTTTGTTCCTCCAAATGTTTTTTAGTTTCAATTGATTTGTAATTCTTTCCATATATCTTGACTAAATAATTTGTTCTCATCTATCACTTCATCAATACATTGTTCTAGCTTTAACTATCATGACAATAAGGCCTCGATCACCATTGGCAACCATCGGCTTGTTTCCATCTATCATCATTGTTAATTCTAATATAAATTTGATGTAGCTCTTACAAAAGTGAAGCTAGAAAAGCATTAAGAAATGGAAGCAATTTGAATAATGAATATGATAATCACAAAAGAACAAACATTGCTACCCTCCACTTTCACCCACATTCTATACTTATACATATGTTTATAATAGAATTATTTCATGGTTTATATTGTAAAGTTGTAAATGGAAATGCCAAAAATGAGTATATGTATAATTAAGTATTTACTATAATTATATTATGAGATTAAATAATTAAGGGTTGAAAAATTAGTAAAACTAGCTATAAGAGCTCTTCTACTACATCAAGTAGCCACATCATTGCCTTAAACCCCAAACCATTTGATAAATTAAGCTAAAAATTAATTCGAGCTACTATCTTTATTTCTTAAGAAAACTACCTCTTTGATTTCCTTTAGATAAAAAATATTGCAAATGTCAATGGGAAAGTTGAGTATAATGGTGAATCTCATGGATCCACTTCATGGGTACTATTGCAAGAGCTAAAAGCTAATAGATTGCTAAAAAAACTGATTGCATTATCATTTGAATTTTGGATTTATTTTGGATCATCTAATGTTCCTGTAGGTTCTTATTTTCATTATTATCAATTGTCCATGTCTCCTCTTAATCAAAGCATAAAAATAGTTTGTATTTCTTCTTTTCTTCAACAAAGTAGCCTAGTAGTTGATAAATGAAAAAGTTTAGTTAAATTAACATGTATTTTTTAAGTTAAAAAAATTATTATTCTAAAATTTATTTTTATAATTTAAGTTCTTATTATAGAAATCTTATATTGAAGAAAGAAAGAAATAAAGAAAATGTAGAATGATACAGTGCCTTAGCACTACATTTATAATGCCTAGGCCTAGTATCATAAGAAAAAGCTGTATAGAAATAAAATGATAGTGGTGTGCCAAATTTTTGTAGAGCTGAGTTGTTAGACCTAGTGTTGTGGAACTACATTACAACATCCAAGTTCAAAATTATAAATTTAAAGCCAAAAACTAGAAAGCATAGCGCCTAGGCACTACAGAACTAGCGTTGACTACGGCCAGACAAGAGTGTTTCAATAGTTCCAAAAAGCAGTTGGAGCAATTTTTGAAGCCATTTTAAGGGGAACTAAGTGAAAACTATGAGAGGGGGACTTAAAGACTATAAATAAGGGATGTTAAGCAATGTTAGAGAGTTTTTTTTGGGAAATAAGTGATTTTAATGAGAGTAAGTGAATATGCAGTGACAACACTTGGAGAGTAACACTCCAAGTGTTCTGTACGGTGTGTGTGTGTGTGTGCATGCTCATGCACATGTGTGTGTGTGGAGTGTGTGAGGGAGATCACAATCAAGAGATCAAGGAGAAGAGTACACAATAAAAGAAGAGAATTTTGTGATGGACTCTTTCCATTTTCTTTGTAATTTTTAGTACTTCCTCCACATATTTATGTATTGTGTTTGTGTTTAGCTTCCTAAAAGGTTAAACTAAGTATGTGAACTTTGAATTTATATTAAGCTTTGTTTGTCGATTAATATAAGAAAGTTGTTTGTGCATTTAATAAAAATGTTATTTTATTTTTCTTCATGCATCATTTACTTGTGATTTGGCTAATTACAATGTTAAAATCAAGTGTAATCTAGAGATATCAATGGAGTCATAGAAGAACAATCAAGAAAAAGGCAAACAAATATATTAAGTAGTCATTAATGTGCTAGATAGTCCTGACGTACTAAATTGAAATTAAATATATGATTATTTTGAGGAAGCACAATCATTTAAAGGGAAATATGGGTAATGCAATCAATCAAAATTTACCTGCACTAGGGAAAAAAATTAGGTAAAAGGATTGGTTTGGTTATACTTTCTAGGACATAGAGGGTATAACATTTTTGCTCTTGGTTGATATTACAAGCTTAAAATTAATTCCACCACTTAGTTTAATATAATACATAATCTAAAAATCCTTTAATTTAGAGTAATATTTTTAAAATTAAAAATAACAACTTTATCTTATATAAAAATTATAACAATTTACTTTTAAAAATTAAAATATAATTTGTTCATACTATTTCACTCAATTGGATAAAATTAAAGGCACGTGCACTTATGTACACCATTTTAGCTTGTCAAATTTTTTACGCTGTTGCATGGGATCTAGAAAAATTATAATTAAGTTAATATTAAGTGAATAGCCTACTTTTAATCCAACTTATTATTTATGTTTTATGCTATTTGAGTGTAGTGAGTTGTTTGAATTATAATTGTTAGCTATGTAATTAATTGTACTACACTTGCACTTTATTTTATAAGTGAAAGTTGATTTCATAAAAGATTGTTATAATCACAAATTGTGTTTTAGAATTTTAGTTTGTTTGTCAAGTATGCATAGTGATATTAGCATAAATCTTGTGCCACATATTTTAAAAAATAAATTATTTTGGAGATAACAAAAATTTAATCGTAGTAATCATGTGGGTGAGAGTATTGAAGCATTCATGTTTAATGAATATAGTGATCTAAGTGTAAAATGCTTAATTATGTAACCAATAGATTCAATGATCCTTTCTCAAACAACTATATTCTAAGTTGGATTAATTATCCTAACTTCTCATGGAACATTAATAATTCAAACTTTAATCAAAATGAGAAAATGGATAACTAGAATAATAGAATTTTAATAATAATAAAAATTATATACTTATAGTTCCATTAGGGTGTCCTTCTCAAAATAAACTTCAAGAAAAGAAGCCTTCACTTGAAGACTTATTGTTGCAAAAAGGAATCCAATTATAAATCAAACTACTTTTATTAAAAATTTAGAAATTCAACTAAGGAAATTAGCTAGCAACCTTACAACTAGACCTCAAGGAAGTCTACCTTGTAATACAAAAATTAATCTTATGGAAATGGATAAAGAGTATATAATATGATAAAATTTAGAAGTGAAAAAAAACTAGAAATGGTAAAGATTGATGAGGATGAATTTGAATTTAAAATTAGGGGATTATAAGATATCATTGAGGAAATGATAGAAGACAAAAATGAACTTAATGAGAAAGAGAAGATGAGAGAGAAGTCTTTAAGAAAATGAGAGAGAGACCACCACCACCTTTCCTTCAAAGACTTTAACATTATTTAGGACAATCAATTCCCCAAGTCCTTAAATGTCTCTAAAAATTTTCTTTAATATTTTTTTGTTGAAACCTTAGAGCAAATACCTCCTTATATAAATTTTAGAGAAAATATTTAATACAAAAGAAAGAAATAGAGAGAAAATAAAACTATAGTATTAATTGAAAAATATAATGCCATAATTCAAAGACCATTATTTGAAAATTTGAAAGATCCAGTAGTTGTGGTGAAAATATTTCTTTGCCTTCATCTATCCTTTTGAAGAGGATAAATGAAAACAAAAATATATGCCTGTAGTTGGGACACCATGTTGAGCTGCAGATGTTCTTATTAGAGTGATCTAGTAAGATATTGAGGAGAGGTGTACTATCTTGAAAGGTAGAAGTCACCACCATACAATAGACTTAATCACCTGAATAAGAACTCCTAAGGACTATGAGTTTTCGTATGTACCAGAGATTCTTCCCCTATTTTACATGGAAAAGTAAAGTAGGGTTCAATTTAAACTGGGTTCGTTAAGTTCTATGAAGGCAAGGCCCCATAGTTAATTACATCTTAAGGAAAGAGATTCTTTAAGAATACCCTCGATTAAGGTAAATGATCATTGTCTCTAAATATTTGTAAGGTTAGACTATCAATAAATTAGTTTATTTTAGGAGATCAAATGGACAGAGTTATTATTGAATCCAAAGAAAGATAAGTAGGAGATGCTCACGATGCTAGGAAACCTAGCAAACATCTCAAACTATCCTATGGTTGGGCTTTACATTTTTGAAATTGAAAAGGATTTATTTGTTTGAGTTGGATTTTTATTAGAACTTTAGGGCTTATAATTCCATGATGCAAGGTCATGGAAAAGGTGAGGATTTATGCTCACATCCCCAAAGAGAAATAGCAACCTCAGAACCTAAATCTAGGGAGCTTTGGTGAGGGCCAAGGCATGACCTAAATCTAAGATGAAAATGGGCATATGATTTACCTCCACAAGAGAGGATAAATCACCCGACTATTGGACTTACAACCATGAGGGTCTAACTCCTCCTAAGTTTTAAATACATGAAGGCAAGTCTTATGCTTTATGCAAGATAGCTAGGCTGTTGTTTATTTAGAAAGAGACTAAGTCCTTAAACACACTCCCTAAGAGACTAAATCATATAGCGAATGATTAATGACTTAAATCTAATGCAAATTTTTCATATGTTTTATTTCCATTTTTGGACAGTTCATTTGACACAGGCTTCAGGATTTTTTTATGCCTAATGCAAAAGAAATTATATTATGGGCCAAAATCAGCAAGATGGGAGGTGTGTTTCCACCATGGCTCTCAAAGGTCAAGCCAAGTTCTCTAACACTGGTGGAAGCTCTCCAAATCAAGAGTGAATTAATATGTTTTTTATGCATGATGTGAGAAAGAAAAGGCAATATTCAGCTAAGGGGTTGCTAATTCTTTTATCTTGATTTATAGCCTAATATTTGAGTGAGGTTATGAGTTATTTTTTTAAATTTTGAGTTATTTAATTTGGTAGAAGATTTATTTGTTTTCTCTAAGAGCCTAATCTTCATCCAGGCCATACATCAAAGCAAGGAAGAAACTAGAAAAACATGTCATTTCTAATGCACAAGCTAAACAAAACATCAAATATTTTATAAACCTAACGCAAAAGAATAAAAGGCCAAGTGTGGTAGGGCACCACTGCACAAACCCAAAAATAAATTTGTAGAGCTACTTACCGATTACAAATGAATTAATTATAATTAAGCAAGGAATTCATGTTATAGGGGTCTTCATTTCTTCATTTCTTCTTTCTTCTTTCTTCTTTCTTCTTTCTTCTTTTGGTTCCTTCTTTTGAATGGTTGGAATGTGGATGCTCCAAAGGCTTCACATGGTACAAAAGATATAATCATATAACCAATGTTCATCTAATCCCCCATAACAATCATTCCAAATTCTAATTATAAAATTACATGAAAAGAAAAAGTAAATATAACTAAAACCTACAAAATAGAGATTAGCTAAACAAACCACACATTTCCAAGCATGTATATAAATAAATTGGACTTAGCACCCACATGGGTATCCAAGTCCACAGCTATTTTGGATTATGCTTAAGGTATAAGCAACCTACACATATTACATTTTTGTTAAAGCGCCCCTTAAGCACAATCCCCTACAGAAGATAATGATTAGAATAAATCATCCCACCATTCATTCTACGCACATACACCCTAACATCTAGATTAACATAAAATAAAAGAAAACATCAAACCATGCACTGCCCTAACATAGGACTAGAAGTGGTGATAACCTAATGTGTGTGCCATGTAAGGTTTGTGTAGTATGCTTATCTAAGCTTTAAGGTTAATATTTTCTAAGTGTGAAAAGGTTCAACTTAGAAGGGTGGTCTCATTTAAGTTGTTTAGTTGATATGGGTTAATTTTATTTGATGATTTGATTTGGTTTGAATGAACCTACTTAATTACTAAAGGTTGTAAAGAGAGGAAAGAGAAGAGAACTTCTCTTTCCTCCCTACCTTAAGTGATTTCTAAGGTAGATTCATTAATGATTTTTTATTTAGTGAATATTTTATTATGTATTTTAATTAATCCTAAGTTTAGATTTTCTCTAAACAAACTTATTAAAAAGAAAGACATTTTAAGATTAAGTAAAGTGAATTACTATCACAAAACACACAACATTTTATTTCTTTCCCACATGTGTATCATGTACATGAATGAATCCTAAACATATCTATACATGCGATGCAAGTATTTAGCACACCTTAATAATGAATGCTAAGAGAGGTTGCTTAAGTAAATTTGGAAGGTTTCATGTATGCATGATTTTGTTAAGTAAAAGAGGGTGATTCTTTTATCCATTTTTCATATGCACATTTACAAGTATAAAAGACATAAGTGAGTACGACACCATTATTAGCACCAGGGGTGTAAGGTACAAGACCTACTTAGGGCTACTTAAAGCCTCGCAACCTCGAGGTTTTCCAGACTAATATACCATTTTTCTTAAATACATGTGCATGTACAAAAAGAAATGCATGGAAAGAGAATGCTAAGGCAGGTTTCTTAAAGAAATTTGGAATGTTTCATGTATGCATGATTTTGTTAAGTAGAAGAGGGTGATTCTTTTATCCATTTTTCATATGCACATTTACAAGTATAAAGACATATAAGTATGATGCCATTGTTAGCAGTGTAAGGTGACCTACTTAGGGCTACTTAAAGTCTCAACCTTGTTGTCCAAATATACCACTTTTCTTAAATACATGTGCATGTACAAAAGAAATGCATGGAAAGAGAATCATGCAAAAGTTTATGTTTGTTTATTTGATTTTTGTTTATTTATATATGTGATGTGGAATTCCTCCTTGAGTCATGACATAGGAGTGCATAAGAATGGATTTCAAACAAGTGTTATGTCCTTTTAAAATGGACTATACACTTTGCAAATCCTTTGCAATCCTATGTTAAGAAATAGAGGGAAAATCACATAACTCATTTTATACTATTCACATGCAAGCTCATAAGTACTTATAGATAGCATACTTTTCATTTATAATGTTTGGTTTATAAGTTCTAAAAATAGTTTGGATTTAGTAGTGATAATAGCCATTCATATATTACTTTAGCCAAAACATGCAATTTGACATAAAGGATACCTTTCATTTTTAATTTGAATTTTCAAAAGACATGAATACATGATTTTCATATGACATACACATTTAATGCTAGGAAAGAAATAAAGTGATGAAGCATGTAATTTCATTCACTAATTAATTATAGACAATCTTATGGAATAAGATTATTTAAAGTGAATCAAGTTGGTTTAAAAGTTTGATTTTGTTTTGAGTTTGATTTGAATTTTAGAAATGTGAGAAGGTTTGCTGGTCCTAATCCCATTCCCCATGTGTAAGTATTTTGGTTTAATAGAGAAGGTAATTAAGTTGATTTTATGGTTAGTTAGGTTAAGGTATGAATTAAATGAATTAATTAAACCTTACCTATCACTTTAAGTTAATTGATTAAATAATTATGAGCTAATATGATATGCAACCACATGAAAAGTAAATTTGCAATGCTCCTAAGAAATAAAAGGGGCCTAATGCAATTAGCTCATAAATGATTACTTAATTAAGCTTAAGGAGCTTAATTAATTACTCTTATGGTTTTTTCACACATGTGAGCTAACCATAATTTCATTACTCTTACTTTGGGTTATTGAACACCTCAAGAGCTACCCAAGATTAGATAGATTAAGTTTTTGGATTAATTTAGGTTTTTAGAATTTGATTTGATTAATTAAGTAGATCATTAGTGGATTAACCCTAAATTAGATTTGGATTAAGGAAGAAAGGGGTTTAGGGAATAGCTTAAGGAAAATATCCCAAAATAATTCCATAAATCTCCTAATCACTTAAACAAGATTTAATTATATTAATCAAGAAATTAAACCACTGTTCCATGCTTAATCAATGTTAATTATATTAACAAAGTGATTGGGGGTTTATTAATTAATTTCTAATTAACTCATTAATAAATTCCAAAAAAATTAGGGAGAAGTCATCCACTAAACATGCAGAAGTTTGAATTAATTAATGAAGTCATTAGGAGTAATTAGGGTTATTAAGTTTTAAATAAACCTAATTAAGTAAATTCTAATGTTTAAATTCAATTAGAATGAATTTTATTAGATGATCCTCTAAATTATCTTTAAGATAGACAAAAGTTTGTATTTGTTGGATTTTTTTACAATTAGTTATAAATTTTAGGAAGTTTCAATTGATTTAAGTGATTTTTATGAAATTTGTTAATTTATTTTATTAAAATAAATCATTTGACACTCAAAATTTAATATCTTTTACTCCAAAGGCTCTTTTGACTTGAAATTTTTATAGTAGGTGTATCTTAACTTCAGTTTTAATCTTTGAAAATTTCAATTTAATTTGATATGTATTATTGGTTTAATTAATGAAAATTTATTTTTACTAAAATGCAAATTTAGCTCAAACTATTCAATAAAATTTGGGGATTTTGGATTTGCTGGATTCTTCTTAGAAAGATGAATCCAATGAGCCATTGTTTGTAATTTTTCATTAAGTATTTTATTTTCTATAAATTTTTGAAGTTTTAGGTCATTTAAATAATTTTTAAATCAGAAAATTCATATTTTCCTCTTTAACGCACGACGCGACATGATGCTGGCAGACACCATGTGGTGCCACATGATGTGCGATTGCGCATGACGCACGCCGCATATGCGATGATTGGGGGTGGTGTCAAGCGAGCAAAAAAATGCGCCAATGCAAGCGATGTGCGATGCTCCGTCGTGATCACGGTCAGATCCATATCATCACAATCAAATGCGGATGCGATCGAGCCATTATCTGAACCATGGATCGACGGTCCATCCATCAAGTGATCCAAAGGCTCGAATCACGTGATCTGAGTCATTCGATCCTTCGAACCATAAGATCAGATGGCTACTGCTATTTGATGGCTATGAATAGTAAAAACATGGGTATTTTTGAGAAAAATGAGAAATTCTAAGTGAAAACTTGTCCAAATGGACTCATTTTTGCATCGATTCACACCAAAAAAATTCTATTTTCTAATTGGGATGATATAAAGTAAAAATACATGATTATCTAGGGTAAATTCCTAAAAATCATGCAAATAAATGTCACAAGTAAAGGATCCTAAGGTCGGCTACAATTTTTGAAAGTTACCTCACTGGGGATGATTTTTGGTGGTGATGGCTCGAAGCATTGAGAGGGAAGAGGCCTTGGAATGAGCTTGGATCTTAGCCTTCATGTCAAAATAAAGTTTTTACTGGTGATCGCCATTTCCTCATCAAAATCCACTTAGTTTTGGAGTATTTCTCTCCAAAATGAAGTGGGGGTGATTGCCAATGGGTTTGGGAGCTCTAGAAGAGGGAGAATAAGAGGAATGGGTGAATGCTTCATCCTATAATGCCTTGGAATGAAAAGTGAATGAAAATCTCTCTTTACTTTGAATTTTTAGCTCCAAACCCTTGTCATTTGGCTTGGGGTTGTTGGGAATGGAAGAGAATCATCCTAGGTGGCTCATTTTGGTTGGCTAAGGCATGGAAAGTGGCTATCATGAAAGACAAATGGGTGTCTAGCCAAGGTGAGAGTCCTTCATGCCAAGTGTTCCAATAGAGGTGAGGTGATTTCACCTCCCCATGAGTCATGGTGCTCCAACCACTCCTTGGGTCAGAAAATCGTTTGGTGCCTATGTGGACCAATGGATGCATGCCAAGTGGCCAAGCAAGAGAAATGACCACTTGGTCAAGTGCCTTTCTCATGGGATGCCCTTGAATCAAGGGCAAAGTGGTCATTTGGCATTGAATTTGATTTGAATAGATTTGAAATGAGTCAAAAGTAAGTTGGACCAAATTTCATATCATTTGAAGTTCATTTGGTTTAATTTGGGTTAATTTGACCCATTTGGGTCAAATTGGGTCAAAATGGGTTAGGTTGACCAATTGGTCAAATTCGGTCAAACCAAGAGTTGGGTCAAGTTTGAATGACCATTTGAGTCATATTGGTTCAATTTATTTCAATTAATTTTGTTTGATTTGGATTTAATTTGTATTTTGGCCAATTTGATCCTTTATGTCAATTTGGGCTAAGTTGACCAATTTGACCCAATTGACCAATTTATCTTGAATCATGGCTTGGTTTGGGTTTGGTTGATCAATTAGAATATGTTGGAAGCTTTAGTTTCAATCAATTTTGGTTTGATTTGATTTGGGCTTGATTTGATCTTTTAGGTCACGTTGGGTTCATGGTCAATTAAGCTAGGTTGGTTCTAGTTGGCCAATTGATCAAATTGGGTTTAATTGAACTTTGGTCAAGTTTGATAATCAATTTGGAGTGAACTTGAGCCAGTGGTTGTAATTAATTTTATTTAGGTTGCAATTTGGCTATTTTGGGTTCATATGGGTTAAAGGGTTGACTTGGTCATGATGTGTTGACTTATTTGACCCAATTCATTGATTAACCAATGATCAACAAACATGACATGAAAATTTGGATTAGCTTAACTCACTTTGATTTGAATTATTAGATTTTGATTCATGTAGGTCAAATTGGCCACTTTGGGTCAAGTGAGCAAATTAGTTGTGATCAGGCTTGATTCAAGTTTGGTTGAACTCACATATGGACTTGTGATGGAAATATAAATCCTTTTACAAGTGATTTGGAGTTAAAATGGGTTTTTGATTCATTTGATTATTTTAGGTTCAAAGGGTAAACATGAGTTTTACTTGGGTTTGATTTTTGAATTTAGTTTTGGTTTGAGGATTGAAGTTTATGTTTATATTTGGATTTATGATTGAAGGATTGGTTGAATCATGAAGAAAAATCAAGGGTTTGACTTAATTTGGGTTTGATTTGGCTAAGTTCAAGGATTTAGCTTGAAAGGCTTAGGTTGAATTTTGGTTGAATTTGAGTTTGAGTTTCAGATTTGGTACTGGATATTTGAATTTATATTTCATTTATATTTATAAATATAAATGAGAATATAAATGGGTTAGGAGTAAATTTCTTGAATTTGAATTGATTTGGATTTGATTTGAGCTAAGTCCATAAGATAGAATCAAAGGGCTTAGGGAAATATTTTGGAATTTGAATTTGGTTATGGATTTCAATCATGGGTTTCAATTATTTGAATTGATTCATGATTTGAAAATCCATTGAAATTGGTTCAAGGTTTGATTGTTGAAGTTGATATGAGTTTGGAGTTTTCTTGAAAGAAGGAAGTGAGATTTGGTTGGTATAGGGTAGGCAAATTTTCCTAACACCCTAGGCATAACCTATTCCTATGGCTAACTCTTCTAAGTCTCTTAGGGTTAGGTTGAGTGTTCACCTAATCACTAGAAGTGTCTTAAGACTAAGGAAATCTTAGTATAAAAGGAATCTATGCCTAAGATGGAGGGATTGAGAACTCATTCTAAAATGAGGTCAATAAAGGGCACCTATGTGTGTGACTAACAATACACATATTGGTGTTGGAAGATGATCAACAACACCAAACAATCATAAGCTCTAACATAGATGATCTACTCCTAACTCAAGGTGTAGAAGGAATCCATAGCTTAATGCAATGTGACTCTACTCATGTCAAAGACATAAGAGAGGGAAGGAGGAATCCACTAGGGATAGAGTATGTGAACCTTTCACTAGGAAAAAAGGTTCAAATCATCCAAGGGATGAGAGGTTTGATTTGAGTCTAACTAGGGAGAGAATGATTTGATTTGTTTAATTTATTTTGATTATTTCATTTTGATTGACTCCATTGGGGGAGATTGATTAGATTTGTTTTGTTAAATTTGTTTTGTTTGTTGTTTGACTCACGAGGGGAGGAGGGTTGAATTTGTTTGATTTTTTAATTTGGATTTTGAGAGAGCCTAGGTTTGATGGATTACATTAGTAGCCATGGAGGCCCATAACTGCTCAGTTACCAATCCAAAGGGTAGTCTACCAAAGACATAGTAGGACTAGCCAACCAAAGGATACCTTTTGATATGCATTGTACTAGAAAGCATAGTACTTACATCCTCCAAAGTAGGGACTAGTTCTTGGGGTGATCTATTTGCAGGTAGGCAAACCCAACCTAGAGCTGAATATTAGTGAATGTCTGGGGACTTAGATCTCAATAGAGATTAATTTTATTTTTAATTTTTGATGGATCCTATCATTTGTGATGGGTACTAGTAGAGGCCATGGTGGCCTTGACTTCAATTTACCAATCCGAAGGGAATAGTATACCAACCTCAAGGTAGGACTAACAAAATAGAGGGATGCCTTTCAATGTACAATGGTCAAGTTAGGAAGAAAGTGCGGGGACTCACATCTTCCAAAATAAGAAACCACTGTGGTGGTCAGTTGACATGGCAATAGATCAAACCTGACCTAGGGCTGACTATTGAGTGAATGCCATTGGGGGACTTAAATCATCTCAAAGATACTCAAAGATTAATTTCATTTTTTTTAATTTATATTGATGGATTTCATTGGTTTGTGATGGATCACACTGAGAAGGAGCTCATATTAGCCTAGACATATCTTAGATTTATTGAACCAAAGGGAGTAACTTCTCGACCGATGGGAGAACTATCTGACTAAAGGACTGCCTTTCGATTTGCAATGATCAATTCAAGGGAAGAAAGCTGGGGACTCACATCTTCCTATAAAGGCCACTAGGGTGATTGGTTTGGGCAACAAACCCAGGCCGATTTGTCATGCTGAAGAATGCATCATAGTCTTACATCTTCCAAAGCAAAATGATGTGGTAACCTTGTGGTGAAATAGATTGAACTTGACTAAGGGACTCAGTGAGTACGCACGATTTATATCAACTTAGGTAGTCAGGAAATTTTTATAGGGAGTTCTGCTAACGCTGCCTTAGAGATAAGATGTATGCTTCGGAAAAGGGGCACTTTGAGTGCTTGAATTCCTAATCCACAAGCAAATTAATTTATTTATTTTCTTTATTTATTTATTGTGGACCCTATTAGTTTGTGAGGGATCAAACTGAGAAGGAGCTTATATCAGCCTAGACATATCCCAAATTCTTGAACTAGGGAGAATCGCATCCTGAAAATTCTCCAACAAGGGGTACTAGAAGGAGACCAATCCAAGAGTAACGGGTAGTGTCTAAATAGTTATGATGTGATCCAAATAGAATGCCCGTAGGGAGAGGGGCCACTAAGGGCTTAATCCAAAACTGTGGAGAAGATGACATGGTTAGTCATATATCAAATAGGTATTTGATGACCAACTCAAGGAGAAAGCACGGGGACTCACATCGCAGAGTGGTGTATCCACCCGGGTGTTGATAGAACATCAACCAACCTAAGGTGCATCAATTTGCATAATCATCCTAGGAAGAAAGCTGGGGACTCACATCCTCCTAGCATAATGATTGATGGGATAGTCTATCCTGACGAGGTGCCATCAACTAGGAGACTTCTGCGTCACTGGGGACTTATATTAACTCAAAAGTAGTCAAGAGGAAAGAGCCTGGGACTTACCTTAAACCTCAAATATACAACCTAGTTAGATCATGATGATTTAGTCAAGAATAAAGCTCGAGGACTCACATCTTCTTAAATGAAGTTAACATGAGGTACCTTCATGGCTGAGCAGTGAAGCCTACCAAACTAACAAGGTGCTCATTGGTTTGCAGTAGTCAAGTTAGGAAGAAAGTGCGAGGACTCACATCTTCCAAAAAGGTGACCACTGGGGTGACATACTAATGAGGTAGTATGTAAGACTTAGCTAATGAGTGCCATGGGCTTGCTCCCACATCAAAATAGCTTGAGACAAAAGATTTGTTTTTGTTCTTGTGCTTGTGTTAAAGGGAATATGATGCCTCTTGGGTTATCTTATACCTACCTAAAAAATTCTAGGGATTTTGATGAAATGGTGCCACGGATGGCTGAGATTCCCGAAAGGATGCACTTGGGTTCTCACACCTAACTTCTTAATCAAAATAGGATGCCTCTTGGGTTCTCTTACACCTATTCAAGTAGCATCGGGAATGTGTTCATGTTGTGAAGAAGGATAGGATGCCTTGGGTTCTCTTACATACCTAAACATCATGGTGGATTCACAAGACAAACAAACAATGCTTCAAATAAGAGATTTTGATGAATTGGAATGAAATTTTGTTGATTGATAGAATTATTTTCAAACATGATTTTTTTGGGTAATATTTCTTCAAATAGAGCCCATTAATTAGAAGCATTTTGTGTTCCCCTTTACAATCAATAATCTTATAAGATCAACCTTGGTAGGCATTCTTTATGACATAGGGGCCTTTCCAAGTTGGTTCAAACTTGCCTCTCATCTTTTGACGAGAAATAATTGGTCTCCTTAGGACTAACACAGGTTCTCCTATTTGAAAAGACCTAGGATGAACCAGCTTGTTATGAGCTTGAATCATTTTGGCCTTGTATAACTCGAGGTTCTGGCATGCCCGTAGATGACTCTAATTTAAACCTTCGAGCTCTTCTAACCGCAACATTGCATTTTGCTCTGTAGTGACTTCTAAAGGTAGAATGACTTTGGACCCATACACTAAGGAAAAGGGGGTAGATTGAGTTGGAGTTCAACATGTGGTGTGGTAGGCCCACAAGGCTTCAACCAACTGCTCATTCCACTGCCTTTTATTATCATCAAGAGTCTTCTTCAGTATATGGATGAGAGTTTTTTGAATGCTTCTACTAAGCCATTTGCTCTGGGGTAGTAGATGGTGGAGTATCTCATCTATACCATGTCTTCTGGTGAAGTTGTTGATTTTGGTGCTTTTGAATGCAGTACCATTATCAGATATAACTAGTCGAGGCACCCCGAACCTATATACGATATGGTTCCTAAAAAATTGAAGCACATGCTGAATTGTGACCTCTCTGAGTGGGATTGCCTCTGCCCACTTAGAAAAGTTATCGACGACAGCTAAGATGAAATGATGACCCTTGGAAGAAGAAGGATCGATAGGACCCACAATGTCAGTACCCCAACACATAAATGGCCATGAGGCCAATGTAGAGTGTAGAATGTTGGGTGGTTGATGTAGGACCACACCATATACCTGACACTGATGGCATCTCCTAGCTACATCCATGCAGTCTGTAATCATCAAAGGCCAGTAGTATCCTAGTCTTTTGATCTTCATCTTCATCTTTAGACCAGATTGATATACTCCGCATATACCTGAATGTACCACGATTACAATGCCATGGGCTTTGTGTTTATTTAAACAACGTAACGACATTTGGTCAAAGGACCGTCGGTATAGGGTGCCATTAATGAGAGCAAAGGAGAGAGCTCTATGTTTGACCTTATGGGCTTGTGACTTTTCTTGAGGTAGTTTGTCGTTCTTCAAATAGTCTGTGAACGATTGTCTCCAATCTAGCTCCTTATCCTTATAGGCAACGACAACCTCCCCATAAAAAGAAAGTCTCTCGATGAGTTCAGCATTAATAAGGGATAGGACTTGCCTATTTTGGACCCTTATTGGAATGTACTCATCTTTCGGACATGCCAATTCTTTAGCAAGTTTGGCCAAAGCATCGCTTTTGTTCTCTGCTGGGAACCTTGATGGTGACTTGGGATTTGGGACTTCATGGTATACTGGTAATGATGAAGCTTGGGTTTGAGAACCTTGTAGGACCCAACAATCTGATTGATGATCAACTAAGAATCCCCAAAGATATTTATGCTCTTGACACACACTGTGATACCTAACTCTAGATCGACAATCAAAGCCTCATACTCTGCTTCTTTATTGGTGACCGGGGTTGGAAAGATAGTATAAGAATCTCATCACATCATCGAGTTAGGAGAACTATTCATAGCCCTGCCTTTTATGGAAGAGTAGATTGTGGTGCTTCCCCTTTATGAAAAAAAGTTGCACCATCAAAATACATCTCCCATCAGTAGTTGTCAACCTCCTCTAAGTTCATGATTTGTTCATCATGGTGGTCATCACTAAGCAGAGAATCAGTAGGAAGTGGGTGTGCTGTTAAGAAATCCGCTAGTGCTTGTCCTTTTACATGGAGGAGTACAAATGTGATATCAAACTGTGAAAGAATCATGGACCAACATGCCAAATATCCGGATAGCATTGGCCATGTCATGAGATACTGCAGTGGATTGATTCTGAAAATCAAGTTCACCTTATGAGAAAGCATATAGTGCCGTAGCTTTTGGGATGCAAAGATCAAAGCTAGGCAATGTTTCTCAATAGGTGGATAGTTTGCATAGAGAATCGGATAATATAAGGTAGTAGAGCTCTCTCCTTCCCTCTCATTAGCTTGGGCCAAAACAGAGAGTCATCCAATGCGGTGTGTAGAGGATGAGTGGCACCGATAGTTAGAACTGGTGGCTTCACTAAATACTTCTTTATATCTTCAAAGGCATACTGACACTTATCATCCCACTTGAACTTGGCATCCTTTTGACAAGTCGAGAATGCATCTCCGATAGGTTGGAAATAAGGCATCTTAGATATGCCATCCTTGGAAAGATCGAGTTGTTAAACTCTTAGGAGGTGGATTTAAGATAGCTTTGATCTTTTTTCTGAATCTATTTCTATTCCCTGATGTTGGACAACAAACCCAAGGAATTTCCCCAAAGCTACTTTGAATGCACACTTGAGGATTCATTTTGAGGTTATATTATCTTAACATTCAAAACTACTCTCAAGTCAAAGAGATGGTCTTCCCCTTTCACTACTTGATCATCAATGTAGCACTCAATGATGGATGAGTTCATTGAAGATCGAGTCATGGCCCATTGGTATGTAGCACCAATTTTAGGAAAGGCATGACCCTATAATAGATTGATTGGGTTGAAAGGTAGTGTTTCTTTCATCCTCGAGGCCATCTTGATTTGGTTGTAGCCAGATGACCCATCCATAAAGGAGAAAATTGCATGAGATGAGGCAATGTCCACCATTAATTCTAGTATAGGAAGAGGAAAATCATCCTTAGGACATACCTTATTTAAGTCCCTAAAATCGATGCATATGCAAATTTGGCCATTCTTCTTCTTAAGCGACAACCTAACTAAGTAGGGTATTTTTCTTCCCTAATGAAACCACATCGATCAATTTCTTGACTTTAGAATGACCTATTGTTCTAATGCATGCATCTAGGAGCTTGCTTGATAGGGTTAGCATTAGGATTGCTAGTTTGTGGACTACATCAAGGTAATCGCATCTCTTCATAACTCCATAAATAGCCCAACTTATCAGCCTAACTATGTCATTGGTTTCTTCTTCATTCGGAATGGCGATGTATGTCGCATGGATTTTCTTTTATCTCAAGGTTGATTTCTTTAAGCTTGTCAATTGTTGAATGAATCTCCTCTTCAAATTTTGGCAGTGCATTTTTGATTTGGAGATCATCTAGATCATCTAAGATTTCTAGACACATATCCTCATAAGAGTTGGTTTAGTGTGAAAAGAACCTATCAGACTTCAGATGATTGGTGATAACTAAGCATTGTCATCATCGACCCATGTATTAAATCTAGTCTGATCTTGATTGTGCATCCTACCTCTATTGTTCCATAGCTTTTTGAAGTACTCACGTGCTTGACCATGTATAAGGAATCAAACCTTCTTTGCAAGATTAAGAACACAAGGAGTAAATCAAAATTTATTCCATTAATTCTTTATATGAATTCTCCTCAAGTTCTACATCAACTTGACTTGAGGATGATGATCCTAAAAAAGAATCTCTTTGGCTTCATATCAGAAGACTTAGGGGCTTTCTTAACTACTAAACCTTCAACTTTTTGTGATGAAAGTGAGGTTAGAGCTAAGTTCCTAATTCTGATAGTTATCACATACATTTGATTAATACTTTGCTTTGTGGAGGCTGGCCTTCATCATTGTCAGCGAGTGTCACCTCAATGAAACCCATTGAGAGGGTTGGTAGCTAATCACATTAGACTCATCCTCAAGCTGGATTCCAAGTCTATGTGAAGGTACTCTATGAACTGGAACCTGGTTGACCAACTAGGGGTCTTCCACCTGCCTCTATTTCTACCTCTTTGGTGGAGGTCATCCTACCCACATGTTCATATGAGGGAATGAATTATGGGTGGAATGTGATATGCAGCTCTATTTCTTCTTCTATTTCCCTTTCTTGTTCACTAGGATTTTCATTTTTCTTTTCTTTTTTCTTTTTCTTTTTCTTTATTTTCTTTTTCTTTTGAATTCAAATTTTGTCCAAGTTCATGAGGAATGGTGTTTTGAGGAAGATAGTAAGTTGCATCCTCATATATCTCAACCTCTCTAACTGAAAATGGCTTTTCATCTCCTTTGACATGGTATTGGATCCCATCTTTTTAAAACTTGATGCACTGATGAAGAGAGGATGGAATCATCTTATTCTGTATCCAAGGTACGAGCAAAGCGTGAATAAGTATTCAAATCAATGATATAAAACTTGGCTGATCTTCCACACCTATCTCCAAAGGTAACACTATGGAACCTAAAGCTGCTCTTGTTCATTGAATCCTCTCAACATCATCCAATCTCCTCGGTGTGGAGATGTTAATCTTCAAATAGGCAATCTTTAGACTCATAATGTTCATAATGCACAGGATTGATGAGAACTCGCAAGTCCAATCGCCCATGTCACAATATGAGGGGACAGTTGTGCTCCATGTCCCCAAAAGAAGGTCTTCATCTATGAAAGTGATCCCTTGGGCTTCTGATGCCTCCACTCAATAGCGATAAGGTATCTCAAGATCAAGGAGCCTTGATTAATGATTCCTCATCTCTTTGGATAAGACAAGGGCATCGTATATGCTTAGCTTAGATGGCAACTTTCTTAGATGAGAGGACATTAGTCCACCTTGGGCTGATCCTCCAGCATATCCAAGAATGGAGCATCCTGTGGAGGGCTTCTGATCCTCCAACCAATGACTTGTTTCTAGGAGGTAAAACCACTATGGAGGTTGACTTTGATGATCTCTTCTTGAGTTTAGTGGAAGATTCTACCCTCTCACAACTTCTTATGGGACCCTAATCGATGATTCCAAGTCTATCTCAAGAGGTGAACCCATATTTAGAAAAGAAAATCTACTCAATCAGAAGAGAAAGATCAAAATGTTATAGTTGTTGTTTAGACTTGAAGAGTTATCATTAGAATAAATTTAACCCATTAGAAGTGAATATAGATATAAATCAAGCTAGCTTTTCTTGATTTCTTGAAAGGAGGTACATAGTAGAAATCAAATAAAGTAAGTGGGTGAGGATTTGATGCCCTCAATACAAGATGTTAACTAGAAAGCGAAATAAAAGTAGAAATGCTGTTGATAGCTTGTAAGAATAGAGGCTGTTGGTGGTTTATTTACCCTCCGGATGGCATAGGCTACTCTTTACTTCGAGCTATCCTTTCCTTGTTCTGGACATCTTGCAAACCTTCTTTGATGTTGGAGGTTCGAGCTTCCTTAGGCACCTACAAGAAAAGTTTCTTGATTTTAGAGATAATTTTCTTAGAGGTTTTGGATAAAAAGATATCCCAACCTTCTTTGGTTTTGGAAGGATCACAATCATCCCCAAGGATTACCCTAATGGACTGGATGGTTATTCCATAAGATGTTCCTTCGGGATAACTATAACACCTGTCTTAAAGCTATGTTCAAGCCAATTTTTGAATGTAAAGCAATCCTCCAAAACATGACCTAGCATGTGGCGGTAGGGGCAAAAGTTAGGATCTTTGCTTTTTCCCACTTCCTCCAGCCTTCTAGGTTTGGGTAGTTAAAAGTCAGATTTCTTTAAGAGATTCTTAAAGATTTTCCTAACTACCTCCCTCTTAAATGAATATGGTTTGTTTAGTTTATCCAAAAGAGTAAGTGGACCATACTACTGCGTGTGTGTACCATTATGGTGATGATGTGAGGAAGGAGGTGTAGGCCATGGAGAGGCTGTTTGGTGGGCTCTTGGTGGTAGAGGAGGCGGAAGAGATTTGTGGAGCACGGTCTCAAGCTCTCACTGGATGTTTCCCTATCTATCACTTTCCCGGGCTTCTTCTCATATTGTGCGCTTTGTTGGTAGACTGGAGAAAGGGGCTTCTCCTTAGCCACCTTGTTGATTAATTTCTCAAAAGTTTTGATGGTGAAACCTTTGAGCATGAAGGTGGGCCATGGATATTCTTAAGAATATCTCGATGGCATGTTATTCAGATAGCTGTGGTTCGTATTTCATACTCAAATTACACCATCTGAGAATGTAATCCACAATGGACACACCATGGTTTTGTTGAGCCATAATGAGATCACTAACATTAACCCTCTGTTGAGCTCCAGCAAACCTATTGATAAAGAGTTGCTCAAACTCAACAAAAGTCTTCACTAAACTATTGAGAAGTTCAACATACCAATCAAATGCTATACTATTAAGCTACTAAGAAGAGAGGTAAAACATCTACCCTAGTGTAACAACTAGCTCTAAAATGCATAATATCTCGGGTTTCACCATCAAAAGCTCTTGAAAGAAGGAGGAACAAAACCTTTAGAATATTAGATGGCATCAAATTTCTTCTGGGTAGGGTCTAACCTTTGGAATTGATGATCCTCCTTGGGCTTGAGCCAATGGTTCTCTCACCTGTTGCTCAACCATGCTCTTGATATCATTTTCTTGTATGGAGGTACTATATCACTTTCCTTCATCATTGGTGTTACCTTGCTACTAGAGGTAAAGTCTTGGTTGGATCCAAGACATGCACAACTCGGTTGACTAGTCTATAGTAGGATGAACTACGACGGCTTGGTTCTATAATGCTAAGATAGCTACTAACAGATCTTCGAACATCTTCTCCATCCTATATATCTTTTCATCTTTTAGCTTTATCTGTGCTAGGTGATGTTGGGTCGTGTGGGCTATGTCTTCCTACTCAGCCTCAACACCCTCCATAGTCTGCTACTATCTAAGGAGGGATCCCCTAGTATCTACCATGCAAACCCCTACTGAGTCTCCCAACAAATCATCTTCATTAAGATCAAAGCTTATCTTCTCCTCATCTGACCAATCATATCCTTAGATCTCTTTCTTCTCCATGAAATAATGGGCTACTATATCATCTAGAAAATGATCTATCGGAACTAACACAAATGACTTTGGTTGATCGATGGTGGGATCACTATCATGTATTGTGAGGCCACCTCCCTAGAGAATCAACCTTGTGAGGGCTATATCGGAAAATGTGCTCTTGGCGTCATTGACTCATGGGGTGACACTCCTAGGAGGCTCTATTATCATAGGTGCAACTTAACTATCACATTCTCCCTCAGTAACTGCTGCAACCATCTCTATGTTCTATTACGGTGGTGGTGGTGAAGGGATGACCGCTATGCTTCAAGGTCGTCATTCCTTCTTCACCACTACTGGGGAAGAAGGTGGAGAAGGAGCTGCCTCCACATAATGGTGTAGATGGGATGGGATCTCGCCATAGGGATCATCAGCGGTCCTCTTCTCTGGCCTTCATGGCCTTTGGCAATAGAGATGCTGAACATGGATCGAGATGAAGGATGGGTAGGCGGTGTGGTGAGACACCACCGACTCTCTTAATAGGAGCTCTCCTCTCCGATGGGTAGTCCCTAGTAGAATCGATATGATGATGCGGGTTGCGTCGATGGAAATCAAGCAAAGGCTACTAAACCTCCTCTCACTAGTGATATGAACTGAAGTACGGGCCTTCCTGGCCCTCTCATGTCGAAGATGCTTCCCACACTCTGGGATACAAATCTCAAATCAAATTGAGCTTGAAACTCAGTTATCCATAAGCTCCTCACCAGCATAAAATGAGTGGCATATGACCTCCCTACATGGTGGACTACGGTGGAGGTGAAGTAGAGATCCTCCTAGCATCCTCTCTGTCAGACCCAGAGAGAGGATGGAATGGGTTCATTGTAACCAGCAGGGAAACCAAAGTGGGAAGCTCCTCAACAATAATGTTACTACCTCCATCTCCCCAGTGATGGTATGTGTCACTTTATCATGCATTCTTGTTCTTCCTTTTGTCTTGGTGGGATGGCGAGTAAGAGCTAGACCACCTCAAAGTAGGGGAGACAATCCACAGGATTAGGGAGCCTTCCCCTTGGGTGCTAATGAGTGGGTGCTAGCCCTATTGAGGGTAGCATGGGAACCATGAGGTACTTTCACACACTTGCACATCGGTACTATCACAATGTAAACTGCTACTTCCTTCCTCTTTAGTGAAGGAATATTAGAATCTAATGGCATGTCAACCAATGACCGCTCACTGGCCCTTTGTGAGTCATGAGAGTGCCCTCACATGTAATACAAACCCCCTCAAAACCTCATCCAAAGTGAATGAGGTGGGCATAGTTAGAGCGGGGAAGGTTGGCCTAATCCAGGGCTAGATCCATCCCATGGGAAAAGGTAAATACATAACTCTTTGCAACCATTGCTATCAAGCAAAATTGAAGCTATCTGAAATTATTTGAGAGTATGCAATGTTGAAAATAAACTTGAATTAGATTTCTATTGACTTTGAATTTAGGTATGTTAAAGTAAAGGGTCAATTGATTTTGTTTTGGATTTGTGATTTTTGGAATTTTACTCACTTAGCAAATTTGGGTATGCTAAGTGAGATGTTTGAAAACAATTTCTTGCTTTTGTTTCTTTGTTTGTTTTGTTTTGTATGATTCATGTGAATTTTGAGAATGGAATCTTCACTTAGCAAATTTGGGTATGTTAAATGAAGAATCCATTTTGTTATTTTGAAAAGAGGATCTTTACTTAGCAAATTTAGGTATGCTAAATGATCCAATGTGATTGATTTTGTTCTCTTGATTTTTTGGAAAGAGGATTTCTACTTAGCAAATTTAGGTGTGCTAAATAAGAGATCCTAGTGTACTTTTGTGATTTTGTTGAAAAGAGAATTCTTAGCAAATTTAGGTATGCTAAGGAAATCCAAATGTGTTTCATTTTGATTATTTTGAAGAGAGGATCCTTAGCAAATTTAGGTATGCTAAAGAAATTCAAATGTGGTTTGTTTTGACTTTTGTTGATTTTGAAAGAGATTTAGCAAATTTAGGTATGCTAAGAAATCCAAATGTGTTTCATTATTTTATTTTTTGTTTGAAAAGAGGATCCTTAGCAAATTTAGGTATGCTAAGGAAATCCAAATGTATTTTGACTTTGAAAAAGAGGATTTTCACATAGCAAATTTGGGTATGCTAAATTAAAAATCCAAATGTTGTTTTATTTGAAATGATGTTTATTGATTGTAATTTGAAAAAAGAATCTTCATTTAGCAAATTTGGGTATGCTAAATGAAGAATCCAAATGTTGATTTAATTTTGGAAAGATGACTGTTAATTTTGATTTTTGAAAAGGTGATTGTTGATTTTATTTTTGAAATGATGATTATTATTTTATTATTTTAAAATAAAATCTTCATTCCATAAATTGAGCATACTAAATGGAGATATTCATTTATGCTTTTGGAAAATATGATTGTTGATTTTGATTGAAAATGAAAAGCTTCATTCAATAAATTTGAGTATATTGAATGAAAGTGTTCATTTGTGCTTTTGGAAAATGTGATTGTTGATTTTGATTGAAAATGAAAACCTTCATTCAATAAATTTGAGTATATTGAATGAAAGTGTTCATTTGTGCTTTTGGAAAATTTGACTTTTGATTTTTGATTGAAAAATAAAAACTTTCATTCAATAAACTTGAGTATATTGAATGAAAGTGTTCATTTGTGCTTTTAGAAAATATGATTGTTGATTTTGATTTTTGGAAAGTGAAGTCCTCATTTAATAAATTGAATAAGGAAGTTCACTTGTGCTTTTTGAAAAGAATGATTTTGGATTTTTTTTTTTAAAGATCCTACATATAACAATCATGAAGATTATTAGATGAGGTTGGTTTGCAAAATTTTTGTGAAAATATTTTATTATGTGCATTTTGAAAAGTGCTTTTGGAAAGATGATGTTTTTTAAAAAGGATTTATTCTTTATTTTGAATGAACCTTTCCTTACCATAGAAATAGTAAGGAGGAAGTCTTTAGTTATTTCTTTTATTAAATTTTTTATTTTCACCTATTGGGAACCTAATAGGGTTTTAAGACCTACATGGAATGAGGTCCTAAAACTTAAAGATGTTGGTTAGCTTAAGGATGAAATAAATAAACTAAGTGCCAACAAAAAAAAAGATAGTCTGATTCATATAAAATACAAACCCACTATCGATACTTGAAGACAATGATCATTTACCAAAGATGGAGAGAGGAACATCCCCAGCAGAGTCGCTAGAAAAATCTATGGTGAAATATTTCTGCCTTCATCTATCCTTTTGAAGAGGATAAATGAAAATAGAAATATATGCCTTTAGTTGGGACACCACATAGATCAGATGTTCTTATTAGGGTGATCGGGTATGACATTGAGGAGAGGTGTACTATCTCAAAAGATAGAAGTCACCACCCTACAATGGACCTAATCATTAATAAGGACTCAAGGACTATGGGTCATATGTACTAGAGATTCTTCCCTACTTTACATGAAAAGTAAAGTAGGGTTTATTTTAAACCGGGTTCATTAAGTTCTATGGAGGCAAGCCCCATAGTTAATTACATCTAAGGAATGAGATTCCTTAGAATACTCTGATTAAGGTAAATGATCATTGTCTCCAAAGATTTTGAAGGTTAGACTATCAATAAATTGGTTTATTTTAGAAGATCAAATGGGACTGATCAAAGAGAGAGAGTTATTATTGAAGCTAAAGGAAGATAAGTAGAGATGCTTGATGCTAGAAGCCTAAGCATCCCAAACTATCCTATGGTTGGGCTTTACATTTTGAAATTTGAATTTATTTGTTTGAGTTGATTTTATTAGAAATTTAGGGCTTATAATGCAAGGTCATTGAAATGCCTAAGAGGTGAGGATTTATGCTCACGGCCCCAAATGGAAATAGCAACCTCAAAACCAAAATCTAGGGAGCTTTAGTGTGGGCCAAGGCACAACCTAAATCTAAGGCAAAAATGGGCATATGGTTTACCTCCACAAGAGAGGATAAATCACCCGGCTATTGGACTTACAACCGCAGGGTGGTTGCCAACTAACTCCTATGATTTTAAATACATGTAAGTCATGCTTTATGCAAGATAGCTAGGCTGTTTGTTTATTTAGAAAGAGACTAAGCCCTTAAACACACTCCCAAAGGGACTAGATCATGTAGGGCATGATTAATTACTTAAATCTAATGCAAATTTTTTCATAAGTTTTATTTTTATTTTTTTTTGGACAATCATTTGACATGCTTAAGATTCATATGCCTAATGCATGAGAAATTATATAAAAAAATCAACAAGATGGGAGGTGTGTTTCCACCATGGCTCTCAAAGGTCAAGCCAAGTTCTCAAGTGTGAAGCCCTCCAAATCAAGAGTGAATCAATATGCTTTTTTATGCATGATGTGAGAAAGAAATACAATATCTAGTGGGTTGCTAATTCTTTTATCTTGATTTATAGCCTAAGCTTTGAGTGAGGTTATGAGTTGTTTACTTTAAATTTTGAGTTATTTAAATTGGTAGAAGATATTTTTCTAAGAGCCTAATCATCATCCGCCATACATCAAAGCAAGAAGAAACTAGAAAACATGTCATTTTAATGCACAAGCTAAACAAAATATCAAACATTTTGTAAAGTACACAAAGGAATAAAGGCCAAGTGTAGTCGGGCACCACCGCACAAACCCAAAAATAAATTAGGTAGCCAAGCTCTACCCTTATACAACCCGGATTACAAATGAATTAATTACAATTAAGCAAGGAATTCATGTTATAGGGGTCTTCATTTCTTCATTTCTTCTTTCTTCTTTTTTCTTTTGGTTCCTTCTTTTGAATGGTTGGAATGTGGATGCTCCAAAGGCTTCACATGGTACATAAGATATAATCTTATAACCAATGCTCATCCTAATCCCCCATAATAATCATTCCAAAATCCTAATTACAAAATTACATGAAAAGGAAAAAAGTAAATCTAACTAAAACCTACAAAAATAGAGATTAGCTAAACAAAGCACACATTCCCAAGCATTTATATAAACAAATTGGACTTAGCACCCCACACATGGGTAACCAAGTCCACTGGCCTATTTTGGATTATGCTTAGGTATAAGCAACCGCACATAAAAAAAAGCATATTTTTATTACAGTGCCCCTTAAGCACAATCCCTTGCAAGAAGACAATGATTAGACTAAATCATCCTACATTCAGTCTACGCACATACACCCTAACATCCAGACTAAAACATTACATCACAAAATAAAGCAAATCAAACCATGCACCGCTAACATAGGACTGTGGTGGTGACTTAGCCTAATGTGTGTGTCATGTAAGGTTTGTGTGGTTTAGCTAGCTTTAAGGTTAGATTTTCTAAGTGTGAAAAGTCAACTTAGAAGGGTGGTCTCATTTAAGTTGTTTAGTTGATATGGGTTAATTTTATTTGATGATTTGATTTGGTTTGAATGAACCTACTTAATTACTAATTAAAGAGAGGAAAAGAGAAGAGAACTTATCTTTCCTCCCTACCTTAAGTGATTTCTAAGGTAGATTCATTAATGATTTTTGTTTAGTGAAAGTTTTATTATGTATTTTAATTAATCCTAAGTTTAGATTTTCTCTAAACAAACCTATTCAAAAACATAGGCATTTTAAGATTAAGTATAGTGAATTACTATCACAAAACACACAACATTTTATTTCTTTCCCGCATTTTTATCATGCACATGAATGAATCCTAAGCATATCTATACATGCAAGTATTTATTACACCTTAATAATAATGCTAAGAGAGGTTGCTTAAGAAATTTGGAATTTTTGTATGCATGATTTTATTAAGTAGAAGAGGTGATTCTTTTATCCATTTTCATATGCACATTTACAAGTATAAAGACATAAGTGAGTATCATATCATTGTTAACTTGTGTAAAGACCTACTTAGGCTACTTAAAGCCTCATAAACTGATTTTGACTAATATACCACTTTTCTTAAATACATATGCATGTACAAAAAGAAATGCATGGAAAGAGAATGCTAAGAGAGGTTGCTTAAGGAAATTTGGAATGTTTCATCTATGCATGATTTTTCCAAGTAGAAGAGGGTTGTTCTTTTATCCATTTTTCATATGCACATTTACAAGTATAAAATACATAAGTGAGTACGATGCTATTATTAGCACTAGGGGTGTAAGGTACAAGACCTACTTAGGGCTACTTAAAGCCTCACAACCTTGGGGTTTTCTAGATTAATATACTAGTTTTCTTAAATACATGTGCATGTACAAATAGAAATGTATGGAAAGAGAATCAGAAAAAAAGTTTATTTGTTTGATTGTTTATTTTATATATGTGATGTGGAATTCCTCCTTGAGTCATGACATAGGAGTGTATAGAAATAGATTTCAAACAAGTGATATGTACTTTTAAAAATGATTATACACTTTGCAAATCACATAACACAGTTTATAATTCACATGCAAGCTCATAAGTACTTTTAGATAGCATACTTTTTATTTGTAATGTTTGGTTTATACATTTTGAAAATAGTTTTGGATTTAGTAGTGATAATAGCCATTCATATCTTACTTTAGCCAAAACATGCAATTTGACATAAAGGAAATATTTCATTTTTAATTTGATTTTCAAAAGACATGAATGCATGATTTTCATATGACATACACATTTAGCATGTTAGGAAAAAAAATAAAGTGATGCAAGCATGTAATTTCATTCACTCTAATTAATTTAAAGACAATCTTATGGAATAAGATTATTTAAAGTGAATCAAGATTGGTTTAAGGAAAGTTTGATTTTGTTTTGAGTTTGATTTAAATTTTAGGAAATGTGAGAAGGTTTGTCCTATTCCCATTCCCATGTATAAGTTTATTTTGGTTTAATGAGAAATTAATTAAGTTGATTTTATGGTTTAGTTAGGTTATGGTATGAATTGAATGAATTAATTAAACCTTACCTATATCACCTTAAGTTAATATTAATCAATTATGAGCTAATATGATATAAACCACATGAAAAGTAAATATGCAATCTCAAAGAAACCTAATGCAATTAGCTCATAAATGATTAATTAAGCTTAAGGAGCTTAACTAATTATTACTTTATGGTTTTCTCACACATGTGAGCTAATCATAATTTCATTATCTTTTACTTTGGCTTATTGAACACCCAAAGTGCTACCCAAGATTATATTAATTAAGTTTCTGGATTAATTTTGGTTTTAAGAATTTGATTTGATTAATTAAGTAGATCATTAGTGGATTAACCCTTAATTAGATTTGGATTAAGGAAGAAAGGGGTTTAGGGAATAGCTTAAGGAAAATATCCCAAAATCATTCCATAAACCTCCTAATCACTTAAATAATGTTTAATTATCTTAATCAAGGAATTAAACCACTATTCACATGCTTAATTAATCTTAATTACATTAAGAGAGTGATTAGGGGTTCATTAATTAAGTTTCTTGATTAACTCATTAATAAATTCCAAGAAAATTATAGGAGGCAGAAGTCATCCCACTAAACATGCTTGAAAAGTTTGGAATTAATTAATGAAGTCATTAGGGAGTAATTAGGGTTATTAATTTTTTAAATAAACCCTAATAAAGGAAAATCTACTCTTCAAATTCAATTAGAAATAATTTTATTGGATTTTCCTCTGAATCATCTTAAAGATGGACCTGAGTTCATTTTTGTTTTTGGTTTTTTATATAATTAGTTATGGATTTAGGAAGTTTCAGTTGATTTAAATTATTTTTATGAAATTTGTTAATTTATTTTATTAAAATAAATCATTTGACACTCAAAATTCAATATTTTTTAATCCAAAGGTTCTTTTGACTTAAATTTTTATGGTAGGTGTATTTTAACTTCAATTTTAATTTTTAAAAATTTCAATTTAATCTGACATGTCATTTTGGTTTAATTAATGAAATTTAATTTTTACTAAAATGCAAATTAAGCTGAAACTATTCAATAAAATTTAAAAATTTTGGATTTGTTGGATTCTTCTCGGAAAGATGAATCCAATGAGCCATTGTTTGTAACTTTTTATTAAGTATTTTATTTTCTATGAATTTTTGAAGTTTCAGGTGATTTAAATAATTTTTAAATCAGAAAATTTTGATTTTCCTCTTTATATAAGCACACATGCGATGAATCTGCCATGACCGCATATGGCCACCACATGGACGCCATGCCACCCGGGCGTCGCATGATCACGAAAGTGCCTTGCGAAATGAAAATGCGCCATCGAGGATGTAAGTTTGGACCTCATGATCGACGGTCTAGATCAAATCATGTGACAAAGGACTCATCGCGAGGCGATGATTGAGTTGTCTCATGAACCGCGGGATCGATGGTCCATATTGCGATTCACGCCCGATCATGCGATCCATACACGATCAGCCGTCGATCGAACCATGGGATCAAGCTATCCGGCGAGGTGAATAGTAAAATAGGGTATTTTGAAAAAGAAATTCTAAGTGAAAACTTGCCCAAATGGACTCATTTTGTCAGATCAAAAAAAAAAAATTCTATTTTCTAATTAGGATGATATAAAGTAAAAAATGCAGGATTGTCTAGGGTAAATTCCTAAAAATTGCACAAATAAACATCATAAGTGAAGGATTTTAAGGCCAGCTATGGTTTTTGAAAGTTACCTCACCAGGGATGATTTTCGTCAGCGGTGATGACTCTAGCACGCTGTTGAGCAAGAGAAGAGGCCTTAGAATGAGCTTGGATCTATGTCTTCATGTTGAAATGAAGTTTCCACTAGTGATCACTATTTTCTTGCCAAAAACCACTAAGTTTTAGATTATTTCTCTCCAAAATGAAGTGGGGGTGATTTCCAATGAGTTTAGGAGCTCTAGGAGAGGGAGAATGAGAGGAATGGGTGAATGCTTGAACGAAAATCTCTCTTTACTTTGATTTTTTGGTTCAAAACCCTTATCATTTGGCTTGGGGTGATTGCAAATGGAAGAAAATCATTCTAGGCGGCTCACTTTGGTTGGCTAAGGCATGAAAAGTGGCTGCCATGAAGGACAAATGGGTGTCCTAGCTAAGGGGAGGTAAGAGTCCTTCATACCAAGTGTTCTAATGGGAGAGGAGGTGATTTCACCTCCCCATGAGTCATGGCTGCCCCAACCACTCATTGGGTTCCTTGGTCCTATGTGGACCAATGGATGAGTGCCAAGTGGCCAAGGAAGAGAAATGAGCACTTGGACAAGTGTCTTTTCTTATGGGATGCCCTTGACCTAAGGGCAAAGTAATTATTTAGCATTGAATTTGATTTGAGCAGATTTTGAACTAAGTAAATGGTAAGTTGTACCAAATTTCATGTCATTTGAAGTTCATTTGGTTTAATTTGAGTTAATTTGACCTATTTGGGTCAAATTGGGTCAAAATGGGTTAGGCTAGCCAATTGGTCAAATTTGGTCAAACCAAGAGTTTGGTCAAGTTCAAATGACCATTTGAGTTGTATTGGTTCAATTGGTTTCAATCAATTTGGTTTAATTTGGATTTAATTTGGATTTTGGCCAAGTTGATCCTTTAGGTCAATTTGGGCTAAGTTGACCAATTTGACCCAATTGACCAAATTGGCTTGAATCATGGCTTGGTTTGGGTTTGGTTGATCATTTGGAATATGTTTCAATCTTTGGTTTCAATCAATTTTGATTTTTTTTATTTTGGCTTGATTTGACCTTTTAGATCAAGTTGGGTTCTTGGTCAATTGGGTTGGGTCAAGTACAATTGATCAAATTGGGTTTAATTGAGGCTTTGGTCAAGTTCAATAATTAATTTGAGTGAACTTGGTTTCATCATAAATCAATTTGTTTAGGTGTAATTTGGCTATTTTGGGTTATATATTTAAAGGGTTGACTTGGTCAAGGCTAGGTTGACTTGGTTTGACCCAGTTCATGATAATTGATTAACATATGATGATCAACAAACATGACATAAAGTTTGGGTTGGCTTAACTCAGTTTGATTTGAATTGAATTGGATTTTTATTCATGTAGGTCAAATTGGCCACTTTGGGTCAAGTGAGCCAATTGGGTTTGGTTGGCTTGATTAAGGCTTGATTCAAGTTTGGTTGAACTCACATATGGATTGTGATGGAAATATAAATCCATTTGCAAGTGATTTGGAGTCAATGGGTTTCAATTCATTTGATAATTTCAAGTTTGAAGGGTGAACATGAATTTGACTTGGGTTTGATTTTTGAATTTAGTTTTGGTTTGAGGATTGAAGTTTATGTTTAAATTTGGATTCATGATTGAAGTATTGGTTGAATCATGAAAAAAAATCAAGGGTTTGACTTGATTTGAGTTTGATTTGGCTAAGTTCAAGGATTTTACTTGAAAGGCTTAGGTTGAATTTTGGTTGAATTTGAGTTTGAGTTTTGGATTTGGTTATGGATATTTGAATTTATATTTCATTTATATTTGTGAATATAAATGAGAATATAAATGGGTTATGAGAAAATTTCTTGAATTTGAATTGATTTGGATTTGATTTGAGCTAAATCTATAAGATAATCAAAGGACTTAGGAAATATTTTGGAATTTGAATTTGGATTTCAATGGTTTTCAATTATTTGGAATTGATTCATGATTTGAAAAAAAATCCATTAAAATTGAAAGGTTTGATTTGAGTTGATTTGAGTTTGTCTTGAAAGAAGGAAGTGAGGATTTGGTTCAAGCTATAGGGTAGGCAAATTTTCCTAACACCCCTAAGGCATAACCTATTCCTATGGCTAAACCTTCTAAGTTTCTAGGGTTAGGTTAAGTATTCACCTAATCACTAGAAGTGTCTTAAGACTAACAAAATCTTAGTGTCTAAGAGGAATCCTATGCCTAAGATGGAGGGATTGAGAACTCATTCTAAAAATGAGGTCAACAGTAGTTTTACTATACTTTGAACTATAGGAGATAACTTTTTGGAAGAGCATTGTGTGAACTTAGGAACTAGTTTAAACTTGTTGTCATTGCCAATTTTAGTAAAATAAGATTAGAGGATGTCCAACCCATTAGTATTATCCTTCAGTTAGTTGATAGATCTTTGATTTATCATAAAGGAATAGGATGTGTTGGTTAAAGTGGCAAAATTTATATTCATTGTAGATTTAATTATGTTAGACAAAATGGAGACAAAGAGATTCCTATTATTTTATGTAGACCCTTTTTAACAATAGGGAGAACTATGATAGATGTGAAAAAAAGAGGAATTAATAATGAGAATTTAAGGTCAAAAAATCATTTTTAATATTTTCAACTCTATGACATTTTTTTGATTGAAATGATGAGTTTATACTTTAAGATGAAAGTGTATTTGAGGATTTGGAGATATCATTGATTAAAAATTTATTAGAACAAGCTTTAATTAAAGAAGAGATTGAGAATGATCCATTTCTTAGATTTTCCCCTAAGGAGTTTAAAGAAAAATGTGAACTCTTAGATGTGCTTCTTAGTAGCCTTAAGTCATCTATTTTAAAAGCACTAGATTTGGAGTTAAAATCATTACCTAATATTTAAAGTATGCCTACTTAAGTGAGTCATCATCTTTATTAACCATAATTTTCAAGAATTTTGATTAAGTTGAGAAAAATAGTGGATGAAAATCTTGAGGATTGTTAGAAAAATTGTGGATTGGATGCTTGCTAACATAAAGTACCTATCAGATTGGTTCATCTAAACTTAGAAAAACTTGGTATAGTCAGGTTGAAAACTATAAACTATGTGCTGCTTGGGTGGCAACCCAATGTTTGTTTGAATTGGTGTGTAGTTGTATGGATTTACAATTGTGAGTTATTATTTCATCTAGTGTGAAAGTGTAATATTATTGAAAAGTTATTTTATGTTGTTGAAAGTGCCTAGAATACTAAATATTTGTTAAAAAAAAGTTGAAAAAGAAGGAGAAAGAGACAAAAGAAGAAGATTAAAGGATGAGAAGTTCCTGTCTTTCATTTTATGGGTGTTTCATTATTTTATTATAGTCATATATGAAGTGGGAGAGATAGTTTTTTTTGGTTAATGAAGTCTATGAGTATACAAAGTTCAAGTGTTACATTATGTAGAACTAACACATGTATTTAAATTATCAAATTTATTTTATTTTAATAATAAAAATATATAATTATTAATTATCCTTGATAATTATGTGTTATTTTTTGAAACTTAAAAATTTATTAAAAAGCAAAATTTTGGAATTAAAATTAATTAAATAATATTTTTATTTGAAAAATATAATTTCCATGAAAATTATTAAATAATGAATTATAACTTAACTTATTAATAACTAATATTTCTTATAAAAATTAATAATTGTAAATGAGGTAAGAAATTACCTACACACACCACAAATAAGAGATTCTTATTGAATTGTGGTAATTGGTTTCAAATAAATTGAAGTCATTAGTATTTCAATAACATAATTTTCATTAATATTAATTTGAGATTAGCCCATTTAGTGAAAAATAATAATTCATTTGAATTATGTTAAATATATAAGAAGAATAGACATGTATGAACATCAATAACAAGTATGAGTTACAAAGCCAATTAGGTGAACTTTTAAAAAAAATAAAAATAAAAAAGGGAAAAAAAAGAAGAAAAGAGAAAAAACAACAAAAAGGAAGAAAAAATAAATGAGAAGAAAACATTTGAGGCTGAGTATCATATAATAATAATAAGAAGAAGAAATTAACCCACTTATCTAACCAAGTCAATGAAGTTATTAAAGTAACTATATGTGAGAGAAAATCATGTTTTGATCATTTAAATATTATGTGATGACTATTTATAATAGTCAATTAACTAAAATTCAAAACAATGAACTATGTTAATATTAAGCACTAAAATAACTTAACTCAAAATGAAATATTAATTTGAGTAATAATTTAAGCAATTATAGTTAAGTTATTTTTCATATTTAATAATAATTGTTGTAAGTTTAATCTTCAACATAAATTATTACTTAATAATTTTAAATTCTAAAATTTTGCTACCAAATAAATTTAAGGATTCATGAAAATACATATGGTTACTTGAGGATAAGTAATTATTTGAGTTTGGGGGTGTTTGATAAGTGTAAAATTTTAGTTAAATTAACATGAATTTTTAAGTAAAAAATGTATTATCTTATGATTTATTTTCTTAAGTTTAAGTGTTTATGATAGAAAATCTCTTATTGGAGGAAGAAAGAAATGTAGAAAATGTAGAATTGGGGTATAACACTTAGGCGCTACATTTACAATGCCTAGGTGGTAGTATCAAAAGAACAAGCTATGAACAAAGATACAAAGACTGAGGCCAAATTTGTAGTACCCAATGTAACAAGAATCTAAATTTCAAGTAAAAAATCGAGAGATCACATAGGATTGAACCAAGTGACAAGAATTTAGAAGTCTTAGCAAAATGCAATTTGAGTAATTTTTGAAGCAATTTCAAGGGAGAACATAGTGAAAACTACTAGGGACTTAATGATGATAAATAAGGGTTGTTCAACAATGTTGGATGGTTTTTTTTTTTTGGGAAGTGAGTGAGTTTTGTGAGAGTGAAATGATAGCACTTAGAGAGTGACATCAAGGTGTTGTGTGTGTGTGTGTGTGTGTGTGTGCATGTGTGTGTGTGTGGAGTGTGTGAAGGAGATCATAATCAAGAGATGAAAAACAAAAGATACACAACAAAATGAGAGAATTTCTTAGTGCACTCTTTCCTTTTTCTTTCTATTTTCTAATACTTTTTGCACATATTTATATATTGTGTTTATGTTTTACTTCTTAAAATGTTAAACTAAGTGTGTGAACTCTGAATTCATGTATATTTTGAATGTTTGTGTTATATTATACTTTATTGGATTAATATACAAAAGTTGCTTGTGCAATTAATGAAAATGGTGTTTTATTTTTCTCTATGCTTCATTTACTTATGATCTATCCAATTATGAAGTTAAAATCAAGCATGGTATAGAGATTGATCATTCAGAAAAACATATTTGAGGATGCTCTCTGCCATCTTTATTAAGAAGGGTAATAGTGTATTTTTTATGAGGCAAATTGATATGTATCTAACCAGATTTATTTAGATATGGGTTTTACTTCCTATGAATGCAATCCTTCATAATTAATTACCCCTCTTATCATAATAAGAGAGCACTCATAATTAAGGTTGAAAATAAACATATCTTCCTGATATGAATTGGTGTCTAATGGTGTGTGTGGAATGGCATAGATTACTATCTAAGGGAAATAAGAGAATAGTCTTGATCAAGATCTCATGGTTCTATCATCCTGGGACTACATTATTATCATCTACCAACATCAAAGAGTTTGTAATGTCCTAGTCAAGGATGGGTTACATCTCAAATATCAATAGACTAGAGTTTTAATGTAAGGATGTCCATATGATGAATGTATATGTTGGAATTATATCCCTTTGGAATGTTAGTAGAGTGTTATACTTTCATTGCAAGCATGGGTCAGACATACATTGATTAGAAAGCTATTAGGTTGAACTTACATCAATTAGAAAGCTATCAAGTTGGACATACATCTCTTTAAAATGCCATTACGATTATTTCCATGGCAAACATATATATTAGACTTACATCCCTTTGGAATTCTATTTTATTTTTTGAGTTGGCATGAAAAAATATATGGATTGAACTTACATCTTTAAATCCATTAGAAATACATCTCTTGAAATTTTTACAATGTTCACATGGAATGAAATATGTTCACATAGCAAATAAATAGAATACTAAGTTCACAGCTATTTGGAATGCTAGAATTATAGGTTTTCACATGATGAATGAATTATAGCACACTCTCATGGTGAACATATAGATTAGACTTACATTCCTTTGGAATACCAATTTATTTTCAGAGTTCGCATTGAGGAATATATAGATTGGACTTACATCCCTTGGAAAACCATTAGATTGGACTTACATCTCTTTAGAATGTCATTTTTATATAAGTGTTCAAATGGTGAATGATTTATAGTGTGTTTTAATAATGAATGGATAAAAGATTAGGGTTACATCTCTTTCAAATGCCAGAATTATAAGTGTTCACATGGTGAACAAATTCTTACATGCTTGCATGGCGAACATATAGATTGGACTTAAATCCTTTTGGAATGCCATTAAATTGGACTTACATCTCTTTAGAATGTCATTTTTATATTAGTGTTCACAAAGTGAATGAATTATGTTATTCATTGAACATAAATATCTTTGAATACTAAGAATGATGGCTTTATGCTATGAACGAGTAGCTCGACATTATAGATGCAGAATTATAAGGATGGCTTTTGATGGTGGACAAATGGTGTTATAGCATAGATGTTTGAAACTTCATAAATTGAACTTAATGACTAGATGCTTCAATGCAAAAAAGACCATTCAAATGGTTGATTTTAGCACATTTAATAGATAGGACAAAATTTTTTACTAGTGTTGTGGTGATGCATTAGAGTACCATGATGCCACATCAATATTTAATGTACTTTTCAATTCTGGTCAGTTATGAAATTAATGATAATAAATGGTACTATTATCTTTTTGACTAGTTTAATAATTGTTTTGACCAGTTGGTCAGCACGTAGGCATTGCATGTGAGTGATACAACACTGGTTCCTTATTTTAAAACATGAGAGGTTAGCACCTCGGTGCTACTTCTGCAATGCTGCAACACTAGGCTTCATTTTTAAATAGACCCCCTATGCTACAGATTTTTCATTATGTTGTCTCCTTACTGTAGGAATTCTTAGAGTCTTTTCCCTCGACATTTTCTCACACTAAGAAGATAATCATGCCACTTAAAATGTTTGTTAGTAAGATGAGGGTGACTTCAAGCGCTAACAGGTTTTTTAGCATGGAAGTAGAGGAGAGGTATCAATATGCACTCATCCACAAGCACCTCATTCAGAAGAGAAGTTTCCATAATCTAGGTGAGAGCATGGAGAGGATCATCATCGAACAAGGAAGAGAGAAGCTAGTCTATGTAACCATCCCCTGCGTCGTTCCTATGGTGTGGGAATTCTTCACCAATGCGAAGGAGCATCAAGAAAATAGAGTTCTTGTGCAAGAAAAATTGGTAAGTTTTGATAACTACCATTAGTGCATATTAAGCTTACAATAGTGTATGATCAATATCTTTCATATTATAATAATAATCTTGATTTTGATGAAGCCCATGGTTTTCTCACTAGCAAAAATGTTAATATTTAGTGAAAACAGGTGGAAGGAAAAAATTATCAACATTCTTGCCAATGGCCTAAAGACAGAATCTAAGTCTTGGCACTATTTTATTTCTGCCAAGTTGATGCCCGCTGGTAAGATTAGTGAGGTGACTAAGGACAGGGTCATTTTAAATTTTGCTATTCAAAAGGGCTTTATAAATGATATTGGAAAGATTATTTATAATACTATTTGTAATATGCTTAGGGGTAGTACTACTATATGATACCATCATATTTTTTTTATTTATGGTTTATGTACTTGAGTGTGTGTGTTGAATATTCAAAAAAGACTCCTCTAACAAAGAGGATAATTGGGGGGATTTGGCTTGAGTTTTGAGGTGAAAGTTCATATGCTCTTTGTGCCCCATGACTTCTATCCCAATCTTCTAAAATCTTAAACAAGCAACTCTAAGAAATTGGAGGAGAAGTCTCAAATTTGAGGAAAAGAATGGTGAGAGTAGTTGTAGGAAAGAGGCCATAGAAATGAAATTGACTATCATACGGATCAGGAGCAGAAATAGTTTTCTTACATGGCTTAGTTTAACTCAACAATTGTTCATATGTCTGAAAATTATGATTTTATCGGTCTAAGTCAGGCCTCTTTTCCTACGACACCTTAATATACACTTTACGTGAGCACCCCGCCAACATCAAAAGTAAAAGAAGAGGAGGAGTGATGAATATGATTACTAGTTTTCCCCATTTTCTAATATTTTCCTCTTTTCTTATATAATTCATGTAATATATATTTATTTTTAATAAATATATTTTTATTTCTCATATTTTGTATATGCCCTTTTGTTTGTCATTTGAAGCTCTAGGATTTAAAATAATAGAACTTTCCTAACTTAAAATGATATTATAGTAGTAAAGCCTTAGCATTAAAAATGCAGTGCCTAGTCATTGCTAACCTACAAGACTTAAGTATAAAATCTGAGAGTAGCACTAAATTCTTAATGAATTTCTTTCATACTACAGGTGGGTGACTATGGTGCTTGATATACGACATTGTGGCACTCTTAAGATAGAATTTTCTTATAATTTTACCCAAAGAGTTAGTAATGTGGTGTTCGATATGCAGTGCTACAGCCCTGTTAGATAAAGTTGAGACATAGAATTTATCGATGTCAAGATTCTAAATGTTCAAAATTATGAAATTAATCCAGCATTATGACGCTTGAGGGATAGCACTACAACACTGTGAGAAGACTTCTCCCTAAAAAGTTAAGAGCTTAACGCCTCAATGTTGGACCCACAATGCTTAGGCATTCTATTACGAGTGCCTAAAATTTAATAGTTTCTAAGAAAATTTAAGATTTTAGTAGCATAACACCTTAGCAGTGCTTGATTTTATAATATTTAGTACATTATCACCCTTCTTCCTTATTTCAAACACAAGATCAATGGAGGGAGGATATCATTTCACACTAGAACTAAGTTTGATGGTGAAGATGTATGCTTCGACGCTAAAAAATGGGGCTTCATCATCACTTAAAAGATGTAGAACCCTAAATCTTAGTGTTGTGGTGCTACAATATAGTGTCACCATGTTATAATAATTGTACTTAAACTAGAGAGCTTAGTGCTAAAATGTTGAATAACTGGTGCCTCGGCGCTATGGGATGGAGCACCAAAGATTTCATTCCAAGATTATAGACCCTCTAAGCTTGTGCCTTGGCACCAGTGAACTTCATTTTTTTGAATTAGATTCTTAAAATAATTGATAATTTTTTTGTGAAAATTTAGAGGCATAACACCTTAGCATGTTAGATTTTTATATTTAGTGCAAATGCACTCTTCTCCCTTGTTCCAAATTCAAGATCAATGAAAGGAGGGTTTTTCATCTCATCCCAAAACCAAGTTCAATGATGGAGGTATTTGGATTTCAAGATTCTAGAATTTTTGAGTCTAAGACTTTCTTTTTTACTCAGGATCTAAGATCCATGGATAATTCCTTTTATTTCTCACTGAACCCATGATCAATGGTAAAATACTCTTAAACTTAATTTTTAGAACGAAACTTGCATAAAGAAAGTATTTCTAGAAATTTTTTATACTTAAAATCTATGAAAGTAAATCTTGATCTTATTTTTTGCACGTGGAGATTGCTCTCGTAGTAGTTGAAAGCATGCTATTAAGAGTGCAGAAAATTAGGAGCAAGAGCTGCAAGTATTTAGAGTGAGAGTGAGGGAAAAGGAAGAAGAAGAGAGAGAAGGGAAATTCTCTCCTTTTTATAGTGGAATTCCCATTATTGGGAGCAGTTTTGTGCTCCATAATTGTCCCCCTGCTCCCCCTAAGTGATTATTGATGTTGGGGCTATAACGATGGTCTTTTTATTTTAAAACTAAATGTCTTCGTGAAAGCACTCAAGATTAAATCATTGTGGTGAAAAGAAGTCATTTAAGATGCAATTATGAGCAATTTGAGCTTCTATATATATGAAAGATAAACATTAATATGCTAATATGCAATTGAAATGTTTAATTTATTTTATATATATATTTTTTAAATATAAATAGAGATATCAATGAAGTCCTAGAAGAACAAGCAGAAATAATCATTAATAATGATTATTTTTAGGATTCAAAATCATTTAAAGGGAAATATAAGTAATATAGCCAATTAAAATTTACTTGGCTAAGAAAAATTAGTAAAGGGATTGGCTTGGTTATACTTGTGTAGGCATAGAGGGTATAAAATTTTTTCTAGTTAACACTACAAGCTTAAAATTAATTCTACCACTTAATTTAATATAATACATGATCACTCTAAAAGAACACCATGGAGGATCCTCTATACCATCTTTGGTGGTGATTGGGTAGGAGCATGTTCTTCCTGAGGCAGATTGCTATGTATTCAACTAGATTTCCCCTAACATTATGTTAGGGTTTGTTTAGATCTAGCTTATACTTCTTATGGATGCAAGCCTCCATAATTAATTACCACTCTTACCACAATAAGAGAGAACTCTTGAATAAGGTTGGAAATGAACAAATCTATCCGATATGCATCGGTGTCTTTAGAGGTGTGCATGCCATAGATGACTATCATGTATAATTTGCATAGAGAATAAAGAGAATGGGCTTATATCCCATTAGAATGCCAATATATAATTTAAATATTTGACTATGAGAAGTATAAGCATTTAATGCATATCATATGTTGAATAATGAATGAAGACATTATGTAACTTGAAGTATATGTTGTGTGTGTGTATTGGGGATTATGATATGCAATCAAGATCCCATGGTTCCATCATAACATCGTGATCCCTATTCTACGTAGTCAAGGAAATTGTTCCTAATCAAAGAATCCTTGTCAGCGGTCATGGGATGCATCATCTAAGGTGTTCTTGTAGACATGGAACAAATTGAAGTCAACTTTAGCTAACATAAGGCTTTTTTCCTATTAAATATATTCCATGATTCATAGCTCAAAAGGGAAAAGCTAAGATACAGGCTATTACCATGATTGAAATATAGTGGAGCTATATAGATGGCAACCACATCTAGAGGGTTCTGTCATTTTGCATTTCTGTGGTGTATGGCATAACTATGGAAAAAATTCTAGTAGTCATCAAATCTATTGGTGAGAAATGAAAGAGAAAAGCATATAGAAATTCATCTTTTTAGGATGCCATATAGATCTAAAGATGTACTTATTTTGGAGATCAAGTACATCATCAAGAAAATAGTGTATTATCTTGAGAGATAGAAGTCACTACGCTTTAATGGACCTAATCACGTCAATAAGGACTCCTAAGGTGATGAGTCTGTATATGAACCAGAGATTCTTCCCCTACTTTACATGGAAAAGTAAAGCAGAGTTTATTTTAAATTGGGTTTGTTAAGTTCCCTACAGGGGAAAACCTCCATAGTTAATTACATCCTAAGAAATAGAGATTCCTTAGGAAAACTCTCGATTAAGGTAAATGATCATTTTCTTCAAAGATTTCAATAGGAAGGACTATCAATTGATTAGTTCATGTTTGAAGATCAAATGGGATTGATCAAAGAGAGGGAGTTATTATCAAAGCCAAAATGGAAGATAAGTAGGAGATGTCCATGATGCTAGGAAACCTAGCGAGCAATCTCAAACTATCCTATAGTTGGGCTTTACATTTTTGAAATTGATTTATTTGTTTAAGTTGAATTTTTCATTAGAAATTTAGGACTTATGATTCCTTAACACAAGATTAGGGAAATGCCTAAGAGGTGAGGAATTATGCTTATGGCCCATAAAGGGGAGAAGCAACCTCATAACCTAAATCTAGGGAGAGGAGTGAAAAAGCACAACCTAAATCTAAAAAAAAATTGGTTTGCCTCCACAAGAAAGGACAAACCACCCGACAGCTTGGACTTACAACTGCCTGGGCTGGCCACCAACTAACCTCTCCTACAATTTTAAATACATGTAGACAAGTCATTATGCTTATGCAAGATAGCTAGCCTGCTATTTATTTAGAAAGAGACTAAGTCCTTAAACTCACTCCCTAAAGAGACTAGATCATGTAAAGGGACATGCTTCAAATGACCTAAATCTAATGCAATTCAAATTTCATTTTATTTTTTTGGATAATTATTTTGACTCATGCTAATAGGATTCATATGACTAATGCATGAGAAATAAGGTTATTGGCCAAAATTGGCGAGAAGGGAGGAGGTGAGTTTCCACCATGGCTCTCAAAGGTCAAGCCAAGTTTCTCTAGCAAAGGTGGAAGCCCTCCAATCAAGAGTGAAATAAGATGTTTTGTGCATGATATTACAAAAGAAATGCTCATCCAGCTAAGGGGTTGCTAATTCTTTTATCTTGATTTTAAACCTAAGCTTTAGGTGAGGTTATGAGTTCTTTTTTTAATTTGAATTATTTAGTTGGGTAAAAGATTTATTTTTCCTAAAGAGCCTAATCCACATCCAAGCCATACATAAAGCAAGAAGAAACTAGGAAAAGATGCCACTTAATGCATAAGCTAAACAAATCATCAATCAATTTATGAAGCTAATCATATAAGAATAAAGGTCATTGTGGTTGGGCACCACCGCACAAACCCAAAAATAACAAATTTGGGTAGCTGAGTTCTACCCTTATATAACCTGAATTACAAATGAATTAAATTACAATTAAGCAAGGAATTCATTGTAATGGGGGTCTTCAAGCTTTATTTCTTTCTTCATTTCTTCTTCTCTTCTTTCTTCTTCTATTCTTTCTTCGGTTCCTTCTTTTGGATGGTTGGAAGGTAGATGCTCCAAGGCTTCACATGGTGCATAAGATAGGATCTTATGACCAATGCTCATCCTAATCCCCATAACAATCATTCCAAAATCCTAATTGCATAAATTTACATGAAAAGAAAAAGTGGAAATCTAACTAACACCTGCAAAACAAAGGTTAGTTAAAAAAACCACACAAATCCCAAGCATGTATATTGGACTTATCACCCCACACATGGGTGACTAAGTCCACCTGCCTATGGATTATGCTTAGGGTATAAAGCACTTAAGCAAAAGCATTTATATTTTTATTTATGATAGCCCCTTAAGCACAATCCCCACAAAAAAAGAATAGTTAAACTAAGAGCATCCTACCATTCATTCTACAAGCATACACCCTAACATCCAGTCTAAAACATATATCACAAAATAAAAAAAACATCAAACCATGCACTGACCTAACCTAAAGCTAGAAGTGGTGACTTAGCTAATGTGTGTGCTTTGAAGTTTGTGTGGTATGCTTAGCTATGGCTTTAGGTTCAAATTTTCTAAG
Organism: Cymbidium sinense; assembly: GCA_021442155.1. Classification (NCBI taxonomy): domain Eukaryota; kingdom Viridiplantae; phylum Streptophyta; class Magnoliopsida; order Asparagales; family Orchidaceae; genus Cymbidium; species Cymbidium sinense. The sequence continues at coordinate 11,464,124 of CM038225.1, read as the reverse complement.
TGTGAAAACATGTTCAACTTAGAGGAGGGTTTTATTTAAGTTTTTTAATTATTTTAGGTTGATTTTATTTCATGTTTTTATTTAGTGAATCCTGCAATTAATTACTAAGTTATGAATAGACGGAAAGAGAAGAGAACTTCTCTTTCCTTCCCTAACCTATGTAATTTCTAAAGTAGATTGACATTTGGTTTTCATAGGTGAATGTTTTGATTAAATATTTTAATTAATCCTAAGTTTAGATGAACTCTAAACAAAACCTATTCAAAAAGAAAGGCATTTTAAGATTAAATAAAATGAATCAAAATTCACATAACACACATTACTTCATTTCTTTCCCAACATATATAACATGCATATGGATGGGCCCTAAGCATATCTATACATACAAATGAGAATATTTAACATACTTTATGATGCATGCTAAGTAATCCATTTAAAAAATTTAGAAGTTGAATATGCATGATTTTTTTCTTAAATAGAAAGGGACATCCTTATCCAAATTTTCACATACACACATGAAAGTAAGAAAGGCATAAGTGAGTACAGCGCCATTATTAACCAGAGGTAAGGTACAAGACCTACTTAGGGCTACTTAAAGCATCACAACCTTGGGGTTGTCCAGACTAATATACCACTTTCCTTCAATACAAACATGTATATAAAAGAAATGAGATGGAAAAGAAGAATGCAAAAGTTGTGTTAATGGATTCATTTAGTTTATGCAATTTATGTATGTAAGTATAGGTAACCCTTCTTAGGTGATAGCAGAGGGATGAATAGGATATGGAATTATGAGTGTTAGGTTCTTTTCAAATGAACCATATATCTTACCAAATTCCTATTCAAAACTATCTAACATAAAAGAAAAGGAAACCTTTGCTACCTTTATAATCTTTCACATGCAAGCTTATAATTAAATATAAGTAGCATACTTTCAGATTTGATATTTGATTTATAAGTTTTGAAAATAATTTGAATTTAGTAGTGATAATAGCCACTCATATTTCTACTTTAGCCAACACATGCAAATTTGACATAAAGTAAATAATTTTATTTTTAAATTTCAATTTGAAAAATATGAATGCATAAAACCACATGACATACAAATTTAATATGTTGGGGAAAGTTTCAAAGCAATGAAATCTTGTAAACACATTCACTTCAGTTAAATCCTAAAGACATTCTTATGGAATAAGAAAGTTTAAAATAAATCAAAGTGTATTCAATGTGATTTTTATTTAGTTTGAAGTTTGATTTAATTTTGTGATGAGTTTGCTATTCCTAACCCATTCCCATGTGTTTGATATTTTGTTTAATTTTTATGATTAGATTCATTTTTATGTATTAATTAGGTTAAGGTATGAATTAAGTAACTTAATTAACCCTTACCTACACCACCTTAGAATAATTAACCAAATAATTATGAGCCAATGAGATGACATAAAAACTCACAAGGAATTTAAATTTGCAATGCACCTAATAAGAAAAAGGCTAATGCAATTTGGCTCACAATTAGGTTAATTAAGCTAAGGGTTTAGCTTAAGTAATTTCAAAACACCCTTTCACATTTATGAATTTTCTTTAATTGAACTTAGTTAAACACTAAGCATCTACCCAATGTAGACTAATTAAGTTCTAAAAATTTTTAGAATATTTTTTGGAAATTAATTAAGGGGGTAATTAATGAAGTAACCCTTAATTAAGAGAAGATTAAGGAAAAAAGGGGGTTCTGGGAAAAGCTTAGAGGAAATCCCCCAAAATTATTCCATAAACCTCTTATCTACTAGATCTAATTTTAATCAACCCTAATAATGGATTAAAACCACTAATCGCACCTAATTATCCTTAATTAGGTTAAGGGAGTAATTAGGAAACCCATATGCAATTCCCCTAATTAATCCTTCAATAAATCCCAAGAAAATTAGGGGATGTAAATGTAATACCCTAAAACATACCCAAGAAATTTGGGATAATCAGAGGCTTAATTTAAAGGTAATTAGCAAAATATACTTTTCGATAAAACCCAAAATCATAATATAAAAAAATCATAATTCAAAACCCATTGAAATTAATTTTAAAATCTTCTAGATTGAATTATCTTTCCATAGAATTTATTTCATATTTTTTTGAATTTATTGAGAAAGATGAATTTTATCTAGATTAATTAATTAATTAAAAATCCTAACTAATCCTCCGCCACGCATGAATGGTGGTGGCTTGCCAACGCTTTACACATCAGAGCTTAAGTGTCAAATCCAAAAGGTGGCAATGGTGGATGCTTTGATCACCGCCCGATCAAAGATCGCCAGATCTCCAAAAAAAGGATAAAAAATTCTAAACATGGGAATCACCGCCCATCCAAAATGTGCCAAGATCTCCAAGTTCTTCCTCAATAGAGGTTGCCATGAGAAGTTCCTCGATTGAACTCGAATTCAAAGAAAAATTAACCCACACCATCTAAAGGAGCACATCCAATGATGGGATCATGAATTGAAAATTCTTCACAAAGGACCAACACCTCATGCTAGGTGGTCAAAAAAATCCATACCTCCCGAGGTGATCACCTGCTCGAGATCGATGAGGTAGCTTCATCCGTGGAGATGAAGCCTATTGAAATTCTTGGCCTTGGGTTGAGTGGCTCTCTATGGACCAACACCACTAAGATCCTTGCGCTTTGATCCAATTGCTCCTCTCCTTGCTATGGGAACCCAATGGAAGCTTGAGAGCTTGGATTGGTCCTGAGAAGTGTGGAGGAATTGGGTGGTTTTGGTGTGGAGGAAGTTCAAGATTGGAGCTCATTCTCCTATTCAAGAGAAGAGATTTGATTTCACTCTAGAAGCTTGAGAGGCTCTAATCTTCACTCTCAATCAAAAGAGAATTTTTGAATTGAATTAGGGAGTATATCTCCCTTGAAGGATCAACTCAAGTTTTGTGCCATTTTGATCCAATTGATCATAATGGGAGGTTATTTTGATCATTAGATGTGTGCACATGGTTTGAGGCCTGAGTGGAATGCCAACCTCCATGTGCTTGAAATTGAGTAGAGGATTTGAATTAAATTTTGACCCAGAATTTTTCTAAATTACATAGCAAGTTATGAAGATTTATTTGCCATTTTTCTATTTGAATATGTTGGTATGTGGAGAAACTAGGTTTGGCCAAGTTTCATGAGATTTGAATTCATTTGAAGGTTTGCTCATGTTGACCCATTTAGGTCAAAATGGGTCAACTTGGGTCAAGTTGATCAAATTGGGTCAAACCAAGGGTTGGGTCAAGTTCATATGACCATTTGAAATATTTTGGCTTTGGTTTGATTCAATTTGGTATAGTTTTGAATTTGGCTCATATTTCATTTAGGTCAAATGGGTCAAGTTGACCTATTTGACCCATTTGACCTATTTGAGGTAGGTCAAGGTTAGGTTAAAGTCATATGGAGTGGATTGGTATCTTTCAAATCAATTTTGGTTAAGTTCAAATTTGGCTCAACATGACCCCTTTAGGTCAAGCAAGGTCAATTGGCAGTTAGGTCTAGTTGGCTATTGAGGCTTTGGTCAAGTTCACAAGTGATTTGGAATGAACTTGACCCATTGGTTTATCAATTTGGCTTAGATCAAGTTTTGACACATTTTGACTTTTAGGTCTGGGGTCAACTTGGGTCAAGTGGCCAATTAGGCTAGTTAAGCTCAAATATTGGCTTGGTCAAGTTCAACATAGGTCATGAATGAACTTAGATCAATGGTTTCAATCAATTTAGCCTATGGTGGATTTTGGCTATGTTAGGTTTCATTTTGGGCTAAGTGTTGACTTTGGTCAACCCTTAGTTTGACTTGTTTGACCCAATTTGATTGATTGATCATCCCATGATGATTGTTGATCATGATGAGAGGATATATGAGTTTGGTTCAATCCAATTTGTTAGGACAATTTTCTCATAAGGGTACTTTAGGTCACTTTGGGTCAAGTGAGCCTAAGTGGGTCAAATGGCTTGGTCAAAGCTTGATTTGAGTTTGATTGATCTTGCATATGGACTTATGATTGAAATTTAAATCCATTTACAAGTGGTTTGAAGTCAAATGGGTTTTGATTCATTTGATTTCATATTCAAAGGAAGAATATGAAGGATTTTTGATTTGATTTTGATTGTGATTGAGTTTGATTTATATGAATTCATGATTATAGGTTGATTGAATCATGAAGGAAAATCAAGAGTTTGGCTTGATTAAATTGATTTGGCTAAGTTCAAGATTTTGACTTGAAAGGCTTAGATTGATTTTGAAAGATTTGAGTTTGATTTTGGAATTGGTTTTGATATTGAATTTATATTTCATTTATATATGTGATAAATGAGAAAATATAAAGGAAAATTTGATTTGAAAATTGGATTTGAAGTGGTTTTAATGAAGTCCATTAAGAAGGAAAGGACTGAAAATTTTGGAGAATTTTGAATTTTGAATTGGTTTGATATTTATATTCATTTATATATGTGAATATAAATGAGATATAAATGAGTTTTGAGAAAATCATGAATTTGAAATTTGATCAAGATTTGGATAAGTCCTTTAATGGAAAATTAAGGACTTAGAAATTTTTTAGAATTTAATTTGATGATTTGATTTGATTGATTTATATTTATATTTCATTTATATATGTGAATATAAATGAGAATATAAAATTTTGAGAAAATCTCATGAGTTTGAATTGGTTTGATGATTTGATAAGTCCTTAATGGAAAATTAAAGGATTTTTCATGAATTGATGGAATTTTGAGTTTAGTTTGATTGATTTATATATTTCATTTATATATGTGAATATAAATGAGAATATAAATGAATTATGAGAAAATCTCAAAGATTTGAATTGATTTGATCATGATTTTGCTAAGTCCTTAAGGAAGATTAAGGACTTAGAAAATTTGGACTTAGAATTTTGATGGATTTTGATCATGGGTTTCAATCATAGATTTCAATCATGGAATTGATTTGAGTTTGGAGAAAATCAAATAGAATTGATTTGAGTTTGACTTGAAGAAGGAAAGTGAAAAGGTGGTTAGGGTAAAATTTTCTATTTTATGGCTAACTCTCTAAGTCTCTAGGGCTAGGTTGAGTGTCCACCTAATCACTAGATGTGTCTTAAGACTAAGGAACTCTAAAGTCTAAGAGGAGTCCTATGTCTAAGATGGAGGGGTTGAGAGCTCATTCTAAAAAATGAGGTCAACAAACCCAATAGGTGTGGTGTGACAAGGAACACCGCACGTATTGACTCAAATAATAACAATCAAGAGATCAGCACTAAGAAATAATCTATCTTAACCCAAGGATAGAAAGAATCCAAAGCTTAGTGTAATGTGGCTCTACTTATGTCCAAGACATAAGAGAGAAAGAATCCACTAAGGATAGAGTGAACCTTCCAGAGGGAAGCTGAGTTCAATCATCCACAAGGGATGAGAGGTTTGATTTGAGAATCAATTGAGACTAGAGGAATTTGTTTCAATTTGGGAATTTTAGATGAATGGTTTGTGATGGACCTAAAGTAGAGCCATGGAGGCTAAGACCTAACTTGATTTACCAATCCAAGGGGTAGTCTACTACATAGTAGGACCCAACCAAAGGGATGCCTTTAGGTATGCAACAATCAGAAGAAAGCATGTAGACTTACATCCTCCAAAGTAGATATCACTAAGTAATTGGCAAGAAAGATTGAACCCAACCTAGTCAATCTAAGTGAATGCCGGGGACTTAGATCAACTCAAAGATAAAGATTGATTCATTTTTAGATTTGTTATTTTGATTATGATGAACCCAGTGATGAACATCGAAAGCCATGGAAGTCAGACCTAATTCAAAGGGAATAGGCTACCAACCATAAGGTAGGACTATCCAACCAAAGCGGAGATACCTTTTGGTATACAATGGTCAATTCTTAAGAAGAAAGCATGAGGACTCACATCTTCAAGAAATAAGGAACCATTTGATATTTTTTGCACAAATTGAACCCACCTAGGTTTATTGAGTGAATGGAGGGGATTAAACGAAGATAGTCAAGATTAATTTCATTTTAGATTATTTTGATTGAAGCTTGTGGATTGAACTACAAATAAAGGGAGTAGCTTCACCGATGGGAGAACTATCCACCAAAGGAGTGCCTTTAGTTTGCAATGATCAATTGAAGGGAAGAAAGCTCGGGACTCACATCTTCCACTAGAAAAGATCGGGTGATCATTGCTTTGAACAAATATCAACACCTGCTGGTCAGGATAATCATGCTAGAAAGAATGTTAGTCTTATATCTTTCAAAGTGGAATGAGGTAAAAACCTAGGAAAAAGATGGAGTGAGTACCACCAGGATTTATCTCAACTCGTAGTCGCAATTCCTATAGGGAGTTCTCGACACCTAAAGATAGATGCTGCTGAAAAGGGGCCCTTTGGGGCTTGAATTCCTAATCCTCAAAAAAATTAATTTTGTTTATTTTAGTTATTTATTTAATCATGGACCCTGTTAGTTTGCGAGGGATCAAATTGAGAAGGAGCTCATATCGCCTAAACCTATCTAGAATAACCAGAATGCATCCGAACAAATTCTCCAACCACGTGGGTGGCTAGGAAAGGGGTCCAATCCAAAAGTAACCCGTAGTGTCTAAATGGGGTCAAAGGACTTGATCCAAATAGAGTGCCCAGAGGGATGGGGCCAGAAGGGCTTAATCCAACACCTCGAGAAGATGACATGGCTAGTCATATATCCAATAGGTATTCTGTCCAACTCAAGGAGAAAGTGGGACTCATCTTCCAAGAGTGGTGTACTCACCGTGAGTCAGTCAAGATAGCAACATCAACCAACCTAAGGTGCTCATCGGTTGCACAATAAGCCTGGAAGAAAGCTCGTGGACTCACATCCTCCCATAGAAATTGATTGTTGGATAGTCTATCTGGCTCGATCCGACCTAGGGGCTACTAGAGTGAATGCCACTGAGGGACTTATATCAACTCAAAAGTAGTCAAGAGGAAAGGAGCCTCCTGGGGACTTATCCTAAACCTCAAATATACTCGACCTAGTTAGACATGATGGCTAGTCAAAGAAGAAAGGGGGACTCACATCTTCTTAAACAAAAGTCAACATGAGGTAGCTTACTGGGCAAAGGAAGACTACCATACTAACAAGACATCTTTGGTTTGCAATGATCAAGTTAGGAAGAAAGGGGACCCACATCCTCCAACAAGTGACCACTGGGGTGACATACTAGTAAGGTAGCATGTAGACCCGACCTAGAGTAGCTAATGAGTGAGTGCCACAGAGGCTTACTCCCATAACAAAATAGCTTAAGATAAAATATTTGTATTTATTGTTGTGCATGTGTCGAAAGGAATAGGACACCTTTGGGGGACTCTTACACCTATCTTAAAAACACTAGGGGTTTGATGAAATGGTGCCACGGATGGCAAAAAGGGTTTCCACTAAGAAAGGCGCTTGGGTTCTACACCTATCTTAGTTATGCTAATCAAAATAGATGCCTCGTTCTCTTACACCTATTCTAATAGTGGAGATTGTGTTTGTGTTGTGAAAGAGGGATAGGATGCCACTAGGGGACTCTTACACCAACCCTAAACATGTCACAATGGACTCGCAAGACAAGCAAACAATACTTCAAAAAAGAAGAGAAGATTTGATGAATGGAATCAGATTTTTATTCTTTTTATTAATGATTATTTTCAAACATGATTTATTTCATGGGTAATGTTTCCTTAGATATAGCCCATTAATTGGAAGTATCGGGTGTTCCCTTACAATCAATAAGTCGATAAGATCCTCTTGGTAGGCCTTCTCTATGACATAGGGGCCTTCCCAAGTGGGTTCAAACTTGCCTCCCATCTTTGATGGGCAACAATTGGTCTCCTTAGACTAACACAAGTTCTCCTACTGAAAGACCTAGGGTGGACTTTGTGAGCTTGAATCATTTTGGCCTTTATACAACTCGATTTTGCACGCAGTGACTCTCCTCCAAACCTTCGAGCTCTTCTAATAAAACTTTGCATTCTATTAGTGATCTTGTTACCCAATGCTATCCTTAGTGATGGGAGTTGAACTTCTAAAAGAAGAACGGCTTCAGACCCATACACTAAGGAAAATGGGGTAGACTGAGTTGGAGATCAGTATGTGGTGCGGTAGGCCCACAAGGCTTCAACCAAATACTCATTCTAGTGTCATTTGTTGTCATCGAGAGTCTTCTTCAATATCTGGATGAGAGTTTTATTGAATGCTTCGCTAAGCCATTAGCTCTGGGGGTAGATGGTGGAGTATCTCAATGTCTTCTGGCAAAGATGTTGATCTTCATGCTTTTGAATGCGCATTATCGAATATAATTCATCGAGGCACCCCAACCTATATACAATATGGTTCCTAAAAAATTGAAGCACATGGTGAAATGACCTCTCGAGTGGGATGGCTTCTCGCCACTTGGAAAAGTAGTCGTGGCTAAGATGAATTGGAAGAAGGAGGATCGATATTAATGTGCACCCCAACACTCAAATGGCCATGAAGCCAATGTAGGTGTAGAATGTTGGGTGGTTGGTGGAGGACCACACCATGTAACACCGATGGCATCTCCTAGCTACATCCATGCAATGATAATCATCAAAGGCCGTAGTATCCAAGTCTTGATCTTCATCTTCATCTTTGACTGATTGCTCGCATACCCGATTTCGTTATAATGCCATGGCTTTGTTTGTCTAAACAATAACCACATTTGGTCAAAGGATTGGCACATGGTGCCATCAACAAGAGCAGAGAGAGCTCTGTTTCACTGAGCTTGTGATTTTCTTGAGGTAGTTGCCGTGTTCAAGTAATCTATGAATGGTTGCCTCAATCCAGCTCCTTGTCCATTTTGGCAATGACAACCTCCCTTTCAAGAGAAAGTCTCTGAGTTCAATCAATAAGGGATAGACTTGTCTATTTTGGACCCTTATTGAAATGGACTCATCTTCTGACATGCCAACTCTTTGGCAAGTTTGGCCAAGGCATCTACTACTACATTCTCTACCGGGAACCCAGATGGTGACCAGAATCTGGCCAACATGGTATACTCATAGTAATGATGAAGCTTGGGTTTGAGAACCGGTAATCGAATCTGTGATGATGACCAACCGAGAATCTCAAAGATGTTGATGCTCTTGACACCGATGATGATGGCTAACTAGACCATAATCAAAGCCTCATACTCGCTTCATTGGTGGGGTTGGATAGATAGTATGAGAATCTCACCACATCGTGGTTTGGAGTTAGGAGAACTATTCCTACCTCTGCCTTTCTTGGGAGAATAGATCGTGGTGCTTCACCTTTAAGGAAAGAAGCAGCACCATCAAAATACATCTCCCATCGGTGATTATCGGCCTCCCCTAAGTTCATGATTTATTCATCAGATCATAAGAGAAGAGGAAGTGGGTGTGCTAAGAAATGCTAGTGCTTCCTTTATCGCAGAGGTACAAATGTGATATCAAACTATGAGAGAATCATGGACCAATGAGCCAAACCGATAGCATTGTCATGAGAAAAGTGGATTTATTCACCTTATGAGAAAGCATAATTTAGCTTTGGAAGCAAAGATCAAAGCTATGCAATGTCAATAGGTGGATAGTTTGTTTTGAGGATGATGATGGTGAGGTAGTAGAGTCCTTCCCTTCATTAGCTTGGGCCAACAGCATCGAGAGAGTCATCCAATGCAAAGTGTAAAGGATGAGTGGCTCCCTGGGGGTGCTAGAACTTCTTCACCAAATACTCTTTGATGTCTTCAAAGCATGGCACTTATCATCCCACTTGAACTTGGCATCCTTTTGATAAGTGAGAATGGCTTGCATCTCCTGATAGTTTGAGATAAAGCATCTTAGATATGCCACCATCCTTGAAAGGATCTGTTGAGTTAAACTCTTAGAGGTGGCATTTCTAAGATAGCTTTAATCTTTTCAGATCTATTTCTATTCCGTGTCAACAACAAACCCGAATTTCAAGCTACTCAATGCAGTGGGATTCATTTTGAGGTTATATTATCTTAATTGTTCAAAAAACTACTCTCAAGTCAAAGAGGTGGTCTTCCTTTTCTCTTTCTTGACTACTAGATCATCAACACTCAACTGCGATGGATGAGTTCATTGAAGATCAGTCATGGCCCGTGTATGAAAAGATTTTTAAGGCCAAAAGGCATGACCCTATAATAGAAAGATTTGATGGTAAAAAGTAGTGTTTCTTTCATCTTCGGAGACATCTTGATTTGGTTATGATCCATCCATGAAAGAAGACTATATGAAATGATGAAATGTCCACCATTAATTAGTATAGGAAGAGGAAACTCATCCTTAGGACATGCCTTATTTAAGTCCTAAAATTGATGCAAAATGCAATTTGGCCATTCTTCTTCTTAACGGGATGACACTAGCTAAATGTATATTTTCTTCCCGATGAAACCAACATCGATCAGTTTCTTGACTTCATAAATGACCTATTGTTCAATTTCTAATCGCATGCATCTAGGAGCTTGCTTAATAGGGGTAGCATTAGATATTGCTAGCTTGTGGACTACTATGTGAGAGATAATCTTTCTTCATAACCATGCAAGTAGTCTTTAAACTCAATACCTAACTAAGTCATTGGTTTCTTCTTCATTCATTCAACGAATATGTATGTCATGTGGATTTTCTTCTATTGGTTGATTTCTTTAAGCTTGTCAATTGAATGAATCTCTTCAAATTTGGTTCTTTGACTTGGAGATCATCTGATCATCTAAAGTTTCTAAACACACATTCTCATAAGAGTTGGGATGTGTGAGAAGAAACTATCGATTCTAAATTGGTAACCAGCAATAATCTTCATCATGGACCCACTATCAAAATCTCTAGTCCGCTTTGATTGATTTCCCCTGTATGTTCCATAGCTTTCAAAGTATTCACGACTGCTGACCATGTGTGAGGAACTAAACCTTTATAAGATTTTGAACACAAGGCAGTAAAAGTCAAAAGGTAATTCCATTAATTCTTTAAAGTATCCTCCTCAAGCTCTACATCAACTGAGCTTGGAGGATGATCCCAAAAGAACTTCTTCTCGCTTGTCAGAAGACTTAGGGACTTTTAACTACTAAACCTTCAACGAAGTGAGGTAAGAGCTAAGGTTCCCAACTAATAGTTTCACATAAACTAATACTTTGCTTTGGAGGCTCTTCATCTCTGTCTGATCAAAAGTCACCTCCAATGGAACCCAGAGGGTTGCATATACTAATCACAGACTCATCCTCCAAGAGATTCCAAGTCTATGTGAATAGTAGGGTACTCCTGAACTGAACATGACCTCTATTGGTCAAGGCCAACTAGGGTCTCCACCCCTAACCCTCTATTTCTGGAGGTTGAGCCATCCTACCCACATGTCCATATGATGGAATGAACTATGGGTGGAATGTGATGCATCTATTTCTTCTTCAATTCTTGTTCTCTCTTTTATTTTTCATTTTATTTTCTTCTTTCATTTTCTTTCTTTTGTATTTGCATTTGAATTTTGTCCAAGTTCATGAAAGGGTGTTTTGAGGAAGATAGTAGGTCATCCTCATAAATCTCAACCTCTCTAATTGAAAATGGCTTTTCATGACATGGTATTCAATTCCATCTTTTGAACTTGATGCATGGAAGGATGGAATGATCTTATTGATGTATCCAAGGCCTACCAAAAAAGTAGTGAAGTAAGTATTCAATCAATGATGTAGAACTTGGTCAATAGTCTATCTCAAAGGTAACACTATAGAACCTAAAGCCACCTTGATCATTGAATCCTCTCAACATCATCCAATCTCGTGGAGATGTTCATAGGAAAGGGTCTTTAGACTCTAATGTTCATAGATGCACCCGAATCTATGAGAACCCTGGAAAGTTTGAACCTGTCTATGTCAACTGTGATGTAGAGGGGATGGTTGTGCTCCAAGTTCCCCAGAAGAAGGTCTTCATCTGTGAAGGTGATCCCTTGGGCTTCTTTTGCATAATGTGCTTCCCTTACCTACGAAGCTAAGCTATGAGATCAGGATCCTGATTGATTAGTGATTCCCTCATCTCTTTGGATAAGACAAGGGCATCATATATTCTTAGCTTAGATGGTAACTTTCTTAGATGAGAAAGGACATTGTAGTCCACCTTGGTCTTCCACAAGCATATCCAAGTGGAGCATCTGGGGTGGGGCTTCAAACTAGTATGAATAACTTATTTTCCCCTATCAGAGAGGTAGAACCTTGCCACTATGGAGGTTAACTTCGGTGATCTCTTGAGGTAAGGTGGTGGAAGGTTCTACCTGCATTTCCGGCTCACCTACAACTTCTCCTATGGGATCCTTAGAATCAGATGATTCTAAGTCTATTTCAAAAGGTGAACTCATAGTATTCAGAGTGAGAAAGTCCAACTCTAAATCAGAAAGAGGAAGATTGGAATTGCTATAGTTATTTAGACTTGAAGAGTTATCGTTAGGAATAGAAGAAGACAACTAAGTGACACATATGTAATTCAAACTAGCTTTATTCTTCAATGGAAATTTAAAAAAAGTCAAGTAAAGTGAGTGGAGTAAGGGATTTGATGCCCTTATCTGCTAATATAAGAGTTCTACTAATAGAAGAAATAGAAGAGCTAGATAAAATGGAAGAAGTCATAGGTGTGGAAGCTACAAGTGAAGGCTGGAGGCTGGACATGATTGGTGGTTGTGCTAAAGGGCTATCCCGGGCTGACACATGCTGCTGCTGCTACTGATGGTACTGGAAACTTGCAAATCTTCCTTGGTGTTGGAGGTTTGAGCTGACTCATGCACCTACAAGGAAAGCTTCTTGATCATCTGAATGATTTTCTTAGAGGTTTTGGACATGGAAATGTCCAAACCTTCTTTGGTTTTGGTAGGATGACATGTATCCCCACAGATTACCCTAATGGAAGGTTGTTCCACAAGGTATTCCTTTGGGATAACGCAACAGTCTTGAAATGTTCAAGCCATCCTTGAATGTGAAGCAATCCTCCAAAATGTGGTTAGCATATGGTAAGGGAAAAGTTTGGATCATGACTTTTGCTTACTTCTCCGGGTCTTAGTTCTAGTTTAAAATTAGGTTTAAGAGATTCTTAAAGATCTTTCGATTACCTCCTCTTAAAAGAATAAGGTTTGTTTAACTTATCAAAAAAGAGGGTGGACCATAGGTGGATAAGCATCACTTGTGGTGGTATGGTTGGCAGTATGTGGGCCGGGCTTGGAGTGGATGAGGGCTGCCTTGGTGGTGGTAAAGGAGGAAGAGGTTGCTGAGGTTGTGGTCTCTTGGACTAATCTCTAGCTAGCTTCTTCCCCTTATCAACTAATGTTATTGCTCCTGTTTCTTCATCAAGACCTTGCTTGTTTGGCTAATCCCATGGAAAAAGGTTTTAAGCTTGTAGACTAGCCATTTTGTTAATTAGCTTCTCAAATGTCTTGATAGTGAAGCCCTTAAGCTTGAAGGCAATCGGGCCATGGATATTCTTCAAGAGAATCTCAATGGCATGTTGTTCAGACAACTGTGGTTCACACTTTATACACAAGTTATGCCATCAAAGAATATAATCAACAAGGGACTCATTGGGGTGCTGCTGTGCTACAATGAGATCACCTATAGTAACCCTTTATTGAGCTCCAACAAACCTCTTGATGAAGAGTTGCTCTAACTCGGCAAATATCTTTGAACTATTGCGATACCAATCAAAGAATACCACAAGTACTAAGCAAAAGAGCAAAGCATGCCACCGCATAACAACGCCCTAAAATGTGGTATGTGTTGCCTGGTTTCCACTCATCAAAGCTTTTGAAGGAAGGAGAAACCCTTGGGATATTGGATAGCATCAATTCCTCCGATAGGTCTACCCTTTGGATCCAATGATCCTCCCTTGAGAGCCAAAGCTTCCTTTTACCCAACCATGGATTTTATATCTTTTTCTTGTATGGAGGTACTTTCCACTACCTTCCTATATAAGCTAGTGCTACCTTGCTCAATGGGAGGTAGAGTCTTGGCTTGGTCCAAGACATGCACTAACTCAATCTGACTGACGTTGACTATTGTAGGATTTTATATCTTTTTGAAGCACTAACACTGCTGCTAGCAAGTCTTGTAACTGACGTGCCATCCAATCAATCTTCTTATCCTTCTACCTCAACTGATGTCAGAAGTGTTGGGCTGATTCTGCAGTGTCTTCTTGATCAACCTCATCACCTTCCATGGTTTATTGTTCCCTAAGAAGAGAGCCCCTAATGTCAACCATGCACTAAAGTCTCAAGTCATCTTCATTGGGATCAAAGCGACTTTCATCTTCATCGCCATTCCCCAAGATCTCCCTCCATGAAATAATGTACAACTATCTCATCTAAAGAATGATCCATCTACAAATAGTCAGAGCAAATCATAATGCAATCGAGAGGCACCGCACTCGTCAAGAGTCAATCTTGTGGACGCACTAGATGAATGACACTACTAGTGGTATGAGTAGGATGTTCTACTCTAGTGTAGTAAAACTATCTAGAATATCATAACCAATCCACCATCTCCACATCCCATGGGAGTTGGTGAAGGGACAACCACAATGAGGTCGCCACTCCTTCGCACCTCCACCAGGTAGAAGGAGTGAGAGCCCTTCCATAATGGGTGGTGTAGAAGGGTAGGATCCTTGTAGGATCACCAACCAGGTTTTTCCCCATGCGATTCATGGCCATAGATGGAACAAGAGATGTTGTAACTAACCGGCAATGCATGTGAGAAGTGGGGTGTGAGACACCACCTGCAGAAACTACCCTATGCTAGTCCAAGTGAGAAGGATACTATTAGTAGTGAGAAGGGGATCGAAGGAAAATCAATCAAAGCAGTCGAATATAAATGAACGCTCTGCTGGTGTGTATGGGCCTCACGGACCCTCCTAGTGAATCCTCATTGGGGGGATGATAGATCAAAGATCAAACTTGTCCTGACTGAGCGTCCATGTTGCCTACTTGCATAAGATCGGCCGACCCTCCGCCTCGGAAATGAAAATGCACCATTGAGGGAGGTGATGAATCCTCCGACATCCTCTCTATGGAGAGAGGATGGAATTAGTTTTATAACTAGTGGTGAAGTGATAATGGGAACTCATCCACGCTACTCTATGCTTCTACTCCTAGCGATCGTGGTACCGCTGATCATGTTCTACATGCAACGGTAGGAGGAGAAACTAGAACCATACTCAAATGGAGCCTTAATGTGGTTTACCCTTAAAAGCGTGACTCACCAGATTCCTTGTGGTACTACAATCTGGTAACATCGATGGGTATTATATGGGTGCTTTTGGTCTGCTAAAGTCTGGGTGAGCTTGAATCCGACCAAAGTGAATCGATGAGGTATGGTCTAGATAGGGGAAGCTTGATCTAAAGATATCCATACCATGGGGAAGGTAAAAATAAACTTAGAACCAGCCATTTCAACAACAAAGACTAAACTGAATCAAGCATCACATTGAATAAAGATCTACAATAAGAATTAAATTTGTATCAGATTTTTATCTTTATAGATTTTTAAATTTGAATTTGAAAATTTGAACCCACATCCAACAACTTGGACGTGTTAAGTGGGGTTCAAATGGATTTGAGAAGATTGATTGAAAGAGAAATTTGAATATGAATCCAACTTCAACAAATTTAGGTATGTTGAAATATGGATTCAAAATTTTTGAGAATGATGCTTCCATAGGTTCATGTTTGTTTTGAATTTAAACTTTTGATTTTGAGGACCCTTTCCTTTAACGAATTTGAGTATGTTAAAGAAGGGTCAAATTGATTTTATTTTTGTTTGATTGTTTTGGAATTTCACTTAACAAATTTAGGTATGTTAAGTAAAGTGTTTGAGAAAGTGATTGTTCCTTTTTGTAATTTTTTATTTTGACTTTGAAAAAATTTGGAATTCTCACTTAGCAAATTTAGATAAGCTAAGTGAAGAATCCAAGTGTGTTTCATTTTGTTATGTGATTTGAAAGTGGAGACTTTACTATAGCAATTTTGGTATGTTAAAGATGAAGCCCCACTTAGTTTTGTGAAATGGAAATTTCACTTAGCAAATTGGTATGCTAAATGAAATTTCAAATGATTCAAAATTTTGATTTCATTTTGGTTTTGAAAATGGAAACTTAGCAAATTTGGTATGCTAAGGAAGAGTTCAAAATGTTTGAAGTTTTGTTTTGACTTTGGGAACATCACTCAGCAAATTTGAGTATGCTAGGTGTGGTTCCAAGTGGTATTTGAAATTTTTTTAATTTTGGGTTTGGAGACTTCACTTAGATAATTTAAGTATGCTAAACAAAGTTCCAAAAAATGTGTTTTAAATTTTGAAAATATGATCGTTGATTTTTGATTTTTGGATTTGGAAACTTTACTTAACAAATTTGAGTATGTTAAGTTCCAAAAATGAATTTTGAAATATGATTGTTGATTTTGATTTTGATTTAGAAATTTTTGAAATGAAGTTCCAAATGTGAGTTTTAAATATGATTGTTGATTTTGATTTGATTTGGAAACTTCACAAGCAAATTTGAGCTAAATGAAGTTCCAAATATGTGTTTTGAAAATTTAAAAATATGATTGTTGATTTTGATTTTGATTTGGAAACTTCACTTAGCAAATTTGGGTAGTTAAATGAAGTTCCAAATGTGTTTGAAAATTTTGATTTTGATTTGGAGACTTCACTTAACAAATTTGGGTATATTAAATGAAGTTCCAAATGTTAATTTTGAAAATATGCTTAAGTTTTAATTTTGAAAAGAGGACTTCCATTCAACAAATTTAGGTATGTAGAATGGAGATCAATCTTATTTATGAAATGTGAGATTTTTATTTTGTGTGTGATTATTGCTTTTTGAAAGAGAGGAATTCCAACTTAATCATATGTGAGGTATGTTTAAGTGAGATTTCCCAAATGATATTTATTTTTTTAGTTCATAATGAAATCTTCATTTAATAAATTTTAGTATATTAAATGAAGCTATTCATATGTGCTTTTTGAAAATTTAATTTTGTTCAAAAATGAACCTTCCATTCAATAAGTGTGAGTGTATTGAATAGAAAGACTTATGTGTACTATTTAAAAAATTTATGAGTATGATTTTGATTTTTTGAAAAGATGATTATTTATTTTATTTTGAAAATGAAATCTTCATCAAAGTGAATTAAAAGAAGATGTTTATTTGTGCTTTTTTTTTTGGAAAAGTTTATTAGTTTTATTTTTGAAAATCCTGACATGTAACAATTATAAGAATTGTTAAATGAGGTAAAAAAAAATATTTTTGCATTTTGAAAGGTGAAAGAAAAGTTCTTATGGAAGATTTATTTTATTTTATTATTTAGAATGAACCTTTCCTTATCATAAAAAATGATAAAGGGGAAGTCTTTAAAATGTTTTCTTTTATTTAGATCTTTTCATTTTACCCATTGGAGAACTAACGGGGTTTTAAGACCAATAAGAATGTCCTAAAACCTAAAGATTTTAACTCAACTTAAGAATGAAATAAGTGCCAAAAAGAAAGATAGTCTTGGATTCATACCAAAGTACAAAACCACTATCGATACTCAAAGATAATGATCATTTACCAAAGATGGAGAGAGGAACCATCCCTAGTGGAGTCACTAGAAAAATCTATGGAAAAAAATTCCTATAGGAGTGAGTAACCTTCAAATTTGTTGGTGAGAAATGAAAGAAATAAGCATATAAGAATTCATCTTTTTAGGATGCCAATGATCCACATGTACTTCAAGTGATCGCCATCAAAGAAATAGTGTACTATCTTGAGAGAGAAGTCACTACCCTTTAATGGACCTAATCACCTCAATAAGGACTCTAAGGATGATGGGTCTACATATGTACTAAAGATTCTTCCCTACTTTACATGGTAAAGTAGTTTATTTTAAGGGTTTTAAGTTCTCTAGGGCAAATAGTTAATTACATCCTAAGGAATGAAGATTTCTTAGGAAAACTCTCGATTAAGGTGAATGATCATTGTCTTCAAAGATTTTAATATGAAGGACTATCAATCGATTAGTTCATGTTTAAAGATCAAATGGGATTGATCAAAGAGAGGGAGTTATTATCGAAGCCAAAATAGAAGATAAGTAGGAGATGTCCATGATGCTAGGAAACCTAGCGAGCAATATCAAACTATCCTATAATTAGGCTTTACATTTTTGAAATTGATTTAGTTTGTTTAAGTTGAATTTTTTTTATTAGAAATTTAAGACTTATGATTCCTTTACACAAGATTAAGGGAATGCCTAAGAGGTGAAGAATTATGCTTATGGCCCATGAAAGGGAGAAGCAACCTTAGAACCTAAATCTAGGGAGCTTTAGTGAGTGCCGAAAGCACAACCTAAACCTAAGGCAAAAAAAGGGTAATTGGTTTGCCTCCACAAGAAAGGACAAATCACCCGACTAATTGGACTAGTGGTGGCGCAACTAACTCCTCATATGATTTTAAATACATGTAGGCAAGTCATTATGCTTATAAATGATAGCTAGGCTGTTATTTATTTAGAAAGAGATTAAGTCCTTAAACTCACTCCATAAAGAGACTAGATCATGTAAAGGGACATGCTCTAAATGACCTAAATATAATGTAATTCAAATTTTATTTTTATTTTTATTTTTGGACAGTTATTTTGACTCAGGCTAATAGGATTCATATGACTAATGGATGAGAAATAAGGTTATTAGCCAAAATCTATGAGAAGGGAGGAGGTGAGTTTCCACCATGGCTCTCAAAGGTCAAGCCAAGTTTCTATGGAAAAGGTGGAAGCTCTCCAATCAAGAGTGAAATAAGATGTTGTTATGTATGATATTACAAAAAAAATGCTCATCCAGCTAAGGGGTTGTTAATTCTTTTATCTTCATTTTAAACCTAAGCTTTAAGTGAGGTTGTGAGTTCTTTATTTTTAATTTGAGTTGTTAAGTTGGGTAAAAGATTTATTTTTCCCTAAAGAGCATAATCAACATCCAGGACATACTTAAAGAAAGGAAGAAATTAGGAAAAGCATGCCAATTAATGCAAAAGCTAAACAAATCATCAACTAATTTATAAAGCTAATCGTAAAAAGAATAAAAGGTCATTCTAGTTGGGCACCACACAAATATCAAATAAAAAGATCTACCCTTATACAACCTAGATTATAAATGAATTAAATTACAATTAAGCAAGGAATTCATTATTATGGGAGTCTTCAAGCTTTATTTCTTCTTTTTTCTTTTCTTCCTTCTTATTTTCTTCTTTCTTCTTTGGTTCCTTCTTTTGGATGGTTGGAAGGTAAATGCTACAAGGCTTCACATGGTGCATAAATAGGATCTTATGACCAATGCTCATCCTAATCCCCATAATAATCATTCCAAAATCCTAATTGCATAGATTTACATGAAATGGAAAAGTGGAAATCTAACTAACACCTGCAAAATAAAGGTTAGTTAAAACAAACCACACAAATCCCAAGCATGCATATTGGACTTATCACCACACACGTGGGTGACTAAGTCCACTGCCTATTGGATTATGCTTAGGGTAAAAGCACCTAAGCAAAAGCATTTATATTTTTATTTATGATAGCCTTAATCCCCCCCAAAAAAGAATAATTATACTAAGAGTGTCCTACCATTCATTCTACAAACATATACCCTAACATTCAATCTAAAACATATATCACAAAACAAAACCAACATCAAACCATGCACCAACCTAACCTAAAGCTAGACTTAGGCTAATGTGTGTGAAGGGTTGGTATGCTTAGCTATGGCTTTAGATTCAAATTTTCTAAGTGTGAAAATATGTTCAACTTAGAGGAGGGTTTCATTTAATTATTTTAGTTGATTTTATTTCATGTTGATTTGGTTCAAGTGAATCACAATTAGTAAGTTAAGAGGAAAGAGAAGAGAACTTCTCTTTCCTTCTAACCTAAGTAATTTCTAAAGTAGATTCATATTTTGGTTTTAGGTGAATATTTTGATTAAATATTTTAATTAATCCTAAGTTTAGATGAACTCTAAACAAACCTATTCAAAAGAAAGGCATTTTAAGATTAATAAAATGAATCAAAATTCACATAACACACATTACTTCATTTCTTTCCCAACATACATAACATGCATATGGATGGACCCTAAGAATATCTATACATACAAATGAGAACATTTAACATGCTTTATGATGCATGCTAAGTAATCCATTTAAAGAAATTTAGAAGTTGAATATGCATGACTTTTTTTCTTAAATAGAAAGGGGCTTCCTTATCCAAATTTTCACATACACACATGAAAGTAAGAAAGGCATAAGTGAGTACAAAGGTCATTGATGTATACAAGACCTACTTAGGGCTACTTAAAGCCTCAACCTGGTTGTCGACTAATATACCACTTTCCTTAAAACAAACATGTGTATAAAAGAAATGAAATGGAAAAGAAGAATGCAAAAGTTGTATTAATGGATTCATTTATGCAATTTATGTATGAAAGTATAGGTAACCCTTCTTAAGTGATAGCATAGGATGAATAGGATATGGAATTAGGTGAGTATTAGGTCTTTTCAAATGAACCATATATCTCACCAAATTCTATTCAAAACTATGCTAACATAAAAGAAAAGGGAAACCTATGCTATACATGCAAGCTCATAATTAAATATAAGTAGCATACTTTCAGATTTGATATTTTATTTATAGGTTTTGAAAATAATTTGAATTTAGTAGTGAAAATATCCATTCATATTTCCACTTTAGCCAACACATGCAAATTTAACATAAAGTAAACAATTTCATTTTTAAATTTGAATTTGAAAAATATGAATGCATGAAACCACATGACATACAAATTTAATATGTTGGGGAAAGATTCAAAGAAATGAAATCTTGTAAACACATTCACTTCACTTAAATCCTAAAGACATTCTTATGGAATCAGAAAGTTTAAAATAAATCAAAATATATTCAATGTGATTTCTGTCTAGTTTGAAGTTTGATTTAATTTTGAAAAGGTGAGATGAGTTTGTTGTTCCTAACCCATTCCCACATGTGTTTGATATTTTGTTTAATTTTTGATGATTAGATTCATTTTATGTATTGATTAGGTTAAGGTATGAATTAAGTAACTTAATTAACCCTACACATTAGAATAATTAACCAAATAATTATGAGCCAATGAGATGACATAAAACTCTCAAAGAATTTAAATTTGCAATGCACCTAATAAGAAAAGGCCTAATGCAATTTGGCTCACAATAGTTAATTAAGCTAAGGGTTTAGCTTAAGTAATTTCAAAACACCCTTTCATACATATGAATTGGGTTTTGATTTCCTTAGAAATTAATTAAGGGGGTAATTAATGATTGAACCCTTAATTAAAAGAAAATTAAGAAAGAAAAGGGGGAGGTAGGGAATAGCTTAGGGGAAATGCTCCAAAATTATTCCATGAACCTCCTATCTACTGCATCTGAGCTTAATCAACCCTACTAATGTATTAAAACTACTAATCACACCTTAATTATCCTAAATTAAGTTAAGGGAGTAATTAAGAAACCCATATGCAATTCCCTTTATTAAGTCTTCAATAAATCCCAAGAAAATTATGGGAGGCAAAAGTCATCCCCTAAAATATACCTAAGAAATTTGGGATTAATCAGATTCTTAATTAAAAGGTAATTAGCAAAATTAACTTTCAAATAAAACCTAAAATTAGAGAAAATCATAATTAAAACCCATTGGAATTAATTTTAAAATATTCTAGTTTGAATTATCTTTCCATAGAAATTTATTTCATATTTTTTTGAATTTTATTGAAGGAGTTATAAATTTTAGAAGATCCCTTGATTAATTAGAATTAATTAAAACATCCTAACTAATCCTCCTGCTCGTGGTGCGATGCATGGTGGTGGCGGTCAGCACACTTTACATGTGTGGCGCAGTGAGCCACTTGCTTAAGTGTCAATTTCAAAAGGCAGCTTGATGGTAAACGCGCTTTGATCTCTGTCATCCGATCAAAGATCAGATGGCCAAAGATCTCCCCATGAGTTTAAAAAGGGTAAAAGAAATTCTAACCATTGGAATTATCTTGGTCGCCCATCCAAAATGCACGGATGGATGGCTGAGATCTCTCAAGTTCTTCCCCTTTGATCAATAAAGGCCATCCATGATCTAGGGGAAGATCCGATGTCGATTGAGCTTGGATTAAAACCAAACATAACCCACACCATCAAAAGCCAAGGAGCGGCACATCCAACCATGGGATTCACTTAAATTGAAAATTATCTTCAAAAAGGACCAATACCTCCTATGCTAGGTAGTCAGAATAACCCATACCTCACCAAAGGTGATCACAAGCACTCGAGATCGATGAGGTAGCTTCGTCTGGTGGAGATGAAGTCATATTAAAATTCTTAGGCATTGAGATTGAGTGGCTTGCTTTATGGACCAACACCACTTGAAGATCCTTGCAGCCTTGATCCAATTGCTCCTTTGCTATGGGAACTCCAATGGAAGCTTGAGTGTGCTTGATTGTCCTTAGAAGAAGTTTGTAGGAGGAATTGAGGTGGTTTTGTGGAGGAAGTTTAAGATTGAGCTCCCTATTTTCAACTATAAAAATTGAGAAGATGAGATTTGATTTGTGGAAGCTTCTGATGCTAAGAAATTCTCAATTTTCAATGAAATGAGGACTAATGATTTTTTAATTTGATTAGGGGGAGTATATCGCCCCCTTGAAGGATCGGACAGCCGCAAGCCATTGTGCTATTTTGATCCAAGTGATCACAATGGGAGGGTTATTTTATCAGTTATATGTGTGCACATGGTCAGTTTGAGGCCTTAAGTGGAATTCCAACCACCCATGTGCTTGAAATTGAGTGGGAGATGGATTTTTAAATTTTGACCCATGTGGTCTCTTGGCCCAATTGGGCTGACCCAAACCCATTGGGTGCACCACTCTTCATTAGGTCCCTTGAGCTAAGAAAGCCTCAAGTTGATATGAAGAGGGTATGACCAAATTACCCATAGAGTAGTCCAAAATTTTTTCTATGGCCTAGGGTAAGAAAGGTTATTGTGTTAATTTTTTAATTTGAATATGTTGAGTATGTGGAGAAACTAGGTTTGGCCAAGTTTCATGAGATTTGGAATTCATTTGATAGGTTGTTGACCCATTTAGGTCAAAATGGGTCAACTTGGGTCAAGTTGACTAATTGGATAAATTGGTTCAAACCAAGCATTGGGTCAAGTTCATATGACCATTTGAAATTTTTTGGTGGCTTTGGTTTGATTCAATTTGGGTTAGGTTTGAATTTGGCTCATATGACTTCATTTAGGTAAAATAGCTCAAGTTGACCTATTTGAGGTAGGTCAAGGGTAGGTTTTGGATTGGTTAGTCATATGGAGTGGGCTGGTATCTTTATTTCCAATCAATTTTGTTTAAGTTCAAATTTGGCTCAACATGACCTTTAGGGTCAATCCAAGGTCAATTGGGCTAGGTTAGTCTGTTGGAAAGGCTTGTCCACAAGTGATTTGGAAAAGAACTTGACCCATTGGTTTGGATCAATTTGTCTTAGATCAAGTTTTGACACATTTTGGCTCTTTAGGTCAACTTGGGTCAACTTGGGTCAAGTAGGGCTAGGTTAGGCTCAAATGTTGGCTTGGTCAAGTTCAAACATAGGTCATGAGTGAACTTAGATCAATGGTTTCAATCAATTTGACCTATGGTGGAATTTGGTTATGTTAGGTTTCATTTTGGGCTAAGTGTTGACTTGGTCAATCCTTAGGTTTGACTTAGTTTGACCCAATTTGATTAATTGATCATCCCATGATGTTTGTTGATCATGATGAGAGGGCTATATGAGTTTGGTTCAATCCAATGGGGATTAATTTGGCTCATAAGGTACTTTAGGTCACTTTGGGTCAAGTGAACCTAAGTGGGTCAAAATGGCTTGGTCAAAGCTTGATTTGAGCTTGATTGATCTTGTATAGGGACTTATGATTGTAATATAAATTTATTTGCAAGTGTTTTGAAGTCAAATGGGTTTTGATTCATTTGACAATTTCATATTCAAAGGAAGAATATGAAGGGATTTTGGGTTTGATTTTTGAATTGGATTTTGATTTGGTGATTGGAGTTTGTATTTATATATGAATTCATGATTGTAGGGTTGATTGAATCATGAAGAAAAATAAAGGGTTTGGCTTGATTTGAAATGGCTAAGTTCAACATTTTGACTTGAAAGGCTTACATTGGATTTTGAGTTGATTTGAGTTTGATTTTTGGAATTGGTTTTGATCATTTGAATTTATATTTCATTTATATATGTGAATATAAATGAGAATATAAATGAATCATTAGAAAATTTCAAGGATTTGAAGTGGTTTAATCATGATTTAGGTTAAGTCCATTAAGAAGGATTTAAAAGACTTAGGAAAATTTTGGAGTTTGGAGTTTGAATTTTTGAATTTGGTTTGATTGATTTATATTTATATTTCATTTGTATATGTGAAGATAAATTAGGATATAAATGAGTTTTGAGAAAATCCCATGACTTTGAAATGGTTTGATCAAGGTTTTGGATAAGTCCTTTATTGGAAAATTAAGGTACTTAGAAAATTCTTAGATTGAGAATTTAATTTGATGATTTGATTTGATTAATTTATATTTATATTTCATTTATATATATGAAAATAAATGAGAATATAAATGAGTTTTGAGAAAATCTCATGACTTTGAATTAGTTTGATTAAGGTTTTGGATAAGTCCTTTAATGGAAAATTAAAGGACTTAGTGAAATTGAGTTAGAATTTTGAGTATAGTTTGATTGATTTATATTTATATTTCATTTATATGTGTGAATATAAATGAGAATATAAATAAATTATGAGAAAATCTCAAAGATTTGATTTGATTTAGATCATCATTTTGATTAAGTCCTAAAGGGTAGATTAAGGACTTAGGAATTTTTGTTAGATTTTGACCATGGGTTTCAATCATGGATTTCAATCATGGAATTGATTTAAGTTTGGAGAAAATCAAAATAGAATTGATTTGGAGTTTGACTTGAAAGAAGGAAAGTGAGGAAAGGTTTATACTAAGGGTAGGAAAATTTCCTAACACCCCTAAGGCATGATATATTCCTATGGCTAACTCTTCTAAGTCACCCAATCACTGATGTATCCTAAGACTAAGGAACTCTTAAAGTCTAAGAGGAGTCTCATGTTTAAGATGGAGGGGTTGAGAACTCATTTTTAAAATGAGGTCAACAACCACACAGACAGAGAACACAGACCACATCCTTAATGGCATGAGATTATTTGAGTATGAGCATAAATATTTTTATTTGACATAGGCTCTTTTGTGAGCAAAGGTTTTCATAGCTTATCATCCCTGATAAATAATGATGGATGGATAGATGATTATTTGCTTTAAGTTATAATGATTGATGAACTCCATTCAATTTAATCATATCTTATCTGGATGAATTTCATAATCGGCATGGCCATCATCGGGGAAAGATTAAGTTTTTGTAACCCGGACCCAATCATGAGACTCAACTGGGGCCTACGTAGTATCCTCAGACACTAGAGTTAGATTTTTTATGCAAATGTTTGGGCACATACAAAAATTTATTTTAACTTTTAATGAAAGCATTTAAAATTTAATTGTTATTGTGCCCCATGTGGGTTATTTACATATATAGCAAGCCTAGTTTCTAGATTGTGCCAATGCATGGTCAATGCCATGACACTGTTATCATTTACCTTGTTGATTACCTTACTAGCACTTTGGTGCTAATATTGTAGCATTGCAGCACCGATCAAAAGTCGGTTCAATATAATTGACAGACATTCAAGCTATTTAATGACATGGGATGAACTTATTGATTGGAGCTATGACATTGTATCAATACACACATCATTTTTTGTTTAAGAATTTATGGTAATTAATGTCCCTTTTTTACCAATGCAGTAATCACCTTGATCGTCTAACCAGTGCTGAGGCACTACATGTGAGTGCCACAGTGCTGGGCTGTTATCTTAGAAACTGATAGGATGGCACCTCAGCACTACCTTTATGATGCCATGATGTTAGTTCGACTTATAAATAGACCCCTTGGATAGCCAAAATTTTCATTATGCGTTCCCTTGAGAACCTTTCCTTAGAGTTCTCTCTCTCTCTCTCTCTCTTTTCCTCTAATTTATACTTTCTTATACACCATTCTAGCAAAATATGTTGGTAAGGGCAAGAAGAGGGTGGCCATTAGTGACACTATCAGTTTGTTAGTCTGGAGGACGAGGAGAGTTACCATCATGCCCTCATACACAAGTATCTGATCTCAGAGAGAAGTTTCTACAATCCAGGCGGGCATGTGGAGGCATCATTCTAGAGCAAGGCTAAGCAAAATTGGCCTATGATAACAAATCCAGTGTCGTCCTCATGGTACGGGAGTTCTTTGCCAATGCGAAGGAGCACCAGAATAATCAAGTCTTCATCTAGAAAACTAGTAAGTTTTGCTTACTTCATTAATGTATATTATGATATATCAAATGTAGATTACAATCAGTATCCTTTTTTTATCATAATGACCATCCTAACTTTGATGAAATCATTAATTTCCTCACTGTCAGAAAATTCAATACCCAGTGGAAAAAGTGGGAGGAGAAAATCATCAATTTTCTTTCCTCAACCTCATTGTTGGCCTAAAGCTTAGCATTACTTTATTTCTGCTAGGCTGATGTCCATTGGAAATATCCATGAGTTAACTAGAGGTAGGGCCATTTTGAATTTTGCAATTCAAAAGGGCTTTATGGATGTAGGAAAGGTTTTTATAATTTTATATGTAGTATGCTTGAGGGTAGTACTACATTAGGTTTAGGTCATCCTTCTCTCATTTATGCTTTGTATGTTGAAGCAAGCATGTCATGGGATCTTGTTGAGGAAGTCTTTATATAAAGGCTCCCCTAACCAAAAAGGTTATTAAGGGGTTTGATTCTAGGACTGAGGTGGGGGAAAGCTCTCACATCCCTCGATCTCGGGCTAAATATTTTAAAACCCTAAATGAGAAGCTCCAAGAAATTGGAGGACAAGTCTCAAACCTAAAGAAAAATGGTCAATGAGACTAGTCGGTGCTAATAGAAACTGGAGAAAATTTGACCATCACATGGATCAACAGTAGCAGCAGTTTTCATTTTGGGCTTACAACTGCCTGGAGTGGCCACCAGCTAACTCCTCCCATGATTTTAAAACCATATAGTCCAGTCTTATGAATTTTAAGATAGCTAGGGTAGTTATTTAATTGGAAAGAGACTAAAGTCCTAAACCCACTCCCTAAGAGACTAAAGCATGAGTGGTATGAGCATATGACTTAATTTGCAAATGTAAAAAAAAAATTCAAATTTTATTTTATTTTTGACACATTATTTAAACAAAGGGCTTTGGGATTTTTATATGCCTAAATGCATGTTGAAGTAGATTATTGGCCAAATCAAAAGAGAGGGTGAAGCTTCATCAGTAGGGGTTGCTCTCACAGGTCAAGCAGTCCCTATGCGTTTAAGGATAGAGGCCATCATTTTGCAAGAGTGATTCAAAATTATATGTATGATGTGAGACATACAACCATACAGCTAAGGGGCTACTAAATCTTTTAATTATCTTAATTATAACCTAAGATTTATGAAGGGATTATGAGTTATTTAAAATTTAATTATAAGTGATTAGTTGGGTAGAAAATTTAATTTATCCTAAGATCTTATTGCATCTAGGCCACACATTAAAGCATCGATCATAAGAAATTATAAAGAGCATGCCATCCTAATGCAAAATTTAACAAATCATCAATCAATATTTATAAACTACTGCATAAGAATAAGAGGTCATGCGTCTACCATCATACAACCTGAAAAAGAAAGATGGGTAGCCGAGCTCTACCCTTATACAACCCAAAATATGGAAGAATAATTATAATTTGAATGAATACATGCTATGGGGGTTTTCATTCTTCACTCTTCCATCCTCCTCCTTCTTTCTTCCTTCTTTGATTTAGATGTGCTTACTTCAAAGGCATCGTAGGGCACCCTAGGACAAAGCCTTCTGGCCAGTACTCATCCTAATCCCCCATAACACTAATCATAATTCCTATTACAAAATTACATTTATATATATAGAAAATAAATCTAACTACACCTTTAAAATAGAGATTAGCTAAACATACATACAATCCCAAGCAGTTACATGTATAGTTTGGACTTAGCACTCTACACATGGGTAACCAAGCCCACCTGTCCTAACTTGGATTATGCTTAGGGGTTTTAGCAACCTGTAAAAAGAGTATTTATATTTATTTTTAAATAACCACTTAAGCAAAATCCCTTGCAAAAAACTTGATTAGGCTAAGAGCGAACTAACATCCAGTCTATGAAGCATACACCCTAACATCCAATCTAAAATAATACATCACATCATACATCATCCTAATATAGAGCTAGAAGTAGTGACTTAATTATAATGCATGTGTGTGCTGAGGTCTCATGTGGTATGTCTTAACTAAACATTAGAGTTATATTTCTCTAAGTTTGGAAAATGTTCAAGTTAACCTGAAGGCTAGTTTCACTTTATATTATTTAAGTGGTTTGCAAATTTTAGTTTATAATTTGTTTCATTTCATGTGATTTACACTTAACATCTAAGTGTTATAAAGAGAGGAAAGAGGATTCTCCTCTTTCATCCTTACCTTAATCCACTTTCAAAAGCACATTAATATGATTTAGTTCTCTTTAGTGAATGACTTATTAAATGATTTTTAATTAATCCTAAGTTTAGGTTAACTTTAAATGAACTTATTTAATATGAAAGGCTTCTTAACATTAATCTAATTGAATTGCTACAACATGATATATATTAAATCATTACTTTTCATCATATGTATCATGCATATGATCCAACCCTAAGTGTATCTATACATATACATGTTTTAGTACACATGAATGATGAATGTAAGTGTTTGTTAAAAGTTTATATTTCATTTGATATAATTATTTGATATATGTAAATTTAAAGCTTTATTCAAATTCTTATACAAAAATACATAGAAATGAAATTAAATAGGTATGTTCCATTGTTAACCATGAAAGTGAGGTAATCAAATGACCTCCTTGGGGGCTAAAGCATCATATTCCCGGGATGTCCGACTATATACTTATTTTCATTCCAAACTTATGCAAATTTATATATGAATAAGGAAAAGAGAGCATTAATTTATATATAACATATGCTAATGAATTAGGTGAATATGAATGTATGCATTTTTGGTAAAGAAGGAGGATCCTAGTTTCTTAACTACATAGACACATATATGTATAAAAGATATAAGCAAGTATGTGTCGTTATTAACCAGGGAAGTGAGGTAATCAAATGACTCCTTGGGACTAGCTAAATCCTCATATTTCCAAGATGTCCAGACTATTTACTTACTTTCTTAGATACATATAGATGTATAAATAACTAAAGGAATGAGAACCATGCAAAGTTGTATTTTTATTTGATTAATTATTTAATCATATGAATTAAAGCTCTATCCAAATTCTAATACCAAAATACATAAGAATAAAACTAAATGTGTATATACCATTGTTAAACCAAGGAAGTGAGGTAATCAAATGACCTCCTTGGAGCTAACTAAAGCCTCGTATTCCTAGAATGTCCAGACTATACACCCATTGTTGTTCAAACTTATGTAAATCTATAAATGAATCATAAGAAAGAGAGCTTTATTTAATATGTTTGGGCTATAAACACATGAAAATCCTATGTATATTCTTAACTATCAACACTCTAAGTATTATAATTGATTTAAACTTTGAAAAATAGTTTTGAATTTATTAGTGATAATAGCCACACATACATTTAATTAAGCCAACACATGCAAGCTTACATGAAGAAAATTCATTTGATTTATTTAAATTTGAAAGGATGAATGCATGAAATCAAATGATATACAATATTTAATGTGCTTGAATAATTAAATATCAACACATTATTTATTCAATTAAACTAATTCCTAAGGACAATCACATTAAACCCATTTAAAGAAAACCAAAATTCCTTTATTAATTCATGATTTAGGATTTTAATTAAGTTAGAAGAGGAGAACTTATCATTTGATGTTTTAATCTCATTCCCACATTGGTAATTTTGTTTAAGAAAAAGTAATTAGGTGAATTTTATGAATTAATCAAGTTGGATCTTTAATTAAACCAATTAATCACCCTTACCTATGTTACCTTAAACCAAACAATTATGAGACAACATGATATGTCTATGAATGGAAAGTAAATTTAATGATCCTAGAGAATAAAGGGGTCTAATGCAATTGGTTAACAATTGATAGTTAATTGGACTAAGAAACTTAATTAAGTACTCTTATGGTTTCCCCACATAACCATAATTTCCCTAAGCATGTTTAGGTTATTAAACACCTAAATATCTACCCATGATTTAATTAATCAAGAACTTGTATCATTATTATTTTAAAATGATTAATTAAACCATATAATTAATTAATTAAACCTTTAATTAATCTCATTTCAATCAATTTCTTTTCAAACAAAATGGACTTAGGAAAAGATTAGGATAGAGGTCCTCATCACATTTCCTTTGCCATTCATTGCTCAACAGTGATTAACAAGCTTAATTAATTTATTTGTTGGATGATTAAGGGTTTAGTTAACCCTTTAATTAATTAAGAGAGCAATTAAGACTCAAATGAGCAATTTCCCTAATTACCTAAGCAATAATTTCCAAGAAAATTATGGGAGGCAGAGGTCATCCCATTAAACCACCATAAAAGTTTAAAATGATTACTTAAGTAATTAAGGAGTAATTAAGCTAATTTAGTTTTTAATTAAACCTAAATTAAGCTTTAATTACTATTCAAATTTAATTAGGATTAATTTTAAATGATTCTCCTTTGAAATTCCTTCAAAATGAATATTTATTTGTATTTTTTTATTTTTCTATGATTTGTTATGAATTTTGAAAGTTTAGCCATTAAATACATTAATTAAGCCCTAAATTAAGCCTAATCTTGTCGACGCCACACAGACAGTTAACGTGGCGTGCTTTCTATGTGGTGTTGTAGGAGGGAAAATTTTTAAATTAGGCATAATTATAAGTTTAATTAGCTAATTAGGCACCAAAAAAATTAACAAAATAGGCCAAGTTGTCCATTGAACAGACGTCTAGCATTAACGTGGCATCCACGTCAGTGCTAGTCGTCTATTCAACGAATGACTGGCTCACCTTAATTTTTTTAAAAAAAATTTGGGTGCAGTTGCAGTATTTTGTTCATATCTATCTCATCCGGTGTTGGAATTGAGTGAGCTTGGTATCGTTGGAATCAAAACAAAATTTTCCATAACTTTTATGTTGATCAAAAATTAAGATTGTGGCCTAATAAGCGGAATTTTGCAAATGCCAAACAATTGCGACACTGAGCAGCCACTTTTATTTGTCTATATTGAACTTATCCAATGTCAGAATTAAGCAAACTTGGTATCGTTGGAATTGTAATAAAATTCTTCACAACTTTTATGTTGATCAAAAATTATGATTGTGACCCGATATGCAGCTACAATTGTTATAATACTAAAATATAATACATACATACATACATACATATACATACATATACATGCATATCATATGCTCTCAAACCTGAGTGAGTATTTTTATTCTTTCGAAATTTGTAATAATACAATTAATTATAATACTAAAACATAGACTTAAATAAAATAATATTATTTAAAAATAGTGCAAATAATAATAAATTTAATAAAAAAATAATATTAGAATGTAATAAATATTTAACCACATACAATAATATAAGCTACAGATCGAAACAATCAAAGTCACACAGTACAAAACTTTCAGATAACTCGATCAACAAAACCAATGAAACTAAAACAAAAACTAATAATAATAATAATAATAATAGTAATAATTAATTTTTTTAGAATATTCTCATTCTCTAAAAAAATAATAGATTCATCAGACAAACAATAATAAAATAATTTAGATTTTATTTAATTTTAATATTTTATTTTAATTACTTTTTTCCATCCAACCTAATTATCATGGCATATAATCCACCAAAATAACAATAAGCTAAGAATACACGCTATAAATATACCTTAAATTATTAAATTTTTGGGCCACAATCGTAATTTATGATCAACATGAAAGTTATGGAGAATTTTATTACAATTCCAATGATACCAAGCTCACTTGTTTCTGACATCGGATGAGTCCAATATAGATAAATAAAGGTAACTGCTCAAAAATTTCAGGTCGGTGCCGCAATTATTTTGCGCATTCGCACAAACTACTACTTATTGGGCAACAATCTTAATTTTTAATCAACATAAAAGTTGTGGAAAATTATATTATGATTCCAATGATACCAAGCTCACTCAATTCCAACGTCAGATGAGATAGATGTGAGCAAAATACTGCAGCTTCCCCCAATTTAAAAAAAAAAAAAAAATAAGGCGAGTCAGTCGTCCGTTGAACGAACGACTGGTGCTGACGTGGATGCCACGTTGACGCTAGTCTTCCATTCAATGGATGACTTGACCTATTTTGTTAATTTTTTTTATACCTAATTAGCTAATTAACTTATAATTATGCCTAATTTAAAAATTCTCCCATTGTGGGATTGGTCACTTAAGCACGCCCCACTGCTTACGCGGCTAGTGCTTAACGCCATCTCCACCATCCTATCTTAGATCGGACAGGACAGATCAAATGTGTGATTCCTTAAGGGATAAAATTTGAGAAATCTAGTGGATTAATCATGACTGTTCATTTCAATCACACAGAATGGATGGTGTGTGATCAATTATCCCCCGAGTAATGAGAGATAGACACTATTAGCCTTTTATCATTTGAATCAAGCTCACCTGAGCTAGGATTGATTGGAGATCGATCCCACACCTTCACATGAAGGATCCAAAAGGATCCAATGGCTATGATCTCATGGAGTGCAAATTTTCTTCAAAAACCTCCAACCAATTTTTTCTAGGAGGTTAGTTTCATGGAATTCCCTCACTAGTGCTTAAGACTGGTGGTGAAATTGATTAAGGAAGCTTCATCTAATGGGGATAAATCCATGTTGAGCAATACACACTAATTTCTTCCCGTTCATTCGGTGGGCCATGAACCATCACTATGGAGGTCGGTGTTGATCGAACTCACACTTCTGGTGGTCGAGAAGCATGGGAGGCAATTAATTCTTGCTCGATGAGGTGTGGGTAAAAGAAAGTTGGATTTGGTTGAGTATTGGTGGAGTTGGATCAAAAATAAGGGTGCCCTTTTTTAGATCAATAAGCTCTGACAATGGGGATGCTTGGATGGCTCGAAGAGGGCTCTAGGGTTTCATTTTGGGCTCTAGGGAGTCTCTGAGGGCATGTGTCTTGAATTCAGATCAAAATGAGGTGGGTATATCCCCCCTCCTTGGATCAGGAAGATGGATTTGGCTCCCACTCATCTGGCTGGGGCACCTGAGTGTGTCACCTCCATGTGACTTAGTTTAGTTGGCTAGGTGCTTGGTTGGTGGCTAAAGGTGGCTGCCCTCCCCCTTGGGTCTAATGGATTCAACTAGTGTAGGGAGGTGAGTTAACTCACCTCCCCTTAGTCCATGGCTAGCCTATCCCACTTAGTTTGGGCTAGGTGCATAGCTCAGACCCCATTTAAGTTGTTTGATGGTTGTCAAGAGATAAGAGGGGAGAGGACTTTGCCAATTTTGGCAAATCCCATATGGGGAGGAGAATCTAAGGGAGATTGCCTTGGGTTGAGCCCAATTCTAGTTTGGGTTGATTTTGTATTGACCAGAGGTAGGTTTAGAACGGGTTGGGTCAGGTTTCAATGGGCTTTGGCTTGGTTCAAATGGGTTTGGCTCAATTTGACCCTTATAGAACAAAATGAGCTAGGTTGGGTTAGGTTGACCAATTGGTCAAATTAGGTCAAATCAAGGCTTGGGTCAAGTTCAAATAATGATTTGAAGTATTTTGGTTCAATTGGTTTGAATCAATTTGGCTTAGGTTTGATTTTGTCTCATTTGGATTCATGTAGGTCAAATGGGTCAAGTGGACCAATTTGACCAAATTGGCCAAATTGGCCTAGGTTATGGGTTGATTCATGTTCACTTGGTTAATTAAAGATGATTGTAGGCTTTGGTTTGAATCAAGTTGGATTTGATTTGGATTCAGGCCAATTTGACCCTTTAAGTCAATTTGGGCTAAATGGGTTAGGTTGACCAATTGGTCAAATTGTTCAATTATGGCTTTGGTCAAGTTCAATAATCAATTTGGAATGAACTTGAGCCATTGGTTTTAATCAATTTGGGTTAGATCATGATTTGACCCAATTTAGTCTTTTAGGTCAAATTTGGTCAACTTGGGTCAAAGGGCTAATTAGGTTAGGTTTGGCTCAATTGATGGTCAAGTCATGTTCAATCATTGATCATAGGTTGGTTTGAATCAATGGTTTCAATTAATTTGGCTTGGGTTGAGATTTGGCTTGTTTGGTTAAGGGTATTGACTTGGACAAATGGCCAAGTTGACTTGGTTTGACCCAATTTATGATAATTGATCAACCTAAGGTGATCAACAATCATGATAGGAGGTTTTGGTAGGCTTGGTTCAATCTAATTTAGGTTTGATTAGATTTTGGCTCAAATAGGTCTTTTAGGTCACTTTGGGTCAAGTGAGCCTATAGAGTTTAGATTGATTTTGGGTTGATTTAAGTTTAGTTGAATTTATATATGGATTTGGGATTGATATATAGCTTTAATTATATTTGGTTTGGGTTCAAATGGGTTTTGATTCATTTGAATATCTCAAGTCAAAGGGGTTAGGTTATGTTTGACTTGGGTTGATTTTGGTTTGGCTTGATGATTACAGGTTTGATTTAGTTGATTAATGAGAAAATCAATTGCATTTGGTTTGATTTGGATTGAGATTTGGCTAAGTCCATGGAATAAATCATGTGGCTTAGGTTTGGATTTTTGAGTTTGGATTTGATTATAGATTTCAATCATTTGAATGGATTTGGATTGGGTTTGATTATAGATTTTGGTAAATTGATTGAAGGGTTAAATTGGTCTTTGAGAAAATTGATTGAGTTTAGATTGATTTGAATTTGGTTAAGGAGATTTTTTGGCCAATTTCATAAGATGAAATCATATGACTTAGGCTAAATTGATTTGATTTGGATTGGTCAATTTGATTTGGGATTTGGTATTGATATTTGGATTTAAATTGAATCTGATAAATTGATTGAAAGGTTGATTTGATCTTTGAGGAAATCAATTGAACCTGGATTGATTTGGAAGGATATTTGGCTAAGTCTATAAGATAAAAAAATCATAGGAAGGATTTTGGTTTGAATTTGATTATAGATTTAATCATTTGATTTGGATTTGAATTTGGATTTTGGTTTGATATGAATTCAATTTGGTTGTGGCTTAAAAGGTGAACATAGGTTCAATTTAAGTCATGGGGTAGGTAGTCATCCTAATCCCTTAGACATAACATAAACTTATGGCTAACCCTACTAAGTCTCTAGGCTTAGGTCAAGTGTTCACCTAATTGCTAAAAGTGTCTTATGACTAAGGAAGGCTTAATGTCTGGTTGACTCCTAAATCTAAGATGAGAAGATTGAGTCCTCACTCCAAAAGTGAGGTCAACAACCATATAAACTTAAAAAATTAAAATTAAATCCAAACCAATCCCAAATTAAATGAAATTAGAAACATAAAATAATGATATAAAATTAAATGAATCCAAATCCAAACCAAAGATCAAACATTGGTCAACCCATCTTACATAGTTTAACTTTATGTGGGTCCCACCAAGCCAAAGGTTAACCCACCAAAATTTGACCAAATAAAATCATTCCAAGGGATAAGAATGATGATATAAATATATGTAAAATTGAATTTAAAGTAGCAAAAGTCCAATGTGGCCTTAATTAGGCTAATTAGGACATTTGACCTAAATAGGCCTAAATGGGTCTTATTAGGTTTAAACCCAAATTAGACTCAAGTAGACTCAAATCAATTGTTTAAAATTATTTGAAATATGATTATTGAACATAAACCAATCCATCATATGGTCCAATAATTTGATCATTTGACCCAAATGAACCCAAACTTAACCCATTAAGCCCAACTTGGGTCAAATGGGTTCAAAATGAAATAAAATTGGTAATTGTTTGATCCAATGCATTCAAAATTACTTAGATTAACCCCATTAAAATTTAAACATATTATAATTAAGCCAAATAAACTATTTGATTTAATTAAAATCAATCCAAATCTAATAACATCAAAATGGGCTAAACCTAAAGAAATCACTCCATAAATTATAAAATCATTAAAACCTTTTGTTTAAAGAGTTAATTAATGATTAAATGGACATTAATCCAAGGCTAATCCATCAAGTGAGATTACTTAGATCAAACTAATAAAGAAAATTATTAAATGGCATAACTCAAACGGATCTTAACTCAATCTTCAATTAATTCACTTAGGATGCAACTAAATCATTCCTAGACTTGATTAATGTTGATCCATAGCCAAGATTAAGTCACATAAGAAACTTTAAATAAATTCAAAGCCAAGAAGATGCCATGCCAAGTCAAAGCCATGTAAAGCCAATTCCAAGCATATCGCCTCATTCCCTTTCCACCTCTTTAGCTTAGGCAGGCGTTGGATGGCTAGTAAGCCATGTAACTAAGTTCCAAGCATTACAATCACCTCAGCCGACCAAGAGGAAAACAAATCATGCTTAAGATGCTTGACATCCATTATATCTTCACATAGAGCAATTCCCAAGTGAAACAGACCTTCCCTTCACCTTCCTTACCTCACATAAAATTAAAACCCATCTTACCCTGATTCCCTCACAGTCAGGAGGCTAAAGAATGACCAAACCTGGTGGAATTCAAGCTGAGGTTGGTCTAGAAGGCAATCCAGAGGGAGGCAACTCATTTCCTTTAGCACACAAGCATCTTACACTATTCCACTGCTATTGGAGTCAACCCCACCGTCAGAAATTGCCAGGACCGAGGTATTCCATTAACGACCTCCATAATCTTTTGGGTTTGGCACTTTTGAAGGTAATTTGATCTCAAGTGAGAACAAACCATTTAGATCCCATATTTTCATTCAATGATGGATTTGCAATCAAAATTGCTCATTTGGATGAAAATGGATGAAAAATGATGACGGCTGCTCCCTGTTGTCACCATAAGAGACATAATCTCAACCATCTGTTCCTTTTAAAAGAAATGAATGGTCGAGATCTAGTCAGATCTTTAATTAAATCTCATAAGATGAATGTTAAATCACGCCATCGATCTTCATGTCAATTAACCAACATGGCCGCTTTTAAATGCATGGATGGACGAGTGGCACAATGATACGCCCATATGGAAAGTTAGGCATCCACGGATCCGATGCGAAAATGGAAAATTCAAGTTTTTGTGAATTAAAAATTAAGGAGAATTGCATAAAAATTCAAAGAAATCATAGGAAATAAAATATAAATCTAAAAAATACAAACTTAAGCTCTATGGATTCATCTTGTTGAGAGGAATACATTAAAATTAAAATTCTCAAATTATTTTGAATATATTAGCCTTAATTTGGGATTGAATAAAAATTTCAAACCCTAATTCATCCCAAACCAATAATCAAATTGAAATGAAAATTTGAGGAATTGAAATTAATGTTAAGACACACATTAGATAAATTTTTCATAATTTATTTTGCAATAAAACTTAATATTCAAAATTTCAAACTCTAAACTTCATTTTTATAAAGTAAATCAATAACAATTAAATAAATTATGGGAATTGATCAAACTAATTTAAAACATCATAATATACTCTAATGATCATAAATAAGCCATTAAAACCCATGGGAACATAATAAATCACAAAATGGCCTAATTAGGCCATTAATTAAATTAATTAATTCAACTAATAAACTTAAACTTAAATAAAATATAACAAATCAATCAAAAACCCAAAAAGTATGAATGAACCATCTTTGGATGCATATTCCAGAGGGAAATCAAGAAAAAATAAAACCCCTAAATAATTTCCACTAAATTAGGCCTAATTTAGATTTTAATGAAATTAAAAACCTTAATTGCACCTTAATTACACATCTGATTAAAGTGAAACTTAGGGAAATCAAATAAGCATGGAACCCCACTTACCATAAAAACTTCAAATCCATTTGACCTCTGGATTGGGAGTATTTCAATTTCCGAGTCTCTAGATCAATTTAAGGGAATATTAAATCAAAAAAATTATAGAAATTATAAAATATATAATATAAATTTAAGACATTATAATTGATATCAGAACACATAAATAAAATACCTAAACCAACTGAAAATAATAAAACCTAAATTAAAGATCAAGATTAAAGGAAAATGTGAAACTTAATCATATTTAAATATAATATTTCCTTCAACCATAATAATTCTATTTATAATTTGAAATATAAAGCTTATTGACTTCTAAAATTCATAAGTTATCAATGTATAAATACATTAAAACCATTCAGAGTAAGGAATGAAATGGTATAAATGCAAATATGAAAGGTTAAGTATAATTAAAACCTTAAGCTAAGTTGAATTAAACTTAAAATAACAAAGTTACATAAGGAAAATTTAATATATAAAGTAATAACCTTTCTCTAAATTATTTAAGTCATTAATAAAATTACATTAGGCTAAGAATCCTTTCCAAATGATATAATGAGCATTCCTTTAAAGTTAGTTAAAGTAAATTAAATCATTCCATAATATATGAAATATACAATTTGAATTAATCACCTAAATCTCAATTCATTAATAAACCTTAGAGAACTTCTTGAAATGAATAAATTAAAATAAGAAAGAATTATTAATGTAAATGAGCTATAGAATTAAAAAATAATTAAATTGAATATAATTTTACTTAGGCTAATGAATATTAATGAAAATGAACAAATGAGATTAAATTGAATTCAATGGATGAAACACCTACACTTAAATATAACTATATGCATCTCAAAATTAAATAAATGAAATAAAAATAAAATGAAATTATACATAAAGCTTTATCTTAAATCAAAATTAATACATCCAATAACCAAAGATGAATATTAAATCAAAGAATATAAACATTAAGAACCTAATTAATCTAAAGTTATATAAGTAAGAACATATTTAACATATAAATAAAGCAAACAAATTAAACCAAAGAAATTAAATGAAACTATAATCAAAATAACAAGTGAATTAACTTAAAGAGAAAGTTAAATTGAACCATAATAACAAATGAATTAAAACATCAAGTTAAAATTGATCACAACATTATTGATAAAGAAATCAAAACATAAAACATTAAATGAAAAAAATGAAAAATTTAAACAAAATAAATTGAACTAATTCAAACTTTCTACATTTTAAGAAAAGTTCAATTAAAATACTTAGGATTTTAGTTACCTTAGAATAAAGATATCATCTTATTAGGACCTAGGATGTTGAATGGAATGGGCTCCACTCAAAATGGAACCTTATTGTATTTTTCATTCTTAAAATCCTAATCTAACTTTAACATGATAAAATGTATCTAAAATAAAATTAAAAATTAGTAAATTTTTAAATTCATTTAAATTAAAATCATCCAAAGGTAAATAAACAAATACTCAAAACCAGAAATTGAAACCTAAAAGCATAGTAATATCTTGCCACACAAACCCTCTTTCTTCACACACTAGAGTTATAGTTCACGGAACCTAGACTTAGGTTTGGCCATTATGATTTTTTGGAATTTATTTATGATATTGTGATGAAAATTGCTTTTATTATTTTTGTGGTGTAATATTTTAGACTAAATGCCTAGAATTGATAGTAGTAGGATGTTATTTCTAGAATTAACATTATCTTCTAGGGGGTTGTATTAAAGGGACAACCATTATAAATAAGAATTATAAAATTGATGTTTGCTCGCAGGAGTAGAATAGTCCTTAATATAGCCCATAAGATAAGTGGGCTTGGCAAGCAACTAATGTTAAGTCTGTTTGTTTATATAATATAACTATCATGTGCTATTTATATTTTCTTGACATTTATTTTGCAGGACTTAGGATTTATTTTTTAAATTAAAAAATGTAGATTTGGGCTTAGAATTAGGTTAGATCTATGGAGGTCTAGAATCAACTACCATGAGATGGTGTAGAGGTCCCCTGTGAAACCCAATGGAGGTCCCTAAAGAAGGACATGATTTTGAAAAAAAAGACCCATAGATCTAGAATTGTAGTTCTAAGCCGGGCTATATAAGAGTAGAGCTCGACTTCCAATTTTCCTTTCTTCCTTGATGTATAGTGGAACTCAGTCGCATTGGCCTATTTAGGTGCATAATAGAATCAACCTGCACTTCTAGGTTTTATTATGTGTTATATATATATATATATATATATATATATATAAATTTTATATTTTAATCATTTTAAACATAAATAATATAATTCAAATTCTCATATAATTTAAATCCATAGGGAATAACTTAAAATCAATTAGAAACCAATTAGCTCTTAAAAATCATTCAATCATATTGGTTCAATCCTTGAATTGGGCAACTTCTCCCATTGCACATAAAAAAGACATCTGACCTATGAGGATGACCGCCTTCTTGGAGAAACCTACCTTCTATTATTGATTTGGCCCATGACTTTCTTTTAATTTCATACCATGTAAGAATAAATTGCATACCCATGGCCTAAAATGATCATCAAGTCAAAATATTTAAAATTTTGAAAAAATATGCATTAATTAGATGAATTTCATGCCCTACAATAATGGGAGTGAGTCTAGGATTCTTAAATTCTTTACTTAAAACATAACAGCCCAATTATTTTGCATTCATAAGACTTGATGTCATAAATTTAAAATGACCTTAGGTGGTTTTAGCTGGCAGCCCTTCCAGGTAGGTCATAAGTCCAAAAGAGTCAAGGATAAGTTAGTTCCATCAAGTGAGAGGAATGGTGATAATTCCCAAAATAAAACTAGGTCAAGCATCTTGTAGATTAAGATCTTAAGCATCCTCCTTGGAGTAAGTCTTTAAGCCTAAACATTTATGTAGTCCTGTGCTGCTTGAATCTAAGCCCTAGATTTCTAATAAAAAGAAAATTAAATGCTAATGATAGTTGAAATACCTACTGGGCATCCAATATCAATGGGCATTTCCTACTTCATACTGCTTGGTCTCTTAAAATAAATATCTTTCCACTTTGGACCAATCCCAATTGAAATCCTAAATATCAATCCATTATAGGATAACATGTTTATCATCTAAGATAATATGTTTATTTCTTAGTGATGTATTTGATCATCCAAATAAGAAAGTCTTAAACTCTACGTGATGTCGAATAAATATTTAGTCATCAACTATAAAAGGATAAACCTTTGTTGATTTCTTAATTGCTTATCCCTTACCAAAAAACTCTCCACTTAATGATGAGTTACCTGATGAACAAATTTTTGAAGTTGAAAAACTCAACAACCATCAGAATGGGAGCTTCATTTTAAAATTAGCTAAGCCACCTAAGTTACCTAGTGCAAGTTAGAATCGGCCTAATATTCGTAAGACTACAAAGGGATATACTGTGATATTTTGATAGTCTTATTGAGCCTTAAACTAATAATGATGCTAAATATGAAGCATTAATTACGGGCCTAGGGCTAACAATTAATATAAAAATTAAGAAGCTTCATAATTATGGTGGTTCTCAATTCATAATTTGACAAATAAATGGGACTTTAAAGATAAATAAACCTGAATTAGTGCTTTATCATAAGCATATCTTGGAGCTTTTAAAACAATCCCTAAAGTAATTTTCATAAGGTGTAGCATCAAGATAATAGCAAGGCGATTTATTAGCTAAATTATCTAAAGAAATGATAGACCCTCAGGGAAATCCAATTATAATAATAGTCCAAACTAAGTTAACACTAGCCCCAACTCTCTTGTAAGCCTTTAAAGCTAAAGAAAGTCAAGAAGTCATGACCATAATAGTAGAACATGACTGGCAGGAACTGCTCATCACCTCTATCAAAGGTGGTGGACTACTTAAAGAAAAATCAAAGGCTCATCAAATTTCACAAATAGCATTATGATACACTCTTATAAATGACACATTATATCAGCTCACATTTGACCAAATGTGGCTGTGACACTTGGGATCAAATGAAGCCAAGACAGTAATGGCTGAAGTTAATAAAGGATTATGTGGAGCACACCAATCTGGCCCTAAAATAAAAAATCAAAATTAAATGAATGGGATATTATTGGCCTAGAATGGTTCAAGATTGCATCGAATATGCTAAAAGATGTCATATGTGTCAAATATAGGCAAACATATTGCATTGACCACCCAATACCCTACACCCAATAATAGCATCATGGCCATTTGAAAGCTAGGGAATGGATATAATAGGTCAATAAATCCTCCATCATCCATATGACATCACTTCATTTCGGCTGCTACTGGTTATTTCTTAAAATGGGTAGAAGCAATCCCATTAAGAGAAGTTAAAGCGAATGATATAGTAAAGTTCTTTTGAGACCATATTATCTATAAATTCAAAATACCTCAATGAATTATATTGAATAATGATACT
Source organism: Cymbidium sinense (assembly GCA_021442155.1). Lineage (NCBI taxonomy): Eukaryota > Viridiplantae > Streptophyta > Magnoliopsida > Asparagales > Orchidaceae > Cymbidium > Cymbidium sinense. The sequence continues at coordinate 11,421,365 of CM038225.1, read as the reverse complement.
GCCTACAAGAATACCAATGTCTACCATTTTATTGAAAAATATAAGATAGATTGGCGATATTCTTCAATATACAATCCAAGAGCTAATGATTTGATAGAGGTATTTAACAAAATGCTAATTAAGCTGCTTAAGAAAAAAATTTCAAAAATAAAAGAGTATGGCATGATAAATTAATAAAATCATTGTGGGCATATCATACCACTTATAAAACTAGTTCAAAAGCAACACCATACTCTTTAGCCGTCGGAACTGAACCAATACTTCCCCTTGAAGTAGAATTACCTTCACTACATAGAAGTTCAAAGCAAACTTTCAATAGAAGAAAATATTTTAATACAATATGAAGAGCTTGAAGCCTTAGATGAAATGCTACTACAAGCCCAACAAAGTCTAGAAACATATAGGGAAAGAATGACCCGAGCTCATGATCATCTTGTTCACCCAAAAATCTTCAAAGCAAGTGAACTAATATTGGTACAAAGAAGGCCCATCATTCCACATCAATGAGTTGGTGGAAAATTTGATCCCAATTGGGAGGGTCCATTTATCGTAAAAAAAATATACAAAGGTGGAGCTTATCATCTTATTAATACAAAAAGGCATCAGGGCTATGCCCCCTATATATGGATAATATCTCAAAAGATATTATGCATAACTATAAATGAAATATTCTCATTTCAGTAAAAATTTCACCTAGCAGTAGAGGGAAATTTTATTTATATCTTACAAAGTAAGATCTCCTATCAAAAGAAAACACTAGCCAATCAAGCAAAATTAAACTAAGATCCATCATGCCCAAAGAGACTCGATCAAATCCACCATGCCCAAAGGAGTCGATCCAAAACCTCAATTTAGATTCCATCATACCCAAAGGGTTCAGATCTAAATTAAACTAAGATCCATCATGCCTAAAGGGGTTGGATCAGATCCACCATGCCTAAAGAGGCTGGATCCAAAACCTAAATCTAGATTCCATCATACCCAAAGGGGTCGGATCTAAATTACACTAAGATTTATCATGCCCAAAGGGGTTGGATCAGATCCACCATGCTTAAAAGGGCTAGATCTAAAATCTCAATTTAGATTTTATCATACCCAAATGGGTGGAATCTAAATTAAATTGAGATCCATCATGCCCAAGGGGATCGATCCACTATGCCCAAAGGGACCATAATTTAGAGTCCAACCCAAAGGGGTCAAATCTAAGTTAAACTAAGATCTAGCATGCCCAAAGGGGCTAGATCAGATCCACCATGCCAAAGGGTCCATATCTAAAACCTTAATTTAGATTTCATGATACCCAAAATGGTCGGATCTAAATTAAATTAAAATTTATCATGCCCAAAGGGGCCAGATTTAAGACCATAATTTAGAGTCCAACCCAAAGGGGATAGATCTTAGTTAAACTAAGATCCATCATGCCCAAAGTGGTCGAATCATATCCATCATATCAAGAAGGGTCAAATCTAAATTTAGATTTTGATATAGTCAAAAGAGTGAGTTTAAATATAAATCTACATAAAATACTAATTTGAAAAAGTTCACACGCATAGCTCATGTATAAATTTAGATATTACTGTTGATTTATAAACACTTAAAAGTTGTATGCTTCTCTATTCCAGATATATTATAGGTTGATTGCATCATTTATCTAGAAAATACCAGATGATATTCCTTCTATTAAGCCCACTGAAGAGTAGATATGGGTTATTATTGAAGCCCATGATCCATATGGTACAGCTAGAATACATGATAAGTTATCATGGCACCAAGATATGTTAAGAGGCAGAGATATTTTTGAAGACTCATTTATTTGATCATCACGTCTCCCACTATCTGACTTACAGTCTCTTACTAGCTATGACCCAAATGACTAGATAACTAGTTTAAAATTAGAGACATAATCATGATGTCCCTTTAGAATGAGCGCATATAACCTTAACTTTGGTGATCATAATGTGACACAACTAGTTGAAGACACTACTCCACCTACAAGCATAGTCAGGCTATTGGGTTACCGTATAGTACATGATGAAGTGAAAGATTAGGACCCAAAGTCAATTTTTGGCACTCCATTATCAGCTGTCAATGGATATGTATGATGGACATGACATCATTTGCAAAGGCATAGTGATATTTTTAGAAAAGCTGGTATATATTGGGCAATCTATGCATCGTTATTTCATAGCCACCTTTCTTTCACATGGATCAAAAATATTTTAGAACATTGGGATAAAGCTATCAATACTTGTTAGGTTGGTCCACATGAATTGATAATCACCATGGAAAATATGCAGGATATAGCAGGACTACCAATTATAAGAACTCCTTATGAAGAATGTATTCCAGAAATCATGAGCTTTTTCAAAGACTCAACTAGACTAATCTAAAAGGAAGCAAATATATTCTCCAAGACTACATCGCACTTTGACTCATTATGAAAGACTATCCAAAGAATGGAGGACAAGTCACAGACATTGAAATATGATCACTCTAGAAACATGGTCAGAAAGCTTCCTCCATTCAGGAATGCAACTTGCAGAATATCTCATTGGACTGAGACCCACATGGTCCTATTATTGTTGCCATGAATCTGTAATCCTAGAAAATTGCAACCCTAATAGGGTAGCAAGGAAGTTCAAATTTACTCAAGCTACACCTATATATTTGTTACCACTAATAATGGATATACTAGACACTCATTCTTTGGGAGCACTCCCACTATTAGTCTATTTAACGGCAGCCTCCAAGCATGGACCTCCACACTTCACCTAGGGACTCATTCTAGTTTTATATAGCTCCATAGGAGACTCATATAGGGGTTAATCATTTATGGTTAATGTGGATCTGACATACCTTCTCTTCTTTCTTAGACCTAGGTTTTTCCATATAAAATCGTAAACTATGAAAGATTAGGCCAATCAAACCACATATAACTAATGCTTCTAAAATATCATTTGATGGCCAAAAAAGTTGTGGAAATGATAGCATCAAAATACATCTACAAGAGAAAGATGATAGGGGCCTCTACAGCTCCCCACCAGTTGATTCTAATATACGAGTAGTAGATATAGGCAACTCTATTCATGTTTTGCCTCACCAATGCAGCTAAACTACAAGCATAATAGAAAGAAAATGATGTCACACTAGTATTATCCATAGATACTACTATAGTTTCTCTAGTATACATCCAACCTGCTTGTAGTGATCATATATATAGTATAGAAAATACACATACAGAGGAGTCTTCACTATGGCTACTAGTTTTAAACCACTTTTATCATATTCAACTTGGGTAATGGTAAGTGCAACCCAAGATGACTCATTATATCTAGATTCATATGTAGAAAGCCACCATATCTCTAATCTAAAACATATAGTTCAGAAGCAATCATCTAGCCTAAAAATGTCATGTTTTGTTTTATAATAAGCCATAGTGCTTCAACTTCCTTCCATGGTAATCCATCAGAAAGCCTATATCATATAATAGTGGCCCTGCATCAATTACTTCTAAGTGTCAACTTAGAAGTTCAGCATGATCTGTCCAGCTTCTATGTAAAGGAAAATTCTTTACTAGATTATACTGCTGCTCTAAGCCTTAAAGCAGAAGAATTACACTTATGGGAATCCTTCTATAGAGATATTGAATTTGGATTGTTCTCTTTATGACTACTACAAAGAGGTGTTGTCAGATACACTTACTATTGTAGAAACATCAATGTCATTTCACATCAAGTCTTCCTAATTTGCCAAGATTTAGAGCATAGTCTCAAGGACTTAAGATCCTTCCAAAGGAGCTTTCTAGAACACAAATGGAGCTGCTCGATGTCTCTAATGAATTAAGAGAATTACAGTTGAGGAGATAATATTATCTAGAAATGAGAGCTATGATCAGACAAGCTATCACAGCTATAGAAGAAGATTATTCATGGTAGATGCTTAGGTGTCCAAACTTGAACAAACTCTTTCTTCATTAGAGTGATCAAGAGGCTACCCTGCAACATCTCCATGAATCAAGGGAGATAGCCTACTATGGCTATAGTGCTCATATAGATTCTACTTATCTTTGAGAAATCCAGGCCAACTATTGTAGCTAAAATTTTCTCATGTAACTTTCTTTGTTGTCATATAATACATGAAGATTATTGGAGTAATATATCAAAGATTTCAACTCTTTTGCTAACTATCTATATATATGTATACTACAACTAATAGAAGATCAAGACAACAAATGCATCATGTCTTTATGGTATGATACATTCGTTGGAGGGAAATTTTGTTTGCATCAAAATAAATGAAATAAAACAAAATAATAAAATTATTATTTTTTTGGTTATAGCGGCACGGTGCTGTGTCTATAGTGTCGAGGTGCTACCCTAGTCTTCTACAAGAAACAACTGCCCAATCCAACTATTGAATTACTATTCAATGTCACAGCACTGAGATCTTAGCACTGAGGTACTGCTTAATCACTTGGTATAGATGTTAATTTATGATAAAACACTTCAGCACCATGATCTTTGTGTCAAGGCACTGCACCAGATATTAAGAGGGAATAATTACCAGCCCACTCCTATAAATAGAAGTGAGCAGTTCACTCAAAAGACCTTTCCCCATTTAACTCTACTCTTTCTGAATGATGCTCACATTTAACTCTGAGTTTCTCACTTCAGGTAAAAAATTTGTGCTTTTTCTTACTAGTTTAACAAAAATTCCACCATTAATCTTTGATCCAATGTGAAAATTTTGGAGATTTGAAGACCTCTGCCATCGAATTATATTCCAGCATGAGGTGAAAACTCTTTCCCCTCTGTTGATCTTAGATCTAGAATATGGGAGAAGAGTGCTTTGTACTATATGATTTTAAAACCTAGCATTGCTAAGGTAAAATACTATCAAAATTTCTAAAAAAATTAAAAAAATCAAAGAAATTCAAATTTGACCTATAGCAGCGAGGTGCTACACATCGGTGCCATGCTCTCTGGTATTCATGTTACAAAAGTGGCAGTTGCAAAAGAAAACTTATAGTTAATGATGTCATAAAAGTGACGCCATACCCACATGTCACTTGAATGACTTAAAAATTTTGATAAAAATTGAAATAAAATTAGACCTGGCATAGATACCACAACATGTCACCTCATATGAAAAGGACTTAAAAAAAAATTTTACGAGGGAGGAAATAATACACACACTCACGGTTGTAGGATTGTGTGGTGCTCACCTCTCGAGTTCTTCAGTCTTTCTTCAACACCAAGGCATTGGCATCTGTTTATTTAATTTGATTTTTTTATATAGTGTTTAAAATTTTATTTATCATGAGAATCATAACAAAAATTATATATATATATATGTATATCATATATACTATATGTATATATATATATATCTATATATATATGTATATGATATATGTATATATATATATATATGTATATATATATATATATTATATGTATTAATATATATATATATATTATATATATATATACATATATAATATACATGAAATAATATATATATATATATATAAGCATACAATACAAACATAATGAAAAAGAAAATTTTATTTTTTCAAAGGAAATTACAAATTATAAATAAAAGAAAAGAAGATAAAATACAAATGGGAAGCTAGTAGTCATACTCATCACCACCTTTCTTCTTCATTCTTCTTCCTCCATGTCTGATAGTAGCAACGTAATCACACAAGGCTAATATTAAGGCATCGTAGGGAAGAAGACATGGCTAGGATCTGCAAGATTATAATTCTGAAACATGTTAACTAGTGGAGTGTTGAACTGGGCCATGTAGAATTGCATCTATGTTGATCCATATAATGATGCATTCCAACATCTCCTCTCTATTACTACTCTTATCTACCCTCATATGTAAGTTAGAAACTTAGATGCATCTCTTGAATTTGCTCAGCCAAGGACTTGGGAGTTCGAGATCTAGATTAAGGAGGACAACTCTCTCTCACCCCCCCCCCCCACCCAATCATCACCCTCTTCTTAGAGGTGTCATCTGAAAGAGTACCTCCTCATCAACCCTCCTACCGCACCTGCCACTACAGACAAATCTTAAATAAGAGAAGGGTGATCATACCCAATAGTAGTGCTCCTCTTTAGCATATTATAAATAGAATTAAAAATAATCTTCCCGATATCGATCGAGAACCCCTTTTGAATAGAAAATTTTAAAATATCCCTATCATCGGTAACCTCACTGATGTTACTAGAGGGCATAAGCCTGGCAGAAATGAAATAGTGCCAAGCCTTAAAGGTCACTGTCATTCTACCAACAAGAAAGTTGATAATCCTTTCCTCCCATCATTACCATTGCATGCTTATATTTCTACAACAAAGAAAAAGAATAATCTCTTCAAAATTGGGATGATCATTATAAGAGAGATATTGATCATACTTAATATTAGGGAAATCATAATATGAATTTATAGCACTACTGTCATAACTTACTAGCTTTCCTCAAATCTATGTCTTATTATTATGGTTGTCCCGTGCATTTATGAAGAATTCATGCACAATCATGACAATGCATGAGTTATTATCGTAGTTCAAGCCACCTTCGCTTCATAATTATCCCCTCCTTGCTGCCACCGGGATTCTGGAAACCCATTATTGGATTAAGGTGCTTGTGAAAAGAGTGTGCTCTTATCACTCCTTAATGTCGATGCTAATGAAGCAATTGGAATCATTGGATGCCATCTTATTTCCCACAACACTTCTAAGAGGCCTGATTAATAGTGAAAATTATAAAATAGAAAAAGCTAGAGAGATAGGAAATTCTTAAAGGGAAGGGATCACTGAATGAAAATTATTAATATCCTAGCTTCTATTTATAAATCAAGTCTAGTGTCATGGTGCCTAAACCCAGCATAGAGGTGCTACTCTATTTACAAAAGATGGACTTAGCACTGTAGTGCCAAGGCACTAGTTAGCTCATCCTATTGGTTACTGTGCTATCAAAAAATAGAATTAATTTTAATAAATTTTCATAACTGGCGCGAGAAATAAAGGTGCAACATCACAATCCTCTGATCTAGCACTATGGTGTTTCCCTTTAAAACAAGGTTATCATTTCCCTTTAAAACCTATTGCATGTCTATCAAGAATCTTGACCAGCACCGCAGCATTGTTCAAATGGTCAAATGACACAATAATGCCATATATATGCAATCGAGGCACTAAGCCTTACCGGCCCATGTCACCCATATAAGCATATCACTATCAGTCATGGTGTTGGTCTTAAAATAAGAATTTCATGTATTTTTAAATAATATTCTATTTTTATTCATTTTCTATGCAACACTACTATGTCTACATGATATGTGGACAACCCTAATTTTGGCATTCCAAAGTCATGTAAGCCTAGCCTTCTATTCGTTCACCATGTTAACATATATTCATTCATACAAATACATCATAATCCATTTGCCACATGAACAAATCATATCCATCCATCATGTAGGACAACTCTAATTTTGGCATTCCAAAGGGATGTAAGCTCAACTTCTTTTCATTCATCATGTGAACATCTATTCATTCACCATGCGAACACCCCATAATATGTTCACCACATGAACAAATTCATATCTATCTACCATGTAAGACAACATTAATTTTTGCATTCCAAAGGGAAAGTTGAGCCATATATTTGTTCACAATGTAAACATATGCCTGTTCGCCATACTAACATCTTACTGCATGAATACTCTTGCACCACTTACACTAAAATTCTAAGTCTACTTGAGATATCTAAAATGTGGAAACCTATGGCTGCTAATCAAATTCTATGGACATTATAACAATGTCCCTCTAATGTTGGTAGGCTAGAATAATGTAATCCCAGGATGACAGAATAATGGGATCTTGATCAGGATTACATTCCATTTAGATAGTCATCTAAGCCACACACACCTCTAAGATACTAATTGCATATTAGATAGATATGTTTTTTCCAACTTTAATCAGGAGTTTTCTTTTACTATGATAAGAGGGGTAATTAACTATGGAGGCTTGCGTCCATAAGAAGCAGATCACAAATTAAAACATACTCTAACATAATGTTAGGGGACATCTAATTGAATATATATCAATCTACCTCATGAAAGAACATACTTCTGCCCATCTCATCCAAAGATGATAGAGAGCATCCTCCAAGGTGTTTTTCCTGAGTGATCACATATATATATATATATATATATATATATATATATATATAAGCATATATATATAAATCCTCTCACTTCTAGCATCTCATTTGGATAAAGTCATTATGGCCTCACTTTGATATGACTCGGGTTATTACCAGATTGAATAATTCCTCTTTCCTAATAGCCCACCCTTACTGATAGGTAGCATCATTCTACAGATGTGTGACATATCTCTTTGGGTTAGTAATTCAAAGGCAATCTAAAGCCCTCTATGGCTCCTCTTTAGTGCAGCCCATTACAAACTGATAAGGTCCATATATATTCAAGATTTGGATTACACCTTATGGCACCTTTCCTGAGTGACTGTTAGATGAGGAAAGTCCCCCTCCTAATAGTTTACCCTTTGGTTGGGTAATATTGTTCTAAAGGTGTGCACCAATCCTTTTGGGTTAATAATTCTAAGGTAGGCCAAGGCTCCTTTGTGCTTGCCATAATATAACCCTAAGTGATGCTCTCAGCCATATTTCCCTCTAAGCATCCTATTTGAACAATGTTAGAAAAAATCCCTTAGAACTAGCTTAGGCTATATTGACCTCACTTTTGGAGTGAACTCTCAACTTCTCCATCTTAGACATATGACTCCTAGACACTAAGAGTTCCTTAGTCTTAAGACACTTCTAGTGATAGGTGAACACTTAACCTAACCTAGAGACTAGATGAGTTAGCCATAAGAATAGGTTTCCTTAGGGATTTAAGAAGACTACCCTATTGCTTGATCCTAATCCTTGCTTCCATCTTTCAAACCAAACCTCAAATTTAAATCCAAATCCAAATTCAAATTCCAAAATCCAAATAATGAATCAATTTCAAATCAGATGATTGAAACCCATGATCAATTCCAAATAAAACCTTCCTAAGCCTATGAATCACATCCATAAGCCACAAACCCTTCAAATCAACCAAGTGTGATTTCTTTATAAATCACTTATTCCATCATTTATGTCACTACTATAAATGAAATTGGCATCAAAATCATCCAAATTAAATGAATATAAATCAAACCAAATCAAAACCTCTTTTTTAAACTTTTTCACCTACCTTAGCCAAATTCACAATCAATTCACTCCAAACTCAAATGATTTTCTCATAACCCATTTATATCTTCATTTATATTCACGAATATAAATGAAGTATAAATTTAAATAACCAAAAATAAACCCAAAATTATACCAAAATCCAACTTATATCCTTTAAACCAATTTCTTAGATTTAGCCAAATCATTCTCAAATCAATCCAAACCCTTGGATTTTTTTCTTCAAACAATCACTCCTTCAATCACATGCCCAAATATAAACATAAACTACAATCACCAAGCCAAAATTAAACTAACCCAAGTCAAACCCATGTTCATCCTTTTGACTTGAAATTGTCAAATAAACCAAAACTCATTTGACTCCAAACCACTTGCAATCGAATTTATATTCTCATCATCATAAGTCTATATGTGAGTTCAACCAAACTTGAATCAAGCCTTGATCAAGCTAATTGGCCCATTTAGGCTCACTTGACCTAAAGTGACCTAAAGGACCTTTTTAAGCCAAATTCTAATTCAACCCAAATTACATTGAACTAAGCCCATCTAAGCCTCACATTGTGATCAACAATCATCCTAGAATGATCAATCACTCAATATGGGTCAAACCAAGTCAAACTTAGCCTTTGATAAAGTCAACACTTAGCCTAAATGAAACCCAAGCTAGCCAAAATCCATCATATGCAAAATTTATTAAAACAAAGCTTGCAATACATTTAAAATGATCAACCAAGCCTAAACCAACCCATGACTAACCTAATTCAAAATGGATCAAATTGGTCAATTTTTGACCCAAATGAACCTAAATGAACCAAAACCAAATCTAAACCAAATTGAGGCAAACCAATGATACCCATATGCTCCAAATGATCATTTGAACTTGACCTAACCATGGTTTAGCCCAGTTTGACCAATTGGTCATCCTAACAAAATTTGACCCAACTTGACCTAAATGGGTCAAATTGAGCCAAATCAAATCAAATGAACTCCAAATCACTTAAAATTTGGCCCAACCCATTTTTCAATCATGTCAAATCTGTCCAAATCAAACTCATAGCCAAATAACCACTTTTCCTTAGGTCAAAGGGTATCTTATGACCAAATTCACTTGGAATTTGGCCATTTCTTTCTCAAGGCCACTTAGCATCCTTCTATTGGTCCACATGGGCACCAAGGAAGGTGGTGAACATGACCCAATGAGCTTGGGCCAGCCATGACCCAAAGCAAGGCCAAACTGACCTCCTAATTACACTTGAAAACTTGGATCACCAAATCCACTCACCATTCACATGGGTAGCCACTCTCTCACTCCACTACCCAAAATGACCCATGTGAGATGTTTTACAGCTCAAATTGTGCCTCCAATCCAAGCCATTGAACTAAAATGGAAAATTAGCTACTCACCATCTGATACAAGGAGGGAAAGATATATAGAGCTCGAGAGGTTGAATTGAAGCCTCTCTGAGCTTTACCAAGCCATTCCTGAGCTCCCTCATTTCCCATTTTTTGATTTTACTCAAAGCCAAAATAAGGGAGGTGAACTCCAAATCCAACTCATTCAATTCTCAACCAAAATCAAATTAATCTTGCACACACCATCCTTGGACCTCATCAAACTCAATCAAATCATTTCCCAAGTCTCCAAGAAATGAGAAGTAGGACTTCGATCAAGGTCGATCACCATTGAAGAGGAGTTTGGTCGACATAGCAAACCACTTCAAATCAAGGCTGGATTTCTTCAACAGGGCTTCATCTCTACTAGACGAAGCTACCTCCTCCGTTAAAAGAACCGGTGATAGCCTCTGGCGAGGTAATTGCTTGAAACTATAGCTATAGGAAAATTCAGCTTGTCCTTTTCAAAGGGAATTGTCATCCCATGCAATTTTGACCATTGGATGTGCATCCCCCCTCCATCCAAAGGTGTGGGATCATTTTGATCCCAATCTGAGCTCAAGTGAGCTCTTGGTAAGGAAAAGATGAGCGGTGTTAGATCTCATCACTCGTGAAGGAAAAGGATTATACACGTCACATTCCACGTGATTGGAATGACGGTTGTGATTAGATCATCAGATCCTTCCTTTAAACTACAAGATTAATCTTAGTCATCCCGATCTTAGATCGATGACGAAGAAAGCAGCGTCGCCATGCTTCGGTCGAGGATGTGACAACTTAAATAACCAATCCGTGACATGGAAAGCATCTTTGCATCAATGCCATGAGGGCGGCGGGATTAGGGTTTAATTAGGTAATTAATCTGATTTTAATGGTGAAACTTCCAAAATTCTAATTGTAGAAAAATCCAAAAAAATATAATAAACACTCATTTTAAAGATAATTCAGAGGAGAATAATATAAAGTTTAAATTAATTGATTTTAAATAGTGATTATAACTCAATTTGGGTTTCATTGAAAATATAATTATGCTAATTACTCTTTAATTACTTTAGCAATTAACTCCAAACTTTTTAAGATTAATTAGTGGGATGACTTCTGCCACCCATGATTTTCTTGGATTTTATTGCTTAGTTAATTAGGGGAATTGCTTATTTCATCTTTAATCACTCTTTTAATTAATTTAATGATTAATTAATATGTTAAATAGTGATAAATCCATTAATTAAGTTGGCTAATCATTATGAAATAGTGAATAGACTTAGAGAATAAGATTAGGACCTATTTTCCTATCTTTTTCTCTAAGTTTATTTCATTTGAATAACACTTAATCAATTTGCAATTAATTACTAGCTTAATCACTTCATTAAATTGCTTAATTAATCAAACTCAAAATCAAATCATTCCAGAACTCAATCATTCAATTCTTGGGTAGATTCTTAGGTGTTCAATAACCTAAGAGAATTCCAAAGAAAATTATAATCAAACTGCATGTATAGGAGGGTTATAAAAGTGCTTAATTAAATCCTTTAGCCTAGTCAACCAATAACTGTGAGCCAATTGCATTATGCCCCTTCATTTATTAGGTGCATTGCTAATTTAATTTTTATATGGTTGTATATCATATGTTGGCTCATAATTACTTGGATAATTATGTTAAAGTGGTATAGGTAAGGGTAATTAATGGATTAACTCATACTTTAACCTAATCAAAACATAAAATCAACCTAATTATTCTAAATTAAACCAAACTAATTCACACATGGGGAATGGGTTAGGACTAGAAAACCCTTTTCATATTGCCTAAGTCAAATCAAATTCAAAGATAAAAATCTCCTTAAAAAAATTTGACTCATTTTAAATAATCTTATTTTATATTATTATCTTTAGGAATTAATTAGGGTGAATGAAGTCATGTGCTTCCATTCCTTTATTTCTTTCCAATCTTAATAAATATTGCTTGCCATATGAATTCATGCATTTATTTCTTTTAAAAATTAATTAAATAAAATGTTTCCTTTTATGTCAAATTGTCTGTGTTGGCTAACATTAAGAATATGGGTGGCTATTATCATTATTAAACCAAAAATTATTTTTTAAAAAAACTTTATAAATCAAAGATTATAAATGAAGTGATGCTAGTTATAAATATTTATAAGCTTGCATGTAATGATAGCATAAGATGTGTATTATGAAGTTCTCTTTCCTTCTCTTAACATGGATTCACATAGGATTTGCAAGTGTATAGTTCATTTGAAAAGAACACAACACTTGCCTAAATCTATTCCTATGCATCTCTATGTTAAGACTTAAGAAAGACTTTCATATTACACATGTAAATCATACAATCAAATCAAGTACAATCTCTTGCATGATTCTTTATCCATTTGGTTCTTTTTTACATCTACATGTATCTAAGAAAAGTGGTATATCAGTCTGGACATCCCAGGGCTGTCAGGCTTTTAGTAGCCCTAAGTAGGTCTTATAATTAATGCCCTTGGTGTAGAAAACAATGGCACCGTACTCACTTATAACTTTAATACATATGGATGTGCATTTAGCTAATGGATGAAATATCCCTCTTTTCTACATAACAAAGACATGCATTAATGGGATATCCAAATTTTCAAATCATATCTCTTTACATTCATCATCAAAGTGTGCTAAGATTTGCATTGGATGTATAGATACCCTTAGGATTATTCATATCCATGGTACTCATGGTGGAAAGAAATTAATGGATGTGTGTTATGTCATATTAATCCACCCTAACTAATCCTAAGATGCCTTTCTTATTGAATAGGGCTATTTAGAATGAATTTAAACTTAGGGTTAATTAAAACACATAATAAACCATTCATTAAAGGAAATTCATTAGTCAAATTTACCTTAGAAATCACTTATGGTAGAGATGAAAGAGAGCTCTCTTCTCTTTTCTTCCCTTCATAACACTTAGTTGCTAAGTGTAGGTTCATTCAAACCAAATCAAATCACCAACTAAAATTGACAAGTCAACTAAATCACTTTAAACAAAACCACCATCTAAATTGAATCTTTCATACTTGGAAAATTTCAACCTTAAAGCCTATCTAAGACATGCCACACAAGCCTTACATGGCACACCCATTAGGCTAAGTCACCACTTCTAGCTCTATGTTAGGGTGGTGTATGGTTTAATGTATGATTTTATTCTATGGTGTAATATTGTAGAATGGATTTTAGGGTGTATATGCATAGACTAGATGATAGGGCGATCTTAGCCTAATCATGTCTTCTGTAGGGGGTTGTGCTTAAGGGGTGCTATAATAAAAATATAAAAAATATTTTTTGCTATGCAGGTTGCTTATACCCATAAGCATAATCCAAATTAGGATAGTTGGGCTTGGTTACCCATGTGTAGAGTACTAAGTCCAAATTCTTCCTATAATTGTTTGGGTTGTTTTGTGTGTTTAGCTAACATTTATCTTATAGGTTTAGCTAGATTTATTTTCCTTCCTTTTAATGTAATTATTGCATTAGGATTAGGATAAGTGCTATGGAGACTAAGGTGAATATTGGTTATAAGAACATGTCTTATGTTCCATGTGAAGCCTTGGAGCAACCTACATCCCAAGTCTAACCAAAAGAAAAGAAATAAAAGGAGAAAACAAAGATGAAGGAATGAAGAATGGAGCATGAAGAATGAAGACCCCCATATCACTTGTCATTTCATAATTGTAATTTATTATTTCATTATACCAAGATGTATAAAGGTAGAGCTCAGCTACCCACATTTTTCTTTTCAGGTTGTGAGGTGGAACCTGACCACATCGGCCTCTTAGTCTTTTGCGCTAATTTTATAAATTGATTGATGTTATGTATATGATTGTGTAATTAGGATGGCATGAGTTTTCGAGTTTCTTAGTTGTTTAATGATTATTGAATGGCTTGGAAGCAATTGGGCTCTTAGGAAAAAATAAATTTTCTATTCAATTAATCAATTCAAAATTAAACTAAATAATTTATAACCTCACCTAAAGCCTATGATATAAATCAAGAAAATAAAATATTTAGCAACCCTTTAGCTGAATGTTGTATGTCTCATATCATGCATAAATCATATTATCTCACTCTTGCCAATGGAGGGCTTCCACCTTTGCTAAAGAAAATGGCTTGACCTTTGAGAGCCATGGTGAAAACATACCTCCTTCTTTTTTATTTTAGCCCATAACTAATTTCCTCATGCATTAGGCATAAAAAATCCCATAGCCTGTGTCAAATAAAAATGTCCAAAAATTGAAATAAAACTTGACAAAATTTGCATTATATTAAGTCATGAATTCATACCCTTCATGATCTAGTCTCTTAGGGAGTGAGTTTAAGAACTTGGTCTCTTTTCTAAATAAATAACAACTTAGCTATCTTGCAAAGCATATAACTTGCCTACATGTATTTCAATCGTAGGAGGAGTTAGTTGGTGGCCACCCTAGGTGGTTGTAAGTCCAATAGTCAAGTGATTTACTTTCTCTTCTAGAGGTAAACTATATACCCATTTTTGCCTTAGATTTAGGGCGTGCTTTGGCCCTCACCAATGCTCTCTAGATTTAGGATCTGAGGTTGTTGTTTCTCTTTGGGGCTATAAGCATAAATTCTCACCTCTTAGGCATTTCTGTAATCTTGAATTGTAGAATTGTAAGCCCTAGATTTCTAATAAAATTCAACTCAAACATATAATTCTCCTCAATTTCAAAAATATAAAGCCCAACCATAGGATAATTTGAGATGCTCACTAGGTTTTCTAGTATCATGAGCATCCCCTACTTATCTTCCTCTGGATTTGATAATAACTCACTCCCTTTTGATTAATCCCACTTGATTTTCTAAAAATAACCAATTGATTGATAGTCCTATCTCTGAAATCTTTGGAGACAATGATCATTTACCTTAATCAAGAGTAGTCCTAATGAATCTCATTCATTGGGATGTAATTTACTATGGGGGCTTTCTTCCGTAGCAAACTTAATGAACCCAGCTTAAAATAAACCCTACTTTACTTTTCCATGTAAAGTAGGGGAAAGAGCTCTGGTATATTTGAAGACCCATCATGCCTTAGGAGTCCTTATTAGGTGATTAGGTCCATTATAGGGTAGTCACTTCTATATCTCGAGATAGTACACTATTCCTTAGTGTCATACCCGATCACCCTAATAACATCTGTGGATCTGCGGACATCTCTAAAAATAAACACCATATGTTACTTTAAGATGAGATTATGCTTCTTAGTAGTTGCTCTAGGTTAGACTTGACTTATTGCATGGCTAGTACATCACCCTAGTGGTTGATTTTATTTAAAAGGATGTGAGTCCTTGATGCTTTCTTTTAGATCAACCATTGCAAACTAATGGGTAACCCTTAGGTTAGATAGATTCTATTGAGCGGATGGTAAACTCTCCCTTTGATTCAGTGAACCTAAAGTAGGCCAAGGCCCTTTGGTGCAGCACATGCAAACTAACAAGGTCCACATATGTTTAGGGTTAGGATAATGTCCTCGGTCGCTTTCCTAAGTGACTACCTTAGGTTTGAATAACACCCTAGTGGCCCCTCTCTCAATAATTACCCCTTAGGTTGGATAGTGCCATGCTATAGATAAATGACCTATCTTTTTAGATTAGTAAACTTAAGGCGGGTCTAAGCCCTCATGGACCCACCTTAGTATAGCCCATCATAAATCGATAGGGTCCACTCTATAAATATATCAAGGAAATTCTAGCCTCTATATCTCCATCATCCTCATATATCATTGATACATGTAGATACCTTTAAAGAGCCTCTCTCTAGTGTTCTTAGTACCACCTTCTTCAATCTAGTCATTAGGGAGCCTTTCCCAGTGCCATTAGCATAACCATTTTCAAACTGATCCTTAGGGAGGCTCTCCCTAGCAACCTTATCAAATCAATCCTTAGGAAGTCTCTCACTAGTGGCATAACCAACTCATGCTGATCCCTAGGGAACATGCATTGACCTCTTCTTGAACAAACCCATCAAGAGGAGACACTTTCCTTCTCTAAATCGAATCTTAAATAAATCCAAGTCATATACCTCTGAGCTTATGGCTCGCATAAAATATCGTGAATCCATGTTTAGGATAACTCAATCAATGACCTTCATTACATTTACCTATACTCTGAGCATACTGTAGGCACTTTTACTTAATATGCCTGGGACCACCTGACTAGTTAATACTAATACATGTAGTGTACACTGTTCATTAAACCACACCTATTGGGGGTCCTTTTGTTAACTTTACTTTTAGTGAGGTTGAAATTTACTCTCTTAATCTTAGGATCTTGATCTAAACACTAAGGCTTTTCTAACTTAAGGTTAAGACACTCATAGTGGTTAGGAGGACACCAAGCCCAAACCAAGAAGACTCATAGTAACCAATACTAAGATCAAACCCTGAATGGACTTAGTGGACTCCACTTAGCCCAAACTCGCACAAATCTCAACACATCAAACCCATTCAATCATAAAGTTATAAATGACTTCAAACATGTCTAATCAATACAAGCTAAGCATTATTGGCCAAATGACCTATGGTGCACTTGACCCAATTCAGCCTATTTGGCTCATTCAGGACACTTTGATCCAAACACTAATTAAATACAATTTTAACATGGTCAATCAATTTAATGTCATTCCAAGAACCAACCAAATCCAAATCACACCCAATTGAGGCAAAATTTGACTAATTAGTCTACTTGACCCATTTAGGCTTGAAGGAGCTAAACTCCAAATTGATCAAAACCACTTGGAATTAACCTTGCCCAAATTATACCCAACCTAAATCAAATATAATTGAAGCCTAATCTAAACTTAATTTGGCCAATTGGCACACTTAACCCATTTCACATGATTTGACCTGAAGAGATTGACCAAAACCTTAATTCAATCTAAATTGAGTTGAACCAACCATGCAATCACTCCCAAGATGATTATCAACACCTAAGTTCTAAGTGTGCCTTAATATTGACCTTTAACCTAACTCAATTTGACCTAAATGATCAAATCAAGCCAAAACTCAATCCGCTCCAAACTAAACCAAATAATCACTTGTAATTGATCCAATATTGATCCATAAACACCTCTCAACAACCAATTAAACCCAATTAACTAATTTGACCTATTTAATCCAGCCTAGTCTACTTTGACTTAGGTTAAATTAAGCTAAAATAAAATAAAATATAAATTAAACTAAGCCACCATCTATAATTAACTTTAAAATGATAATTGAACAAGGCTTAACTCCCAATTACAACCAATTTGACCAATTTGGTCTAATTGACTTACCTAACCCATCTAGCCCATATGAACCCATATAACCTAAATTAAAATCTACTTTAAATTAGACCAAATCAATTGCACCCACACACTCCTAATCATCATTTGAATATAACCTAATAGCCCATTGGTCCCAATTTGGTCAATTTGTCAACCTCACCCAATTGAACCCAAATTGATCTAAATATGATACATTGAGCCAAACCCAACCAAACCAAGTCCAAACTCAACCAAACTTGGCATGACTCTTTCTTAGGTGCCTTGGATCTATCCAAGTGTACCCAACCTAAGTTGAACCCAATTTAGCACAAAGCAAGTGAACCAAGAAACCCATATTGGATAAAAAAAGCTCTGAATAGGAAGGTCCAAATCCTCGCTTTCAATAAAGCAACAGCCTTAGCACTCTTTGAGCTCAGTCCAACTAACCCAAGCTAACCCAAAGCTAATTTGCTCAGCCCTTGACCAAGACAAGCCTTAACCACATGGTAATAAGCCTTCGTTTAGCCACCATGTCTTTTCCACTTCATCACTAGCCACCAAACTTCTCCAGCCACTAAGAGAGGACAAGGTCATTCATCTCATGCCATTCTCAGCCACCCTCACTTCTCAACTGGCTGTCATGGCCTGAACCAACCTAAATGGGTCTTTCACATGGGGATGGATATATACACCTCCTCAACCCTCCAAACTGCACACACCTTCCCAACCCCCAAAGCTAGTCCCCAAGTGATATTAGAACTCCTTGAGCTCTCCATCATTAGCAAAATAAAAACCTCAAACTAGAATTCCTCCACATACCCAACCTTATCAAAACTCAACCCCACTTTAATTAACTCTTCACACACCTTCCATGCACTCTAACAAATTGAAATAAACTAATAAACACTCAATTTGATCACCAAAAGCCCAAATTAGAGTGAACTCTGGTGAAATTATAGTGGTTCATAGTCTCTAGAGCAACCATTGAGGAGACAAGAGGGGACTTCAATAATAGGGCTTCTCTTCTTTAAGGGGAAACTACTTCAATCAACATCATCACTGGTCTTAAGCTCTGATGAGCTAATTCCTCCAAACCATAGAAAACCCCTAAGATTATGGTCTTTTCCAAAGTGAAATTTCATTTTAGCTCAATCATGCCATAAAAATTAGTAGGAAATCATCCTCTGATCATTTTGGATTCAATTCCTCTATTAATTAAAGCTTTGGTAGCCTAGATTAAGTGGCAAAAAGTGGACAATCTCCATCTCTCATCAAAGGGAAAATATGAATCATGCACTTGTTTGCTGAAAAATAAAAAGAAAAAAATTTTAAAAGAGAAGAAAAAAAATCTAGAAGCCATAACCACCCTCATCAGCGATAACTACCCAAAGGGGAAAGCAAGAGCAGTTGGAGAGTAGGAGCAATTAAGAGAGAGATTTCTTATAAAAAGGAGGAGGGCTAACTTCACACTTACTTCACACTCTCCGGACACTCTCTCCACACTCTCTAGCACTCTCTCCAGCCACTCTTTACCACTGTTCCCTTGGTCATGCCCTCCTCTCACACGAAGAATCTTCTTCTCATGTAAGGCAACTAAAGCCAAAGAAAAAGGCTTTGTAAATGTTAATTTTATGTTAAATATAAAATGGAAGTTCTTATGCAAATGATTTCTTGCCCCACAAGAGATTTATGAAGACCTCCAATGTTGATCTTAGATTGCAAGATGATAGTCCACCCTTCAGATATTAGATCTGGGTAAGAGAGAAGAGCACGATCACATTAATGATAAAATAATTAGGCATTGTTAAGATAAAACTCTACCAAAATTAAGATTAACTCAAAATTTAAATAATTAAATCACAAGTTCTAAACTATGAAGGCCTCTTTCATCAAACTTGGTTCCGTCATGAGATGAAAAGCCTCCATCTGTTGATCTCAGATCTGGAATAAGGAAGAAGAGTGTGTGTTGCACTAATAAATTTTGAAATATAGCATTACTAAGTCATTATGCTTCTAGAATTTTGTGGGAATTATCAAATTATACATGAAAATTTACCCTAGAATAGAGGCGCAACTGATCTTCTGTGACTACCATGTAGCAGGAACTATTAATAATTTAGACCTTTGGCATTCAACTTCAAAATGTTGCAACACTATTGTATGGCATAGAGGCTCTGTGACCAGCATCATGGTGTTGGCTTCTTGGGTTGTAAAGTCAAAATGCTCACTTGTAGCATCGTACGCTATCTAGAAAGCACTGGTGACACTTTTCTAGAGCTTAAGCACTTCCTTCTTTGATTTTAAGCCCAAGTCCCATCATCTAGCACCAATGTGCTAACTTTTCATATCTAAAGAAAAGGAAAAGGTTTTGTAAACATCAATTTCAGATAAAAGTTAATGAGGGAAAGATTATAAGAGCTCCTAAAAGAAAATAGGCTTTATAATGAAAATTTTATAGAACAAGGGTCCTATTTTATAGGCTAGACCCAACACCATGACACTGCTTTTGTAGTGTTGAGGCACTGGTCTCTCAGTTTGTAAAATGTGGGACCAACATCATGATGCTCCACAAGTAGTACCTAGGTGCTAGCTAGCCAATTAAAATAGTTATTATTCTATCAAAAATATTATTTATTATATTTATTATTAATAATTATGTAACTAACACAATACATTAAAGCACAACAGGAATTGATGGAGCACCTTGATGCTCTGACATTACACTACAGTGTTGATCAAAATTTTAGTCTTTTTTTTGTTAAATGCATCTGCCAATCTATCAGTCTTTTGAATGGCTTTCCATTGTGCCACGGTACCTTGGCGCTTAGTCAATTAATAACCGCTTTCTATTATTCTTTATGATATCTAAGTGCCACAACATCAAATTTATAGAACTGAAGCATTGCCTCCTCTAGATTTGAGACTTAGTTTGTACCTTCTAGCATTGGGGAGCTGACTTCACAATGCTAATCAATGCTAGGCCAAAGTGCTAACTTCCCAGCATTGTGGCATTAACCCCCTAGCGTTATGGTACTTCTCTGTTCCAAGGTGCTACCTCCTAAGAATAAAAATCAAACATTTAATTCTATTGGACATTCTAAAGGGATATAAGTCCAATATAGTTATTCACTATATGAATATATATCAGAATTCAAATAGATATATGTCCAACCCTTGTTTGCAATGTAAATATTAATCTATTTTTGGCTTTCTTATGGACATAAGCCTAGTCCAATCTATTCGTTGGCCATGTAAATACACTTATAAAACTAGTTTACAATGGATGTAAATCTAGTCTATCAGTCGTTCTCCATGTGATCACCCATATATAAGTTGGGCATTCCAAAGGGATGTAAGTCAAATCTAATGGCTTTCTAATTGATGTAAGTCTGATTTGTACTTACAATGCAAGCACCACCTAAACCTATTTAGCATTCCAAAGGGATGTAAGTCTAATCTTTCTATTCATTATGCAAACACCTAAATCTATTTGGCATTCCAAAGGGATGTAAGTCCAACCTTCTTCTTCACCATGAGAACACCTGTAATTCATGAAATTGAGCTTTATGAAGATGCTACCTATTACATGCCAAAAAGGAAAATGCCTAATTCTATGAAATCTAACATTATTGAGGCATCAAAGAAATTGAAAGAAGATATCAAAATAAATGAAAAAGAAAAGAAAAAAGAGGGGAAAAAAGAAAATAAAAAGAACTTCCAATAATTTAGTTTGATTTGGAATCTAGCTCTAATGAAGACTCCAATCAAAAGGATGCCTTGATAAAGTTTGAAATCTCATTAGAATCAAATAGTGTTGAAGAGCAAATTCGAGCATCAAAAGATGAACCTAAATTATCTACTAATAAAAAAATTAAAAAGGTATGTGGATGTTTTGACTTTGACCCTTTGTCTCAAAATAAAATTGCATAGTTAGTCAAAGTAGACCATAATCTTTCAAGGAGGTTGCAAAGTTATCAAACTTTTTTCTATACCCAGATCCTCAAGCTCGGAAAAGATGTCATGCATGAGAATTAAACTTTTAATAAAATAATAAAACTTCCTTTTGACTATTATTCTAATTGTGTTAAGAATACAATTAAAAATGGTTTAATCCCTAACATTTGGGCCCAAGATATAGCCCAACACATGCTTAAGGAATACTAAAAATATAAACTTAAGATCCAAAGTTGTGTGGGTTTGGTACCATTAGACCTTTCATTGATAATGAACATTGTTTAATGATAAGCAATCATATGTCGATCAACTTTTTAGAGTTCATTTATTCTTTTAGAAGAATTATATTTTGAAACATTAGATAATTCAGATGATTGCTTAATTCAAAGTGCACCCCTAGAGTTTAAAGAGGAAATAAAATCCACCATTGATGAAGTAAAGGAAATCAACTTAGGAACTGAGGAAGACCCGCCCAACTTATATTAGTTTGCTATTGGGTCTAAAAGATTCTGATGAGTTTATTAATTTACTTTCTAAATATAGATTATTTTTTGTGAAATTATAATGAAATATCAGGTTTATTTCTAGACATTGCAGTTAATAGATTTGAGATTAAAACTTGATGTGGTTCCAATAAAACAAGCTCCTAGATGTATGCGTCTAGAAATTGAACAATAAGTAATTGCTGAAGTAAAGAGATTAATTGAGGTCAGTTTCATACGAGAAGACAAGTACCCTTCTTGGTTAGTGAGCATTATCCCAATAAAGAAAAGGAATGGCCAAATATGAATATGTGTAGATTTTAAAAAATTAAATAAGGTCTATCCCAAAGATGAGTTATCAATGCTAATACCAGAACTCATTGTGGATATATCCTCATCATGCAAAATTTTCTCATTTATGGATGGGTCATCTGGGTTTAACCAAATAAAAATGGCCCCCAAAGATGAGAAACATATGGTGTTTAGAACCCCGATTGGGATAATCAAATACATAATTCCATTTTGTCTCAAAAATGGCAGGGATACTTATCAAAGGTCCATTAGAATATTTGATGATCTGGTTCATAATCAAGTTGAATGGTACACCTACAATCTAGTCATCCATATGATCTACAAATTATTTTTAAATGATTGTACCATTATAACTTAAAAATAAATCCTTTGAAGTGCACCTTTGGAGTAACTTCAAGAAAATTTTTATGGTTTATAAGGAGGCATCATGGAATAGAAATTGATCCATAAAAATTTAAAACTATCATAGAAATGCCTCAATTTAGAAGTCTTAATTTTAACTTTCAGAAAACTTAATTTTAACTTTTGTAGAAAACTTAATTACTTAATAGTAATGGTTTGGTGAAATGAAACAACAAAAAATAATAAAAGAAAATTAAAGAAAGAGAACATAGATTTTTACGTGGTTCAAAAAAAAAAACTCTACATCCACACCTCAGCTAGAAATTCACTAAAGTTGAGATTATAACAAATCTCTGGTACTCTCTTTTAGTACAATATTACTCTCCTTAATACGAAAGTACAACCCAACATACTTTCCTTAACGGACAAGTACATCCCAACAAGGAATCAAGATAAGGCAAAAAGAAAGATACAAATCTAACTCTCAATTTTAAAATATTTTTGCACTCACAACCCAATCTATACTAATATTAAGGCAATTGAATTTTAATGAAAAATAGGGTTCACTTTAACTTTAAATTGAAATTGAAATAAGATCTTGAATCAAGTATTTAATGTAAGTAAGTAACTTAATATTGTTTTGAATGATCTTTAAAAAGTTTGAAATGTTGTTCTTGTATGACTTTAAAATGCAAACTAAAATGCAATCACAAAACTTTACTTTGAATTCTTTTTATAAGCTAACTTTTTTTCAAGTGATAAGTATATTTCAATTAGAATAACTAAACAATCACTTGAATAAAGATTTGAATGATACCATAAAAAAGCTATGAAATAACCTATATTAAACCAATTGAAGGCTAGTAATTAACAAGCGCAAAATAATTTATTGAAGAGATGAAGTGGTCACCAAATAGAAAAGTAAATGAGATGAGATGTTAAGCACAATAAAATTTAATGAACCTTTATGAAACTTTAGGCTGAAGTGATAAATAATAGATATTCAAATGATTAAGCACTAAAAAAAATGAAACTTTTGTGAGAGCTTTCAGCCAAACAAGAAACAAAAGAATTATCAAATGATTAAGCACAAAATAAATTGATCTCCTTATGTTAGCTTTCAGCCAAACAAGAAATCAAATGATTACCAAGTGATTAAGCTCAAAATAAATTAATCTTCTTATGTTTGTTGTTGACCAAAAGAACAAAAGGTGATGAAGTGAAAAAACACAAGATAATTTAAATAACCTTATAAACTTCAAAGCCAAGAAGAAATAAAAGAAGTATAATAACTTAACACCTTAAAAATTTAAGGATGATTATATTATATACTTATTGAATGATTAAAATATATATAAATTTATTAAATTTAAAAGAGTGGTCCCCTAAATACTTTCCAAAAATGGATCAAATAAAAAAATTTATTTTGAAAAAGAGGGCTGATTTGATTTAGCAAAAAAATTAGGCTTTAAATAATCATAATAAATCATGCTTGAGACATTCAACATATTCCATTAAAAAAATTGATTTGATTTAGCAAGTATATGTCAAGAATAAAGAAGTTTGAATTCAAAAAATAATTCAAAATTTCAAATAAATAAAATTTTAAATATATAAAAATAAAGGAATATTATATGAAAATGTTTTGAATGAAATTCACACATTTTATTACATAAAATGCATTAAAATGTTTGGCCAAAATAGTGTTAAGATGAAAATGATGATAGGAGAGAGAAGAAAGAATAATAGGAGAGAGAATAAAAGAAAAAGTATAATTTTAGAATAATTCCAATTTTCATGCAATAAAAATATGAATAAAAATTATGAATAGCATTAAAATGATTTAATAAAGTTTAAACATAATTTATCTTGCTTGAACAAACATTTAATGGATCATATTTCATGCATTTAGTTCATATTATCCAAAATGGATAACTTAATGAATAATTGCAATATTAAGATATAGAAAAATATAAATAATTTTAGAATGATGAATTTAAAAAATGAATGAATAATTTATCTTTTCTTAATGAGCTTTTCATTTTACCTTAACGTAGTAATTCCTAGAAAAATTCTCACCCAATTCATGTCTAATAACTTTAGCATTCTGAATTGACTGAAGAACTTGGAATTGAAGAATTTTCCTACACACTTTAATTTAACTTGATTAATAGCATTTGAACATGTGTTATTATCATCAAAATCAATCTCATATGATGTGGAGCTCATGAAGTCAACAATTCCCCTTTTTTGATGATGATAAACCTATGTTGGTGTTAAATAGTGATGAAGGTGCAAAGTGACCTTTCATCAACCTTTGGAAATATAATTTGCATTAAAGAGAAATTATAGCAAGTAAATAAACAAGATTTTAAATAATTTAATATTTTTAAGCAAAATAAAATAAGAATGTAACATGAGTATAACATGAAAAAGCTCCCCCTAAAACTATGCATCATAAAGAGAAAGAAAACCAACATACTATTTTCTCCCCCTTTTGGCAACATCAAAAAGATTTAAACATGAACAACAATAAAATTACATGCTTGGATCTAACATTCCTAACATTCATCTTAGGGTAAAAATCGATCTTCAAGTAATGGTTTTGTAAAAATGTCTACAATTTGTATATTTGTGCTAATAAAATTAATATTAACATCTTTTTTGCTCACATGATCCGGAATAAAGTGATGTTTAACTTCTATGTGTTTAGTTCTATAGTGTAGTATTGTCGCACTTAATAGGAATGTGTTCTAACATAATTCCAAAATCTTCAAATTGTTGTTTTAATCAAATAACTTGACCAACACAACTTCCATTAGCTATATACATAGCTTCAGCAATTGAAAGAACAACAAAGTTCTATTTTCTAAATGACCAATATACTAAGGATGATTCTAAAAATTGACATATTTCTAATGCTTTTCCTATCTACTTTAGATCTTGCAAAATTAACATCATAATAAGCAATTAAGTCACATGAAAGTGAATTTTTAGGATACCATAAACCTAATCTAGAAGTGCTAATTAAATAATAAAAGATACTCTTAATAATAGTTACTAAGTGATTCTTTTAAAGCAACCTGAAAATGACCACATAAAATATACAAAAAAAGCATATTATCAGGCCTACTAGCAGCAAAATATAGGAAAGTACCATCCCTAAATCATACTTCTATAAAGTTTTTGATCAGCTGATTTTCTTGACTCATCTAAATCAAGTTTAGTATAAGGGCTCATGGGAGTCTTACTAGATTTTAATTTTTTATATCAAATCTTTCTCTCAAGTCATTGGTGTACTTAAACAAATTAAAGTGCCTTTTCTTGTTGTTTTACTTAAAATCCTAAGAAAAATTTTGAGTTCACCCATCATGCTCTTCTCAAATTTTTTGGACATCAAAGATGAAAACTCAACACACAAAGATTCATTTGTACTACCAAATAAAATGTCATCTACATAAATTTGAACAATGATCAAGTGATCACCTAAATTCTTAAGGAATAGGGTGGTATCTGCTCTACCCTTCCTAAAACCATGATATATAAGAAAGCTACTCAATCTATCATACTAAGCTCTAGGAGCTTATTTCAATCCATACAATGCTTTCTTCAATTTAAAAACTTGATCAGGTAACTTAAGATTTTCAAAACTAGGAGGCTATTCTACAAAGACATCTTGATCTATAAAGCTATTTAAAATGCACTTTTTAAATCTATTTGAAATAATTTAAGTATTTGTAACAAGCATAGGCAAGGAACAATCTAATAGCTTCTAATCTAGCTACTGAGCAAAGGATTCTTCAAAATCTATCCCTTCAATCTGAGTATATCCTTGTGCAACACAATCTAGCCTTCTTTCTCACAATGTGTCCCAGTCATCTAACTTATTTCTAAAGATCCATTTGGTTCCTACAACATTTTGATTTTAAGGTCTAGGAACTAATTCTCACACATCATTTCTAGCAAATTGATTTAATTCTTCTTCCATGGCAACAATCTAAAAGTGATCCTCCAAAGATTCATTTATTAATTTTGTTCAATCTTAGATAAAAATACAGAATGATTTGTTATTTCCTAAGATTGTCCTCTAGTCCTAACTCCTTGTGAAGGGTCTCTAATAATCAAGTCTTTTGGATGATTCTTAATGAATTTCCAATCTTTAGCTAAAGAGTCATCTATATTTTCTTTCAAACTCATTTTCTTAAAATAATATACCTCTTCTTCAATAACATCATCTTTAATAGGATCTATAAGATTTTCATCAAATATGACATGTTCTTTCAATAATCATTTTTCTTTTATTATAAACTCTATAACATCTACCATTCAAAGAATAGCCTAAAACGAGACCATCATCATATTTACTATCAAGCTTTCCTAATGAATCTTTACCATTATTCAAAAATGAAACACTTACAACCAAAAACTTGAAAATAACTAAACTTAGGTTTCTCACCAAAGAATAACTCATAAGGGATTTTATTTAAAAGAGGTCTCAAGTAAACATGGCTCATAACATGAAAAAGCTACCCCTAAAACTATGCATCATAAAGGGAAAGAAAACCAAGATATTATCTTCTTCCCCTTTTCACAACATCAAAAAGATTTTAAAAAATAAATAGTAATAAAATTTCATGTTTGGATCTAACATGCCTAACATGCATCTTAGGGTACATTATCATTCTTTAGGTAATGGTTTAGTAAAAATGTTTGCAATTTATGAATCTATTCTAATAAAATCAATATTCACATCTCCTTTATTCACATGATCTTGAATAAAGTGATTTCTAACTTCTATGTGTTTAATTCTAGAGTGTTGGATAGGATTTTTTGTTAAATAAATTACAATAGTATTATCGTACTTAATAGAAATCTGATCTAGCATAATTTCAAAATTTTCTAATTATTGTTTCAGCTAAAGAACCTGAGCAACATAGCTTTCAACAGCTATATAGTCAGCTTTAGTAGTTGAATAAGAAATGAAGTTCTATTTTATAGATCACCGAGATACTAAAGATGATCCTAAAAATTGACATGTTCCTGGTGTACTTTTCCTATCTACTTTACATTCTGCATTGTTAGCATCAAAATAAGCAATCAAGTCACATGAAAGTGAGTTTTTAGGATACCACAAATCTAACCTGGAAGTGCTAATTAAATAATGATAGATATGCTTAACAATAGTTGAATGAGATTCTTTCAGAGCAGCTTAAAAATGAGCACATAAACATACAACAAACATAATATTAGGCCTACCAAGTAGCAAGTTACAAAAGAGAACCAATCATACTTATATAAAGTTTTTGATCAAATATTTTTCTGGCACATCTAAATCAAGTTTAGTAGAGGGCTCATTGGAATCTTACTAGATTTATTTTTTTTTCAAATCAGATCTCTCTATCATGTCATTGGGGTACTTAGTTTGACAAATAAAAGTGCCTTTTTCTTGTTGTTTTATTTGAAGTCCTAAGAAAAAATTGAGTTCACCCATCATGCTCATCTCAATTTCTTTGGATATCAAAGATGAAAACTCAACACATAAGGATTCATTTGTACTACCAAATAAGATGACATCCACATAAATCTGAACAATGATCAAGTCATCACCTAACTTCTTAAGGAATAGAGTGGTATCTACCTACCCTTCCTAAAACCATGATCTATAAGAAAACTTTTCAATCTATCATACCAAGCTCAAGGAGCTTATTTTAATCCATACAATGCTTTCTCCAATTTAAAAACATGATCATGTAACTTTAGATTTTCAAAATGAGGAGGTTGTTCTACAAAGACATCTTGATCTATAAAGTTATTTAAAAGTGCACTTTTTACATCCATTTGAAATAATTTAAAGTATTTATAACAAGCATAGTTAAGGAGCAATCTAATAGCTTCTAATCTAGCTACAGGGGCAAAGGATTTTTCAAAATCTATCCCTTCAATCTGAGTATATCCTTGTGCAACCAATCTAGCCTTATTTCTAACAATGTGTCCTGAGTCATCTAACTTATTTCTAAAGACCCATTTGGTTCCTATAACATTTTGATATTGAGGTCTAGGAACTAATTTCCACACATCATTTCTAACAAACTGATCTAATTCTTCTTCCATGGCTACAATCCAATAATGATCCTCCAAAACTTCATCTTAGATAAGAACATAGAATGATTTATCATTTCCTTAGATTGTCTTTTAATTCTAACTCTTAAGAAGGGTCTCCAATAATCAAATCTTTTGGATGATTCTTAATGAATTTCCAATCTTTAGGTAAAGAATCATCTATATTTTCTTCCAAACTCATTTTCTTAAAATAATCTACCTTTCTTTTATCACATCATCTCTAATAAGCTCTATAAAATTTTCATCAAATATGACATATACTGATTCTTTAACAATCATTTTTCTTTTATTATAAACTCTATAAGATCTACCATTCAAAGAATTTCTTAAAAAGATACCATCACCGATTTATTATCAAACTTTCCTAAAGAATCTTTACCATTATTCATAATGAAGCATTTATAACGAAAGATATGAAAATATATAATCTCAGGTTTTCAACCAAAGAATAACTCATAAGGGATTTTATTTAAAAGAGGTACCAAGTAAACACTGCTCATAACATGAAAAGGCTCCCCCTAAGACTATGCATCATAAAGAGAAAAAATCAAGATACTATTTTATCCCCCTTTTGACAACATCAAAATGTTTTTTAAAAATTAACAGTAATAAAATTACATAATCAAAAAATAAAATTCTTATTTTTGAAAGAATGCTTAGAATGTTTTCTATGAGTACATGCATCACAAACATAATCAGATTGTAATCTTATTTTAGGTAAACCATCAACAAGATCAAGTTTTATGATTATGTTTAAAGAATGGATATCAATGTGACAACCTTTTTATGCCATAACTAAACATCGGCAAGTAAACTTTTATAGTAAAGTAAATTTAAATTTGTATTACTTGCATTTTTAAAATCAATAAAGTAAATATTTTTGTGTCTATGACCAACAAGCAAAATAGTTTTCTTATTTCTAATAGTATAGAAAGATGCATGAAATTCAACATTAAATCCTTTGTCGCATAATTGACTAATGGAAATAAGATTATGCTTTAAACCTTCAAAAAAATAAACTCTATATAAATTAATTGAGTCCTTAGAAATAGAATCAACTCCAATTATCTTTCCTTTAGCATTATCACCATAAACTACAAATCCTTCTACACAAGGTTCTAAAGTAGATAAGTTAGATTTATCACCTGTCATATGTCTTGAACATCTATTGTCCAAGTACCACATCCCTTTTTTGATTTTGCTTTGAAGGCACTCCTACAAAATAAAATTAGTGGTAACTTCTGGAACCCAAATATGTTTGGGTCCACATCCAAATGAAAAGATATGCAATGAATGTTGTGTTGCATGTGTATCTATTTTATTTTTTATGCAATTTGAATTATGAAATGATTGAGATGTTCTTGAATGATAATCAAAAAATACATGACCTTTTTTGTTATAGAAATTACATGTAATATTTGTACTTGCATAAGGCCTAATTTAAATGATCTTGATGCATTTGATGACTTATTTCTAATGAATGAAATATGTGAACGTAATCTACTACAAGAATCTAATTTTGAATGAAGTAATAAATTTTCCTTTTTCAATTTCTCCATAAGTGTTTATTGATTTAATAAAGCATCATTCTTAGACTTTAACATAATACATTCTTTCTCAGAAAGCATTTCTTATTTTATTTCTAGAATATTAAATTTTATTCAGCTTTTTATATTCATATGCTAATTCATTGAATGCATCATCTAATTCTTCATAAGAAATACACCTCTCACTTGTAGTACATCAACCATATGATATATTTGCTTCTTCCTCTATAGTGTCATCACTTGATTCTTCTAAATCAAAATTTGATCAAAATGCTCTTTTCTTTTTCTTTTTAGACTTTTTATTTTTCCAGGATTCTTTCTTCCATCTTTTTCTTTTTCAGCTAAGTCTAGACACTCACCTCTTATATGATCGAGTTTTTTATAATTGAAGCATACAATTTCTTCTCCTTCTTTTAGTAGGAAAATTATTTATTTTAGATTATTCATACTTGTGCTTTTTCTTTCTGATCATATTTCTTAGCCTTTTTGAAAGCAAAATAATCTCATCACTATTAGCATCTAAACACGAAGAATTTTCACAACTTTCTTCCACCTGCGAAGCAATTAATTTTCTTTTCTCTTTCTTTTGGAAAGAGTCATTTTGATCCCTTTGTTCAATCAATTGTTCATATGATATCGAAGAACCTAGAAGCTGATCAAGTGTATAAGTAGTTGAATCCTTAACTTCACTAATAGAAGTAACTTTTGCATCCCAATCTTTTGGAAGGCATCTTAAAATTTTATAAACTAGATCTTCATTTTTATACTTTCTTCCAAGTGATTGCAAGGTATTTATAATTTTCATGAATCGAGTATACATATCATAAATACTTTCATTTGGTAACATGCAGAATCATTCGTATTCATGTATTAACCTATTTATATGAGCATCTTTAACTTCGTTAGTACCTTCATAAGTATATTATATTTCTTCTGCAGTAGTAAGCATAGAAATTTTCTAGTCATCAGAAGTAAAGCATAATATAGAATGTTACAAGCCTGTGCATTTAATTCATCCATTTCTCTTTTAGAAGCAAACTATTCATCAAAAGGTTTATCAACTTTTAAACCATTTATATAAATAGTGGGTGTGTGATACTGATGTGTCAACATATGCCACATTCAAGAATCTTGTCCATGAACAAAAATACTAATGCAATTTTTCCTATAATCAAATGGAACATTATCAAGTAAAGGTGGTTTATGTGTAGACTATCCTTCAGGAAGTGTACCTTTAGAAGAAACTTGTGCCATAGCAATCAAACTTAGGGATGTTATGCCACAAATTGAGCCAAGGCTCTAATACCAATTGTTACTTAGGTATAGCACCCAAGAGGAGGGGTGAATTGGGTTTTAAAAATAAATTTTAAAAAATTTAATTTTTGGTTTTTTTAGAAAACTTAATTACTTAATAATAATGCTTTAGTCAAATAAAATAATAGAAAATCAATAGTAGAAATATAAAGAAAGAGAACACAGATTTTTATGCGGTTTGGCCAAACCCCAAAAATTGGCTTACATCCATGCCTAGACACCCAAGCTAGAAATTCACTAAAATAAAGTGCAAAGTTAAGATTATAACAAATATCTCATACTCTGCTTCATGGGTAAGTACAATCTAACATGTACTCTTCTTAACAGGCAAGTACAACCCAACATGTACTTTCCTATTAAGAAATTAATACAAGGCAAAAAGAAAGATATAAATCTAACTCTTAATTTTAAAATATTTTTTCTCTCACAACCCAATTTATACAAATATTAACATAATTGAATATTAATGAAAAAGAGATCTCACTTTAACTTTAAATTGAAATTGAAATAAGATCTTCAATCAAGTTTTTTATGCAAGTAAGTAACTTAATGTTGCTTTGAATGATTTTAAAAAGTTTGAAATGGTTTTCTTGTATGACCTTGAAATGCAAACTAAAATGCAATCACAAAACTTTGCTTTGAATTCTTTTTCACACAAGCTAACTTGTATTCAAATGATAAGTGTATTTGTAATTGGAATAATTAAACAATCACTTGAATAAAGATTTGAATGATACCACAAGAAAGCTATTGCATAACCTATATATAAATCAATTGAAGGCAAGTAATCAAAAAGTACAAAATAATTTATACAAGAGATGAAGAGGTCAGCCAAATAGAAAAGTAAATGAGATGAGATGTTAAGCACAATAAAATTTAACTAACCTCTAAGAGACTTTAGGCCAAACTGATAAAGAATAGATATTCAAATGATTAAGCACTAGGAAATTAAAAACCTTTGTAAGTGCTTTCAACCAAACAAGAGGCTAAACAAGAAATCAAAGGATTATCATGAAGCACAAAATAAATTAATCCTCTTATGTTTGTTCTTAGCCAAACAAGAAATAAAGGTTATGAAGTGAATAAACACAAGATAATTTAGATAACTTTATAAACTTCAAATCCAAGAATAAATAAAAGAAGTTTAAGAACTTAGCACCTTAGAAATTTAAAATCAAGGCTATGATGCTTTCCACCAAGGGAGAAAACACATCAAACCTTCACTTTTTCCAATCAATCTTCAAGCCAACTAAATGTCTAAGAGATAGGGAAGAATGATGAGGAATGTTCACACTTGAATCACCAAAAATCTCTAAGAGTGTGCTTTAGCAAGGATCGACCAAGGTGGAGAAAGTGAGCAAGAGAGCAAGAGAGAATGTTAGGTTTTTGGAACCTTTTTCAAGTTGAAACAAGGTTCTTAAATAGAAGAGGGAGGATTCTAGGGTTGTCCAAAGGATGATCCAATGAGAGGAAAATTGATTAAGCATCAATTTAAATTTCAAATCCAAGGGAAATTGGACTGGCTAAGAAGATATTCAAGAGGCTCCTTTAAAAATTTGATTCAAGCTAATATGGAAAGTTTTCTGTATGAGTCATGGCTTGAGAAAGAAGAGAATCCTATGGGAAATTTTGACCAAGGGGTTTTGATATGAAGGATGGAACTTTGAATAAAATAAATCCATGGAAATTGCCCTTAAGGAATTCGGCCAAGAGAGTTTCCATTATTAGGATATCCTTAAATTAATGCATGAATCAATTTAGATCAAGGCTGATTATATTATATACTTATTAAATAATTAAATAATATATAAATTTATTAAATTTAAAGTAAAGTGGCTGGCCCTCAAACACTTTCCAAAAATTGATCAAACAAAAAAATTTATTTTGAAAAAAACTTGTAATAGATTAATTAGGCTTTAAATAATCATAATAAATCATGCTTTGGACGTTCAACATATTCCATAAAAAATGATTTGAATTAGCAAGTATATGTTATGAATAAAGAAGTTTGAATTCAAAATATTTCAAAAATTCAAATAAATGAATTTTTAAAATATGACTAATGAGGGAATATTATATGAAAATGTTTTGAATGAAATTCATACATTTTATTTCACAAAATGCTTTAAAAATTTTGGCCAAAACAATGTTAAGATAAAATGATAATAGGAGAGAGAAGAAATAATAATAGGAGAGAATAAGAGAAAAAGGATAATTTTAGGATAATTCAATTTTCATGCAATAAAAATATGAATAGAAATTATGAATAATATGAAAATGATTTAATAAAGTTTAAACATAATTTATCTTGCTTGAACACACATTTAATGGACCTTATTTTGTGCATTTAATTCATATTATCCAAAATGGATAACTTAATGAATAATTGCAATATTAAGATATAGAAAAATATAAATAATTGTAGATGATGAATTTAAAAATAAATGTATGGTTTATCTTTTCTTAGTGAGCTTTTCATTTGCCTTAATATAATAATTCCTAGAAAAATTTTCACCTAGTTGTTGAACTCATTTTTGGATGATGTTAAAATTTCTTCCAAAGGCATTCATTAGGACTCCTAATCCTAAATTTGAAGCCTTCTAACTAAACACCTAGGTCATCACACTTAGTGATCTAGTGCAATTTCCTTGGATTAATCTAACTTAATGGGTTTAGTTAGATTCAATCAAATCTTCAACCTAAACATATACCACTCTAAATTTAAAATTAATTAAGCCTAAATTAGGGTTTAATTAGGGAACCAAACCTAATTACCTTAATTAAGCTTATTACCATACAAACCTAAAGAAATTAAACCCAAGACAAATCCAAATCAAATGATATCAGAAACATAAAATCATGAAATAAAATTAAATGAATCCAAATCCAATCTAAAGGTCCAAGGTTGGTCAACCCTTTCACATGGGTTTGACTTATGTGGGTCCCACCAAGTCAAAGATCAACCCACCAAAATTTGACCAAATAAAATCATTCTAAATGGTTGGAATGATAATATGAGCATACTTAAACATGAATTTGAAAGAATATGAGTCCAATATGGCCTTAAGTAATATTTTGACCTATGTGGTTCAAACCTAAATCAAGCTTAAATCAACTTAAATCAATTATTCAAACTCATTTCAAAATGATTATTGAACACAAACAAACCCATCATTGGGTCTACATTGACCAATTTGATCATTTGACTCAAATTAACTCAAACTTAACCCATTAAGCCCAATTTGGGTCAAATGGTTCCAAATGAAATAAAATTGGAATCATTTGATCCAATGCTTTTCAAATTACTTGGATTAACCCAATGGAAACTTAAACACTTTATGATTATGCTAAATGAATTATTTGACTTAATTAAAAGTAACTTAAACTCAATTACATTAAATGGACTAAACCTAAATCATTATATAGATCTTAAAATCTTTGAATGGACATATACTAAGCACTAAACCTAGGCTAATCCATCAAATGGGGTGGCCTAAATCAAACTATTGAAAATTTGGTTAATTGAATTTATTCAAAAGGATTTCAATCTCATCTCTACCTAATTCGCTTAATATGTTACTGAAACACTCCTAGACTTAATTAATGATGGATCTTAGCTCAAATTAAATTACTTAAGCTTCTTTCACATAAATCCAAAGCAAGGGATGCCATGATAAGTCAAAGGGATGAAAAGCCTAATTCCATTTGTGTAACCTAATTTCCTCTCCACCACTTCATCCTAGACAGGTGTGAGATGGCTGAGAAGCATGGAAACTAACTCCTAAAGGTTGTAATTAGCTCAGCCAACCAAGAGAAGGAAGAAAGAAGCTAAAAATGCATGGCCAGGAGGGAATACACACATTGAGCAATTCCCAAGTGCAAGAGACCTTTCCATTACCTTTCTGACCTCACACGAAGTTGAAACCTACCTTCTAACACTTCCCTTGCCTCCAGGAGACCGGAGAACATCAAACACCCTTAGAATTCAAGATGGGGTTGGTCTAGGGAGCAACCTAAAGGGAGGCAATCCAATTCCTTTAGCACATGAACTTCCCACATTATTTTGAAGCTATTGGAGTCAACCCCACTGACAGAGATCATCGAGGATGAGGTATGCCATTAACAACCTCCCTTGAGCTTTTAGCTTTGGTGTTTTTGAAACAAATTTGATCTCAAGTGAGATCAAACCATTTATATCTCCTTATTTTCATTCACTGATGGATTTGCAATTGAAATTTTATGATTTCAATGGTCGGATGGCTGAAAATCACACAAAAAAGATGGACAGCTTTTGGCCTCCACCATCGATGTATGAGATGTAATATCTATTGTTTGTTCCTTTTAAAAGGAATGAACGATCGAGATCTAGTCAGATCTTGGATTAAATCCGATAAGGGGAACCACAGGTCAGATCACAGAGGTCTGATCTTCGATCGAATGGTCCGTAATTAAACCGTGTATGCCACTTTTATGTGGATCTCGCATAGCGCAATGACACAGCACCGCATGGAAAGTGGCACCATGTCAGATCTACTACTTAAAAATAGCACCCAAGAGGATGGTGAATTGGGTTTTAAAAATAAATTTAAAAAATTTAAATTTTATCTTTTGTAGAAAGACTTAAATATTTAATAATAATGCTTTAGTAAATGAAGCACTGGAAAAAGCAATAATAAAAGTAAAGTGCTGAAAAATAAAGAAACAAAACATAGAGATTTTTATATGGTTCATTCAAACCCCAAAACCCAACACATACTTTCCTTAATGGGAAAGTACAACTCAACACATACTTTCCTTAACGGGCAAGTACAACCCAACAAGAAATCAAAATAAGGCAAAAAGAAAGATACAAGTCTAACTCTCAATTTTAAAATGTTTTTACACTCACAACCCAATCTATACTAATAGTAAGTCAATTGAATATTAATGAAAAAGAGAGCCAATTTAATTTTAAATAAAATTACAACAAGATCTTCAATCAAATATTCAATGCAATTAAGTAACTTAATGATGCTTGAATGAACTTTAAAGGTTTGAAATGATTTTATTGAATGACTTGAGTATGCAAACTAAAGACAATCACCAAAAACTTTACTTTGAATTTTTTTCAAACAAGTT
This sequence comes from Cymbidium sinense, assembly GCA_021442155.1. Taxonomy (NCBI): domain Eukaryota; kingdom Viridiplantae; phylum Streptophyta; class Magnoliopsida; order Asparagales; family Orchidaceae; genus Cymbidium; species Cymbidium sinense. The sequence continues at coordinate 11,384,218 of CM038225.1, read as the reverse complement.
AACTTTCATTCAAATGATAAATGTATTTGCAATTTGAATAACTAAACAATCACTTGAATAAGGGTATTAATTATATCACATGAAAGCTATCACATAACATATGCATAAACTAATTGAATATAAGTAATCAATAAGCACAAAATAATTTATGCAAGATATGATGTGGCCGGCCAAATGGAAAAAGAGAGGTAATAAAATTTTAAGCACAATCAAATTTAAGCAACCTATATGAAACTTTAAGCCAAAGGAATAAACAATGGATATTCAAATGATTAAGCACTTAGAAAATTAATAAAATTTAAATAGACTTCATCCAAATAAGAAACAAAAGTAATATTCAATGATTAAGCACAAAATAAATTGATTTCCTTATATTAGCTTTAGGCCAAACAAGAAATCAAAAGATTATCAAGAAGGTAAAGTCCACACAAATTGATCTTCTTATCTTTATTCTTGGCCAAAAAAACTGAAGATTATGTCATGAATGAACACAATAAAATTTACATAACCTTGTAAACTTCAAGCCAAGAACAAATAAAAGAAGTTTAAGACTTCACCATAGAAAATAAACACCAAAGAGATGATGTTTTCGGCCAAGGTGGAAACACACCAAACATTCACTTTTCCCAATCAATATTTAATTCAAACAAATTTTTAAGGGAAAGGAAATGATGATAAAGAATGCTTTCACTTATATCACCAAAATCTCAAGAGATTGTATAGCAAAAATCGACCAAGGGTGAGCAAGAGAGCAAGAGAGGATGAAAGAGTTTTTAACTTTTTGGAACCTTTTAAGTTGAAACAAGGCTCTTAAATAGATGAGGGAGGAGTCTAGGTTTGGCCAAAAACTGATCCAATCAAAGGGAAATATATTTTACATCAATTTGAATTTCAATATCAAAGGAGAGGGATCAGACCAAAGAGATCTTCCATAGGCTTTTTATAAATTTGTTTAAACCTAATATGGAATGTATGTTATGTGATTCAAATCAAAGAAGGAGGAAATCCCATAGAAACTTTGGCCAAGGTAGTTTAGATATGAAGGAGGGAGTTTTGAATAAAATAAATCCATTAAAATCCACATCAAAGAAATCGACCAAAGAGGTTTCCTAAAATAGGAAATTTTAAAATAATGCATGGATTAATTTAAATCAAAATTGATTGTGTTCTATACTTATTAAATGTTTAAAAACATATAAATTTAATAAATTTAAAGCATAGAGGTCAGCCACAATTAAACTTTCCTCAAATAGGTCAAATTTGAAAAAGAAAAGGAATTATTTTGAAAAAGAGGGCTGATTTGAATTTAAATTTAAAATAACTTGAATTAAATTAATTAGGCTCCTAATAATCATAATTAATCATGCTTGGGACGTTTAACATATTCCATAAAAGATTTGATTTGATTTAGCAAGTACATGTCATGCATGAAGAAGTTTGAATTAAAGAATAATTCAAAAATAATTTAAATTTAAAAGTTCAATTAAATAAATTTTAAAATATGAAAAAAGGGAAATAATATGAAAATGTTTTGAGTGAGTTTAACACAATTTATTACAAAAAATACGATAAAAATTTCGGCCAAAACAATGCTAAGATGAAAATGATAATAGGAGAGAAAAGAAAGATTAATAGGAGAGAGAATAGGAGGAAAAAGAATAATTTTGGTATAATTCAATTTTCATGCACTAAAAATTATGAATGATATGAAAAAGATTTAATGAACTTACAACATAATTTATTTTTCTTTAACACACATTTAATAAAACTTATATCATGCATTTAGTTCATACTATCCAAAATAGATAACTTAATGAATAATTGTAATATTATGATATAAAAAATATAAATAATTTTAGAATGATGAATTAAAAATGAATGAATCATTTATTTTAATTTATTGAAGGTTTCATTTTCCTTAATATAGTAATTCCTAAAAAAAAATTCCACCTAATCCTAGTCGAGTAGCTTTAATAAGTTGAAATATTTGAAGAACTAGGAGCTGAAGAATTTTTCATGCACACTTCAATTTAGCTTGATTAGTAGCATTTGAATATGTGTTTGATATCATCAAAATCAATCTCATATAAGATGGAGCTCATGAAGTCAACAAGATCCACATGGTTCCAACCCGCCAAAATGAGAAAATCAGGTTTTCTTTAATTAATAATTAAGAAAAAATACATAAAACTTTCAAAACTCATAAGAAATTAAACATAAATCCAAAAAAAATATGAAGTTGGGCTTTATAGATTCATCTTGATGAGAGGAATCCATTAAAATTAAAATCTCAAATTATTTTGGGCATTTTAACCTTAACTTGGATTTGAATGAAAACTTTAAAACCTTAATTACTCTCAAACCAATGATCCAATCCAAATGAAACTTTAGGGGATTAAAATTGATGTTAATACACACATCTTGTAAATTTCTCATACTTTATTGAGTAGTGAATCTTAATATTGGAATTTTAAACCCTAAACCTTAATATTCATGAAGTTAATTATTAATAAATTAAATAAATGATAGAAATTGATCAAAATGATTTAAAACATTTTTGATATACTCTACTAACTATAAATAAGTCATTAAAACTCATGGGAACATAATAATTAATAAAATGGTTTAATTAGGTCTTTAATTGAATTAATTAATTTAATTAATTAATAAACTTAAATAAAATGTAATAAATCAGCTGGAACCATTAAAATTATGAATGAACCCTCTTGGATGCATATTCTAGAGTGAATTCAAGGAAAAAATAAAACCCTAAAGACATTTCATTAAATTAAGTCTAATATAATTTTTAATAGAATAATTAAAACATTAACTACACCTTAGTTATATATTTGATCAAAGTGAAACTTTAAGAAAATTAAATAGGCAAGGAACCCCACTTGTCAAAAAATTTTGAAATCCATTTTACCTCTGGATTGGGAATATTTGAATTTCCAAGTCTCTAAGTCAATTTAAGGGAAATATTAAATCAAAAAAATTACATAAATGATAAAATTCATAATGTAAATTTAAAACATTATAATTGATATAAGAATACTTAAATAAAATATCAAAGTCAAATAAAAATAATAGAATTCAAAGAACCCTTGGTTAAAGATCATAATTAAAGAAAATATGAAATTTAAATCACATTTAATTATGATAATTTTTTAAATCATAATAATTTAATTTTATAAACTGAAATATATAAGGTGTCAATACATAAATACATTAATATTATTTACATAAGAAAATGAAATAGTATAAATGTGAATATAAAAGGATAAGTGTGTAAACATAAGAAAATGAAATGTGAACATAAAAAAAGTTAAGTGTAATTAAAACCATAAGCTAGAATGAATTAAAATTTTAAAATAACAAAGTAACATAAAGCTCATTTAATAGACAAAGAAATAACCTTTCTTTTAATTACTTAAGTCATAGAATAGATCTACATTAAGATAAATATTCTTTTCAAAAGACATAAAGATCATTCCTTTTGTTATAAAGTAATTAAGATAAATGGAATCCTTTCATAATGTCCAATTTGGAATCATTAAATACAACAATTTAAAACCATTCCATAATAAAAGAATCATTACTGTAAATGAGTTGTAAAAGTGGAATGTAATAAATTGAATAATCTTAAACATAATAAATTAATATAACTTTATTTAAGTCAATGAATATTAATGAAAATGAATAAATGAAATTAACTCAAAGTTTTATATTAATGAAAATGAAAAAGAAATTAACTTGACTTGAATAGAAAAATACCTACACAATAAATTTTACCTTGAATCAAATATAGTAAATTCAATGAACAAACATAAATATTAAATCAAAGAAGAACTCAATACAAGATATGAGTCATCATAATCAACTAAGTAAACATGTAGAGTAAATCAAACTAATGGAATAAACGATAAATATTAATATCATAATGTTAAATCAAAGAAATTTGAAGAACCTCAAATCATAATGATAAATGGATTAACTTAAAGAAAAATAAAATTAAATCATAATAATAAATAGAATGATTTAATTCAAACCAAAATCATAAATTTTCTAATAAAGAAAAATAAAATGAAATGAAATAAATTAAACTAAGTAAAACCCTCTAAATTAAGTTCAATCAAAATACTTATGATTTTAATTAGATCCTTAGGATGAATGTTTACCTTAGATTAAAGATATCATCTTATTAGGACTTAGGATGTTGAATGGAATGGGCTCCCCAAAATGGAATCTATTGTATTCTTTATTCTTAAAAATCCTAATTTAACTTTAACATGATAAAATGTATTTAAAGTGAAAATAAAAATTAATAAATTATTAAATCATTTGAATTGAAATCATCCAAAGGTAAATAAACCAATATTCAAAACAAAATTTGAAATCATAAAGCCTAGTAATGTCTTGCCACATAAACCCCTTTCTTCACACACTATAATTATAGGTCACAAATCCTAGACCTAGGTTGGGATGATATGTGATTTTCTATGATTATGTGATGAGAATTTTTTATTTTTTTGTGGTGTACTATTTAGACTGGATGGGTAGGATTTATTACCAATAGTCTAGATGGTAGGATGTAATTTTTAGAACTAACATTGTCTTCTGCACAGAATAGTGTTAAAGGGACTATTGTCATAAATAAAAATTATAAAATTATTATTTTCTTGCAGGTATTAAAAAGTCCCTTAGCATAGTTCATAGGATAGGTGGGCTTGGCAAGCAACTAGTGCTAAGCCCGTATGTTTAAAAAATATAACTATCGTGTGTTGTTTGTGTTTTCTAACATTTGTTTTATAGGGCTTAGGATTTGGTTTTGAATTTTAAAATGTAAATTTGAGCTTAGAATTAGGTTAGGATCTATAGGATTTAGGATTAGTAGGAGTTGACCCTACCAGAAATGGTGCAGAGGTCTCTGTGAAGCCTAATGGAGGTCCCTTAAGAGGAGATGATCCTGGATAAAAGACCCATAGATCTAGACTTGTAGTTCTAGGCTGGGTTGTAAGAGCGAGCCTGTTTTCCATTCTTCAGGTTGCTAGTGATGCAATACATTGGCCTATTTTATAAATTTAAATTGTTTAATTTATTTTGGGTGCTCAATAAAAATAATAGATCATGAATTTAATGGATGAAACTAATGCATCCTAGAAGCTATATTTTGATGGTGTAGAATCTTCAAAGAAAGATAAAAAGTTGAATTTTATCTCAGGGAAGAAAGGGATTAGTTTAATTTTTATAACTCTAGACAAAGGAATGATGCGATATTCCTAACATTTGTGTGAACCCTATACAAATAATGAAGCTAAATATAAGGCTCTTATAACTAATTTATAATTAGCAATCTTTTTGGATATTAAGAATATTAGAGTCTTTGTGGATTCAAAATTACTTATTAATCAAGTAAGTAGAATCTACAAGCTTTTGCACCCAAAACTTTTAATTATTATCAATATATAATGAAATAACTTGAAAAGATCCTTTTAATGACTCTATAGGACATCATGCAAAGATAATGCCATAGTAAACACTAGCTAAAGTTACAAAAGAAATCATATGTCTAGAAAATAAATATATATCTATAAAAGTTTAGAACCAACAAATTCTCTCTTCTATAGACTTAGATTATATGTATAAAAAAATAGAAATTTAAAAGGTAGCCACCCTTATTGAAGGTCAAGAAGAATGTGACTGGAGGTAATCATTCATTGACTATTTAAGCGAGGGGAGGCTCCTAAAAGATAAGTCATTATCAAATCAAATTAAAAAAACATGCCTTATCTTATTCATTAATCAATAATGTGGCATACCATCGATCATTCATTCAAATGTGGCTAAGTTGTTTAGATAAATAAGAATCCCATAAGATTGTGATTGAAGCAGATTCTAAATTGTATGGTGCTCACCAATCTAGACACAAAATATAATTAAAGATTAAAAACTTGGGTATTATTGGCCCATAATGTCATATGATTGTATGGAAGTTGCACATCATTGCCATCAATGCCATGTACATGGTGTGGCCTTACATCAACCACCTATCATATTACATCCAATGATTTCCCCTTAGCATTTAGAGAGTTGGAGTATCAATATCATAGGGCCTATTGATCTTCCTTCATCAAAGGGGCATTATTTTATATTAGCTGCAACTGAATACTTTTCTAAATGGGCTGAGGCCATCCCATTAAAAGAAGCTAAAGCATACCATATACTTAAGTTCTTTAAGGAAAATATTGCATATCAATTTGGCATCCCTCATCAAATCATATATGATAATGGCCCATCATTTAAATACACTAAAATAAATCTCTTTTTTGCAAAACCTAACATCAATTGGAGGTACTTGACCATTTATTACCCTAGAGCAAATGGATTGGTCAAGGCTTTTAATAAAACACTTGTTCAAATTTTGAAGAAAATAAATGTCAGTTGTATGAAAAGTTGGTTGAAGCCGATGGGCTATCAAACTACATATAGGACACCAACTCAATCTACACCATATGCTTTGGTTTATGAAACTAAAGCTATTCTTCCATTAGAAGTGTAATTGCTTTCTCTAAGGATTGTAGTCAACAATAATAATACAACATATTAGAATCATAAACTTTTACTAGAAGAACTTGAAGGTCTTGAAGAAGAGGCCTAAAAGCTCAGCAAAACCTTGAACATTACCAATCATGTATGGTTCAAGCTCATGATAAATTAGTCTGCCCTAGAACTTCCCAAGTAGGAAACATGGTTTTGGTTCTTTGAAGGCCAATTTTAGCTCATCGTAGGGTAGGAAACAAATTTTAGATGACATGGGAAGGACCACTCATTGTGTAAAAAGTTTATGAAGGAGGTTCATATCAGTTAATAACATGTAATGGTGAACATCTAATGCCACCTATTAATTGATGTTAACTAAAAAGTATTATGTGTTAATTGCACTTTAATTAAAAATTAATCAATTAAGTTGTGTTTATTATATATTTTTTGTAATTATTTTAGTCCAAAAATTCCTCTCTTATAAAATAAATGGATTTATTTCAAGTTAAATTTTAACTACAACATTATTCTATGTAATATTTAACTTATACTTAAGTCTTTCAAATCTTTTGGAAATGGATTCAAGCTGTTAAAGCACCTTTTCAATACACTATAGGTTAGGATTAAGTCACCAAGACCCTTTCCTACTAGTCAAAATCAAGAGGATTAGGAACTAAGCCATTGAAGGCCCCTTTTACTCACTTTAGCTATTTAGGTTAGAATTAATCCATTGAAGGACCCATCTTAATAGCTAACTAAATTGGAGTAAGACTATTAGTAGGCATCCTTTCTAAAAAATAAGGATAGGATTAAGTCACTAAAACCCCTTTCTATCAAATAGACTATATAGAAAGGATTAAGTCATCAAGACCCCTTTCCTTACTTTAGCTAATTAAGTTGGAATTAAGTCATTGAAGATCCCTTCTTAATAGCTAAAATATGGGAATAAGTCCTCCAATAATCATCCTTCTTTTAAGAAAAAGATAAGATTAAGTCATTATGATCCCTCTCCTTTTTCAAGCTATTCAGTTGGAATTAAGCCATTGAAGGCCCCTTCCTGTTAGCTAATTTTACTATATTAGGATTTAGGTCTTTATGACCTCTTTCAAGTACAAAATAAAAGAAATATATCAATGGAAATAAGCTACTCTTATGCCCCATTCATATAAACTATTTAGGTTAGGAACTAATTCCATGCGACCCCAACCTATTAGTCAAAATCTAGAGGATTAGCATTATGTCATCAAGGCTCATTTCTTCAGTCTAGTTATTTAGGTTGGAATTAAGTCATTGAAGATCCCATATCAATAGCTAACCATATAGGAGTAAGTCCCCAGTGGCCCTTTTTCTAGTTGAAATTTATGTAGTTTGGTTAGGAGTGAGTTTCCATAGTGGCATCCTTTCTAGGAAAACAAAACATTAGGGTCTACCTATAGATCCTTTCTTCATATGTCACTAGTCATTTAGACTATGTCTTGGTTATTCTCACTTAGAAGGATATGAGTCATAGTGCTTTGTTTCTAGGTTATCTATTGAAAACCTTTAAAAGAAACCAAACTCTACAGTAGTCAACATAAGAATAAGTCACTTGATGGCATCTTCTCTGGCTATCATGAGTATGTTAAGACTAGATTCATTGTTAAGTCTCTTCCTAATAAAATCTTCAATCTTTTTAAAAACTAGTGAAACTAGATTTTCTAAGAATGAATCACTCTAAATTAGAACAACCTAAGGCATGTTTATGCCTATCTTTCACAATCAAATTCAAAATTAAAACTAAATCCAAAATTAAAAATTTACACCTCTATTTGTTGCTTGTAGTCTTTATAGTATCTTTTGACTAGTTTAGTCAACTACAATATGTGTGGTGTACTCTAATTAGTCCACCATACATATTAGGGTCCATTTGTTGGCCTCATTTTGGATGAAGTTAAAATCATCTCCAAACCTAATAAGTAGGACACCTAATCTTAGATTAGGGTTTCTTAATTAGGAATGTAGGACACTACACTTAATAACCATATGTATAAATAAATTAAAATCAAAGAACAAATCAAATTAAACATATGTCTAAGATCAAAAATTAAATCTAAAAATAAAAAAAACTACATCAAACTCGATACCTTAAGACTAGGTTGTCATATAGAACCCCTCTAGGACTTGACCTAACCCAATTGGATTAGTGAACCCAAATTACACCCAAATATAATGAAATTTGACACATACCTAAATCAAATACATCATAAATGAACTCTAAATTTATCTAAGCTTAGACCAAGGTAATTGGGTGGTTAACCCAATTAACATATTTAAGCCCAAAAAGCATCTAAGTCCAAAGAAATTCAAATAAAATCAAATCAAACAAATAGCATAAAATCAATGCATGAACATAAAATAAATCTAAGTGAGGTTCAAGATAATTAATCATGTCACTTGACCTAAGATTGACCTATGTGGGTCCCACCAAGTTAAAGATCAATTCACCAAAATTTGATAAAATTAAATCATTCCAAGGACTTGAAATTATAAAATAAACATTTATAATTATCAATCTAAATGAATCTAAATCTAATAAGGTCTCAAATAGGCTAATTAGATCTTTTGATCAAAATGAACCCAACTGAATCTTTTTAAAACCTAAATTAAAATAAAATTGAAATTAATTTAAATCAAACATCCAAAATCATTGAAATTAATAAATAAACATAATTCAACCAATTATTGGGATTAATTTGAGTAATTAGGTTACTTAACCCAAATAAACTTATGTTGACCCATTAAAGCCCAATTTGGGTCAAAGTATGTCTAAATTCAAAATCAACTATAAATAAAATAAAATTAATTGATATAAATCATTTTAAATACTTAATTGAATACAATTAAAAGCCAAATACATTTTAATTTTGTCAAATTAGTCATTTAACTTAATTAGACCCAACTTAATCTAAGATGGGTACATTTGGTTCAAATCAAAATCTAACCTAAATTCAAAAAGATCAATTGTTCAAAATCATCACAAATGTTCATTTGAGAATAACTTAACATAAATTCCTATCCTAAGATAACAAGGTAGGTTAGAAAACTCAAGTTGACCTGTTTTGGTCAAGTGAGTCAAGCTAACCTAAACCAATCCAAATTCAAGTATTTTTTGGATAAATTAATTTAAAAATCTTATGAAAGACAATCAATATTGATTATAACCTAAATCTAAATTCAGTTATATCAAAGGGAATGCAATCAAACCCACTTAAGGAAAGCCAAAATCAATAAGAATTAAACTTATCCCTTAACTCCAAACATAATCTAATTGAGCTCTAACCCAATCCATGGCTCATTTTAGCATGGTTAGAGAAGGAAACCAATAGCCTACTAGGAGATGAGGTGTTCCCATGAGGTGAAAAGGTGTTTGGAGATAAGGTAAAAATTCCATAGGATAGGATGAGAATAAGCCACCTCATCACCCAAAATTCATTCCATGCATATGCCTTAAGCCATCTCAAACATTCTCTGACCACTTAACTACCATCAAAGCCATCATGGATTTAAATTCCCATGGCTGGTGACATCCATTAAAAACCAACGAGGAAGCTTTTGGCTAACCATTAAAAACCCAAGGAGAGTCCATTAGGAACTTTTGTTGATTCCATCACATTTCTTAAGTGAAGTTGAGTTCAAGCACACCTTCTCCTTCTTTTCGAGCACCTTCGATCATTCCCAACATTGAACTCTGATGAGCACTAGCAGATCTTCATCTCTACATCGATCCAAAGGGAGGCAAAGCATGATTCCTTCTCCAAAAGCTTCATCCAACTCCTTTGAACATTTTGAAACCAAACCACTATTGAGACCCAACACCAGTGAGGTATGGCTGAAACTAACCTCCTTTAATTTTACATTAGTCATTTGTGAAATGAAGTTAATTTTAGGATTGATCAAACTATATACATCCCTTCAAAATCAAACCTTAATCATTTTCCAATCCAAATCTCATGATTTTGTTGCATGGATCACTAGCGATAGCGGAAAAATCTTACGTCAGTTGATTAAGGACTAAATTATAGACATCTATTTCTTTTTTTGGAATGAACATTTATGATTTAGTTTGAACCACCAACTAATTAAATCCTTTAAGAAAATCACATGACAATCTCAAGCCATCCGATCTTCAATCAGAAGGCCTGAACAAAATCACATTCGTTGTTATATTAATCCAGGATCCATGTGGATCCCATGTGGCACAATCACATGCCACCTTGATTAAAGCAGTGTCATGCCAGTGCAACGTGGTGCTTACTAGTTAAAAAAAATCCAATTTTCTAAATTAAAAAATAAAAAATTGATAAAAATATCAAAAACTTATAGAAAATAAATTATTCATCTAAAAAATACAAATAAAGGATCAATAAATTCATCTTAGTGAGATGAATCCCTTAAACCTAAAATACAAATTTTATTATGTAATTTTATGCTAATTTGGGCCTAATTAAAATTAATTAAACACTAATTATGCTTAAAATATTATTTTAATTAATCTAAGACTTTGGCGAAGTGAAATTATGGTTAAAAAATACATTTGAGAAAATTCTTAGGATTTATTGGTTATTAAAATATAATATGTAAAATTTTTAATCTCAAATTTAATTTAATGAAATAAATTTAGAAATAACAAGAAAATTGAGGAAAACTATAGAATTATTTTAAAATATCATAATACACATTAGTAAACCAAAGAAAAATATTAAACTTCACCATCAATCTTCAAAATGGTCTATTTATGTAAATAAGTGAATTAATTAACTCATTTAATTAATTTGACCTTTAAAAAACTATATTAAATCAATCAAAATCCAAAATTCTCAAATAAACCATTTATATATTCATCCTCCATAAAGGAATTAAGAAAAAATAAAACCCCCAAATAATTCTAATAATGTAAGCATAATTTAAGTTTATTAAAATCATTAAAACTTTAATTTGACCTAAAATACATATATGATTAAGATGAAATCTTATAATAATGAAATTGACACGGAACCCCACTTATCATAAAAATTAGATAGCTAAATGACTTTTGGAATAGAAGTTGTAGAATTTCCAAGTTCTATGTTCATTTAAATTAAATAATAAACCATAAAAATTAGAAAATTATGAAAATTAATAGAACCAATTTAAAACATCTTAAACAACATCAAAGAACCTAAGAAAAATTTCTTAGTCTTCAAAAGTTGAAAATCTAATTAATCCTTCACTTAGGTTCTATGGAATTAATTAAAAAATTTAATTAAACCCTAAATTACCAAATTAATAAATGCAAGATAAACTAAACATTTGGTTGAAAATTGAAACTTATCAATCTCTAAATTTTAAAGAATTCAATAACATTAAAACTACCTTAAGCTTACCTAACATCAAATGAGAGACATTAATGATGAATATACATGAATGATTAAATTAAATCATTTAACTTAACTAATCTAAGAATAAAAAAAGCCAAGATTAGGTTTCTCACCAAAAAAGTTCATTCCTTTAAATTTTTTATGTTATAATCAATAGCTAAATATTAATAAGCAAGACTTTATCTTAAGAAATTTAATTAAATAATGAACCCTTAACATAAGATATTCCATTGAACCAACCTAAACAAATGAATTAAATAAACAACTACATTCATGTAAATCTAAATGAAAACAAATTACTTGAATTATGGAATCAACATTATTAAAGTAAGCTTAAATTAAAAATCAACCTAAACTAATTAGATAATTTAAATTAATAACATTAAACTTAATTAAATGAAATAATGTATAAGACTAATTAAATCAAATGAATTAAACTAAAAATATATATATGAAATCAAATAATCATATTTATCTTAAACCTTAATTTGATCAAAAGGAATATAAACCTAAGTCATGAAATCATATTTAATAATTTATCTTAAATAAAATTAAAATTTCAACATTAAATCCAAATTTAAATAAATTACTTGAAACTAAATTAAATGATTAACTTAAGATAAGTAATTACTAAGTTAAAATCAATCAAATGATTAAACTTTTAATTAAAGTTTAAAGGTCATTTGGCCTCTAACTAAAAGTAATAGATTAATTAAACTAAAATACATTAATTAAATCAAATGTGATTTAAAAGAAAATTAATATCTTTAAATTTCAACAACATTATAGAAGAAATTATACATTAATCAAATTAATTCCAACTTAACAAATCATTCAAATGAATTCAAAAGAATTCAAAAGAATTAATTAAGATACCTAGGATCTTAGTTAGAATGAATTTTTATCTTAAGATCAAATTACATTCTACTAGGATTAGAATGATGAATAGAATGGGTTCTACCAAAAGCAAATTTATTTTATTTTTCATTCTTTAAAACTTAAATTCAACCTTAACAGAAAAAATAATTTTAAATTAAAATAAAATCTTAAATTAATTAAATCATTTAAATTAAAATTGCACAATGATAAATTATACGAACTTTGAACTTAAACCAAATTCAAATTAAAACAAGGCCTAGTGTAGTCATACCACACAAGCCACTCTTTCACACACTAGATTTTTAGGTTCAAATCCTAGATTTAGGTTAGGTTGATGATTTGTGATATTTTATGATGTGAAATAATATTTTCTTATTATGTAGTGTAATATTTATATTGGATGGTTAATAATTATTTGCATGCTAATCTGGATGTTAGGGCGCTCTTTTAGGCTAACACTATTTTCTACAAGGAGCTATGCTTAAAGGGACTATGTAATAAATATAAAAAAATGTTATTTATTTGCAGGTGGGCTTGACAAATAGTTTTATGGCCATATGTTTGAAACATAAATTATTAATGTGTTGTATGTATTTTTTGATGTCTGTTTTATAGGGATTAGAGCTTTATTTTAGAATTTTAAAATTTAATTTGAGCCTAGAATTAGGTTAGGATTTATGGGGTCTAAAAATACAAGGAGCTGACTTTACCAGCTGGCGGTCTCCTATGATGCCCATGGAGGTCCTTGAAGAAAGTGACAATCTTGCATGAAGACCCCCATAGATCAAGGCATTTAGTTCAAGGTTGGGCTACATAAGAGCAGAGCTCGACTGCCTATTTTTATTTTTTTTTAAAGTGTACAGCTATACGCAACTCCATTGGCTTGATTTATTAATTTAATTTGTATTGATTTATTTTTGGGTGTGCAATAGAATTACATGTTTTTTTAGGTTCCCTTTTGTGATGTGTTTTAATATGAAATGTTTGAAAGCATTAGGCTCTTAAACAAAACTATTTTTTTACTCCATTTAAATTAAAAACTAAATATTAAATAAATATTTATAACCTCATAATAAATAAAGCCTAAGGCATAACTTAAAAGCAAATATAAATAATTAGACTTTGTTCATCATTCTTGAATTAGGTGTTTCTATTGCACATAAGGGGCATCTAACCAGTGAAGATGATCACCCTTCTTGGCAAGTGTGCCTTCTTGTATTAATTTGGCCCATAACTTTTTCTAACTATATCTCACTGTATGCATGGAATTGCATACCCAAGCTTTAAATAAAATTGTGAGTCAAAATACATAAAATATGAAAATTATTGTATTAGTTAGGTTCATACCATTTCAATCATGATCTTAAGGTTTAGAGAGTGAGTTTAGGCTTTGGCCTCTTTTCTAAATACAATAGCTCAACCATGTTGTATACAAAAGATTGGAATCATGGATTTAATTAGGCCATGTTAGATAGTAACTCTTTTAGGTGAATAGTAAGCCTAGAAGAGGCAAGGATAGGTTTATTTTCTCTAGCAAGAAAAGAACCAATAATTCCTAAAGATTACATTAAGTCAAGCTATTAGCTTAGGTCAAAAGTATTTTAGACTTAAGTTTTGAAGCATCCTATTGGAATAAGTCTTCAACCACTAAATATTTCTACAATCTTGTGTTGTCATAATGTAAGTCCTAGACTTCTAATAAAATGTCAATTCAAAATTTTATTAAAGTCAATTTCAAAATCATAAATCTCAATGATAGGATAGCTAAAATGCTTATAGGGTACCCCAGTATCTATAAGCATCTTCTACTTATTCTTGATTGGATTCCATAAAAGAACTCATCCCCTTGGTGTTCCCTTTGAACTTTTGAATTAACAATCCTTTTAAAAAGTTTTAAAATCCATAAAGATAAAAGTAAATTTCTTTAATCAAGAGTATTCTTATAAAGATTTTCTTTCCTTGAGATGTAATTAACTATAGGGACTTGCTCTTATAGGAACTATAAATCCTGTAATAAATAAATGTTGTTCTACCTTTTCATGTAGTTCAAGGGAAAAATCTTTGGAATATCGAAGACCCATTAGACTTAGGAGTCCTTATTAAATAATTGAATATATTATAAGGTAATATACTTATCTTTAGAGATAATATAATTATCCCTTGATGACCTACTTGATTGCCTCGATAAGTACCCTAAAACTTATGTTGTGCCATAAATTTTCTCCACACCCAGAATGATGGAACCATGGGATCTTAATAGGGACTACTCTCTTTTTTTCCCTTTAGAAAGTCATCCACACACTACTAGACACTAATTTACACAAGAGATTTATGTTTATTTCCAACCTTAATCGAGAGTGCTCTCCTTTTACGATAAGAAGGGTAATTAATTATGCATGCTTGTGTTCATTGGAAGTAAAATCTAGATCTAAATAAAACCCTAACACAATGTTGGGGAAAATCTAGTTGAATATAAATCAATCTACCTCATGAAGAAGAAATTCCTTAACATCCCTTAAAGATGGCAAAGATATTTCAAAGGTGATTTTTTTTAGAATCAGATATCTAGATCATCAATGAGTGAGGTTGGGAGCATTTTCTTTAGACAATAAATCTTATGTCATCTCTATGGTGTGAGAGTTTTTGATAATGTGAAGAAGCACAAAGATAATAAAGTCTTTGTAAGGGGAAATGGGTATGTTTGATAATAGTACCATTAACACATATTATAATTTATGAAATTTTTTATGACCAATATCTTTTCTATTACAATAATCATCCTAATTTTTATGAAATTCTTAATTTTCTCATTATTAGAAATTCAAATGTTCAATGGAAACAATGAGAAAAAGATTATCAATTTTCCTACCGCTAGACTAACTATCGAGGCTAAAACTTAGAATTATTTTATTTTTGTCAAGTTGATGCCCACTGGTAATGTCGATGAGGTAACTAAGGATAGAGCCATTTTGTATTATGTAATTCAAAAGGGCTTTACTATAAATGTAGAAAAGATTATTTATAATTCAACTTATAGTATACCTAAGAGCAATACAATCTTAGTTTATAGTCATCCTTCTCTTATTTAATCTTTGTGTACTATGGTTGGCGCATTAGAAGAGTTGGATTGAATGGTTTGGATCAAGAAAAAAAGTTGGAGAAAGCTCACGTACTCCTCATTTCAAGTCCAATTCCTCCAAAACTTTAAATGAGCAACTCCAAGAAATTAGAGGAGAAGTTTCTAAATTAAGAAAAAAAAAGGTTGGCAAAAGTAGCCAATGACAACAAGAATTTGAAAGAAAATTTAATCATTATATGGGTCATCAATAGCAGGAATTTTCTTATATGGAGGAGTTCAACTTAGTACTAGTTCAAATGTTCAAAAATTGCAACTTTAATGCAGGCTTGAGTTGAGTTCCTTTTTATGTAGCACCTCATTATCACCCTTATGTTAGCACCCCACCTAATCACTCAAAAAAAATACCTTTGAGGATGCTCTCCATCATCTTATTGAGATGGGTAGGAGTATATTTTTCATGAGGTAGATTGATATATAGATTTAACCAAATTTCCCCTAGCATTATGTTAGGGTTTATTTAGATTTGGATTGTACTTCTTATGAATGCAAGCCTTCATAATTAACCCCTCTTACCATAGTATAAGAGCACTCTTGATTTAAGTTGGAAACAAACATATCTATCTAATATGAATCGATTTCTAGATGTGTGTGTGGTGTGGCATAGATGATTATCTAAAGAAATTCAAAGAATAGTTCCGATCAAGATCTTATGGTTCCATCATCCTGAGACTATATTATTCTAGTCTACCAATATCGAGGATTAGTCATAATGTCCAGGGAGTATGATTAGCAACCATAGGTTGCCTCATCTCAAATATCTCGAGTAGACCAAAATTTTAGTGAATAAGTGTTCTCATGGTAAATGTATGAGTTGGACTTACATCCCTTGAAGTGTCAGCTTTATAGGGTTTGGGTTGAGCTTGCATTACAAGCATAAGTTAAAATTACATCCATCAGAAAGCTGCCAGACTGGACTTACATGTTCGCATGGAGAATATATAAATTGGACTTACATCCCTTTGGAATGCTAGCTTTATCATTTAAAAGTTCACATGGTGAAAATTTAATTTGTGGTTCTGGGGAATAGCACCTCGGTGTTGTAAACATGGCACCTAGGTGCTATCATGGTAGCACCTCAGCACTATTAAAATGGCACCTAGGCATCAAATAATTAATACTGTAGCATTATAAGGTGGGAATTCGAGTCTTAGAAACCCGAGGGTTACCACATCAACACTATAAAGTTAGTGCTATAATGCTTAGGAAGGCATAAGATTGGAATGATTTGATTAGGTTGATTAGTTGATAAGCATCTTAGTGTTGTGTTTGGCATCACAACACCAGTCAAGAGTTCATTCAGCAAATCTAGCAAGTAGACAGGCATTTTAAATAAGAAAGAACAAGTTTTTGGACCAACGTTGCAGCATTGTGTTGGAGTGCCATGATGCTCAATCAATGTCCAGCCTCACTTTTGCACGACATCAATTATGAAATTAACTATCATAAATAGTAATAAATGATCTTTTTTATTGGTGTAGTGACTATTCTAATATGTTGGCCAGCACATCGACATTGTATGT
Organism: Cymbidium sinense; assembly: GCA_021442155.1. Classification (NCBI taxonomy): domain Eukaryota; kingdom Viridiplantae; phylum Streptophyta; class Magnoliopsida; order Asparagales; family Orchidaceae; genus Cymbidium; species Cymbidium sinense. The sequence continues at coordinate 11,366,744 of CM038225.1, read as the reverse complement.
TCAGCGTCGTAGTGCCGGTCTCTTATCTTAGAAACCGAGAGGCTAGCACCTCTACTCTTATGAAGCAACACTGTGGCGCTATGGCTCGTCTATAAATAGGACACCTAGACTATTCATTTTTCATTCTAAATCCTTGGTTCCATTTTGGAAATCCTTGCTTTCTTTCTTTCTCAGCTTGCATTTTTTTGTTAGGAAAGCAATCACGCTAGTAAAATTCCTCGGCAACAAAAAGAGGAGGGCAAGTGTTAGTGATACTAACGATTTATTTGTGTAGAGGTGGAGGAGAGGTACAAGCATGCCCTTATCCACAAGCATCTCATACCTAAGAGAAGTTTCTTTAATTCATGTGGGTCCATGGAGAGGATTATTAATGAGAGAGGCTAGTAGAAGCTGACCTATGACAACATATCTAATGTTGTCCCTATGATGTGAGAGTTTTTCACAAATGTGAAGGAACACTAGAATAATGAAGTTTTCATCTGGGGGAACTGATAAGTTTTGATAGTAATATTATTAATGCATATTACAATTTTCAAGATGCAGTATATGATCAGTATCTCTTCTATTATAATGATCATCGATTTTGATGAAGTCCTCAATTTCCTCACTATTAGAAATTCTAATGTTTAGTTGAAAAGGTAGGAGGATAAAATATTAATTTTCCTACTATCGACCTCACTACAAAGGCCAAAGCTTGGCATTATTTTATTTTATTGAAGTTAATTCCCATTGGCAATATCAGTGAGGTGACTAGGGATAGAGCCATTTTGAATTTTATAATTCAAAAGGGCTTTACTATGGATGTAGGGAGGATTATTTATAATTATATTTGTAATACGCTTAAGGGTAGTACTTCTATAGAGTGTGGTCATTCTTTTATAATTTATTCTTTGTGTGTTGTGACAAGTGAGCAAGGGGAGTCAGAGGAAGAAGTCTTTACACAAAAGGCATCCTTGACTAAGAGTAATTGTAGGATTTGGATCGATGACTAAGGTAGGAGAAAGTTCACGTGTCCCTCAGCCCTGACCCAAATCCTCCAAGATCTTAAACAAGAAACTCTAAGAAATTGGAGGGCAAGTCTTAGATTTAAGAAAAATGGTTGGTGAAATAAGTCGACAACAGTAGAAACTTGAGAGAAAATTGACCACCACATGGTTCAGCAGCAATAGCAATTTTTATACATGACTGAGTTTAACTTAGCACTTGTTTACATATTTAAATATTGTGGCTTTCATGCGGTCCGGGTCAACCTTCTTTTCCTGTGATATCTCATTATCACCCTTATGTTAGCACCTTAAAACTGGAAGAAGAAGAGGAGGAGGATGATGATGACAACTATGATGATTAGTTTTCCCCTTTTCCCTTTTGCTTTGTATTTTCTTCTTTTCATTTTTTATTGTAAAAAACCTATTCTAATAAATTTTTTTATATTAATAAGATGTTCTTTCAATTATATACTTCAATATTTACCTCTGTGAAATTCTCTAGGATTTAAAAGATTAATAATATAATTTTTTTGTTAAAAATGAACAGTAATAGAGGCTCGGCACCTCGGTGTTGTCAACCCAACGCCTAGGTGCTGTCAGAATGCATGCCTAAGCTTAATTTTTTAGAGAGTGTAGAGCCTCGACAATGGAATATCAATGCCATAGCACTATTAGATGCTCAATAGAGATTCAAGTTTTCTAAGAGCTCAGCATCTTGGTGTTATTTTCATCAATGCTTTTAAATTTAGTAGTTTTGGGGAAATTTAAAATATTGGCAGTATAATGCCTTAGCAGGTGATATATTACATGATTTTTTAAGTGCAAAGCACCCTTCTCTCTTGTTTTGGATCTAAAATCAATGGAGGAAGGATTTTATTTCACATTAGAACCAAGTTTGATGGTGGAATAGATTTTAGGATGTAGTGCCACTCTGGAAAGATAGAGCTCGGTGCTACTTTAAAGAGGTAAAACTTAAAAACTTAGCACTATGGTGCTGGAATACAATCCTACTATGCTACAAGAATGATACCAACCTGAGAGGTTAGAGCCTCGACACTATGATATGGAGTGTCAAAGATTTTATTCTTGAGGGCTTAGTGCCTTGGCACTGGACCTTGATGCCATAGTGTCGTGGAGCGGGAACTATATTTTGAACCAGATTAATGCAGAATTAAAATTTTTTACAAAACTTTGGTGGCATAAGATTTTAGTAGTGCTATATTTTTCCTTTTTTAGTGCAAAAGCACTCTTTTCCCTTAATCTAAGATTGATGGAGGGAGAGTTTTTCTTCTCATGCTGAAACCAAGTAAAGTATTTTTGGTCATGGAGGTTTTGGATTTTAAGATTCTAGAATTTTGGTTTTGGAGGCATTCTTTTTTACTCAATATCCAAGATTGATGGAGATAAGCCTCTTTTATTTCTCATCAAATCCAAGATCGATGGTGGAAATCTTTTAAATTTTTTTAGAGGTGGTTTGAAAGCCTGAAAAAGGAATATAGTGTAAAAGGAATGTAGTGTAAAGTGAATGTGATGTTTGGTTGAAAACTCTACAAATACATGAGTTTGTTTTCTTCTATTTGGTAAAATAAATGTAATGTAAAGTATTTTTGAGGTTGTGAGTCATGGTGGTGGTGGACAATGGTAGGTGCCCGACAGCGGGGTTAGTGATGGTTGGCGGTTGACAAGTTGGAGCGACAAGCAACAACAAAATAGCATTAGGCGTGGTAGGTGATAATGGGATATGGGGGATGGCGATGGTCGGTGTTGATGAAAGCACTTTACACTGGCTGGTGTATTTAAAATAAGCCTAAATTAGTTGAATTTCAAATACACCAAAATTAACTCTTCCAATGTATTCTAAATACATCACATTACTTTGAACTTTTACTTTGCACCATGCCTAACACACAAAAAGTTAAAATCTCTTGCATTTATTTTTCTTTAAACTCAAAATTCATCAAACCAAATAGTCCCTTAGAGATAAAATCAAATAAAGAAAGCATTTCTAGAATTTTTTTTTACTTTGAGTTAACGGTAGTAGGCTTTAATCTTATCTTGTGCACGAGGAGAATGATCTCATGTAGCAGAAAGCATGTTATCAAGAGTGAGGAGATCGAGAGCAAGAATTGGGCAGTGATAAAGGGAGAGTGAGGGAAAAAGAAGAAGATGATGAGTGGGGATAGTTCTCTCCTTTTTATAGATTTTATTTTAGGCAATTGTTCCCACCTTTAGGGCAATTTTTCACTCCATAATTGTTCCCCCCGCTCCCCCTTAGGCAGGAAGGTAGTTTTCTTTCTCTTTTAAAACTAAAGGCCATCATGATAGCGCCATAATGCAAGGATCACAATGTCTCGATGCTTTGTTATTTAAGTAGGCAATCGTCGGGGGAAATTTGAGTTTCTAGACTTCGAAAGGCGATGACATCACCTAGGATCTATAATTGTAGCACCATAGCTCCCTAAGTCGGGATGTTCAACTTCTTTTATTTTTAGATGCAAACAACACTGAAGCTAGAAGAAGAGAGGAGGAGGAGGACTACGACTTCTAGCATAGTTTTCTCATCCTTTTTTATTTCATGTTTTTTCTTCTTTTTTATTCCTTTTTTGTAATTTCATTTGGCAAATTTTGTAATAAAATTTTATTTTATAATAAAATTTTCATTTCATATTATTCGTTTATTCTTTCCAATATTAATTAGCTATCCACATGATTTAATTATAATTTAGATTTAATTATAATTTAGATTTAATTATAAGTTAAAATTTAATTAAATAAAAATTTTAACTCGAGATTAGTAAAATTGAGAAGCTAGCACCATGGTGCTAAAAATTTAGTTTCTTGGTGCTAGAAGTTCAGTGCCTTGGCACTAGAAAGTCAGTTCCTCGTAATAGATGGTGGAACTTAGGTGTAAAATCAGAGAAGGCTGTGCTTAAGCACATGAAATGTGGTGTCGTATTGCTAGAATAGAGCCTCGATGTTTTTTTAGATAACTTTGCAGGGCTACAAGTGAGCATTTTAACTTTACAACCTGAGAACTCAACGCTATAGTGCCAGATGATAGCACCATAATGGTAATCATAGGGCCCGGTGCCATACGATAGTGCTACGCAATGCTAAATCCAAATTCACGAGCTTAGTGCCTGAGCACTACATGCAACATCTTGGCGTTACATAGCAGTGTTGTTGCGATACGAGTTGGGAGACTCTATTCTATTTCAAATTTTCTTATGCAATTTGATAATGCTCACTAAATTTCATAAGCATAATGGCTTAGTAATGTAATGTTTCAATATTTTTTAGTACAACACGCACTCTTGTCCTTTATTCTAAAGCCAAGATCAACATATGAAGGATTTTCATCGCATGTTGGAACCAAGTTTGACGGAGGCCTTCATATTTTAAATCTTGTCATTTAATAATTTAAAATTCAATTTAATCTTAATTTTGGTAGAGTTTTATCTTGGCAATGCCTAATTATTTTGTAACTAATGCAATCACGCTCTTCTCCCTTGCTCTGGATTCAAGATCGATGGGGGAGGACTATCATCTTGTGCTAGATCCGAGATCAATGGCGGAGGTCTTAAGAAATCTTTTGTGGGGCAAGGAATCAATTATATAAAAACTTTGATTTCATATTTTACCTAAAATTGGATTTTTATGATAGCCTTTTTCTTTAGCTTCAGTGGATAAGCACAAAGATGTCGAGTCTAAACATAAGTTTAGATTCAAGATGTTCAAAATGAACTGAATCTAAATACAAATCTATATCTATCAAGTCTGAAAGAGATTGAATATGAATATAAACCTAAACTTTTTAAAGTTTAGACAAGATTGAATAAAAGCCCATAAGTATAGCTCATTTAGATTAAGATATTACTCCCTTTCTTTAATGCCTATAAAATTTATATTCTTCTCTTTTTCAAATTTGTTGTAAGATTTATTTAAAAAGAGCTAGATGATATGCCTCCTATTGAATCTACTAAGAGCCAAATGGGGCACAATTGAAGATTATGATCCATATTATTTAGCTAGATTGTAGGATCATTTATTATGGCATCAGGATATGTTGATGGGCAGAGACATTTTTTAAGACTCGTTTGCTCGATCATCTCGCATTCTACCCTTTGATTCATAGCTTCCATCAAAGCTTGATCTTTCTTACTGGGTGATTAATTTGAATATGAGACATAGTCACGATGTTCCTCTAGAGTGAGTTACATATCAGCATAATTTTAGGGATTAAGATGAGATTGCTAAAAAATACCTTCAAGGATGTGCTCCACCATATTTGGATGAGATGGGTGGGAGTATTGTTTTTTCATGAGGTAGATTGACTTATATTCAACTAGATTTCCTCTAACATCATGGTAAGATTTATATTTAGACCTAGGTTCTACTTTCTATGGATGCAAGCCTCCATAGTTAATACCCCTCTTCTCGCAGTAAGAGAGTCGTCTCGATTAAGGTTGAAACAGACATATCTATCTGATATGTATTTGGTGTCTTAGAGGTGTGTGGCATAGATGATCATTTAAAAGGAAATAGGAGTATAATCTAGATCAAGATCCCATGGTTCCATCAGTCCAGGATTACATTATTTTAGCCTACCAACATTATAGGGATATAGCCATAATGTCCAAAGAATCTGATTAGTAGCCATGGGTTACCTCATTTTAGGTATCCCGAGTAGACTTAAAATTTTAGTGTATGTGGTGTAATATATTCGTGTGGTGAATAGATTATAAAGAGTTTACATGGAGAATGAGGAGATGTTTACATGGTGAATGAATAGAAGGTCGGGCTTTCATCCCTTTGGAATTCCAAAATTTGGGTTATCCACATGGCAGATGAATATGAATTTGTTCACATGGCAAACGATTAAAAGATGTGTGTTTGAAATTTAATATATTTAATATTTAATGGACTAGTGCCTAGGCACCAGAATACATCACCTATGTGTTGTTATAGTGGGGCCCACTGCTACTTAGGTGATATTTTAAATGACAGGTGTATATGTGAGGACCAATTGATGATGCATGTACACTACCAGCCATTATTGGCCCATTTGAAACGGCATTGCAGCATTGCATTATCATACCATGGTGCTAGTCAAGATTCTTGACAGTTGTACAATCAATTAAAGGGAAAATGACAACATCATTTTAATTAGCATTATGGTGCTGGGTCATAGCACCACGATGCTGCAATGCTTTTTATATGCATCAATTATGAGATTTATTATAATTAAATTTATTTTTTTGGTCATACAGTAATCAATGGGATGGCTGACTAGTGCTTCAGTGCTATATGTGTGGGGCTCAGTGTAATATGCAAGCATCATGGTGCTAGTGTTGTGTTCTGCAACCCCAGAGGCCCTGACATCTTTTAAATCCTTGGGTCTGATTTATAAATAATACCTAGGGCTATTAAGGATTTTTATTCAATAGCCTCTCTCATTAAAGATTTTATTTCTTTCTTTCAACTCTATTCTTCTCTCAAGTTTACTTTTTTATCATGCCTCTTAAAGGGTAGTGAGTAGGAAGAGGGCATTCAATGATACCAATAGATTCATCAGCAGAGTGGTATCAACATGCCCTCATCCACAAACACTCGATCTAGGAGAGGAGCTTATAGAATCTAGATGACAGTGTTGAAGGGGTGATCATAGGATGAGGCTGGGCCATGCTGGCATACGATAATAGCTCCTACATTGTCCTGGTGGTGCACGAGTTCTTCACGAAAGCATGGGAGAGCCAAGAAAATTAAGCATATGTTCGATGGAAACTAGTAAGTTATGATAGTATTGTTATAAATGATTATTATAATCTCTAAGATATTGATTACGATCAATATTTTTCTTCTTATAATGATTCTCATGATTTTTATGAGATCCTTCATTTTCTTTCTAGTAGAAATGCATATGTGCAATGGAAACGATGAGAGAAAAGAATTATCAATTTTCCTCCCGCTGGCCTGATAACCCATCTAAAGCTTGGCATTATTTCATTTCCACCAAGCTTATGCCCACTGGTAACATTAGAGAGGTTACCAAAATAGGGTAGTTTTAAATTTTGCTATCCATAGGGGATTTACGATCAATATCAAGAAGGTCATTTATAATTATATTTGTAAAATGTTGAAAAGGAGGACTACTATCGGATACAGTCACCCTTCTTTGATTTATGGTTTATGCACCATGGTAGGAGTAGTAGGGGGGCTTGATGAAGAAATTCTCATTCAAAAGGCTCCTCTAACAAAGAGGATAATTAGGGGATTTGGGTCGAGGTTTGAAGTGGGGGAGAGTTTTCATGCCCCTCAGCCTCGACCCCAATCTTCCATGTCCCTGGCTGAACAAATCTAGGAAATTGATAGTCAAATCACGGACTTAAGAAAAGGGTGGACAGAAGTAATCATAGGCAGGAAGCTCCAGAGTGTAAGTTTGATTATCATATTGATCAACAGTAGATGCAATTCTCCTACATGGCCTAGTTTAACATTGCACTGGTCAACATATTCCAGAGTTGCAATCTCGTTGATCCAAACCAGGTCTCCATTCCTATGGCAGCTTAGTATCAGCCTTATGTACTACCCTGCAGGCACAAGTGCAGAGGAGGAAAAAGAGGGTGATGAGTATGATTACTAGTTTCCCCCATTTTTTATACTTTTTCCCTTTTTGTATCATTTTGTATATATTTTTTTAAATTTAGAAATAAAATTCTTTTTATTATTTTGTGTTGTAAGCTTGTATATGTTGATTTACCACTCTAAGATTTAAATAAAATATTTGAATACATATATAAGAATAAGATATGAGTGATAGTGCATCGACGCTATGAACAGGCTAAAAAATCTAAGTGCTTGGTGCTGCGGTGCTAACCCTATGGTGTCATGGCGCTAGGGTGACATTATGGCCCTTAACCAAAAAAATTTCTAAATCACTTTTACTTCTCTTAAGATGATGATGTCAAGGTGCTAGACCTATGACATTGCGACACTGAGGATATTATGTCCCTTTACCCAAAAAAAATATTCTAAGTCATATTTCTAGTGTTGAGTAAGCATGGCATCGCGATGCCATGATGTTGTGGTATTGAGGTGATTTCATTACTACAGTGATGGTTCTTGTCACTGTCTTTATAACATGAAAACCTAAGACCATAGCTAATATCCAATGCCAAGGCGTGAGTCAAAAATTGAATTTATTGTGAGCATTTTAAAATATTTTTTAGAAATTTCAACAGCATTTCACCTTAGCAGTGCTAGATTAACCTCATTCCCTAATTTAGAAAAGTTATCTACCTACTATTAATACACAATTCATTTGAAATGTATGTTCATTCAAAGAGGCCTATATTCATAACATAAGCATATTTATAAATCTAACGTATATAAGTTAGACATCTATGGGGTGCCGGTTATTAAGTTAGCCCAAATGAGGTTACATAAATTAATCCCCTTGTTTAACAAATCCACGTACCTATGTATTGCAAATCATTAAATGATTAAGAACTCCATCTATGCATACCATTCACTAATTACCATACTGTAACTTTAAGTCATAACATAAGTATGTTCATTTTCATTCATGGCATAAGCATGCCTTCCCATTATATTCTTTAATTAAGGGATAAAGCATAAGGGACATTCACATGTCAACAACCATTTCTTATATTTAACTATTCCTTCAAAAGTTGTATATCAAGTCAAGGTAATATTCAACTAAGAGGTTTAATTCCTCTAAGATGGGGCATGGATATATTAGTTCTTATTATAATATGGATCCATGTTCCTCGCTCTTCATAACACATAATCATAACTCAAGCATCATAGAAGATTAAAATAAAATTCACATTAAATTATTAATTATTTAGATAAAAAGCATCCAATGGTAATAAATTAAACCATACCCTCAATTCACAACTTAAATTTTAAAGCTTAACTCTAACTTACTACGCCAACCTTTGTACACACATTAGATTAATAGACCATCGATCCTAGACTTAGGTTAGGTTGGTGCTTTGTTGTGATGTATTGATTTTTTTTTCTTTGTAGTATAATATTTTATACTAGATGTTAGGATTGTTTGTACTCTAATTTGGAAAATAGGGCATTATTTGTTTGACTAATGATATTTTCTATATGGGGCTATCCTTAATTAAAATAGCTACTGCAATAATAAAAATAAATTAAATGCTTTTGCTTGTAAGTGTTGCTTGCCCCTTTAACATAGCCCATTAGGACAAGTGGACTTGCCTCCCATGAGTGTTAAGTATAATTGCATGAAATATAATTGCTTGGTGTGTATGTATGTTATAGCTAGCCTCTATTTTGTAGGTTTAGTTAGAATTTTATTTTTGAAATTTTCAAATGTAATTTTTGTGATGGAATAGGACTAGAACCATAGAGTTTAGGATGAGAAAAGGCTAGAGGCTTTGACTTGGGTGGCTCTGGATGCCTAGAGGATTCAAGATTTAGAAGTTCAAATGAAGATGATGACCTCCATGGCTTGTTTTAATTTTATTTTGTGTAATTATAATCTAAGATGTATAAGGGTTGAACTTTGTAACCCAATATTTTTTTTCTTTTTTTAGGGTGCATAGTGAAACCCGACCACATCAGCCTTTCATTATTCTCTTAATTTGATTGAATGTTTGGTATGTTTATTTTGATTGCACAATAGAAATAACATACTTACTTTGGTTTCTTTAAGTGTGATGATTGTTGTGTGTGGCATGGATTTCGTTGGGCTCTTTAGAAGTTTGAATTTTTAATTCAATTAAAATAAATAATTTCAACTTAAAATTAATACAACTCATAACCTATTGACCTCATTTTTGGATATGAGATTAACATCACCCCAAAATTAGTAATTAGGACACCTAATCTTAGATTAAGAGCCTCTTAATTAGGCACTTAGGACACAACACCTAGTGACCTAGTTCATCCTTCTTAGGTTTGATCTAACCTAATGGGATTAGGTGGGCCCAACCTAAAACTCAAACATAATTAAAGAATTAAATCAAACACATCCCATTTGGCACATTCCATTTGGCATCTAAATTTATTTTAGTTTAAAGTAAGATGATTGGAGTGGTTAACCAATTATCCTACTTAAGCTCAAAGTCATCTAAACTTAAAGAAATTTAAATGAAATCAAAATTAAAATTAAATCAAATAAAATTCATTAGAGTTAATGCAAGATTTAAAATGAATCTAAAACTACACCCAAATGAAAGTCAAAGATGGTCAACCTTTTGACATGGAGTTGACTTATGTAGGTCCCATCAAGTCAAAAGTTAACCAAATAAAATTTAACCAAATGAAGCCATTCCAAGGACTTGAAATCATAAAATAAACATGTTTAAATATGGATCAAATAAATATAAATCCAATAAAGTATTAATTAGGCTAATTAGACCATGTGATCTAAATGGGACTAAAAGAACCTTATTAAATTCAAATTTAAATTAAATTGAAATCAATTTGAATTGATTGACCAAAATTATTTATAAATCATTATTAAACATAATCCAACCAATCATTAGGTCTAATTCGACCAATTTGATCGCTTGATCCAAATGAATCTAACTTAACCCATTGAGCCAAGTTTGGGTCAAATACGTTAAAATTGAAATCAATTCTAAATAAAATAAAATTAACCACTCCAAATCATCTCACACATGTGATTAAACATGATTGGAGTCAAAACACAACTTAATTGAGTCAAATTGGTCATTTGACTTAATTAAACTTAGCTTAACTCATTTAAGTCTAAATGTGTCAAGTTAAAATAAAATCAAAATCAATTTAAATATAAGAAAATTAATCAATCTAAAACATCATAAACCATCAATAAAGCACAATTAAAGTCTAATTTAAATTCTAAAATGACCAATTGAGCTTAAAAATTCAAGTTGATTCATCTTCAATCAAATGGATCAAAATAGCTTAAGATTAAATTAAAATATAATTCCATACTTCTAAGCTTTCTCATAAATTAAGCATAATTATAACTTAAATATAAATCCAATTATCAAATGAATTAACCAAAACTAATCTAAAAGCAAGAAAATCCAATGGATAAATCTAAAGAATTTAAATCCAAATTCAACTCAAATAAGCTTGAGACTTACTCATGGCTTACCTTAGGCTTGGTTTGAGAAGCCAACCACTAAACCAAAATAAACATATAAGGTGGGGAAGCCATGTAAGATGCCATCAAAGAGAGGAATATGCTATGAAAAGAGTGAGTTGGAACAATAAGACAAACTCTCCACCAATCCAAAAGCATTCCCCCTAATATCCCTCCACTCCTCATCCTGAGTGATTTGGACTCAATCAACTGACCACCACTTGGAGCTAACCTTCAAGGGTGGCCATTAGCATAGATAAGAGGAAATTTACTTCCTCCATAAAAATTAAAATAAAAAGTTATGAAGAACCACTTGGCAAAGCTCATGGTCATAAAAAGGGAGGAGGCTTCCTCCCCTCAAGAAATGCATCCAAACACCTCATAAATGAAGAAGGAACCAAGTCCCCTTGGCTGAGGTCCTCATCATCGGTGGCCAGATTCTAACCACCTAAACTCTTCTACATATGGCTTTCATAGATATGGAAAGAAAGGAAGGGAGCTTCCTCTAAGCCATCTTAACATCTTCCACACTTCTGAGGTTTAGAGAATCGAGATTTTTCCCAATCCACTCATCATCGGTAGGCCTGAAATTGGTCAAAACTGACATCTAAGCTCTCGGCCAAAGTCCAAAATGGAGAAACATTATTCCTCCCCCCAAATTGGATGTCCTTACACGTTCTAGAGATAGAGGTGAACTCGAATGAATCCTTCCCAAGGTCTGTCACTCGGCAAGCCAGAAAATGACCAAGGCCAATGGAAAGTGATGGAGTGTTGGTCTCCGTGGTGTTTGGCGGGCAGAAAAGCTGAGATTTCTTCTCCATGGCTTCGACTCATCGAGATGAATGTGCTCGAAGCACGGTGGCTGGAGGATTCCTGAGTGAGTATGGGTTCAAACTAACTACCCTTATATTTTGGTTTGGTCCTTTGGAAGGGAAGTTAATCTCCATTGAGATCAAACCATAAAGATCTCTTGAAAATTGATTTACAATCAAAACCTCATTCTTTCACCACTCTGATCGCTGGCGATCAAGGCCAAAGAGCCAACAACTCTCAGTTCTCCAGCAAGAGAATAGGGGAGAAATCTCTATTATCCATTCCCTTTGTTATGAACAAACAACCTAGATCTAGTCGCACGATCTAATTTAAATACCTTAAGGAAACATAGATGAAATCCTAATCATCTAATCAATGATCGAACTGTCCTAATGAATCAAGTGGTCCCTGCCACCATCTAAGCTAGATCCACATAGATCCAACTGGCTGAATTTAACATTGACATGTGTAAAGTAGCACCACATGGCATCAACCATTTAAAATAGGAAATCCATGATTTTCTAGCTTAAATAAATATTTAAAAATATCAAAAAAATCAAAGAAAATAAAATACTCATCCAAAAAGTGTAAATATGGGCTATATGGATTCATATTAGTGAGAGGAATCTATTAAACCCAAAATCCTAATTAATTTTAAGTTAATTTGGGTTTAAAAGTAAATAATAAAATTCAAATTAAACTCAAACCACTCATCCAATTAATTTAAAACTTTGGGGAAATGAAATTATGGTTAAAACACATTTATGCTTAATTTAGATTTTTATTAAAATAATTAAAATTATAATTAACCCTAAATCACACATCTGATTAGAATGAAAACTTTAAGAAATTTAAATTACAAAGAAACACCACTTCCATAAAAACTACAAGGCCACTTAACCTTTAGATTTAAAGTTATTGAAGTTATAATCCTTAGGTCAATATAATTGAAATAATAAATCAAAAATTCATGGAAATTATAAAAATTTTAAAATTAACTTAAAACATTATTAGTAACATCAAAACATTTAAAGAGAAAATTTTCCCATCCCTTTGAAGTTAAAAGATTTGATTAATCATAAATTTAAGGTTTAATGAAATATTTAAAGAATATGAAAATCTAATTTAACCCTAAGTCAATAATTTATCAAATTATAATGAACCAATTCAACATTTGGAATGCAAAATTAATTAATCTCTAAATTTCATACTTAAATATGGAATTCATTAAACCTTTTGAATTTATTTAAATTAATAAATAATAATTCTACTTGTAAATGAAAATAAAATGACTAATTAGTGTATGTAATCAAGTTAATCAAATAATCCAAAACCTAATAATTTGAAATGACTTAGTTTTAAGTTGGAAACCCAAAAGTAGTTCATTCCATAGTTTCTTAGGTTATGATAAGTAAACAAAATTCTATATTAATAGATTAAATGAGTTATAAAACCTTAACACTTAATGTTACATTAAGCATAATTTGAATAAGAAATCATAAAACATAAGATAATGAACTTCTTAATTAATTAAATCAAGACTTCTCAAAGATTTATTGAAACTAATTGAATTAACTTATCTAAATTCTTATATCATCACTTGAAATTAATTAGATTAACTTACTCAATTCACCATCATAATATAATCAAATGTCTAAATGAATTAATTAAAATCAAATAAACCTAAATAATAATTTAAGAATACATAAATTAATAAATCATGAAATTAAAATATAATAGATAATTTAAATAATAAAATCAAAACCAAGTTTGAATTAAGATATTAACTTAATAAGCTATGTTCATTCATACTAATAAGCAACATAAACATAAACATTAATGAAATAAATAAATAATAAAATCCAAAATCAAATGAACCAAATAATTCAAACATATAAAATTAAATGAAAAATGAATCAAAATAAAAGAACTACAATAAAAAAATGAAATCTCTAAATTACATGAATTCTAAGCTTAACACATTAAATGAATCAAAACATTTAAAAGTGAATCAAACTAAATGAACATTAAATTTAATCATGATATATGATTAAACCCGTTAATTAAAGATGAAGAAAATACTTTAAACCTTAACAGCAATTTTAATCTTAATATCATTAACATAGGGAGATGAAACATAAATCAAATTCAACTTAAAAAATGAACTACTCAAATTAATGCAAAAGAGATTAAGTAAGATATTTATGATCTTAGTTAGGCCTTTGAATGAATCTTCATCTTAGGATGAAGATCTCATTTTACTAGGACTAAAGATATTGAATAGAAATGGGTTTGAATAGAAATGGGTCCCATCATAAATAAAATTTATTTTATTCTTCATTCATGAAAACTTAAATTCCACTTTAACATAAAAAGAAATTAAAAAATGGAAATGAAATCATTAATCAATTAGATTACTTAAATTAAAACCACCCATGGTAAATTAAACTAATTTTAAGAATAAAATAAATTAAAAGAATAAAAATAAATTTTTTAATTAGCAAACATATGGTATATAGTCTCGACACCCAAGGTTGTAGGGCTATTGATCTAAAGGAGGTCTTGATACATCGAACCTCTTATTTAATAATGACACATACCTATGAAGCGAAAATCTCATAATCAAATTAAATTAAACTTTGAAAACCCAAATTGAAACTTGAACTTAAAATGCCTAGCAAAGTCTTACCATACAAACTCTTCCTTCACACACTAGGTTATTAGGCCATTGATCCTAGAATTAGGTTAGATCGATATGTGATGTTCTGTGATGTGATGTGAAATATTTTTTTCTTATTTTTTGTACTATTTTAGACTAAATCACTAGGGTTATTTATTTGCTAGTTTGGATGCTAGGATGCACTTTTCAAGCTAACATTATTTTTTGAGGGGGCTATGCTTAAAGGGACCACTATCATAAAATAAAATAAATATTATTTTATTGCAGGTATGCTTAAGTCTATAAACATAGCCCAATATGATAGGTGGGCTTGGCAAGCAATAATGCTAAGCATGTATGTTTGTAAAAATAACTACTGTTGTGTTGTGTGTATTTCCAAATATCTATTTTATAGGATTTAAGAATTTTATTTTTAAAATTTTAAGTGTAATTTGAGCTTAGAATTAGGTTAAAAATTATGGGATCTAAGAATAGCAGGAGGTGACCCTACTAACTGGTGGTCTCCTATGAAGCTTGTGGAGGTCCACGGAGAAGAAGATGATCTTGGAGAAAGACCCATAGATCTAGACTTTTAGTTCTAGGTCAGGATGTAAAAAGGCAGAGTTCTGCTACACATTTTTTTCTTTTTTTCAGGGTGTACAATAGTACCCAGTCACACTGGCCTATTCTTTTATATTAAATTTAATGTTGTTTATTTTGAGTGTGTAATAGAATCAACTTATTTTTCTAAATTTCTTTTGGTGTTGTGTTTTTATGATGAAATGTATGGATGTTAGGCTCCTAGGAAAAATTAAATTTTCTACCCAACTTAAATTTAAATAACTCTAAAAAATAAAGAAATTCATAGCCTCATACATAAATTAAAGCCATAGGAACAAATTAAAAGTAACTAGAAATGGATAATTTTTTGTGAACACCATGCTAGCATATTGTTCTAACTCCTTGAATTGGGCACTTCACCCATTACACATAAGGGGCATCTGACATTTGAAGATGACCACCTTCTTGGGGAAGTGTACCTTATTATTTGCAATTTCCCATGATTATTTATAACTACATCTCACTAAATGCATAAATTACATAACCTAATGGCCTTACATGAATTATAAGTCAAAACTTTTAAAAGCATATCTATCCACCTAAGTCTAAGTCAAAAAGTAAGTAAAACATATAATTTTTATTGCATTAATATAACACATACTTTCACACCAACCATAATCTAGGCTCTTAGAGAGTTAGTTTAGAATTTTAGACTCTTTCTTAATAAATAATAGCCATCTTATCTTGCATTTAAGACTTGGTATATGGTTTAAAAGTATAAGGTGTTGTAATTCACTCCATACAGTTTGTCCAAAGAGTGTAGATAGGCTCACTCTTTCTAGTGGAAGAAGCGAGCCAACATATCCAAATTTTTCTCAAGTAAAATTATGTCAAGCTCTTAGCTTGTGCTAGAGCACTTTAGACATAGGTTCAAATGTTGCTCATTTCTCATTTTCTATGAAAGTAAATCCTCACTTCTTAGGTATTTCTATAATCTTGTTGTTGAAATATAAGTCCTACTTCTAATAAAATATCAACTTAAATAATTATAGTTCTCTATTCTATAAAAATATAAAGCTTCACCATATGATAGATTGAAATGCTTACTAGGCTCCCTAGTATCGCAAGTACTTCTTATTTATCTCTCTTTGGATTATGTTAAGAACTCTTTCTAATTGAGTTTTTCCACTATATTTCTAATGATCACCATTCCTTTGATACCAAGCTTTGGAATCCATAGAGATGTTAGCTAGTCACTTTAATAGAGAATTTTCTTAGGAGATTCACATCTAAGATGTAATTACCTATTGGGCATACCCTTATAGGGAACCTAAGAACCTAGCTTAAATAAACCATACTTTACTTCATCCATGTAAAGTAAGGAAAAAATATCTAGTATGCTTAGACCCATTAGCTTTAGGACTCCTTATTAAATGATTGAGTCCATTGTATGGTAATATCTTTATCTTCTGAGATATTATATGATTTCTTGATGTCATGCTTAATCATTTCAATAAATATCTCCTAAGTTATACATGGTGACCCATCACATAATTTTAAACACCACACTATATATCAGTCTTTATACCTAGCTTATTCACCTACTTGGACACACTCCCACTAAGGATAATCTCTCTTATGTTATTACATTAGTGGGGAATATCACAACAAATAAGTTTAATGTTCATTTAGTGAATAAGCTTATATTCTCTTAATCATTTCATGAAAAATTTTAAGCTATTAAAAATAGTTTTCTAAAGATAGCAAGTTACCAAAATGGGAAGCCAACTCTCTTCCTTTATAAAATTGAAACTAGCATACACTTGGAGCCTATCAAATTTACTCTCATTAAGAAGTTTACCTATAAGCACCCCAAAATTGATGTCATTAGGAAGCATTTTCAAGATCAAAAACTCATAATAAAATGGAGTGTTGGTTTGCTAGATGGGATACATGTAGCCATCAAACATAGAAAAGCAGAGAACTATGCAAGAACTTTCTTAAATAAGCTTTACTTTCTTAGAACATTCCCATGAAAATTTTGAAATGGATAATTGCTTTTAACTATAGCATAAAACTTCACATTATTATAATTTGGATTAAATTCCTCAACTTGAAATTCCATTTGTTCAAAAAAAAAACAAATCCTTTATTCTCTTACTGTAATCTTTAGCAAGCCACTCAAGCTAGACCTACCCACCATCAACTTCACTAAACCTTTAGTTGCCCGAGTCCTAATTGAAATGGATATTACAACCAACTATGCAGAAGAAATAAGGACTAGTTTCACCAATGGCTATTGGTAAAAGATTAAAATTGAATGAAAACCTTACTATTGTTCAAAGAATAATGTTGATAATCAATTGCAAAAATGCTATATAGCTCATCCTGAACTTACAGAAAGATATATTGAAAGGAATCCAAAATTATAGAAAATCCTATAAGGCAATCCAAGAATGTCCCACCATTTTAAATAAGTAGGCTAAACAAATTCCTATACATCCCTATCGAATTGCTAAAACCAACAATCCTCTTAATATCAGTCATATTATTGAGGATCTAAAATATAATGCTTCACCACCCCCCACCTATGTCAATGCACCTCCAACCCTTCTAAATCAATTCCAAACACCACATTGAATGCTTGATAGAAATCAGATGCAACATTGTAATAAATGACTAATACAAAGCTGAATTAATCTATCAGAGAACATCTAAATATCCCCCTCACCAATCCCCCCACCCTAACATCATTGATAGAAAATAACTCATTAATAGCTAATGTATATGCAAATTAGCATCAACTTTGTAGAACACTTAATGAACTTGAGAAGGAATGAGAAGCCCAAAAAACAAAAAGTATAAATAGAAAGTGTTGAGGGAATTGAGATATGTTAATCCAACTATTATTAAAAAACATAAGAACCTCATCTAATGGCAGAATCCTATTATCATATGATGATAGGATTCTCAAAAGATCCACAAGATGCAACCCCTCTAACTCCCAATGGCCAATTTCTTGATTTAGAACATTAGAGGTATTACCAAGGACAATGCTTCCCATTCTTTATTTAATCTAATAAGAAAATACAAATTGGAGATTTTTTTTTGTGCTCAAACCAATGGTTTGGGCTAACAACACTTCAAGAATTATTAAGAATTTTAGTAAATCCAATCATCTAGTCACCTATAGTAACATGAACTAACTCTTTAAAAGAAAAAACTTTCATATTGATATAATGATTAGTTATTCCAAATTTTGCATACCTATATCAATAATTCAAATTTCAATAACAATGCTACTATTATGTATGCAACCTGAACTCTAGAACTGAGAATAGAGCTATGGCATAAAATTATTCCTATAGATCAAACATCATTGGACCTTGGTTTACATGAGGAGATTTTAATATGATAGCAAGTCCACTTGAGAAAAAAGGGGGTAGGGGAAAAAATATGATTGCCATTATAGAGGTTTTTAATTCTATAATAAAAGTTAGTTTAATTGATCTTAATTACATGGGAAATTCTTTCAATTGGTTTAGAGGCAGAATTTTAAGAGGTTAGATAGAATTGTTATTAAGTATGCTTTCAATAATGTATTTCAATACAAAAGCTTCAGCACCCGAGCATAAATGCATCTGATGTCTCCCAATTTCAATTAGCTTAATCCATCAACAACAGTGCTCACCTTTCAATTTTCTTCATTTGTGAACTCTCCATTCTAATTTTATTAGATGTGTCAAAGAGGCTTGGACTACATATCCCACCTCCAACTCTTGGACAAGACTATGAAGACTTCACAAAAAACTTATAGTAGTACTAAAAAAAGGGAATTATAAGGTATATGGAAATATAAACAAATTTATTGATGACAAAATCTATAGTCCAATATTGGAAAAAATCAATCATAGAAAGATGTTATCAAAAAATTAGTCCAATATTTGAAAAAAAATAGCTATTACTGGCAAAAAATAGCTATTACTAGGAAAAATAATTATTACTGACGGAATTTCCCATGAACTAATTCGTGAGAAATTATTTTGCAAATTTTAGTTAAAATTTTTTGGCATAAATTTTTGCAAAAAATGATGCACCAACTACCACTTAAACTAAACAAAGTTTTTTAGAAAGATTCATTGGAAAATTTTTTGGAGAAAAATTTGCGGGAAAATTTTTTGGCAAAAAATTTGTGAGAAAATTTGTTTGAAATTACTATTATTTGGGGCAACAAATCAACCCCGACACCAAATTCTATTTTTTTTCCTCTACTCTTCCACTTTTAGGTGGCAGCAAAAGGACACTTAAGGAATGCCAAATCTCCATGAAAATGTGTCATGTTTTCCAATTTTTTCATAAAAAAAAAGGTAAACCACTTCTTCTAGCTTCTAAGACTATTATTTGTGATTTCATCCATTTAATCATGTGGAATATGGATTTAAAGTTTTAGAAAAAAATTTCAATTTACAGCATAGATTTTCTAAAATTTGTATTAAACCTATGTATCTCATAGTTATTTTCCTATTTGAAGTTAAATCTATGAATGTTAGCTTATGATTTAGATTTTTTTCATATTTTTATAAAACTCAAATATATACATATAAATTTTAAATAACTTATTTTATGACAAATTTTGTAATCTCATTTATATTACCTCTCTCTATGCATTTCATTATATATATATATATATATGTGTGTGTGTGTGTGTGTGTGTGTGTGTGTGTGTGTGTGTTTGTTTTACTTGTTCCATTATGGAGGATATTTTTGAGTCCATAATTTGATCATAGGAAATTCAATTATGGTTTCAAGTGTCGTGCTACTGAGTTTCTTCTTCAAGCTTTTTGATTGGGTTATTTAGGGCTACAAATGAACTGACTCAACTCAATTAGTGATCATTCATGATTGTTCAATTAATTAATTAAACAAGCTTGAACACTTTTATAAATACTTGATCATTAAATGAACAAGTTTAAATAGCTCCATGCTCGATTTGATTATTATGATGAACAATCTTATTTAAGATTCATAAAAAGAAAAATAAAGGTTATTAGCTTATTTTATTTGATTGAATATAACAAATTTTAATATTTTAGATGCCTATTTGTATTTGCTATGTTTTGCAAGGCAAAGAGGAGATGAAAAAAATTCTTTTTTTTGTGAAATATCATGACATCAATCTTTAAAACTTTTATAAATTTGTTCTAAGTTGGTGTACTATCATTATATCTATTATAAACATTTTATAATGTGACCTTGGTTTCATTATTGTTAGACATTTGTAGTTGGTTTGTTGTTGTAATATATAAGTTTAATTCTCATGTGGTAGAAATGCATCAATAAAACCAAAGGCAAATAATTGGGAATTAGTAATAAAGGAAATGATAATTAAATAGGTTGTTGTTATGAAAAATCTAAATTTTAATTATAGTCCCTTCTCTTTAAGCATTAATGGTATACATTATATTGAAGTTTTATTATAATGCTTTTATGATGATGGTTTGTTTTGGAAGATCAAGATTTTTTTAATATAATGCTTGTTTTCCTTTCCTTTTAAAGTTCTTGGAAGCTATTATGTAAAATCACCATCATAATTATTATATGTGATGATTAATTTGGCTGTAGGCTTGAGCCAATTTCCTCAAGTTATTTGAATGTGTGGCATCTATTAGAACATTTCATATGTGGCTTTTTTTCTGTAATTTGTGATATTTAGAATCTATTATTTGCAAATAGCTTGTGTAACTTATTTGATTCAATATATGGTTTTTGGAAGTTGTTTAATCTATAACTTTTATTTGATGCAATTGTGGCTTTTGGATTCATTTTAGTAGGCCTATGGATTCATAACCAAATAATCTATGGCTTTTAGAATTTATTTAATATGTGACTTGTTTTCTTAATTTATAATTTGTAACTTTTAAATTTTATTTGATCTATAGCTTGTTTGATGTAATATATGGCTTGGATTCATTTTATCTGGCTTATGAACTCATTATCATATAATCAGGCCTATGTATTAGTATCAAATAATCACACCTATGCATTCATTTTCTTTTGATTTATATTTGGTGAAGGTAAAGAAGAGGAGCTACACTTTTTAATATTTTTATGTGATTGATTAATTAAGTTAATTTTACTTTTGATGATTATTTACTCATTATATTAGAATAGAGTTGTGTATTATATTACTACATCAAAAGTACTGAGAAAGCAAATTATTCACTAATGAGTAGTTCTTTAGTTGATAAACATTAATGTTAAATTTTATTTAGTTTTTGTTACTCCTATTTTCCAAAATTTACATTACAATAATTAATAATGTCTTTGTAAGTCTTTCACTTCATCTATTAAGCCAATCTTAGATTCCCTAAGTAGAAAAACTCATATACTCATGAACACAAACTACTTATTTATACTCATTTGTATACTTATTTTAATAGTTCTTCTTGTAGCTTGATCAATTGAAAACTTGTTTGTTCATTTTTATAAGTTTGACAAGTAGCTCATTTATAAGCTCAACAAGCTTCAATTACTTTTAAAATAAGTAGCTTAATAAAGCTGCTCATCTATGTGTTTGATAAGCATATAAATTTAATAAATAAGTAACTCGACAAAACTACTCATTAAAGTACTAGATCAAGCTCATTTATTTACCAAACAAGCAATTCAATAATACTACTCATTTAATTGCTAATAAGTTTCATTATATTTAGCAAATAGATAGTTTGATAGTACTACTTTAACTACTCGATAAGGCTCATTTTATATTGATAAATGAGCTACTCAATGAGGGCTTGATTATCTAAATATGCACCAAACACAAGCCAAGCTCAAATTAAGCTCAAACAATCCCTATGCTAAATGTACCAAACTTGAACACAAAAATTGACTCTCAACTTATGTAAACAAGCTCAAGTTTGAACACATACATGCTCAGCTCGGCTAAGTTTGATTACAGCCCTAGGCTCATGTAATTTCCTTCAATTTTTCTAGTATGTAATTACTTTCTATAAGACATATCACGAATTCCTTAAGAATCACCATTTAATCAAAAACTTTCTTGATGCACTGCTAAACCATTATGAGATTTTCATTGTAGTTTAGATTTTTCTAATATAAACTCTATAGTTTTGTAGTATAGTACATTTAATTATATTTTTGTAAGTTAATCAGATATTATAGCAAATTTTATGTCTCATTTTTAATAGACTTTATATAATCCTTTAATATATTATAAATATAATATATTACTATTTTATTTATACTTATAGTTTTTTGTTTATAGTCATTATATAGTTTTTTCCACATGTAAAAATTAGAATATATGAGAAGCTCTTTTAATTTTTTTTTAAATCTATACAAGTCTTTGGTGGATTTCTGATGTATTTTCCATTGCTAACATGTCATACAATCATTGTGAGGCTTTTCGATGAACGAGAAATTTCAAAAAGTAGAATTTTTGGTGAATTTATGATGGAAACTTGCCATAAGAAATTTTTGGCAAAATTTTCTATGGAATCTTTGTTGGAGATTCTGCAAGGAATTTCTACAAAAATTCCTTCTTGATAGATTTCTCCACAAGTTACTCCATTGGTTCATTGGAGAAAACTTTCCAATAGATTTTTCATCAAAACTATTTTTCGATGGATAAGTTGCCCATCAAAATGCATTTTCAACTAAAGTTTTATCAAAGTGAATCCATTGGAATTCTATTGAAAACCTAGATTTATGATGGATTTGGCTTGATTTTCTATGGAATTTTCCATCAAAAATTCTTAGTTTTTCTATAATGAATGAGCTTGAGTCTCAACTTATAAAATTGCATTAATAGAGATGAATAAAAATGGAGACAAAAAGATACTATCAATGATTTTTTTTTGGAAGGAGATAGAAACTCCAAATATTTTCATACATGTGTTAGGAAGAAATGAGAAGGCAAGACCATTATAAAATTCAAATACCACAAAATGGGCTTACCAAGCAAGAAGGGATTGTTGAAAGTTGCTTGGATAACTTTCAACTCCTTTTCAACTTTAATGGTCAACAATTTAATAGGTACAACTTAAACTCACATTATTTTGAGAATAAGAAAAACCAAATTTAGGTGCTTGACCTCACTCAAGTCCCTCATGAAGCTAAAATAAAAGAAGCATTGGATTTAATATATGGACATAAAATAGCTAAGCTTGATGAATTTATAGCATTATTTTTGAACATGCCGGGTATATTAGTAACTGATTTCATTAATGCCATTCAAGATTTTTTTAGAGATGACAAACAAGACTAGTATTTCACTATATCTTCAATAGTTCCTATTCCTAAAGAAAGTGATGCTCACACTTGGGATAAATTTAGACCAATAAGCCTAACAACTATTATTAGCAAAGTAATTAGCATAAATCTTGATCCACATATTTAACACATACTTCCTTCTATTATCTCTTGTAACCAAGCTATTTCTATTAAGGGAAGAAACATCACCATCTCTTGGTTCAAGAACTTATTAAAGATAAAGATAGAAAATACAAAGGTGAGAATTTATTTATAAAACTTGAGATCAAGAAGGCATTTGACACAATTAGTTGGCATTTTATTTTAGCTATTTTGTAGGCTATAAATTCAATCCACAATTCTACATTAAAAGGCTACTCTAAGAAAATCACTACACAATTCTCATAAATTATGCTTCTCATGGATTTCTCAAAGCTAATAGAGGTGTCAAATAAGGAGATCCATGCCTCCTACCCTTTTTATATTGGCAATGGACTACTTCTCTAAGATTCACAATTAGATATTCACTAATAACAATGCAATCTCATACTTTACCAATGGCAAATCCATCATCTCCCATTTAGTTTTTTGTTAATGAAGTTCTTCTTATTTATAATAGTAGTAAGAATCCATTGAGCATGACTATTAAAAAGTTTGAGATGTTATCAAGTATGAGCTTCAAAAAAAAAAAAAAAAAGCAAATGCCAATTTATCCCCAACAAATTCAATTTCAAGAAAGAGAGCTAGATGGATTAAGAATTATACAGCTTTCACAAAAACTAAACTTCCAATCAAATACTTTGGTGTGATCATGTATAAAGGTAAAATCACAACTAATCTTATTGATTAACTAATTTACATGATTTAAAGAAAAATTTTATTCACTTGTTAAGAGCATACTCAACTCTAATCCTTTATATATGGCTCAAGTGCAAGAAATACCATCTATAGTCTAGCAAAAAAATAAAAAGGATATTCAACAAATTCATATCCAGCCCAAAGGGCAAAGCTATTCACTAAATTAATTATAAAAAAATATGCAAACCAGTTGACAAAAGAGTATTAGATTTCAAAACATTTACATACCATATAAAATGCAACCCAATCAAACTTTGGATTAGATTTAGAGAGAATAAATCACTTTTAGCCAACCTTTTCCATCAAAAATACTACAAAAAGTATCACCCAACAAGAGTGAACCACTCGATGATTCCATCATTTGGTAGCTCATAGTTTAGAACAAATAGGAAGCATAAGACATTATTTTCTAGGACATTACTAATGGGAAAATCAACTTTTGGTAAGATCAATGCAAGAAGAAGTACTATTCTACAACCAAAATTACATATGATAAGTTGATAATGGACCCACCAATTGTGTGGGGGAACATTATATGGAATAACATTCCGAAACCTTCTATATATTTCTTAAATTGGAGACTTCTTCATAATTTATTATTTGCAAACAACATTTTAAAACTTAAATGGATTAGAATGCCTTCATTTGTCTTTACTCATCTTATGAAGAAAGTATTCAACACCTCTTTAAGCAATGAAGTTTGAAACAAGTTAGAAGGACTATTTAATATGCCAAACAACATATTAGTGAATGCCTCCATTACTAATCTCCTTATGAGTTTGAAGCCACAAAATAACCAAAAATTGATAGTTCATATCAAAATTATAGTCCCTTTGATAACTTTCTAGTACATTTTAAACAATAAGAAACAATCACAAACATGATAGCAAAAGATGCCAAACTGATGACACCTTTAACATGATTAAGCTTTATATATGTAAAGCCATTTTAGAACTATTGTCTAAAGAATAAACACATCAAAGTCAAGCATTACTAAATGGTCTTGGTCTATCCATCTCCCCATAATAACAAGTTGGGACCTAATCTCATGGACAAAACCAACCAATCCTTTCTTTAAAATGGACATTGATGGTAGCTTCAACACAAGCTTACATCATTCGAATTGAAGGTTTCTTTAGAAACCATCAAGGAAAATGCCTTCTTTACTTTTTTTTATGCCTTGCTTTGTTTAGCTCTCCACATAGAATGTCTTGCTTTGTTCGCTTAGCTCTCCAGGTATAATGCCTTGCTTTTCTCATGCCCATGAAACTTGAAAGCTCCCTTCTTACTTCACATTTCTAGATTGAAAAATATTCATTCTCCCATCTACAAATGAATGAGTGCTATGGGGGATGTGAGTATTCTTTGGAACTTAATCACAATTTTTAAAAGATCAAATAGTATTTGGACAACATCTTTATCAAGATCAATCACATCCATAGAGAAGGAAACTAGCTTTTTATTTGGTCAAATGTGATGCTCTTAAAGATGACTTCATACTTTCTACAACACCAAAAAAAACATTAAGCACACTCTTCAAAGGTGACAACTTAAACATCCCATACATTAGAAGCAAATACTTATAACAATTTTGCTCTTTTGCTTGTACTACTACAATAATCAATAAAACATCCTCTCTTTGCATTTAAAATATATATAATTTATATGACTAAAGTCTTAATGATCTAATAATTATTATAATATTTTTAATAAATTAAAAATAATTTTAGCAAAAAAACTTTTGTTCAAATCAAATTATGCTCTAATGTGATTCAAACGATCACGAGGCTTTCAAATAATGCTATGGTTAATTAGTTTTAAGCAAACCAAATATTTTGTAATAAAATAAAATTTTCATCAAATTAAAACTAGTTTTAGCAAAAGTACTATTTTGTTCCACTCAAAATAAAACTTCAAAATCTCTAATGATAATGAATCTTTTAAATAAACCTTAGGATAAATAATTTGAGAACACAAATTATTTTGGTGGAAAAAGAGCAAATAACAAATAATTTAAATGCAACTTTCTAATATAAACTTAAGCAAACGTGATTCAAAAATGATCAAAGGATGTAATAATTTTTAATTTAAGTGATGTTATTACATATTATATAGACAAAATTTGAGTTTCATATGGTGTTCAAAATATAGTACTTTTTCAAGATGAGAAAGAAAATACAAGGAAATAAATAACTTGGTTCAA
Organism: Cymbidium sinense; assembly: GCA_021442155.1. NCBI lineage: Eukaryota > Viridiplantae > Streptophyta > Magnoliopsida > Asparagales > Orchidaceae > Cymbidium > Cymbidium sinense. The sequence goes on along the minus strand of CM038225.1, from coordinate 11,340,261 downwards.
ATAAAATAATTTTCTAGATATTATAATTTCAAAATCACACACACTTTAAATTTTTCAATAAAATTTTAAGAAATAGATAGATCAATTAATTAAATTGAAGTCAAGTAATTTTAAAGAAACAATTTAGCAAGTGATCACTCAACAAATAAATCCATTAAAGTGAATAATTTATTTAAAATAAATTCAAAAGAAATAAGATATAAAAAGTAGATCTCACTCAAGACTTGAAGGATTTGAACCAAGAATGCTTCAACCTTTGAAATGATTCTCTCCTTTTCATACAACAATCTTTATAGAAAGATTTATGGAGAATCAAAGATAAAATCTTGCATGGAAGCATACACCAAATTCTCAAATCTAAATTTTTTTTTTTTTTTTTTTTTGCATTGAGAGAGCTTGATTTTTCGGGTTGGATTTGAGTTGTAGTCATTCTAAAATAGTGTTTAAATGTTTTAAAATTTATTTTAAATGTTCTAATGAGTTCCATAACTAAGGAGATGAATCGAAAGATTTTTAACAAAAAAATTATTTGATTTATTGAATAATTGTGGCTAGCCCCATGAATTTATGCAAATAGAAAGAAATAATGCAAGAATTGATTAAACTTGCCAAGGAAATTAAAAGAAGCAGTTGATGTTAATTATAAGGATTTTGGAAGAAATTAAACAATTAAAACTTGGAATAATCCTTGAAAAAATTGAACAACTAAGAGAGGGAAGGAAGATGATTTAAATTAGGGAACAATAAAATTTAATTTAGATTATTAATAAAATAAATTACATATGGAAAAATTAGATGTCCAAAATCATAATTAAAATAAACTAAAATGATAAAATCAATGAAAATAATTATCCATGAATTTAGATTTAAATATTATTTTGTAAAGTAATATTTTAATAATTAATATAATAAAAAAATTATATATAATAAAAATCCAAGCCAATTTAAGTTTCATAAAATCATAGAAAATATTAAATAAATTAAGAAAAATTAAATAAATAAAATTATAATTTTGTAAAATTAATTAATTTTTTAAACAATTTCTTAAAGATTAGTTTTGCAATTTAAAATAATCATTAATCAAATAATGTGGAAATGATATAGAAAAAACAAAAATGCACATTATTTATTTATGAAAGAATTAATTTAAGATAAATGAATTTATGAATGATGATTAATATTTTAATTTAACCAAATTGAGCTCATTTGTTATTTTTTTTTTGCAAAATATAGCATAAGACTCTAAACCAACCAAACATCTAAAAGATATCACTTAAGTTGCCTAAGTTTATCGAGTTTGATATATTTCTTGAAAATGCTCAAAGATAAATATTTATAATTTCAATCAATCATTTATCATAAATAAAATCCAATTTATAATGATAGTGATAAATATTTATGTGGATAAATCAACCTACAAAGAAATTGTTTGTCTTTACTACATAAGGTTTATTATCATCAAATCAAATTGTGATATATTACATTCGATGTATACTCAACATTTGTTGGCTAGCTACCACTCATAAACAATGTTGTTGGTCATAGCTACTAAATTTTCAAATTGGTTTATATATTCTACCACTCATATATATATATATATATATATATATATATATATATATATATATATATATATATATTATTATATGCAATTTCTTATTATTATTCCTAGAACAATATTTAGCTTTAAGCATTTCTTTCATTTCTACCTAAGTTAGTTCCTTTACAATAATTCTTCTTTCATTAGAACATTTGTCCAATAGATTTTTGCATTGCCATTTAATTTCATTTTTTGACAAAATTGTTCTTTAATAGTCATCCAGTTGATACAAATCAAAGAACTTATCCATTTGTGTTAGCCAATCTTAGAACATATAAGATCACGATATTCATCATATGTAGAGAAATATATCTTAACCATGTTGATGGATTCATTAATAACTTCATGATTTCTATGGTGATCAACCTTATGGGGATTTCTAAAAGCTTATCTTTCAGGATTAATGTGTTCCCCATGGACTTATATAAGTTATTCTCCTAAAGGATCAACTTCTATAGGATTTTAGACCATATGTAGAGTTTGCCCTAACATTCATATTTTGAATTTGGGTGGCCAAATTCAACACTATATCTTGAAGCCTATTAAATTTTTCCTCAGTTTATAAGTGAACTTAATTTTACTCTCATATTTAGGTTGTCTAATTGATCTTAATTTGAGATTTTGGAGACATAATGATATAATTAAAGATGTAATATGACACAAGAAATATTTCAATATAAATTTTTAAATTTTCAAAGATAGTTTTGATATAAAAAAAAGTAAATATAAATGACACACAATTAATAATTAAAGCCTTCATAAAATGCAAATGATAATTAGAACCAAACTAGTACAAAATAATTAAATTAGCTTTAAGATAAAACTTTAAATTGTTCAAGGTAGATTTTCCTATGTTAATAACAATAAAAGAAGGTCTTATATGACTTTGTGGACCACTCCATTACTGATTAGGATGCTCTCAAGTTAATTTAGGAAGGATAAGGTTAAGGACAATGACTAGGTTTTATGTTTGCACAGGCAACTAATTGGCAATCTTGCAATAGTCAATATAATTGCATCAAACATGTAATCTACCAAGATTTTTACAATAGAACAAATATTTCATTAAAGGAATTGTAACCCAATCCAAAGTATGAAGATGACCTCTCTTAGGAAGCCAACACCACACTTGGCAAAGCCTCTGCAAGCTTCCCACTCTCTTGGTGTCCACCTTCTATGTTGTCCACCAACAAAAGTTTGTGATCAAATTGGTGGGTAAGGGATCTTTAAGATGCTTTGAATATAACTATATAAAGTGGAGTTTTATTTTACATAAAATTAGGGTTTGGAATTAGTGAAAATTAAAATCCAATAAATATCAAAGAACATGACCAATCAACACATGAATAATGTATGGAATTAAGTGGGATAATGATTTGGAGAATTTTTAAATTTTTAGTGAAGGTTTTGTCAACCAAATGTAATCCATAAATACACAAGTCCTAGAAAATCTAGGTTGTGGCCCTTACAAGTAGGATTTAAGATGGAATTTGGGTAAAATTAGGGATTTTTTTATGGTAAAGAACAACACCAAGAATAACATACTATAAAAGATAGAAAAAAATAACACAACACATAAAATTAAATAAACAAAGTAAATGAACTACTAGAAAAAGTAGTACTAGAAGTGAATCACTAAATTCCCTTATTAGTACGACCACCAAACTCCAACCAAATGACTTTTTTCATAGCACTACGACCACCTAACTCCTTTAACTAACTCTAAAACTGCTTCAAATTGAATCTGCTAGTTCATAGCACTACAACGCTATGAAAGGTAGCATCATGGCACTATCTTCTTTGTCCATAAACTTAAATCATTAAAGACTAACACTAGAACACTTACATATATTAATACATGAAAGTTACTCGATTATAACCACACCACAAGTATTACATTTAAATATGATATTACACATTATATATGATAATTTACTTTACACAAAGTACACATATAAAAGTCTTCAATGTGGTCTTCATGCATCAAACTTCAAGTTCTCCTAATGCTCTCTTGCTCTTAATGATAAGGCCTCCATATGTGAGCTTCATCTCCCTTGCCTTAGCTCTAGTCATGGGACCTTGATGTAGTGAAACATCAAAAATAACTACATATATATAGCTAACTACAAATATATTTAAGTGCATGCACCAAATAATTAACATTTTTACACACAGGTGTGAGTTTGGAGTTAGTCTTATTCAAAAGCCTCTTGCTTAGTGATAAACTAAATTTTATAGAATTTGTATAACTCTACAATAACAATGAATTAATGCACCATGATTTATAATAAGCTAGTTTATATTTTATGGTAATCTTTATTTTAAACAATAATTACTTTAAATAGTTTGCATCGATGAATGAGATTGAGCAAAAGTATAAGTATAATTTTAAAATTTCTAAGATTGCATTAAAATTATTACTATTATTCATTGCATTAGACTATTTAGGTGGGCATATGCTTTATAGAATTAAGAATTTTGTGGCAATAATGATTTAAATTTTAAAATTTTAAAATTATAGATCTACATTGATGGGAGTGAAATTTAAAAGTGAATGCACAAAATAATAAGGAGAGCCAGTTGGATTAGATTTAAGAGTGAATGGCATAATCTAGAGCTAATTTGGTGCTTAGTGGCTAGCCTAGCACTTTATGCAACAAGGTGACCAAGCACTTAATAATAGTCTCAAGATAGAGAAACTAATGCCTAGGTGCAGACCTAAGCAAATAAAGTGATCAAAATAGAGAGCTCAATGCTCACACACCGGACTTAGATTCTAGATGGACACAAGATTCAAATGGAAAAAGAGATAAAGTAAAGAAGATTCTTTTATCCTAAGTTTTTCTCTCTCTTTTTTCATTTTCTTCCATTCTAATAACATTTAATATTTTAATTTTGTATATTTTCTTTTATTTTATCATGAACTAAAGTCTCCATTTAGGTGTGCAATCTAGTTGTTGGATTCAAATATGTCCATGGGTTGAAGTAGAACCTCTAGAGATACATTGGAAGTAATGTTAATGAAGAGAGGGATAGCAAATAATGGATGAAATGTGAGAAGAAGGTCTAATTAATTATTATTTAAATGGTCTTAATACAAGGTGAGAGAATTCCTTTACTCTAGAGAGAGAAAAAGTTGGATTATAAAAAGAGGGTCTTGGGCTAAAATTTCCTTTAATCAAACCCCAAAATAGACCCCTCACCCTTTTCATAATGTTTGTGGGGATAGGGGTAGCATGGAGAAGAGTACAAGTAAAACTAGTTGAGTAAATATAGGGATTCTCCTTTACTTAAGACAAGTGCTTATTGATGAGTGGTAAGCCTTATGACAAGTGACTATTGACCTCACTTTTGGAGTGAGCTTTAAACTTCTTAATCTTAGACATAGGACTCCTCTAGAACTAAGAGCTCCTTAGTCTTAAGACACTTACAGTGATTAGGTGAACACTTAACCTAACCCTAGAGACTTAGAAGAGTTAGCCATAGGAATAGGTCATGCCTTAAGAATTTAGGAGGACTTGCCTACCCTATGGCTTGAACCTAATCCTTGCTTCCTTCTTTCAAAATCAAACTTTGAATTCAAATCAAACCTCAAATTCAAATTCCAAAGTCCAAATCGTAAACCAATTCCAAATCAAATGATTGAAAGCCATGATCAATTCAAAATCCAAGATCTTCCTAAGCCTTATGAATGACATCCATAAGCTTAGCCAAACCCTTCAAATCAACCCAAAGCCAAGTGATTTCTTTATAAATCAGTTATTCCATCATTTATAGTCATAACTATAAATGAAATTGGCATCCAAATTATCCAAATCAAATAAATATAAATCAAATCAAATCAAAACCCCTTTTTCAAACTTTTTGACCTACATTGGCCAAATCCACAATCAAATCACTCCAAACTCAAATGATTTTCTCATAACCCATTTATAATATTTATTCAAAAAATAAATGAAAATAACAAAACTAAACCCAAAATTATACCAAAATCCAACTTATAACCTTTAAGCCAATTTCTTGGATTTAGCCATTTTCAAATCAATCCAAACCTTGATTTTCTCTTCAAACAATCACTCCTTCAATCACATGCCTAAATATAAACATAAACTACAATCACCAAGCCAAAATAAAACTAACCCAAGTCAAACCCATGTTCATCATTTTGACTTAAAATTGTCAAATGAACCTACCAAAACCTATTTGACTCCAAATCACTTACAATTGGATTCATATTTCCATCATAAGTCCATATGTGAGTTCACCCAAACTTGAACCAAGCTTTTATCAAGCCAATTGACCCATTTAGGCTCACTTGACCCAAAGTGACTTAAAGGACCTTTTTGAGCCAAAATCAAATCCAACCCAAATTGGATTGAACTAAGCCCATCTAAGCCTTACATTGTGATCAACAATCATCTTAGAATGATCAATCACTCAAATTAGGTCAAACCAAAGTCAAACCTAGCTTTTGACCAAGTCAACACTTAGCCTAAATGAAACCTAAACAAGCCAAAATTCACTATAAGCCAAATTGATTGAAACCATTGATCTAAACCAATCCATAATTAATGATTGCGCATGATCAAACCACCAATTGAGCCAAACTAAGCCTAATTGGTCACTTGACCTAAGTTGACCCAAATTTACTTAAAAAGCCAAAATAGGTCAAATCTTGATCTAAGCCAAATTGATTGCAACCAATGGGTCAAATTCATTCCAAATTGATTGTTGAATTTGACCAAAGCTTCAATTGACCAATTAGACCCAACCTAGACCAATTAACCATGAACTCAACTTGACCTAAAAGATCAAATCAACTTGAAATCAAACCAAATCAAAATGATTGAAACCAATGCTTGAAATACATTTCAAGTGATCAACCAAGCCTAAACCAACCCATGACCTAAACCAATTGGGTCAAATCAGTCAAATTAATCAACTTGACCCATTTGACCCAAATGAACTTAAATGAACCAAAACTAAATATAAACCAAATTGAACCAAACCAATGATACCCATAGGCTCCGAATGATCATTTGAACTTGACCTAACCCATGGTTTGACTTAATTTGACCAACTAGTCAACCTAACCCAATTTGACCCAACTTGACCTAAATGGATCAAATTGAACCAAATCAAAACAAATGAACTCCAAATCACTTGAAATTTGGCCCAACCCATTTTTGAATCATTTCAAATATGCCAAAATCAAAATCATGACCAAATGACCACTTTGCCCTTAGTTCAAAGGGTATCATATGACCAAATTCACTTGGAATTTGGTCATTTCTCTCTCAAGGCCACTTGGCATCCTTCCATTGGTCCACATGGGCACAAGGGAGGTGGTGAACATGACCCAATGAGCTTGGATCAGCCATGACCCAAGGCAATGACAAATTGACCTTCCCAATGGCATTTGAACACTTGGATCACCAAATGCACTCACCTAGCACATGGACATCCACTCTTCTTCACTCCACTAACCAAAATGACCCATGTGGGGTGATTTTTAGCTCAAATCGTGCCTCCAATCCATGTCATTGATTAAAAATTTCAAACAACCCCTCACCATCCAATCCAAGGAGGGGGAGATATTCCCCCTCTCATTCTCACTCAAACTACAAGGGTTCATTTCTTCGGAGCTAGATAGGTGGAGTTGAAGCTTCTCAAAGCTTTTGCAAGCCATTCCTGAGCTCCCCCATTTCCCATTCTTAGTTTTACTCAAAGCCAACAGGGAAGGTGAATTGAAAATCCAACTCATCCAATTCTCAACCAAAATCAAATTAACCTTGCACACACCATCAATGGACATTGTCAAGCTCAATCAAGTCATTTCCCAAGTCTCCAAGCCATGAGAAGCACCACTTCGATCAAGGCTGATAACCATTGAAGGGGAGCTTGTTCAACCAAGAAATCTACTTCAAATCAAGGTTGGATTCTTTCAACAAGGCTTTGTCTCTACTAGATGAAGCTACCTCCTCTGTTGGAAGCACTGGTGATAGCCTCTAGCGATATAATTGCTTGAAACCGTAGCCATATAAAAATTTGGTTGGTCCTTTTTGAAGGAAATTATCACCCCTTGAAATCATGACCATTGGATGTGCATCCCCCTCCATCCGAAGGTGTGGGATCATTTTGATCCCAATCTGAGCTTGTGTAGTTTGAATTGAATGGAGAGAGATGAACGGTGTTCATCTCTCATCACTCACAAAGGAGAAGGATCACACACCATCTGTTATGTGTGATTAGAACTAACAGCTGTGATTAGATCACGCTAGATCCCCTCTGATTCATTCCTAAATCATGGGATTGATCTCGACTGACCGAGACTGCGTCGCCAACTAGATGTGATACTTAAATAACTATCTCATCGCATCATGGAAAGCATGATCGCCATGTGATTAGATGGGATTAGGAGTTTAATTAGGCCTAATTAATCAGATTGTAATGATGAAGCTTCCAAACTTGATAACTAATTATAAAAAAAATCTAAATATTACAATTAAACACACATTTTAAAGATAATTCAGAGGAGAGTAATATGAAATTAAAATTAATTGATTTTAAATAGTGATTATAACTTGATTTGGGTTTTATTAAAAATATAATTAAGTTAATTACTCCTTAATTACTTCAACAATTAATTTCAAACTTTCTAAGATTAATTAGTGGGATGACCTCTGCCTCCCATGATTTTCTCAGATTTTATTGCTTGGTTAATTAGGAGAATTGCTTATTTCATCTTTAATCACTCTCTTAATTAATTTAATGATTAATTAACATGTTAAATAGTGATAAATCCATTAATTAAGTTGGATAATCATTATGAAATAGTGAATAGACTTAGGGAATGAGATTAGGACCTTTTCCAATCTTTTTCCCTAAGTTTATTTCATTTGAATAACACTTAATCAATTTGCAATTAATTAATGGCTTAATCACTTCATTAAATCACTTAATTAATCAAACTCAAAAAAAAAAAAATCATTCCAAAACTCAATCATTCATTTCTTGGGTAGATTCTTAGGTGTTCAATAACCTAAGAAAATTCCAAAAGAAATTATAATCAAACTACATGTGTAGGAGGGTTATAAAAGTACTTAATTAAACCCTTTAGCTTAACTAACCAATAATTGTGAGCCAATTATCATTGGGCCCTTTCATTTCTTAGGTGCATTGCTGATTTAATTTTCTGTGGTTGCATATCATATGTTGGCTCATAATTACTTGGATAATTATGTTAAAGTGGTATAGGTAAGGGATAATTAATGGATTTAATTCACACCTTAACCTAATCAAAAATATAAAATCAACTTAATTATTCTAAATTAAACCAAACCAATCCACACATGGGAGAATGGGTTAGGATTAGCAAACCTTTCTCACATTTCCTAAGATAAATCAAATTCAAAATTAAAAAGCTCCTTAAAGAATTTTGATTCATTTTAAATGATCTTATTTTTATAGGATTGTCCTTAGGAATTAATTAGGTTGAATGAATTCATGTGCTTTCATTCTTTTATTTCTTTCAATTCATGTTAAATATTGTTTGCCATATGAAATCATGCACTCATTTCTTTTTAAAAAATTGATTAAATAAAAATATTTCCTTTTATATCAAATTACATGTGTTGGCTAAAATTAAGAATATGAGTGGCAATTATCAATATTAAATTAAAAATTACTTTACAAAACTTATAAATCAAAAATTGTAAATGAAGCAATGCTAGTTATAAATAATTATAAGCTTGCATGTGATGATAGCATAAGATGTGCATCATGAAGCTCTCTTTCCTTCTCTTAATATGGATTCACATAGGATTTGCAAGTGTATTGTTCATTTGAAAAGAACACAACACTTTCCTAAATCTATTCCTATGCATCTTTATGCTAAGACTTAAGGAGGACCTTCATATTACACATATAAATCATAACAATCAAATCAAGTATAATTTATTGCATAAATTCTTTATCCATTTGGTTCTTTTGTACATCTACATGTATCTAAGAAAAGTGGTATATTAGTCTAGACATCCTGGGGCTGTGAGGCTTTAAGTAGCCCTTAGTAGGTTTTGTACCTTACACCCCTGGTGCAGAAAATAATGGCGCGTACTCACTTATAGATTTTATACATATGGATGTGCATTTAGCTAATGGATGAAAATCCTCTTTTCTACATAACAAAGACATGCATTAATGGAATATCCAAAATTTCAAATTACATCTCTTTGCATTCATCATCAAAGTGTGCTAAGATTTGCATTGCATGTATAGGTATGCTTAAGATTATCCATATGCATTGTACACATGGTGGAAAGAAATGAATGGGTGTATGTTATGTGATAGTAATCCACCCTAACTAATCTTAAGAGGCATTTCTTATTAAATGGGATTATTTAGAAGAGATTTAAACTTAGGATTAATTAAAAATACATAATAAATCATTCACTAAAGGAAATTCATTAATGAATCTACCTTAGAAATGCTTTAAGGTAGAGATGAAAAGAGAACTCTCTTCTCTTTTCATCTCTTCACAACATTTTATCACTAAGTGTAGGTTCATTCAAACCAAATCAAATCACCAACTAAAATTGACAAGTCAACTAAATCACTTAAAATGAACCACCATCTAAATTAAATCTTTCACACTTAGAAAATTTCAACCTTAAAGCCTAGCTAAGACATGCCACACAAGCCTTAAATGACACACACATTAAGCTAAGTCACCACTTCTAGCTCTATGTTAAGGCAATGCATGGTTTGATGTATGATTTTGTTTTGTGGTATATTTTTTTGGATGTTAGGTGTAAGTGATGATTGGGTGATCTTAGCTTATATGTCTTACAAGTGATTGTGCTTAAGAGCGTAATAAAAATATAAATGTTTTTTTTTCTTTGGTTGCTTATATAAAGCATAACCCAATTAGGATAGGTGGGCTTCATTACCCATGTATGGGGTCTAAGTCTATATTATTTCATTGTTTGGTTGTGTGTGGTATGTTTAGCTAACCTTTATTTTGGTTTAGTTAGAAGTACATTTCCCATTTTGATGTAAATTTTGTAATTAAGATTTGGAATGAATGTTATGGGGATTAGGATGAACATTGGTCATAAGACGTCTTATGCACCATGTGATATGCAAATTCATATTCAAAGCCAAAAGGAAGAAATAAAAAAGCAAATCAAAATGAAGTAATGAAGAATGAAGACTCCATAACATGAATTCCTCTTAATTGTATAATTATTCATTTTATAATCTGATTGTATAAGGTAGAGCTCGGCTACATTTTCCTTTTCTTTATTTGTGGACGACCATATCTCTTATTCTTTTGCTAATTTTATAAATTGATTGATGTATTATTTATGATTGTGCAATTAGGATGGCATGATCTTCTAGTTTCTTATTGATGATTGTTGTATTTGATGATTAGGCTCTTAGGAAAAATAAATTTTCAATCCAATTAATCAATTCAAAATTAAACTAAATAATTCATAACCTCACCTAAAGCAGGACATAAATCAAGATAATAAAAGGTTTAGTAACCCCTTAGTTGGATGTTGTATATCTCATATCATGCATAAATTATATTGTATCACTCTTGCTAATGGAGGGCTTCCACCTTTGCTAGAGAAAATGGCTTGACCTTTGAGAGACATGGTGGAAACACACTTCCTTCTTTCTGATTTTATCCTATAACTAATTTTCTCATGCATTAGGCATACAAAATCTCCTTAGCCTTTGTCAAATAAAAATGTCCAAAAATCAAAATAAAACCTAACAAAATTTGCATTAAATTAAGTCATGAATTCATACCCTTCATGATCTAGTCTCTTAAGGAGTGAGTTTAAGGATTTAGTCTCTACAAAAAATAACCTAGCGTCTTGGCATATGACTACATGTATTTAAAATCATAGGAGGTTTGTTGGTGCGATTGTAAGTCAATAGTCATGTGGTTTACTCTCTTGTGGAGGTAAACCATATACCCATTTTCCTTAGATTTAAGTCATGGGCCCTTCAAAGCTCCCTAGATTTAGGATCAGGTCGTTGTTTTCCTTTTGGGGCTACAAGCATAAATCCTCACTCTTAGGCATTTTCAATCTTGTATTGTGGAATTATAAGCCCTAGATTTCTAATAAAAATTCAACTCAGACATATAATTTCTCTTTATTTCAAAAATATTAAGCACAATCATAGGATAGTTTAGATGTTCACTAGGTTTCCCATGAGCATCCCTATTTATCTCCCTTTGGTTTCAATAACTCTCTCCCTTTTGATCAATCCTATTTTTTTTCAAAAATAACCAATTGATTGGATCCCATCTTTGAAATCTTTGAGACAATGATCATTTACCTTGAGAGTATTTAAGGAATCTCATTTCTTAGGATGTAATTAACATTATGGGGCTTGCCTCCATAGGAACTAATGAACACTTAAAATAAACCATACTTTACTTTTCATGTAAAGTAGGGAAAGATCTCTAGTACATCATGCCTTAGGAGTCCTTATTAGGTGATTAGGTCCATTATAGGGTAGTGACTTCTATCTCTGAGATAGTACACTATTCATGTCATACCGATCACCCATTAGTACATATGATCTAAGTGGTGTCCTCACTATACACACAAAATCATCCAAAATAAAACATCACCATAAATCTTTCTAGCGACTCCACTCGGGATGGTTCCTATCTCCATCTTTGGTAAATGATTGTTATCTCCAAGTATTGATAGTAGATTTGTATTTCATATGAGTCTAAGACTATCCTTCTTTCTCATTGAAACTTAGCTCATTTCACCCTTAAGCTAAGCTAGCCAACATCCTTTAGGTTTTAGGACCTCACTCCATGTAGGTCTTAAAACCCCTTTTCGGTTCCCCCAATAGGTGAAAATAAAATTTAACCAAAAGAGATGACTAAAGACCTTTTTGAATTTCCTTACCATCTCTATGGTAAGGTAAGGTTCATTTTATAAATGAGAAAAATAAATTCTTTATAAAAATATCACTTTTCAAAAGCACCTTTCCAAAGTTCACATAATAAAACACTTGCACAAAAATTTTCACAAAATATATATAATTTAACATCTAATAATCCTCAAGATTGTTACATATGGGTTCCTTTTAAAACCAAAATAAAAGATCATCTTTCAAAAAGCACATATTTAAAAATGAGGATCCTCATTCAATATACCCAAATTTATTAAATGAAGGTTTCATATCCAAATAAAATCATTTTTTCATAAAATTGAAACTCCACTCAATATATCTCACATATGTTGAAGCTAGAGTTTCTTTCTTTCAAAAGCACATATTTGAAAATGAACATCTTCATTCAACATACCCAAGTTTATTGAATGAAGATCTCATTTCCAAATAAAATCATATCATAAGATTGAAACTCCACCCAATATATATATATATATATATATATATTAGAATTGGAGTTTCTTTCTTTCAAAAAGCACAAATTTGAAAATAAGCATCTTCATTCAGTATGTCCAACTGTGTTGAATAGAGGCTTCATTTCCAAATAAAATCACACCATTTGAAACTCCACTTAACACATTCCACATGTGTTAAGTTGGAATTTCCTTCTTTTCAAAAAGCAATAATCACACAAAAAATTTTCATCTTTGAAAAATAAAATATGATTGACTTCCATTTTACATACCCAAATTTGTTAAATGGAAATCTCCTTTGCAAAAAATCATGAAAATAAAAATATATTGGAATTCCATTTGACATACCCAAATTTGTCAAATGAGAGTTTCATTTTTCAAAGAAAATTGAAAATAAATTGATTCTATTTAACACACCATATTTGTTAATAAAATTCTTTTCAAAATAAATTTGGACTTTATTTAGCATACACAAATTTGCTAAGTAAAGATCCCATTTTAAAAATCAAAATAAAAAAATCAAACACATTTGGGCTTTATTTAGCATACACAAATTTGCTAAGTAAAGATCCCATTTTTAAAAATCAAAATAAAAATCAAACACATTTGGGCTTTATTTAGCATACACAAATTTGCTAAGTAAAGATCCCATTTTCAAAATCAAAATAAAAATCAATATATTGGCTTTATTTAGCATACACAAATTTGCTAAGTAAAGATTCCATTTCTAAATTCACACATGATACACATCATGGGCAAACAAGCAAAAGAAACATTATTTTTAAATATCTCATTTAGCATACCCAAATTTGCTAAATGAGTAATCAAAATCAAATCTAAAATAAATCAATTGACCCTCTATTTAACATACTCAAATTTGTTAAATAAAGGGTCCCCAAACATAAAATCAAATTCAAATATGAACCAATGGAAGCATCAAAAGTCTCTCCAAAATATTTGAACCCATTCAACATACACAAATTTGTTGAATGTGGATTCTAAACTCAAATGAACTCAAAATCTCTCCTCCAAGTTATTCAAAATCTCTCCTAAATTCAATGAGCCCCACTTAACATATTCAAATTATTGAGTGTGGGTTCAAACTCTAAATCAAATTTTAAAAGTCAATACCAAGGCAAAAAAATCTGATTTGAGTTTATTTTCAACAATTGAGTTTAGTTTCTCCTCCTAGTTAGCTTTTCTTAAAGAGTATAATGGATTCGTAAGTATGTGTTCACCTTCCCTTTGGGATGGATTTGGCCTTGATCAGCCAGCCCCAAATTGATTTTGCTCATCATACATTTTGGCTGGATTTGAGGGAGCAGATTACTTGTGGGGGACCCCTCACCACTATCGAGAGATGGTGGTGTAGAAGCCACCATCCATGAGATGCCATTCTAAATTTCCCTCACTGAAGGAAGGGAAGACCCGCAATGTGCATGCCCCATTCATCACCCCTGCAAGGCTCACTCATTGGCCTCCTCAAGGGGAAGGCTACCTGCTTCAGTGGATAGTCCCCCTACCTTTGAGAGTCTTCTGCAGCTCCACTAGCACCCAGCCGCAATAGGAGCAAGATCAAGCGCACATGGCATTTCCAAGGAGATGAGACATTATCTCACATTGCAGAGGGATCAGGTAGTTTCTCCTTTGCTTACTCAATACAATTTTCATCCCCTTTCTGGTTCAAGGAGAGAAGATGGAGGATTAGATCACCTCCACCTCGGTTCATTATAAGACACTGTTAGAGAAGAAGGTCATATGCTCGATAGTTTTGTGCCAAGTTGGCAAGGCTTATGGATCGAGTCCAATGCTTGATTTGATGTTATTCCAGAGTGGTGAGCAGATCCATCAAGAGAGGGCAAAGAGGCCTGATACCACATTACTAGTAGAGAGAAAGATATACTTCAGCCTCTAGAGATTTCTCATGATACCGTGTTGGTCACACCGATAGTAGTGTTGACTACTACCCATCATCAAGGAGAGCTCCACAGAGGGGTGTTGTCTCCACCACACCGCCCACTCCACATCCACTATCAGCCCAGTTCCATCTTCCCCATCCAAATCCATGAGCAGATCGGGAGAAAGAAAGCCCCAGGTGATCGTTATGGCCAAGGATCCCATTTCATCTACCCAACAATGAGGTGATGAGCTCTCCCCGACCTCCTACTTTAGTTAGGTGAAGAGGAGTGGCAATCATCGTAGTACCATCACCACCATCGTCTCAATCGATCATGGATATAGCAGTGGCAGAAGGAGAGGGGGATAGTTTTATTATCCCCATGATGGTAGATCTCCAGGGCACTCCACCCATACAGTTGATAAATGAGCATGTATCTCTAGTGAGCGTAGCCCTCATAGGATTAGCACTCAAGTAATAGGGAAGGTTAGGTGTATCTCCGTCCATGAGCATGAACCCACCACCCCAGAGCATTTATTGCATAGTTGACCGCTTGATGATATCTTACCACAAGATTTTTATCAAAAGAAAGAAATCTAGGTATGATTGGTCAAACCTCGAAGAGGAGAAGGTTAGCTTCAACCCTAATAAAGATGATTTATTGGAAGACTCGATAGAGGTACATATGGTTGATACTAAAGGTTCTCCCCTTCGGGATCACCAGAGTTTGAAAGGTGTTGCAAGATGATACTATTCACCCAACACCTCCTTCAACTCAAATAAAAGATGAGCAAATTGATAGATGGGAAAGAGACTTGAAGATTTGCTAGCGTTCTAGCACTTCATCAAGCTCCAAGACATCCTACCATTGGAGACGGTCACTGAAGTTATCATGTCCTGTAGCAGTAAAGCTTGTATAGGAAGGTAGTGGAAAGTACCTCCATACAAGAAAAAGACATCAAACTCATGGTTGAACAATAAGTAAAGGAAGCACTTGCGCAAGCCTGAGGTGGTTCATCAATTCCAAAGGGTAGACCCTACCCAGAGGAATTCGATGATATCCAATATCCTAAGGGTTTTGTGCCTCCTTCTTTCAAAAGTTTTGATGGCGGAACCCTCGCCAAATATAGCACTTAGTTGCAAATGTTGGTGGCAACGATGCACTATTGTTCCATCTCTTTGTTAGCAGTTTAGTAGGCATAGATTTTGATTAGTATGTCAAACTTCTCAATGATTCAATGAAGACTTTTACTGAGTTGGAGCAACTCTTTGTTAAGAGGTTTGTTGGAGCTCAGTAAAGGGTAACTATGGGCGATCTCATTGTAACCCAACAACACATCGATGAGTCCCTCGTGTATTATATTCTTAGATGGCGTAATTTAACCATGAAATGCAAACCACAGCTGTATGAACAACACGTAATTGAAATTCTATTAAAGCATATTCATGGCTCGGTCGCCTTCATGCTTAAAGATTTCACCATTAAGATAATTGATAAGTTAATCAACAAGGTGGCTAGTCTACAAGGAGTTGCTTTTTCAAGATCAATCAAAAGCCAAAGCCACAAAATCCTATGAAAAGAAGCCAAGGGTAAGAAAGATTGGATAAGGGAAGCAACCCAGATCATGAGACCAATCTCAATGGCCTCACACCTTTTACCACTACCATCTATCGACTACCTTAGCCTCTTTCCTCACCTCCTCCTCAACCATACTCCGCAATATACATACCCGCCCCAAATATCATCCACCTACTCTTTTGGATAAATTAAACAAACCTTATTCATTTGAGAGGGAGGTAGTTAGGAAAATCTTTAAGAACTCTTAAAGAAACTAATTTTCGCTACTAAGCCTAAGTCGGAGGAAGTGGCGTGAGTAATGATCCTAACTTTTGCCCCTACCATCGCATGTTAGGCTATGTTTTGGAGGATTGCTTTACATTTAAGGACTGGCTTGAGCATAGCTACAAGTAGGGCGCTATAGTTATCCTGAAGGAATATCTAGTAGAATAACCATCTAATTCTATTAGGGTAATCCTTGGGGATACATGTGATCCTCTCAAAATAAAAGAAGGTTGGGATATCTCTTTTTCCCGAACCTCTAAAAAGATTATTTCTAAAATCAAGAAACTTTCCTGTGATAGCAAAACCTCCAACATCAAGGAAGGTTCACAAGTTGCCAAAGATAACTTGGGAAAGTAGGAGCTTAGCAGTGAGTCATACTTTCTCGGATAGCCAAAGACAACCATCAACCGAGTCCACCTCCATTCCACCTTCAGAACTACTTCCCGGCACTTCTACTTCAGTTCTTCTTCCAGTAGACATCTTGTATCAGATGAGGGCATCAAATCCCTCACCCCACTTACTTTACTAGATTTCTACAATGTACCTCCTTTTAAATCTAAGAAATCAACAAAAGCTAGTTTGAATTACATGTGCCACTCATGGGTTATCTATTCTACCTTTTAGAAAACTCTTCAAGTCTTAATAATTATAACAACTCGATCATCCTCTTCTAATTCAGATGGACTTTCCTTCTCTAAAGTTCACCTCTTGAGATAGACTTGGAATCATCCGATTTCGAGGGTCCTATAGGAGAAGTTGTAGGTGAACCTGATGCACAAGTAGAACTTTCCATTAAACCATCTCATGAAGTCACCAAAGTGAACCTTCATAGTGGTAAAGTTCTACCTCCTAGGGTAGCACCTC
Organism: Cymbidium sinense; assembly: GCA_021442155.1. Taxonomy (NCBI): domain Eukaryota; kingdom Viridiplantae; phylum Streptophyta; class Magnoliopsida; order Asparagales; family Orchidaceae; genus Cymbidium; species Cymbidium sinense. The sequence goes on along the minus strand of CM038225.1, from coordinate 11,322,658 downwards.
AAGATAAGGGTAAACAAGTCATTGGTACCAACGAGCAAGAAGCCCCTCCACAGGATGCTCCACCCATGGATATGCTTATGAAGGATCAGTCCAAAGTTGATTATAATGTCCTCGCTTATCTAAGAAAGTTACTAGCTAAGGCATATATGATGCCCTTATCTTATCAAAAGAGATGAGGGAATCATTAATCAAGGCCCTTCTTGATCCAAAAATATGCTTAGCTCACCGCTGTTGGAGAGGAGGCACATTATTCAAGAGAAGCCTGAGTCACATTCAGATGAAGACCTTCTTTGGGGATATAACATAAATCTCTACATCATAATGGGATATGATTTTACTTCTAGTTGATTGATGTGCAGTGAGCATTATGAGCCTAAAAACCCTTTCTATTTGAGGATTAACATCTCTAAACTCCAAGGAGATTGGATGATTTTGAGAGGATTCAATAACCAAGATGAGAGTGCGTTAGGCTCCATAGTGTTACCTTTGAAAATAGGCAACTAGAAGACTGAAACCAAGTTCTATATAATTGATTGGAATACATCATTCACTGCTTTGCTCGATAGGCCTTAGATACACCAAAATAAGATGATCCCATCTTCTCTTCATTAGTGCATCAAGTTTCAAAGAGATGAAATTGAATACTTTGTCAAAGGAGATGAAAAGTCATTCTTAGTTAGAGAGGTTGAGATATATGAGGACACGACCTACTACCTTTCTCAAAATCAAAATTTCTATTCTCATGAACTTGGCCAAAATTCAAATACAAAAGAAAAAAAAAAAAGAAAAAGAAAAAAGAAAAGAGAAAAGAGAAAAGAAAGTACAAGTGAATGAGAAAGGGACATCGAGGAAGAGGTAGAGTCGCATGTTATATTTCACCCACTGTTCGTTCCATCATATGGACATATGGGTAGGATGACTCGACCTCCACTGTGAAGGAGGTAGATACAGGCGCCTAGAGTGGAAGACACCTGCACCCAACAGGGCTATGTTCAGTTCATGAGTACTCCTGCTATTCACATAGACTGAATCCATGGAGGATGAGTCTCATGTGATTTACACCAACCAACCCTCTCACGTTTTCATTGGAGGACACTGAGCCGTGTGATGAAGACGTGCCTAAGTAAAGCATGAATGTATTTGATTTACGGTTATGGTAAACTATTGGGCAACAGTTGGGAACCTTAGCTCTGACCCCACTTTCTTCCCAGAAATTTGAGGGTTTGGTAGTTAAGGAAGCCACTATATCTTGTAGGGATGTCAAGCCAAAGAGATTTTTCTTGGGATCATCACCCTCAAGTCCAGAAGCAGATATAGAACTTGAGGATATAAAGATTTAATGGAATTACTTTTTGATTAGTACTCGCCTTATGTTCATAATCTTGCAAAGAAAGGTTTGATTCCTACATGGTCCGTGCACAAGTCGAGTATTTGAGAAGCTATGGAACAACAAAGGTGGGATGCACAATCAAGACGTGATTAGGATTAAGTACAAGGGTCCAAATGAGACAAATACTTAGTTGTCACCAATCATCTGAGTCTGAGGATCTTCTCAAACCACACTAACTCTTATAAGGAGGTGTTTTTAGAAACTTCAGATGATCCTAATGATTTTCAAATCAAAATGCACCTCTAGAATTTGAAAAGGAAATCCCTTCAACTATCGACAAGATCAAAGAAATTAACCTCAGGACAGAAGAACATCCACGCCCAACATACATCAGTTCTCTATTGAATGAAGAAGAAACCAATGACTTAGTTGGGCTATCGACTAGGACTGCTTTGAATGGAGCTATGAAGAGATGCCCGGATTATCTTTTGATGTAGCAGTCCACAAACTAACTTTAGACCCTAACGCTAGCCCTATCAAGCAAGCTCCTAGATGCATGCGGTAAGAAATCAAACAATAGGTCATTTTTGGAGTCAAGAAATTCATCAATGTTGGCTTTATCATGGAAGAAAAATACATGTCAGGTAAGCCAGTGTCATCCTAGTTAAGAAGAAGAATGGCCAAATTTGTATATGCATCAATTTCAGGAACTTAAATAAGGCATGTCCTAAGGATGAATTTCCACTTCCTATACCAGAGTTAATGGTGGACATTATCTCATCTTATGCAATATTCTCTTTCATGGATGGGTCATCTGGCTACAACCAAATTAAGCTAGCCCCCGAGGATGAGAGGAATACTACTTTTCAAACCTCGATCGGAATCTATTATTATAAGGTCATGCCTTTCGACCTTAAAAATGCGGATGCCACATACCAGCGGGCCATGACTCATATCTTCAATGATCTCATTCATCATCAAGTTGAATGTTATGTTGATGATCTAGTAGTCAAAAGTAAAGAAAAGGAAGACCATCTCTTTGGCTTGAGAGTAGTTCTCAAATGGTTAAGATAATTCAACCTCAAAATGAACCCCGTGTGCATTTGGAGTACTTCCTGAAGTTGTTATGTCATCGAGGAATAGAGATAGACCCAAAAAGATCAAAGTTATCTTAAAATGCCACCCAAAAAAGTTTAACTCAACTGATCATTCCAAGGCTGGTATCTAAGGTGCTTTATCTCCAATCTTGAGAGATAAGCCATTTTCAGCACTTGTCAAAAAAATGCTAAGTTCAAGTGGGATGACAAGTGTCGACATGCTTTTGAAGACATCAAACAAGATTTGGTGAAGTCGAGTTCTAGCATCCCTGCAAGCCACTTATACTTTACACTACTACATTAGATGACTCCCTTGGCACTTTGTTGGCCCAAACCAATGATGAAGGGAAGTAGAACGCTCTCTACTACCTCAGCTGTCATGTGATCTCTACTGAAGGAAACTACCCACATATTGAGAAATATTGCCTAGCTCTCATCTTTGCATCCCAAAAGCTACGACACTACATGCTTTCTCATAAGATAAACTTGATTTCAAGAACCAATCCATTACAGTATCTCATGACACAGCCGACGTTATCCATATGGTTGGCACGCTGGTCCATGATTCTCTCGTAGTTCAATATTACATTCATCCCCTGTGTAAAAAAGGATGTACTAGATTTCTTAGAAGACACCCACTTCTGATTCCCCTTAGTGATGATCCCATGAACAAATCATGAACTTGGGGACACTAGCATTCATGGGAGATGTATTTTGATGGTCTTCCTTTCAAAAGGAGAAGAACCATGATCTACTCTTTCAGAAAGGCGGGTAGAATAGTTCTAACTCTAATCACGATGTGATGAGATTCTCATACTATCTCTCTAATCCATGCACCAATAATGAGGTTGAGTATGAGGCTTTGATTGATGGTCTAGAGTTAGCTATTACAATGTGTGTCAAAAGCATCAACATCTATGGGGATTCTCAGCTGATCATCAACTAGATTATTGGGTCCTATAATGTTCTAAAACCAAAGCTTCATCACTACCATGAGTACACCATGAAGCTGTTGGCCCAAATTCTTGAGGTCACCATCTATAAGATTTCTTGAGGAGAGAACACGGTAGTAGATGCTTTGGCCAAACTCTCTAAGGAGTTGGCATGTCTGGAAGATGAGTCCATTCCAATAATGATCCAGAATAGACAAGACCTATCCATTGTTGATGCTGAACTCATCGAGATATTCTCCCTTGAAGGGGAGGTTACCGTTGTCAAAAAAGATGAGGAGCTTGATTGGAGGCAACCCTTCACAGATTACTTGAACACAGACAAACTACCTCAAGAGAAATCACAAGCCCATCAGATGAATCAGAGAGCTCTCTCCTATGCTCTCGTGGATGGCACCTTATATTAACGATCTTCTGATCAAATATGGTTATGCTTCTTATATAAATATAAAGCTCATAAGATCATGATATGGTCATGCGAGTGCATCATCGTCAAGATGAAAGCAAGATCAAGAGAATAGATACTATTTGATGATTAGCTGCATGGATGTAGCTAGATGCCACCAATGTATGTACACATCACCCAACATTCTGCACCCCACGTTAGCCTCATGGCCATTCGAGTATTGGGGTATAGACATAATGGGTCCAATTAATCCTCCTTCTTCTAAGGTTCATCGGTTCATTCTAGCTACCATCAACTACTTTTCTAAGTGGGTGGAGGCAAAAAGGTCACAGCTCAGCATGTGCTCCAGTTTTTCAGGAACCATATCGTATATAGGTTCAGATTGCCTCGATGAATTATATCCGATAATGGTACTACATTCAAGAGCACCCAGATCAACAACTTTGCCAGGAGACACAGTATAGATTGGAGATACTCCACTATCTACTATCCCAAAAATAATGGCTTAGCAGAAGTGTTCAACAAAACCCTCATCTAAATACTAATGAAAACACTTGATGATATTAAGCGATAATGGCATGAGTAGTTAGTTGAAGCCTTGTGGGCATACCGCACCACATACAGAACTCCAACTAAATCTACCCCATTCTCCTTAGTGTATGGGTCTGAAGTCATTCTACCATTAGAAGTTTAGCTTCCATCACTAAGGATAACAATGGGTAGTAAAACCACTATATACTAGAATGCCAGGTTACAGTTAGAAGAGCTCAAAGGTTTGGAGGAGATATGTCTATGAGCATGCCAGAATCTCGAGTTATACAAAGCCAAAATGATTCAAGCTTATAACAAGTTGGTCTGCCCTAGAGCTTTTAAAGTAAGAGAGCTTGTTTTAATTCTAAGAAGACTTATTATTGCTTGTCAAAAGATAGGAGACAAGTTTGGACCCACTTGGGAAGGCCCTTTTGTCATAGAGAAGGCCTACCAAGGAGGATCTTAAAAAAATGGAGGGCTTCCACCTTTGCTAGAGAAAATGGCTTGACCTTTGAGAGCAATGGTGAAAACATACTTCCTTCATTCTGATTTTATAATATAATTATTTTTTCATGCATTAGGCATACAAAATCCTATTCAAATAAAATGTCCAAAAATTAAAATAAAAAATTTTGATTAAGTCATGAATTCATACCCTTCATGATTTAGTCTAGAGTTGAAGGACTTAGCCCTTTTCTAAATAAACAATACTAACCATCTTAAAAGCATATGATTGGCTACATGTATTTAAAATGTAGAGGAGTTACACCACCCTAGATATTTGTAAGTCTAATAACAAGTGGTTTACTCTCGTGGAGGTAAACCATGACCCATTTTCACCTTAGATTTAGTAAGCTGTGCCAAAGCCCCTAGATTTATAGGTTGATGTTTCCTTTGTGGCTATAAGCATAAATCATCACTTCAATTTCTATAATCTTGTATGGGAATTGTAAGTTGATTTCTAATAAAATTTAACTCAAACATATAATTCACCTCAAAAGCCCAACCATATAGTTTGGGATCACTAGATTTCCCAAGTCATGAGCATCCCCTATTTATCTCCTTTGGTTTCGAGCAATAACTCTCTCTCTCTCTTTTGATCAATCCCATTTAATTTTCTAAAATAACCAATTGATTGATAGTCCTATCTTTGAAATCTTTGAGACAATGATCATTTAATTTTAATCGAGAGTATTTCAAGGAATTCATTCTTAGATGTAATTAACTATCTCCTCCCTTGAAACTAACAACCCTTAAAAATAAATACTTTACTTTTTTCATGTAGAGAAAGATCTCAGACATTCAGACCCATCATGTGGAGTCCTTATTAGATGATTAGTCCATTATGTAGTGACTTCTATCTCGAGATAGTACACTATTCTTAATGTCATAGACACTAATAAGTACATCATCTTGGTGTCCCTTCACATATACACATCTAACGAATCTCATCAAAATAAAACATCACCACGGACATACAACTATGTGTGGTCGCTTCTCTCTGAGAAGAATTATTGAAGTTAAGTCATTTTGGGCTGATAATTCTTTACAAGACACTCACCCTCTATGGCCAAGTCTTTGTCCATGTGGTCAGAGCCCATGTTCCTTCTTATAACTTTCTTCATTTGCTTGTTATGCATGTGGTGAGTCTTTAGCCTTTTGACAGCTTCATTATTTTGGGTATGCAATAGTTGTGTTATTTTTATATTGTTTTGATTTTAATGAAAATTTTGAGTTTTGTTTTTCTTCTATTACAGCATAATGTTTTGTGTTCTTATGTCTATTGATTTCATGGCCATCTACTAATAGTTTGGGAGATTTGTATGAACCTAAGAGGTGGAGAATAGTCATATCTTAAAAAATAATAATCACTATTATGTGTTGTAAGTTAAAGATAATTTTAATGAAGTTGTGTAGTCCATGTTAATATCCAAAAAGCATTAATAGATTTTCTTTGCATTGAATCTCTTACCAAGAGGTAGATACATTATGTAGAAAAATAAGGAATATTGACTTTTAAAAAAAGGCCACTTTGTATGGACTTTAGTGAAATCCACTTTTTCTTAATTAAAAAATATAACCACAAAAATCAATATAGGAGAACCCCAATCATTAAGTTTTATCCATATAAAATATCCTTACAAAATTTTTGCTTTATTTAAGTGATTAGCCTTGTAATAGATTAAGGTGTAGTTTTCAATTTTGCTTTAAAACTTTAATTTCATCATCTTGTAATCCTCTAACCTTATAAATAAAAAGTTAGGAGATTCATTTAAGGGACTTATACTTTAAAACTTTAGAACTTTTAACTCTTGGACTTCAGATCTATATGACTTTTAGAGTAAGATTATCTAGATTGATCAAAAAAAGGCTTTTCTAATTTTTTTCACTCTCTATACTCGCCCAAGTACCACACTCTCTTCTCTCTCCTTCTCTCTCAACCATATCAAGCTAGTCTTAGTAGAAAGATCTAGTGTCACCTATAGATAATTCAAGAGTCTAATAACTACCAAAAAAATATGCCCTTTTTATATAATTAGAGTAATGTATAATAAATATAAGCATTCTCAATAGTAAAAAAATTCAAAATTTGAAAACTTATAGAAAAGGGTGGGTAGCCACATTAATAAGAGGCATTAAATGTTATGCAAGATCAGACTTTTAATGCAAGACCCCTCATTCACATGCAATAAATGAATATTTAAATTCAAAATTTATAAATTTAAAAATTATATAATTTAAAATTGAGAAACAAAATAGACCTCTATAGATTAACAACAATATGTGCATCTTTTTTAAATTATCTTTGCTTTTTACTTGAGATCTAGCAGATGATCTTTGTGGCTCATTTTATAACTTTCTTGACACTATAGCAAACTCTTGGATGTCATATTTGGTCCATATAGATCTTCAAGTTATGCTAAATCGAACACTTAGTGATGTGGTTTAGGAAAACCCATAAGTGCAAAAATACACATTAACTTCAAATAATAGAGATAGTATAGTATCATATCACAAGGATTGCACATTAATTACAAAATTAAGTTGTTTAGCTATTATTTGAATCAAAAAATCAAGATTCCAAGGTAAAATATAAAATCTACTTACCAACTGAGAAAACTAACTAACTAATAAGAATAATATTTTTTAAGGGAGATATCAAGATGCCAAGGTATAATATAAAATCTACTAACCAACTGAGAAAACTAACTAACTAATAAGAATAATATTTTTTAAGGGAGATCTTAATAGGATTAACATAATAGCTCTAAGAAATTATAAGAATAATAATAATTTTATTATAATTAAAAATGTATATATATAATAAGTTTTAAAATAAAATATCATAATTTATTTATCATTACTTGTAGAAATTAGGCTATGTTGAAGTTATTTCATTTAAAACTTTTAGATACAAAATAGTAAATATTATCCTCAATTTTTTAATATTGCTAAAGAGCTTAGAGGTCATATTGAATAAAGTCATCAACATAGAAGAAGAAATTTTTGTTATAATTTTAGAACATATACGAATATAAATTTGATTATGAAATGATAAAGTTATGAATAAAATATTGAACATTAGTCAGCAGCATCCATATGCAAAACTATATATTATCACCCTTAGTTTTTTTATTTGAAGGATTTAGAAATTAAAAAAATAAATTTATAAATAAAAAAGTTGTAAATTTTTTGTTAACTTTCCATAGCATATAAGAAGTTAAAAATTGGATAAGAAATGACGAAGTTATAATTAAGATACCGAGCATTGGTCAATATATCTGAATTTTCAAACTTAGCCTATTTAAGTCTCACTACATAAGTTTAATTATAATTAAAATGGATAAAAAAATTACTTAATAAATTATATTAATTATATAAATCAATTCCAATATAAATACTTATTATTGTATCTATACATGATTAATTAAAGGAAAGTATGGCATGAAGTATGGAGAAAACTCAAAGGAGACTATGATTGGCTAGTTTGGGTGGCAAGAGACTCTATAAGAAAAATTAACTTTGAGAAGCTTTTTTATTTTAGAAAATATTAAGGAAAAATATGGTTGAGTGTTGGAGAGGAGAGGAGAAGGAAAAGTGCAAGGCTAGGATTTCATTTAGCAAGCTTGTAATGTTAATTTTCTTGAGGATTTTTACTCTCCAAAAATAGGATATCATCTTCATATCTTAGAACTCATTAAATGGATTTCTTTCATGGTGTTTTAGAGTTGATTTGTGATAGAAAGTAAACTCTTAAGATAAATTTATTTCCTAATAGTGATTGCTCTTGTTAATGAAACTAATTTATTTACTTACACTTTCAACATTTAGTTTCTTGTTAATCATTTATAGCATATTAATTTTTAGTTAAATCCTAATTTAGTTCATGTCATATTTTATCACTAGGTTTATGTACATTATATAATCACTAAGTAAAAGATAATTTAAGATATAAATATATCAAAATATTTTAGGTATCATATAAATATCATGTGTATGAATAAAGTAGCTATAAAATCTAAGTTATCAATGACATATTAATAGCTTATGAAACTCTAATTTAATTTATAATATATTTTATTATTTTAATATTGTATCTTTCTAAATCAGTAGCAAATATATTATTTATTTTACAAATACATAATTGAATTCAAGATATTATGTAAGTAATTCATGTAAAGTAAAATTTCTTTTAGGTTGAATTTTTATATATACTTATATCATATTTATAATAGCATATAAAGTATCTAATATGAATTAGAAATTAATATCAAATATTTATGATATGGCCATCAATTTATACGAACATGCTTTTAAGGATAAAGGAAAGGGTCATTATGGATTGTTATCTTATGTAAATAATAATTTATATTATTTTGTTTATGTGAATATATTTAATAAATGATAAATCATGCAAATGACTAAAAATGCATGTGAATAATGAAATGATGGATAAATAAATGATCTATAGTTGGGTAGATGTAAACAAATGATTATAGAAGGACAAACTAGCTAGTTTGCCTAAATGATTTAAAGTGAGCATACAAAGAGTTCTCCAAATGTTGTAAAAGGGAATGAAAAAATATCCACTAGTTTAGGTAATATGTATAAATGATATAAGATGAATATGATACTTATGGGCTATAGAATGATGATCTTATTCTTGATGAAGAATACCCATTGTGCAATTATGGCTATGATGAAAAAATATAATATGAAAGATAGTCAATATAATCATTTATTAAAGTATAAGAATGTTTAAATATATGTTATGATAACAATTATAAATGAGTTAAACACAATTTCAATGTGGAAATATTAATGAGTAAAGAATATGTATTGAGCTTATCAATAAAAATGATAATATTTCTTAGGCATTTTATGATTCCATGTAAACTGATTTCAAGAAGACAAATAAGTATTATTCCCTTTTATAATAAACTTGGTAAGTATTCATTTGTTTTTTTCAATGTGATGAATTTTTAAATAAGGTTTGTGATACCTATTGGGCTTTATTATTACCCTTACTATATTTGCATGTGTTAATCATTTCAAGTAAAGAAAAGAAGCTTATGAATGAATTGTAATATGGTTATAAATATTGTAAGCCATGTTAAATGGGTACATTTATGTAAGAATAATGATGATATGATTATATATGTGTGAAATTATGTAGCTCTTTTGATGTGGTAATTATATGAATATCATAAGTAAAAAACTTAAAATTTTCATTTTAAGTGTGTGGATTTAACATGGATTTGTATAATGAATTGATGATCTTAGGCTTTAGAGGGATGAATATTTTTAATTTCTAATGATGTTATAAATGCTTACAATATGATGTAAATGAGTATCATCTCTCTCTATTTGGTTTACTCTAACTCTTGTAATCTACAATGAGTTATGGATTATATGGATTAAGGTGTAAAAATTAAACTATGGGATTGAGCTTCACCAATGTCATTTTGTGTGGTTAAAATTTTAATTAAGGAATAATTTTGTCTTGAAGTTCAAACAAGGTTGCTTCAACCTATCTCTTGAAAACCTAAGGTCCTTATTTCTCTCACACAACTTACCTACCTTTCAGTGATAAGTTGAATGTAAGAACAATCTATCAAAGGTCTTTAGATCTTAAAAAGGACTATATGGCTTCATTGCAATTATCTATAAATTATTCCCATCATCATGGTATTATCTCCACGATAAGTTTGTTTTTTACCTATCAACCCTAAATAGACATTCTAATCTATTGAAAGATGGCAATTCAAATCAATAAGTAATATTACTCAAAATAAAATACACATTATTAAAAAAAATAAAACTTCAAACTTTATTTAAATTAATACTGATACAAAAGAAATATGATTACAACTTAGTCCCAAGAAAGAAGATTTTAATTCATGAAGTTAAAAAAATGATTGAAAGCTTATAAATGAATTTTGTTATAATAAAGCAAAAAAAATGAAGAAGAAAAAATTCAATTGGAAGCATTGAGAAAGTCCCCTTCACCACCTTGCTCCTCGTCTTTAAGATCTCTTTTACAGACTTCTCTATACATATTTAAGAAGCTTTCACAATTACTTCTCTTTCGACCTCCAAGAACCTATGAAAGGGATTGAATAATGGTAGGAGAAATCCACTCTTTTGTCTATAGAAAATCATAAAATAAGGAGCCATTATGTCTTTTCTAAAAGATAAGAAAGAAATTTGATGAGAATTAAAATAATTTATAGCACATGTGAGGCTATGCACTCTATTTGGTGATTTTCATGAATTTTAGGTCTTGTGCTTAGGTGTCAAAATGAGACACTTATGCATCGAGCTCTCTATCTTGAAATACTATTAGGACTGAGTCTAGCTGATGTAAAACATCATGTGGATTAAGAAATTAGAGCTCTAGGCCCACTTACAAGATCTCAAACTAAATTCCAAGAAATCAAAAAAGAAGATCGCTTAGCTCATTAGCTTGCTATGGGCCATTTTATGATTTCATCTTTTTTTAGTTAAGTGATTTTTAATTTTCTTCTAGAAACTCAAGGTTTAAAATTTTTGAATTTAAAAATTTAGAGCATTACATGTGAGGTGGTTGAATCCACATAAAATAATAACATGTGAAATCGGTGGATGGCATAAAATAATAAGGTAACTTAATGCTTCACATTAGAATGGTCACCCACCTTTCTCTCTCCATTTTGAATTCTTTTTCTTTCAAAAGATGTTTATAATGACTATAAATATCCTCCCTTGCTAGAATGAAATGAGATCTTTTAGCAATTACAAATAATTTGAGTTGTTCTTGTGGTTTGAGAGCTTTGTGGCCTAACCTTAGCAATCCTTAGTGGGAGCGCTAGTTATCCACCATATTTTTCTTTTCTCACCTCCAATACCCAAGATAATTTATTTTAATCTTTCTCATATCTCTTAACATCATCTTCAACCATACACTAGGCCTTCTACTCTCCTCCATAAGTGTACACCTTCCTTCTACTCAATAATATCTCTACTTCATTGATTACAACCTAATCCTAGTCTTTACACCAAAATAATCAATTAAAGCCTATAATTTCCAATAGACTACTCCATATCATAAATACATATCCTAACCTAAACCTCCATAAACATTTTTAGCCATTTACCTCACTTAAATCTCATTCCTTATTGCTACATTTTAAATCATCCTAAGTTAGTCCAAATTGGACTAGTTTAAGTCTTCCCACTATCATATTATTTTATGCCTTTCATTATCCCACTAAAACTTCAAAATACATCTTTAGATATTAATCTAAAGATCCATGGATATTTAATTTTCGCAGTCTCATCAAAAGAAAGAACACATTTTTCCATCAAATTTCGTAACAGAGCAAAGCCTAGAATGAGCAAATTCAGTCAAAAGTTTGTTTTAGCAAAAGGAGCATCTCAAGTGGTGGACATGTCTTCAAACTTGTGAGTTTTCTTGGACTTATGAGGTTAATTAATTTTTATTTATATAATAGTTTAGATTCATATTAGTAGCTTAGAAAGATAAATATTGCTTGCAAGTTTACAGTGATAGCATAAAATTCTAATTAGTAAACTCCATTATATAATTTTGTCCTTTCCCAATTGTGTGAACTTGCCCAAAAAAAATTTAAGAGAACACCTTAGTGAGGTAGTGCTTCACCCTAAAAAGAACCTAGCCATTAGTACAAATCAAAATCTAATTGTTTGCTTTATTATTTTTATTAATATTTATGATTAATTTTAGAAGTTTCTTCTTTGATTAACTTATGATAATTTGCTTTCTTAAAAAAATAGAGGCTTGATAATTTTGAGCATTTTTTTCATTGCATTAAAAATAATAATAATAAAATTTCAAGCATGATAATATAAGTGTATTAAACTTGGTGCTTTTGGAGGCTAAATAGAACTTTATCAAAAGGCCAAAATTATGCATCGCTCTATCTTAAAATACTATTGGGATTGAATCTAGCTGATGTAAAACATTATGTGGATTAGGAAATTAGATCCGAAGGCCTATTTACAAGATCTCAAACTAAAGCCCAAGAAAATTCAAGAAAGAAGAAGGCTTTCATCTTTTTCTTAGTTAAGTAATTTTTAATTTTCTTCTAGAAACTCCAAGTTTGAAATTTTAAATTTAAAAATTTAGAGCATGAAATATGAGGTGGTTGAATCCACATAAAATAATAATATATGAAATGGGTGGATGGCGTAAAATAATAAAGTGACTTAATGCTTCACATTAATGTGACCACCCACCTTTCTCTCTATGTTTTAAATTTTTTTTTCTTTTGAGAGATATTTTTAATGACTATAAATAGCCTCCCTTGCTAGAATGAAATGATATCTTTAAGCAATTAATAATTATTTGAGTTGTTCTTGTGGTTTGAGAGCTTCATGGCCAAACCTTAGCAATCTTGGGCTTATCCAACATGTTTTTATTTTCTCACCTCCAATACCCAAGATAATTTTTTAATTTTTCTCTCATTTTAACATCATCTTCAACCATACACTAAGCCTTCTCTCTCCTCCATACACCTTCCTTCCACTAATATTCTTAATTGTAGTCCTCACCAAAATAATCAATTAAAGCCTATAATTCCTAATCAACTACTCCATATCATAAATATATATCCTAACCTAAACCTCCATAAATATGTTTAGCCATTTACCTCACTTAAATCTCATTTATTATTGCTACATTTTAATTCAACCTAAGTTAGTCCAAATTGGACTAGTTTAAGTCACCCCATTGTCATATTATCCTATTCCTTTCATTATCCCACAAAAACTTCAAAATACATCTTTATATATTAATCTAAACATCCATGGGTATTTAATTCTCTCAATCTCATCAGAAGAAAGAACACATACTTCAATCAAATTTGGTAACATAGGAAAGCCTAGAATGAGCAAATTCAGTCAAAAGTTTACTTTAGCAAAAGGAGCATCTCAAGTGGACTTGTCTTCAAACTTGTGAGTTTTCTTGAACTTATGAGGTTAATTAATTTTTATTTGTATGATAGTTTAGATTCATATTAGTAGTTTAGAAAGATATATATATTGCTTGCAAGTTTACAGTGATAGCATAAAATTATAATTAGTAAAATCCATTATATAATTTTATCATTTCCCAATTGTGTGAACTTGCCTAAAAAATAATTTAAAAGAACACCTTAGTGAGGTAGTGCTTCACCCTAAAAAGAACCTAGCCATTAGTACAAATCAAAATCTAATTGTTTACTTTATTATCTTTATTAATATTTATGATTTAAGAAGTTTCTTTGATTAACTTATGATAACTTGCTTTCTTAAAAAAATAAAGGCTTGATAATTTTGAGCATTTTTTCATTACATTAAAATTAATAATAATAAAATTGCATGCATAATAATATAAGTGTATTAAACTTGGTGATTTTGGAGGCTAAATAGAACTTTTATCAAAAAGGACTAAATTATCTAAGGAGAGCTTGGGATGTAAGTGGTCTTACACACCCCCCACATCCCTCCTCACTTGGAAGTTCTCTTACCCTAAAGTTTTACTTTGATTGTATAATTATATTATATTTGTTTATTTTATTTTTTTCTTTGATTATTTTTCATATATATATATATATATATTGGCTCCAAAATCTATCTCTCAAGATTAAGTTGAAAATTTTACTAGATTTGTTGATGCCTTAGATCTTAAGATTCATGAAAATGAATTAAAAACTCAACAAATATTAGAAGAAAGTAAGAATCAAATGAAGGAACTTAAAGAACATATGCAAACTCTTATAGCTCATCTCAAAATAATAGAGTACCAACTCCTCCTTCAATACCTACTCAGACTATGCCTATAGGGATAAATGAAGAAGATTTATATCCAAACCATAAAAAAAACTAACCACTTAGAAGACCACCAATTGTTAAAATGGTGGAAGGGGATAAAAATTATTCCAATACTATAGAAGGCTCTAATGATCCATCTCGAAGAGTTAAAATAGAAGCCCCAACTTATGTGTCCATGACCCAAATAAATTTCTTGATTGGTTAGTTCAAATGAATGACTTCTTTGATTGGTATAAAATGGATGATTATTAAAGGGTTAATTTTGCTAAAATGAAATCGATAGGACAAGCTAAAATTTATTGGGTAAATACTTTAGCTTAAAAATAAATATTAGGAAGGGCAAACTTCACGGATAGAAATGAAAGAAATGTCAAGAGCAAAGTATTATCTTATATATCATGATAAGAAGCAACATAGTCAATTATTAACTTTAAGACAAGATAATAATCTTGTAACTGAATACTTGAATACTTTTGAAGATCTAGTTTCTAGAATTGATTGTGCTGATAATGATTTGCAATTAGCTAATAAATTTGTTATTGGATTTAAGATTAACATTAGAAATGAAGGTAAATTATTTGACCCACAATCTTTAGAGGAAGCATTTCACTATGCCTTATTGGTTGAATAATAAAAGAAATCTATGTTTATCTCTAAAACTAAAAGTCAAGCACCTTTTACTTCATTCCATAGGTCTATTGTTAGACCCACCCATCTAATTGGCCCGACCACTTTTTCTAAAACTTCTATTGAACGGAGCTATAAGAGCACTTGGAAAGTAATATATTTCAAATGTCATATGCAAAATCAATATAAAACTCAAATCTTATTTTTAGAGGAAGTTGAAAACCCAACAGATGATAATCTAGAAGAAGTTTATGATGACACCTATTATCTAATGAAGAATTAGAATTAAATGATGACCCTAAAATTAATGCGATAAGATGTCTTACTGTAATTAAAATTGAGGTAGAAGATTGGAGGAGAAAGAACATTTTTAGCATGTATTTTTGTGTAATAAAAAGAGATGTAGGTTAGTTATAGATGGAGGAAGTGCTATGAATGTCATTTTAACACACACCTTAACTGAGCCAACTTAAAATCAACCTCACCTCATATGGGTAAATCATCCATCTCTTCTCATCACCAATCGATGTTTAGTTTCAATTAAAACAAAGGATCAAATTTGGTGTGATGTTCTCCCTATGAATACTTCATATTCTTTAAGATGACCTTAACCATATGATATGAAAGTTATTCAATATGGTAGGAAAAATACTTATATTTTCAAACATAATAATAAGATTAATAATCTCCTACAAATAAAGTTAGTAGAAAAACCCTCCATAACACTACACAAAATAACTTATGACTTGCAACTTAAGCCATTATTTAAGAAAAATGCCAAATTTTAATTAATTATCATGGAAAATCCTACTATTATGGATAATACTACCATTTCTAATTCTTGCTTAAAAACATATATTCTTCATTATTTGACCACAAAGATAGAAACAATGGGTTTTGGAGTCTTACAAAAGAATTTTTGATCCATTTTCTTCACTTATTACATGTAAAAGAAGTCATACCAAACTCTAATGAGACTCACATACCTGTGGTCTCTTCTTTTCTTTTTGGTTTTAAAGATATTACACCCGATAAGCTTCCTGATGAGTTACCTCATCTAAGAGACATTCAACATGCTATTGAGTTCTTACCTGATTCTCAACTTCCTAATCTTCCACATTATAGGATGAACCCTACCAAGCATGTTGAGATTAAAAGACAAGTTGAGGAATTACTAAAAAAGATTTTATTCAAAAAAGTCTTAGCCATTATGCAGTCCCAGCTTTATTAACTCTAAAGAAAGACGGAATATGGCAATTGCATGTTGATAGTAGGGCAATAAATAACATTAGTATGAAGTATATATTTCATATTCCCTGATTAGATGATATGTTAGATTTAATCTCAGTAGTAAATTTTTTTTAAAGATTAATCTAAAAAGTGGATATCATCAAATTCAGATTAAATCAGGAGATGAGTGGAAGATGACTTTTAACACCCTTGATGGACTTTATGAATGACTTTTCATGCCCTTTAGACTTTTAAATACTCCTAGCACATTTATGAGATTAATGAATAATATTCTTAAATCATATATATGTACATTTTTATGGTGTATTTTGATGATATTTTGATTTTAGTCCAAGTGAGATAAGCATCTATAATACCTACAAAAGTTTTGAAATACTTAGACAAGAAAATTATACATTAATTTAAAAAGGTCTTTCTTGTAGAAAATTAAGGTAATCTTTTTAGCTTTATTATATTCACTACTGGACTTAAATCTGATCCCATTTAAAGTGAAAGTAATCTTAGATTGACCATCACTTAAAATTTTTTAGTTAGAAGTTCTTAGCCAATTTATAGAGGAGATTCATTAAGAATTTTAGTACCATTGTTGTCGATAACTGATATACTAAAATTAGATAAATTTTGTTGGACTCCTAATGCATAAAGGGCTTCATAGAAAATTAAAGTTCTTATCACTTTTGCACAAATCCTTAGGCTTCATGATTTTTCTAAAGCCTTTGAAGTGAGATGCAATGCTTCAAGAATTAAGATAGGTATAATTTTAAGTCAAGAGAATCATCCTATAGCATTTTTTAGTGAAACATTAAATGAAGTCAATCAATAATATTCCTCTTATGATAGAGAGTTTTATGTTGTAATTCAATCCTTAAGATATTGGCAACACTATCTCTTATATAGAGAATTTATGGTTAATTATGATCAGCATGCCTTAAAATTCATTAATACTCAATAAAAATTAAGTCATAGGCATACAAAATGGGTTGAATTTTTACAAGACTACTTTTTTATTCTAATGCATAAGCCAAGAATTGAGAATAAACTTTCTTATGCTTTATTTAGGGTAAACCTAATGATTTTCTCTTTGAAATTGAGAAATTCAGGATTTGATCGAATTAAAGATGATTACATTGTGTGCCTTGACTTTCAACATCTAAAACATCTAGATAACTAACTGGAAACATTCTTGATAATAAATGATATTTATATAAAGGAAAGAAACTATGTATTCCTCGATCTTCCCTTAGAAAATTTCTTATCATCGAGCTACATGCTGAAGGTGTAGTTGGTCATTTTAAAAATGATAAAACCATATGTTTACTATAAAATAGATTTTATTGGCCTTTATTAAAATGAGATGTTCAAAAATTAGTGGCCTAATGCTTAATATGTAAACAGGCTAAAACTTCTAAACAAAGGTTTGGACATTACACAGCCTTACTTGTTCCTTGTAGGCCTTGGGAAAATATATAAATAAATTTTATTCTAGGATTACTTATGACGGCTCGAGGACATGATAATATTTTTGTTGTAGTGGATATATTCTACAAAATGACTTATTTTTTGCCTTGTTCAAAAATAAATGATGGTTCATATATAGCCAAAGTATTTTCTAAGGAAATAGTGCGACTCCATGGTCTCCCTTTAACCATTATTTCTGATAGAGATGTTAGGTTTGTCTCATATTTTTATAAAATATTATAGAAATTATTAGGCACAAAATTAAAATTTTCTTCTGCCTTTCACTCGTAAACTGATGGACAAATTGAAATAGTCAATTGTACCTTCGACAATTTGCTTAAATGCTTGGTTGGTAAAAGTTTATGAAATTGAGATTTACATTTACCAACCTCAAAATTTTCTTATAATAGTATTGTCTATAACTATAAAAAAATAGCATTTGAGATAATCTATGGTCAAAACCCAAGACGACTAATAGATATAACAAACCTATCATCTCTTGCATTTTCTGATGCATCATTCTCATTTATTAAAGACTTTCAAAGCATCCATGAAGATAAAAGAAAGCAAATTACTATTAGTAATGAAAACTATACTTTTAATCATAATCGTTCAATGAAATAATATAAAGAAGGTGATTATGTATTGATTCACATTCGACCTGGGCGTTATCAAACCACTAAATATAAGAAATTACATGCACAAGCTTGTGGTCCTTTTAAAATTCTTAAGAAAATTGAAACTAATGCTTATCACCTTGATTTGTCTGCTGATATGTTCATTCATTCAATTATTAACATTGAAGATATTCTATCATATGATGAAATTATCAAACCTCCACTTATTCAGTCTAACTCTTTAGTATGAGATATAACACCGTACTTGCGAAGTTCTCTTTCTTTGAAGTTGACTATATTATCACCAAGGAAGCACCCATTAATTCAGCTTTTGAACATCATTTTCTAGTTCGTTGGAAGAATAAGCAATCATTGAAGACACATGATTGACCCATACTGATTTAGAGACTCTAGCCCCACAATTAGTAGAAGATTTCTTAGATTTCAACTCTAGAGTAGAGTTCATTGAGCCTAGTGGAGTTGATGTATAACATCATGTGGATCAAAGAAATTAGAGCTCAAGCCCATTTACAATATCTCAAGCCAAAGTCCAAGAAAATTTTAGAAAGAAGAAGTCTTAGCCCATTAGCTTGTTAAGACTTATTTTATGATTTCATCTTTTTTTAGTTATGTAATTTTTAATTTTCTTTTAGAAACTCCAAGTTTGAAATTGTGAATTTAAAAATTTAATGCATGACATATGAGGTGGTTGAATCCACATAAAATAATTGCATGTGAAATGGGTGGATGGCATAAAATAATAAGATGACTTAATACTTTACATTAATATGGTCACCCACCTTTCCCTCCATGTTTTGAATTTGTTTTCTTTTGAAAGATGTTTGTTATGGCTATAAATAGCTTTCCTTGCTGGAATGAAAGGAGATCTTTTGGCATCCTTGGTGGTTTAAGAGCTTGGTGGGCAAACCTTGGCAATTCTTGGTGGGAGCGCTAGTTATCCAACATATCTTTCTTATCTCACCTCCAATACCCAAGATAATTTGTTTAATCTTTCTCATATCTCTTAACATCATCTTCAATCATACACCAAGCCTTCTACTCTCCTCCATAAGCGTACACCTTCCTTCCACTCAATAATATCTCTATTCATTGATTACGACCTAGTCCTAATCCTTACACTAAAATAATCACTTAAACTCTATAATTTCTAATTAACTACTCCAGATCATAAATACATATCTTAGCCTAATCCTTCATTGATTATGACCTAGTCCTAATCCTTACATTAAAAAATATATATATAACTTTCATGCCAACCACTTAACACTAAAAAACATGTACATTTGAAGCCTCAAATGCAGAAACTTAAAAAGAAGGAACATGTTTGAAGCATCCTGAAGTATAAAGTTGTATATTAATTATGGTACTTAATTTTTTTATTGAGCATGAAAAGATATGAAGATAAATCTAAAAGAATGCTTTAGGATTCTCTTTTACATAAGTGATAGCTTGCTCATAATACTATTATGCCTTCTCATAAGATAAATTAACCTTATAATCACACTTAATATCACACACTATTAAGTTTAGCTTCAAATTTTGGTTATATCAAATAAGAATTTTTTTAATAAACAGCCCACTAAGCCATAATTAAGATTTCTATTGTTTTTTTTACCTATAATATACAAGAACAAATGTATTCTACTATATGACTATAAACCTCAAACATGTAGACTAAGCCGACTTTGTAGCTTGCATACTCCATTTATATTTTTCTTAAAGGTATAATATATGCATCAAATGTCTATCCCTGGAATCTTTTACTTGAACTCATAAGTTTATTATATATAAAATTTACATCTTTGCTTATAAATATTAATCAAACTATTATATGCATTATTGGCATACTCAAATATGAAGTCATTATATTATCAATAATTGCATTTAAATTGCTTTTAGTTAATGGCCTTGTAGTATAGGGGTTCCATACATTCCCCATATCATAAATAATTACTTTCAAACTTGAGGTACAAGAATTAGAAATTTTTGCCTATTTATTAATTTGCATCATATGACAAGACAATCATCCTTAATGGATGCTTTAGTAATCAAGTATCTATGAAAACATTATTACTTTAGTATCTACGAAAACATTAGTATTTTCATCATATAAGTCTTCAACACTGCTTTCATCTATTCTCAAATTATTGTCCGTTGCATCCAGGGGCGGAACTAGCTTATTATTTCAGGGTGGGCAAAATTTTAAATATTTAAATAATATAATAATTAGATAAATAAATAAATAATACTTAAATTTAATATTTTGAATATATATATATAAATATTAATAAAATAATATCACTAAATTTATAAGAAAAAATATATGTGAGCAAGATTATTAAACTTATGGATTTTATTTTAATTAATTATGTAGTCATTTGAGAATAATAAGTTAAATTGATTTTTATGGAGAGGGGTTGATTGTATAAATTGTAAATTGAGAGTGACCAAAGGTTAAAAAGTACTTTTTTTTAAGAGAAAAAAAAATAATTTGAGGGTGGGCATTTACCCACCCTCAACAAAAGGTAGGACCGCCCCTGGTTGCATCATTACCATAGGCTAAATTGCATGGCCTTGATTCCCCCTCGATTGATACAATTTGCTTTAAATTTTAATATTTATATACGTAACACTCAAATTTTCAATATCACATAAAATAGATCACTTTCACTAACTTTTTTAAAGAGGCTATTTGGTTTGAAGTAAAATGAGTGCAATATATTTTAAATGTAAGGAATTTGAATATTCTAGTGTTTGACATGAAGTAAAAGTAATTTAACATAAAATTTCAATAAATTTCAAATTCATCTTATAGGTCACTTATGGTATTCTCCATATTTAATTAAATTTGGTTGTATTTTAAATACATTACAAGCAACTGCTCTTATTATCATACATTGTGATTGCCTGCCATTATAGTTAACCACCCCTCCATCAGCTGCAGCTCACCCATTGCCATCCGCTATTGCCCGTTGGTCATATCGCCAAACCTAGCCGTCATCACAGCCCACCTCTCATTTATCATCGCCGTTGGCATCTTATTGTTGTAAATGACATCTGACGTCATAATTATTGACCTTATATTAAATTCATTTTACCTCAAACTAAATATAACTCTAAAATCTTCATATGTTATATATCTATAGTGTATTATATTTTTTAAATATTTATTTATTTTTTAATGTATCAAACAACTCTATCATAATATATATTTTTCATTCATATAAAAATATAATATATATATAAACATAGATTTTTTACTTAAGAAAAATAAAATATATATACCCTTCGAATGTTCCCCTCCTAGGCGATATCTCTTGGGGTGAAAAGATTTGCAGAATCAGTCTTGTCCAACTCTGCGATGAAGCTGGTAGGCACTTGGCCTCTTTCTCCTTTCTCCTTTTTCCTGAGCTATACTGTGAGTTTGTACGGTTTCTAACCATCCTAACCTTTCTGAAGACATGTTTGAGCAAAGGGAGCGGCGTCCATTATCCGCCCTGCCACATGCTCGAGTTATGCGGCCTTCGCCTCCTCCTCGAGTGCCCCATTGATCTTTCAGCCCTTAATGTCTTCAACCCGATCTCAGTTGGCCATCAGTTTGACCTATCGGGATTCATCAGTGCCCAGCCGTGGTATAAAACAGCTAAGAATTTGCACCTCTGGGATGTATCTCTCATCGATGTGGTCCTCATTTCCTCCCCTGCTGGGATGCTTGGGATGCCATTTCTCACTCGAAACCCTGGATTTTCCGCTAAGGTTGCCGAAAGTTTTTAGCTCGGTAGTTTTTTTCTATTTTTTATTTTTCACTTTTATGGTGGAATTTGTCTGAATTACGCTGGTTTTCATGAAGATATATGCCACGGAGGCGACGATGACGATTGGGCGTCTCATGATGGATGATCTTGTATCAATGCATTCCGAGTACGTCATGTTTTGTGGTCATGATGACAGGACGGGTTTTCCAGAGTGGATGGGGTGGGAAGAACTCGGAAGGCTTTCCTTAAAGGCAAAGGAGGTTGTGATGGGAGAGGATGGGGAGGAGCTTGGCTGTTGGCTGCAGTTGTACAGGTTGCCTTCTAATTTATCACTCAGTTTTGAAAAATTGCACCTTTTTTATGATGGCATGCATGCTGTCTGTTTGAGGTCCATAAATTTAACTGCTGAATAAACTGCTTGACCTTGAGAGAAAAAGAAGATCGTGATGAGCATGTTGAATTTATTTGGAATGTTTCATTTTTTTAGTTATTTTCTGCCTTTTTTTCTCTTTTATTTATTTTCTACTTTGTTTTCTCCTTTAGTTGTTTTCTGCTTCGTTTTCTCTTTTAGTTATTTTCTGCTTTGTTTTCTCTTTCTAGCTGACTTGATTTTCATATTCTATGTTAGTGCTGCAGACATTAATGACTGCATGAAGAAGGTCCAACCTCTGAAATATGCTGAAGAAGCTTGCTATAACTCTACATTAGTGTTAAAAGCATTTAGTTCAGGTTTGGAGATTGGAAGCTGTAATTGGAAAATAGATGCTCCAAGAAGGAACTTTGTTTATCTTTCGAGTTCCATTTTTGAGTCTGCTCAAGCAATTGATTTTGATTATCATTCACTTCAGGGAGCCGATATAATTTTGTTTTCTGATATGTCAACCATAAATGATATGGAAGAAGATTGTAGTCATATTGGTGGGAGTAGAAGTGATGTAAACAAGAATGATAAAGATTTGATTGTGGTGATGATTCAATCCCCAGGTAAATGCCTCTCATTCTAAAATTTTGTTGTACTAAATAAAGCTTATTGCTATTGCCAACCAATGCACTTTATTTACATTAATCAATATTTGTAGGGAACTTTTGGCTGAGGATGAAGTATCTAAATTTTTGGTGGATAACTGCGAAATTTTAGAAGAGAATGACAAATTAAGCTTTATAACTTCCTATATCATAGATTCTATTAGGGAAGGAGGTTCTGTATTGATTCCAATAGGTCGACTTGGAATAATACTTCAGCTTTTGGAGCAGATATCTGACTTGCTAAAATCTCTTTGCTTGGAGGTACCCATCAATTGTTGCTGATCTCCCTTATTGATCTTTGGCCTTAGTGAATTGTATAATGGCCGTGGTAGATATATTTACTTTTGTTTGCACTGTTGATGGTAATGCTGAGATTATGGTAGATTGAAATTGTTTTTTCCTATTAGACAGTTTTGAATGGCTTCAGAATTTGTAGCAGCCAACATGGTGAATGACTGTATTGTTGGTTTGTTTATAATTATATGAAACAGAAGTTTTCAACTGTGTTGATGTTATCAAATCTAGGGCTTTAAAGCCGACTTTGTGTCATGCTTGCAAGCATGTATTTACTTGAATGTAAGAATGGAATCATACCTTGGAAAGTTAGGAAAAAGGAGAGCTATGTTAGGATAATATTAATGATCAAAGCACATTATATATGTTACAATGCTATCCACCAATTTTATATCAATTCATAAAATCATCAAAAACTAAATTACAAAAAATAACCTTCTTCCTTCCTTATTATGTATTTTAGTATTAGGTCACAAGGATGATGATTGGATATGCTAAGGAGAACATCGGCTCTACTATCTTTAAAAAATAAGTAATGACAAAGAAAATCAGCTATTCCTTTATTGCTTGCAAAACCTTCCACTTCCCAATCAACCTTGATTTGACTTCAACATGCTTGCCTTGGGCATCTTTCTGTCCACTTAAAACTATCTTTTGTTCATGTTTTAAAAGTTATGATGTTAATAATTTTTGATGTGATACTTGTGAATTTGCTAAACATATTGAATCATTTTATCCATCAAGTAATATTAGATCTCTACTCCTTTTTCCGCAATAAACATTGACATATGGGATTCAAATTCTTGATATCTATGGTGCTAATAGCTTATGACATTTATTGATGACTGCACTAGAACTATTTTGTTATTTCTCATGAAAGAAAAATATGAAATGAGTACAATATGTCCAATCTTTCTGAAAAAGATAAACATCCAATCCAAATTTTTGATTGAAAGAGTTAAGATCTAATTGGCAAGGACTTTTTTCAACCAAAATTTATCCTCCTTAAAAGATGGGATAATTTATGAATTTTCTTGTGTTGATACACTTCAACAAAATAGAGTTGTTAAATGAAAGAAATAAATATCTTTTCAATATTGCTTGGGCTCTAAGTAATGTTCTTAAGTACCTTTGTGGGGAAGCTATTCTAACAACTAAATTCTTAGTAAACCATATTTTAACTAATTCATCTAGTGTCTTAAGGTATAAAAGTCCCATAATAGTTCTCTCCAAATTTCAATTTGATTACAACAAATCGAAGAATATTTCCCTTGAACTTTTTATTCTTTTTTGTGCTTGTTTTATAGTTGATGCAAATTTTATTTAAGAGCTCTAAAATGTATTTGTTGGTTACTTAAATATGAAAAAGCATATTTAAGTATTATCAACCCAAATATTAGAAATTTTTTTATTTTCATGTATGTCATTTCCATTAAAATGAATATTATTTTTTTTTTTTGGATTTTTTTTAGATTTGGAACATTATGAAGGGAGAAAAATAAAACCTTATCTTAATTGTATTCATATTATCAATTTTCAACCTATAATTATATCAACTTTTAAAAATATTCGTGAATCCATTCCTGAAACTACCTTGGGCCAAATGCTAGTGCTCCATTCCATGTCTCTAAAGAAGGAAAGCTTTAATTTCAAGGCCTAAGTAGATCCATGATTTCAAAAAATCAGATATTGAATTCATTTTCTCCTCAAGATAATCTTAATCATGTTGGGTATAGATATCAACTTAGTTTTGACTATTACCATAAGGAAAAAAGAGTAGAAGTTGAACCCAATGTTCTATCTACCACTAACTCCTTCCATAGATCGTCCAATCAAAATACATTTTTTTGGTCAAAATTAAGTTCATTAGTATTCTCAAAATCTTTGAGAACAGGCATAAGAGAGGAAATGAGGATGCTAGAAAAGAATGTAATATGGGAAGTTGTTGAATTGTTAAAAACAATAAGGTTAGTGGTTCTAAATTGGTGGCACCTTAAAATATGAAGTTGGAAGATACACAACCATGTGCATTTTTGTGCACATCTATAGCCCAAAATGTAGCAAATTGATATAACCAAACATATATGATTGATTATCACGAAGCCTTTAAACTTGTGGAAAAAATAAATACTATATGGATTCTTGTCTCTTACATGCACTTTCAATTAGAACTACTGCAATTTAATATAAAAATGACTTTTTTTATGGAGACCTAAAAGAAGAGCAATTTATTAAACTACACCTTGGATTTGAAAAAAAATTAATGACTTTAAGGTATGCCATTCAGAGAAAATAATGCAGCATAGTTTATAAGAGTTACGAAGGCTTTGTTGTTTTGAGGTACAATTAATTCATGGGTATTTTTATACCATTTTAAGAAAATATTCTACATAGTGAGAACCTGATTTCCTATTTTTATATGTGGATGATATTATTGTAGTGGGAAATAATAGTTATAAATAATCCTTCAAGAGAAGCCTTGTAAAAGGGTTGAGGTCAACATACTTTGTAAGCCAAAATATTACTTGGGGATTGAATTAACATATTGCAAAGAAGGTATATATATTTATTTGTCAATGAAATTATGTATTTATTAGATGTCTTAAAAGAAATTGGTATTAATACAATGAGGTTTCTGGATTGGCTATTGAAACTAATTATAGGTTGGATGAAGAACATAATGATAGTGTTGTAGATATAGATTGAGAAAGTACCAAAAATTGGTTGAGAGATTGATTTATTTATCCTAATCAAGGTTGAATATTTCTTAAGGTATTGGTGTATTGAGTTAAATCATGCATGATCCAAATGAGAAAAACTTACAAGCTGTCCAAAAGATTGTTCACTATCTAAAAGCCACACCATGAAGAGTAATGTCATTCAAGAAAAATAAAGAACTTAGTTTACAAGTCTTGATAGGTGTTGGCAATGATGGTTAATTAATGATGGTTAAAGATTTGTTATCCTACATTTGTTAGAGCTAATCTTGTTATATAGAGAAGTAAAAATAAATTAAAATGTCATGATTATGTGTTGATGGGAGTTCAAGGTGATAACCTCAGACATCTGAGAAATCGTATGGTTTAAACATATAGTTAATCTCATAATTAAGTATGAAGAATTTATGAAATTTTACTATGATAATAAATATTCAATGAACATTACTCACAAATTTGTCCAATGTGATCGCACAAAGCATATTATGATTGACATAAAATTCACCAAGGTAGAAAGTAAATCGTGCTTTTATTGGAATTCTTTGTATTCCTCCAAAATAATCATCTTGCATATGCCAAGGCCAAAGGACTATCTACTTTAAAATTCAAGAAATCGCCTACAATTTTTTAAATTTTTTATTTATTATTATTATTTTAGAAATTACTTATAGGTTGTGAATGAAAAATATCTATTCTTTAGCATTAGAGGGAGTGCAAAAATCAATGGCAATTTAAGGATCCATAGTAGTAATCTAAGGTAACAATCCAAGGGATTTTAGTTTTGATGTGTGGAATTCTTGAATTTGTGAAATTTTAAATATGATATACAAATAGTTTTCTGAGCTTTACAAAACAAGGGATGTATATTAGTGATTGCTTTCTTTTTTACTATGCAATTGATTAGGAGTAATGTATTTTTGTTCTTATGGTTTCCTCATTATATTAATGATTGTAGAAGAGTTTTCAGCTATACAAGAAGAAACAACGTGGGAAATTGATTCTTCTTTCCCAATAGTTTCTTCCAATATCTTTTTCATTTTTGAATATTTTTAAACATCCTAGAATCTATAGCCAAAAGCAACAGTGCTGTAACTAATAAAGTTTCACTTCTTTAATTTTTGTCCAAGCTTGTTTTTTTTCATTGTGATGAACACACACATATGAAAGAAAATGTAAAACTTTCAAATGTGAGAGATATACCTTCTTGGTCCATGCTTCTTTAAGTGCCAAAATCAAATGCTATAAATAGTCTTCTATTGATGAGATATGTTGGTTATTACATCAACCCAAAATGTCTTTAGCAATCTTACATGCAATCTAATACATTTGGCCTATTCATTCAGAGCTTTGTTGATCCTTTTAGTCACATTGATTTGTTGAGATAATCTTGGGATTGTTGCTTTCTCCATACAAATCTCATTTGTAATACAATAGTTTCTAAACGCCACCAGCTAATACTTTATACCATTATGAAATCACAATTATTTGATTTTCACACCAATTTTATTTTCAAGTAAATTTATCCATTTTACAAAAAAATAGCTAGCACACCATATTTATTTTTTAAAGTGCAATTTTTATGAAGTGACATAGTACATCAAACCTCCTTTGGATGCGATAGGGAATGAAATCCCATACATTTATACAAACTAATTCTAACATATTTATTTTTATTTCACTTATAATTTCTTAAAAATAGACCTGCCTTTACTTTGATATTGGAAAATCTTTAGTCCATGCTTGCTTATTCGGTGTAATCTTATAAACCAAATGCCCATCTATATGCTTGAATTTCTTATGGCTCCCATTGTTTCTATATAATTATGATAAAGTATTTTTTTTTTTTTTTTCTTGGTCAATTACCATGGCTCCTTTGGTCACTTTTTAATTATTGACATTTTGTTTGGCTTTTTTATCATTAGCAATATTTTCTATAGAAATTAGGTCTCTCCACAAGCCAAGAATGTGCCTTTGTTGAGCTTTTAGATGATTCTATTTGAAGTTTGAAGCATGATGTTGTTAGTGCACATTGTTTACATTGTTTAAGGGCTTATTGTTTGAAATAAATATATTTTATTAATTGTTTGTAGAGTTATTTGCCATTATTTTATGTGAAAAGAAGGATGAAAATATGCACTTGAGTCCAATATTTATTATTCTATTAGACTACTAGCAACAAAGATTAGAGCATCTTATGTGTCTTCCATAATAATATTCACAGTTCTTCTTTTTGTTGTTGCTTTTGTTCATACTTTCATTTTCAATAATGTTCCATCATTTGTACTAACTTTTCCTAGTGCTAGCATTCATTGGATAGCTTTAGCATTTGCATCTGCTATGGTGTGTTGGCTCTTATTTTGTAATTTGGGTTGCTTGTCTTGATGATTATTTTTATTTTAAGTTTGCTTTCATTATTAACGTTCAAACCTAAAGAAGAGATTTCACTATCTTTTGTTGATGTCTTCTTTAAAGATGAGGTCTTAGACATCAACATATTTCATTTTATTTAATCTGTATGAGTTATTGATAATGATTACTATAAGGGAGATTTACATACATACTCACACAATTCTTATGTATTTACATATCTAACACCTAAAGTTAGATAATTACTTATCTAACACTTTCCTATGCTTAAAAAGGTGCATTTCACTTTTAAAAAGTGAGAGATGATGATATTTTTGATGTGATATTGAAGATTTAGGTGTTATATATGTAAAAATTAAAGTTTAGGTGTTAGATATGTAAATACATAAGAATTTTGTGGTATGTATGTAAATCCCCTTTACTATAATTAAACTTTGAGACAGCATCAAACATAAACTCAAGGCTCATAGTCAAAGAAACTTGTGATTAAGCTAAACTCAAGATGTGCTCAACAATAGAGGTCCCCTCAAACATTCTGAAATTAAAAAAGTTGTGCATAAGTTGTACCCTTATGTTCTCTATCAGGTAATCTTATCATTGCTTGCTCGTTTCTCTTCTTTACTTAGTGCCTTTTGATCTCACTTGTCTCTCTTGCATCCTCTTCACGATCTACATCACTTAATTGTCATTTTACATCCGACTTGCTTTGGCTCTTGTTTCACACTCTTATCTCTTGCCTCTTGCATCTCTTGATGTCAACAATGACCTCCTTCGTGGCCAACAACATCAAAGAAGAAGCAACCACGACTCCTGTGTTCCCTCAAACTTTCTCAAAGTTGGATTCCTTGCCCAAAATCTTTTTGGTTTTTGGCTTCCTTGTGCTTTGAAACCTTGAAATCTATCTCTTTGGGTTTGTTTGAGTTCAACTTTTGCAAGTTTTACCTAGTGCCTAACAACCTTATCTTCGATGACTTCTTTGCTTACAATCACAAGGACAATCCTTGCCTTCTTTCTCTTACCAATTCAATTTCAAAATAAGGAAAACATGTGAATAATCCAAGAGTCATCCATCATTCATAATTGATCTTTGATTTGATCGAGTTTCAAAGACTGCCACATTACCATCGATCTTTGGCTCCACATGAGGTCTCTTTCCCCATCATTGCTCTATGGTTTGGACCCCTGAAGTGATTTTTTTTTGTTAGTGAGTGTAACTTGTAAAACAATCATTGTGACTCAAATTACTATCGGATGACTATCATTATATTTGCCTAGTAGCTATAAGTTTGTTGATGCATTTGAATTTTCCAGCCACTCATCGAAGGAGATAATGGTGTTATTGTTGTTATTATCATTGCCAGTAGTAAAGATAAAATAAAAAAAGAACAAATAAATAATAACTTTTGGAAAAATAATATTTTTATTATAAATAATCTTTTTTTTTTTTAAAGTGCCAAAATAATGTAGGTTAATTATTGAAGTGTCATGTTCTTTGATTATATTAAGTTGAAGACCCAATATTGTTAATCTTTAGTTCGATTGTTTGTTTTAAGATTATCTTTGTGCTATTGATTGTTAGTCCAAGATGAGGTCTCTTCTTTATTTGATCCTTGGTTTGAATATAAAGATGACAATTGTTTTAGATTAAAACTTGATAAAAGCTTTTAAGCCAACATCAATGGGAGGTCAATGCAAAGTGATTTTGATGCCATCTACATGCTTAGGACATTATTCTACATATAAAGATGGAATAAGTATCATTGTTAATGTCAGAGTACCTCTGAGGAGAAGGAAATAAAAATGGCTTATGAATGTATCTCTGATCTATATAATGGCTCATTTGAAACATTTGTAATAATTCAATCAAATTTTGCAAAATTTGGAAATTGGACTCGATTTTTCTTTTAAATTTGGAATAGGAAAGGTCAACAAGTTCATAAAATCAACCTAATTATTTGGGCTAGCACGAAGGCCAACAAGCCATAAAATCAAAGCCTCACATGAGCCTTCATGTAGATGTAAGTCCCAATCTAATTTAATCAGGCCAACTCTTAACTTGTGAGGTTATTAATTCAACTTAACTAACTCTTATTGACTAGCCTAGCACAATGCGAATAGGCCCATTTAAGTAAGGTAAATTTTGAGATTCCCCAAGGATGAAGTCCAAACTAAACTTGGACTAGCTCCTGCATTAAGATGCCCATCAATGAAAATCAAAAGATGGTCATGTTATGCCTTTGAGCTCTCATCAATCATGTGTCTAATATCTTTGAATCATAAGCCGTGTTCCATGCCATTTAACTTGTCAGTGAAATTGGCTTGACAAGCTCTTTGATAGTGAATAAGATGAAGTCAATCATGTATTTTGATTCATACATTCTTCTTAGTTTCCTTGGATCCATAGTTGCTAATTAGACACTTTGAATATTACGACTCAAAGTACTCCTATATTGGTAAACTATATTCGTTAGGATACTTAGGATGATGAAATCATGGGATATTATTGGATTTACCTCCATTCTCCCAATCATTTCCCATTAATTAAATTAAAATCTAAACATCAAATTTATTCCAAAATGATTTTATTGAACTCCTTAATCGAGGGTGCTCTTATAT
Source organism: Cymbidium sinense (assembly GCA_021442155.1). Lineage (NCBI taxonomy): Eukaryota > Viridiplantae > Streptophyta > Magnoliopsida > Asparagales > Orchidaceae > Cymbidium > Cymbidium sinense. Next base: position 11,291,263 of record CM038225.1, on the reverse strand, counting down.
GATGAGTTTGAGGGATAATTAATTATGGGGACTTGAACCCATAATAAGTCATGACCCTAGATCCAAATAAATCTTGGTTTAGGATCAATGAAATTATGGTTAAAATGAACCTAATCCATCTTAAGAGAAACTACCCTCTAGTTCTTTGTTTCACATTCAAAGAGGTTTGAAGCAGGGCGTCTTTTCTAGAGCGAGCATGGATCACATGAGGGTGGGAGCACTGTTGTTATTGTGTGCTTGGATCACAGGAGAAATTAGGGATATATGTATTGAGAGCTGTTTGACTAAAATATTTCTTTCTCCCTACCTAAGGGATATGAAGGTGGTAGTGAGGAAGATCCATGCCATTGATTAGGTGAGATCTTCTATGAAAATGATATGCTATTACACCCTACACCCCTCCACCTGCACGGACTATGTAGCCACAATGGTAGAAGTTGTGAAAATAGGTACTATTTTAGCGTGTAAATGTGGTCATTCTCATAGATGTTCTAGACCTTCGAGGTGCTAGAAGGTGTGAGCATGAGGATAATTCTTCTTATGAATGATAATTAATGTCTTCTGTTAGTTTTTTTTCATTGTTTTGTATATATTTTAAGTGCCTATGTTGCATCCATGTCACTGCATTGGCTAAGGGTATTGGATGCTGATAGCACTTTTTTTTTGTTAGGCCTCACATATATTTTCACACCTTTGCAAAATATTTGCTAATCTGTTTAAGGAGTTTCCATGAGTACTCATGTATTGGTACAGTACTAGGCATTCAAGGGACTTGCCTCCTTTGGTAGCCATAGTTTGTTATTTTACTGTTGAATTGCTCCTTGCCATCGATGTTGCACTATGAGATTTTCCATATATGTGTAGGATAACAACAACAACAACAATAACAAGCCTTTATCCCACTATGTGGGGTGTAGGAATCAATGAAAATGCTAAATTACCTAATGTTTAAAGGCTGCCAAGTAGTGCAGTGACATTTTGAGCCATGAAGTTGCTAATTATCAGAATGTTTTAGTATGCCCAACATCTCAACTTACTGAAAAACCATTGAAACTTGACAAATTTGTGTTATACCATTTTTTATTGGAGTGGTAACTTAGGGCCTAAACTATTAATTATTTCTCTAATTTTCTTGTTTTCTGGTACATAAAGTCATACAAGTTGTTTTTATCTTTGATGTGCTAATAGAAGCCGAAATTCAATTTATCCTGCTTTCTTTCATTCAAAATTTTGAGACAACTCTTTCTAATTTATTCAACGAATTGAGTTCCGTGTTACCACTGAAGGACTATCTTTAGTGTTTTCACCTACACCTCTAAGAAACATCTTTTGGTTTTGATTATTTCTGTGTTGAAGTTTCTCAGCATGCCATTCGATTGAATCAGGTACCTATATTTATTATCTCCACAACTGGAGGAGACACTAGCATTTACCAACGCTATTCCAGAATGGCTTTGCAAAAAACGCCAACAAAAGGTTTAAACTACTGCAACTGTTCCCAATATGTGAAGGGAAATGTTTTCTCTGATTTATAATAAGCTTGTTCAATTTTATGTATACCTCTTGGTATACTTTTGTAGCTATTCTGCGGTGAGCCTTTATTTGGTCATGCTGAGCTACTGAAAGAGAAAAGGCTTCATGTGTTTCCTTTACTTTACTCTTCAGATTTACTGTAAGTTTTCTAATCTTCTAGATTTTACTTATCGTTGATATGACTGAACGTATTCATGGAAAGTTTTATCTGAATGGGCAATACTTGATTTTTATTTGAGTCATATAATCCTTAATTCAAATTCTTGATCACATAGAAATATGTCTTTTGGGCATATGGATTAAGAAGTGAGATTGTATATTTTGTTTACAAAAATTGGATTGTGAATGAGAGATTGAGGTATGTTGTGAAGTTTTGGGAATAATTTGGCAATGAAAACTGCAACAACCTTTATTTCTTATGTGCATTTGAAAGATGATAAAATGTTGATCTTTCTAGATATGTTGCTAAAAAAGATAAATTGGAACCTTTAGTTGAGTTAATTTTCTATGGGCCAAGATGACTGGTTCATTTAAGAAGATTGTTATAGAACTTTTAGAAAAATCTAGAAACAAATAGTATATTAAGAAGGTCCTTGGTGGTGGAGTGAAGAGATACAAATGCTGCTTAAGAATATTTTTTAAAAATTGTCAAAAGATAAATATTATTGATACTTATAGTCATTATAAGAATCTAGAAGCTTTGCAAATTGATAGTGAATATCAAAAGCTTCCAACTTTTGATAAAATAGCTATAAAAGTAGAGGAGGATATATTCAATTGTTAAGACAAGACAAGAGATCTAGTGAGTTCAATCAAGTTAGTTACAAATGCAGATAATAATGTTATAAAATGAGTTAAGGATCTAATTGGTCCTCTGACTATTTATGGAGGAACAAAATAGTCCTAGACTAAATAAAAGATCAATTTAGTCTCTTGATTATTTGAAAATGGACTAATTTGGTTCTATCATTTGGATTTGGATGGAAATGAGTAGACATGTAACGGAGAAGGTGAGCAATATCGGAATTACAAAATAAGTTAACATTACAATGACATTTAATATAATTAAAAACACATAAAATTTATACTAAAAAATTTATTTGCTAAAAAATCTACATAATATTAATCTAATTTCCTTGAATATGATTGTATTTGTAGCACATAAAAAAGAAAAGTTAATAAAAAAATTAAGATACTTCATAAATCTAGAAAAAAAAAATTAAATTTTAAAAAATTCTCCTACTTTTAACATACTAAACTATTAGTTTAGATGGTAGGACCAAATTGATCCATTTTTAATAGTCAATAGATTAAATTGATCATTTTATTTAGTTTGGGATTATTTTAATCTTCCATAAATAGTTGGGGACGAATTTGGTCCTTAACTCTTATTAAAATAAAGACAACAAGAAAAGATAAAAAATGCTACTTCGAGAAATTATTGAGCATGGGTTTTAAGGAAAATATTATTTTAGAAGAGGTCATTAATAAAATAATGAGGTATATTATAAATTGTTTAAAAAAAATAGATTTACCTCTAAAAAGATGCTTAAATTCAAATTACTATGTCTAGATGAGATACCTATTGTGATATGAAGTTATGAGAAATCTTGTTGTGATTTGGTTAGCAAGGTTTTTGTAAAAATCTGAAAACCTAAGGATGTGAAGTGATTGGAGAAAAATTTTCATTGTAAATATTTAAAAATTGATGGAAATGTTTATTATTATAGTAATTATAGAGAAATCAAATTTTGATTTATAGAATGGAGTTATGGGAGAAAGTAATATGACATAGAAAATATTATATCAATTTGATTTCTTACTAGGAAGATCCACTATAGGAGCCTTTTTTATGTTAGGATAACCAGCCAAAAAATATTTGTGAGTAGAGAATATATTCTTATATGATTTTTATTAATCTTAAAGAAACATACTTGACAATCATAGGAATTAGTACGATGCATATTAAAGTAGTGAGATGTGCGCTTAATATATATTGAAGTTATTAGTTTAGATGGGTGCTCCCAGGAAGACTACAAGTTTGGCTTAATGCGTGATCTATTTAAGGTGATGGCAACAATCATAACAAGCTGACTCCCTCTTATGTGACAAGATCTGCATTAAGTAGTGCATGAGTGAGACAAGATCTGCATTAAGTAGTGCATGAGTCTCTTCTTGGTAATTACCCCTGCAAAGATAAAATCTTGGCAAAAGGTGATGCTTATCTAAGATGACTGCAAAAATAAAATTAGAAACCCTCAACATTCAGCACAAATGCATCTGAGTGCATATAAAGTAATTACAAACATGAAGCAAATACAAAAAAAAAAAAATCAGTAAACACAAAAAAGAAATGAATATGAAGAATTTGTTTTCATTCTATCTTTCAAAATAATTGCAAAACTTTCTTTGTATGAATGTACATTAAAAAAGAAGAAAACATAATTACATAATTTGAGTTAGCTCATCATGCTTGCCTTATTGCAGTCATTATAGTCTGACACATACTCATAGGAGTAGTTGACATCAAAGAGTCCTGTATCGAGGTTAGAACTCCGGGAATTGGCTCTCAAGTTTGCTGCTAGAGACTAGCGACCAACCTTTGGAGGCAGAACTTGATCCCCTCTTTTAACTTGAACACAAGGAGTTGTGACGACTCTAAGCTAGCCTAAGCCGCCTCCTTGTGCTGGAACTTTCCCTTCTTGGAGAAACTCTTGTTCATGGTGGGTGAGCTCAGTTACCAACTTATTCTTCTTTTCTTTAGTCTCTTTTAAGGCCCTCTCTGCTCTCCTTCAAAAGTCGAACTTTACTCATAATGATGCGTTCACTATGTGACACTCTGGCTCAATTCACCAACTTTCTTGAGCTATGTACTCAATTCCTGGTTGAGATTGTAGGCGAATTGCCAGTTGATAGCTTAAACATTTATTATCGCAAAGGAAAGTTTTAGTAAGGGAACATAGTTTAGCAATTTTGACTAGCGACAAGTAGATGCCATCTCCAATCTTGTCATTGGTAGGGTTGGTTAGATGCAAGTGTTACTTGATACTTGAGCAGTGGCGTTGTCCTCCTCTTCTTTTTGGAAGACTCAACAACCTTTTGCACTTATTCTGTGACCTCGCCGTTGATCGCTTAGTCCTCATGTTTCTGTTGCTTGGCAAGGTGTCTGCTCCCCTAGACAAACCATGCCCACTTCTATGGGTGAGTTGGCTGCTCCCTAGGCAATTCCACAACCACTTCTACCTGCGAGTAACCAGGTGAAATCCTCTCTGATTTCATTGCGGAAAGTGGGACAACAGGTATCATAGCCTCGTTGACTCGAGGAGACCTTAGGGGAGATTCTCCCAAGATGGAGAGCACCTAGACTTGATAGATTGCAAGATTGACCCCACCTATAAAAAGGAAAGTGAGCACATTAGTTAACTAATTTTTGTTTTGAATTGACATAAGGGATGAGTACTTATGATATAAAATTTGATAAATCTTGTTGGTTGTAAGGTACATGTCGATTGTGAGTTCATTGCCTTTATGTTTTTTGAAGGGCTTTGCCTTTGTTGCATTTAGTTCGGCTACAACAATCTTCATCTTATTAAATGGAATTGGCTTAGTTGGGATTGACCACTCAATCAACGATTGCATAAACAAAAATCTATTATTGTAGTTTCTCTTCTTATTTGTCAAACAAGTTATTTTAATATGGATACCAAAAAATTGCACGCATTGGTCTTTATGAGCTTTTGCAGAGAACAATTGGTAAAATATAGTTAGACTTGATAGATTCTTCTTGATTTTCAGGAATGAAAATAAGGAGGTGATGCTCACTATGAAGTTTGGCAACAATTGAGTTAACACAAGTTCATAGAAGTTGAGGATATCTGTCATTTTCGGACATAGTGGGAACTAAGGGTCTAGTCTAAAATAGTCAAATAGTGTACAAAGCTCGTTGCAATAGATTGTACTGAAGTGCTCATCCTCATGAGCAACTAACACAGCAAAGTGGTGTTTCCATAACAATTACTCTTAAAGGCCATCTTTATCAATAGTGTAGTCATGTTTATTAACTTATCATACTCATAGTCTAGAAACATGCGAGCACATGCCCTCAATGCTGTCATCTCTAATTTGCATACAAAGAGGATGAGATCAAACTAAGAGAAAGCAAAAGAGAATATGTCAACATTGAATTACCCAATCACCATGGTAAAATATTTATGGAAGGGAAAATTTTCAACTTTCAAGATAGTGTAACATCAAAAATTAATGTGATGAGCTTAAATCTTCCTATTCATTATTACAAGATCTCACTAATATGTGGTGTTGCAAGCTTGACAAGACGCTAATACTCTGAAAAGCTAACAAAATGTATCTTAATCATTCATAACATCAAAATAGAAAAAAAAATCAAGTCTTTGAAGTTTGAGAAAAGAATAAAGGTATGATAGATCAAATGAAAAGCCAAGTTTGACAAGTATATTTTATTACAAATAATTCATTATTACAATACTTACATTATATGTTATCTTTTAGAGGAATGCTGAATAAAGAATCTAATATTACATTTCAAGTGACCATCCCTCCTCTCCTTAGTTGTTACAGGGCAAACTTGTTGCCCCCTATTGAGACAATCTCGTTGACTTGTCGCGGCGATGAGGTATCATAACCTCTTCTTCAATTGAAGTTCTCTAAGCAATGACTTGATCCCACCTGCTATAGATGAACTCACTTCCTTCTTTAGCATGGCCACCCTTAATTTCATATTAGCTAATTTGGCCCTCAATCTATCAACTTCATCCTCGAAGGTTTAAGCTCTCCAAAAGGTGCCCATTTCACATGGTAGCTCTTGACTTTGCTCTAAGGTGGCTAGTGCTAGTGGAGTGCAAAGTGGTTCTTGAACCTTCTCTCAGGAGGGTAGAAGAAAGATCTAAATTATTAAGTGAGGAACACCTAATTTGTCCACTATTGAAGGTGGAACTCTCCCTCCTTATGGGCCATGATAGCTCTAACTTGGGGAACTAAGTTGGATGAATTTGTCTCTTCTCATTCTATAGTTAAGTCGCCCTTTGAAACAATTATACACTGGATCATGAAACTTTCTATCCAAAATGTTGTGCAACAATTTTATAAGTCACTCTAAAGCTAGCTTAAACACCCGCCAAAGTCATTGAAGTTTACGATGCACGACACGAAACTTACTTACAGATAGGTCCATCTTAGGCTTATCAGGGGAGGATTGAGCCAAGTCTTTGAGAAAAACTTGTTAAGCAATGAAAACTTATATTCAATAATTATTAATAGTTAGGCCATCCTTTAAAGTGGAATTAGGGATACTCACCAACTTTTCTTGTAACAACAACAATACTTTATCCCACTGTGAGGTCAGCTACATGAATCATTCTTCTCCATTGTCTTATTATGTGTCAAATTTTCATTTAATTCTAATAAACTAAGGTCATTTTTTATACAACTTAACCAAATCTTTTTAGGTCTACCTCTATCTTTCTTAACATAAAGCAAATCTAATACATCTGCTCTTCTAACCGGGGCATTGGACGGCCAACATTTTATGTGGCCAAACCATCTAAGGTGACTCGCTTTAATTTTAGTTGCCACTGAAGCTACTCTAACCTTTTCGAATATACTCATTTCGCATTCTCTCTCAAAGAGTAAAGCTGCTCATCCACCTGAGCATCCTCATCTCTGCAACACTTAACTTAGCCTTATGCTTCTCTTTTATTGGCCAACATTCTACACCATAAATTATTGCAGGTCTTACCACCATCTTATAAAATTTTCTCTTAAGTCTAAGAGGTATTTTTCTATCACACAACAAGTCAGATGCATTCCTCCACTTCAACCATCCAACTTGAATTCTACTAATAACATCTCCATCTATTTCACCATCATTTTAAATAATAGAGCCTAGATATCTAAAATGCTCACTTTTTTAAATGACTTGATTACCCAATGTCACACCACCACCACTAGAACTTCTACGATTAAAATTACACTCCATATATTCAGATCTACTCAAATGAAAACCTTTAAACTCTAAGGTTGACCTCCAAAATTCAAGTTTCTCTTGGACTCCCTCTCTAGTCTTATCAATAAAAAGAATGTCATCAACAAAAAATATACACCGAGGTACATCTTCCTGTAAATACCTAGTAAGAACATCCATAACTAAAGCAAAAAGATAAGGGCTTAAAGCCAATCCTTGATGTAATCCAATTGAAATAGGAAAATATTTTGTCAATCCTCGTATTTGGACACAAGTAATATCTCTAGTAAGTAAAACTAAAAATGCAGTGCTAGACACCCAAGAAAGTACCTCTAAGGGGTAAGCAGTTAACAAACTCTCACTTGCTGGCATCCTCAACTTATCTTTTCACTAGTGAGCTTTCCTCAATATCATAATGAGATGGGACAACAATGGCAAATTGCCACTCACCGCCTTCTCGTAAAGTCCGCTTAGCCTATAGTCTACCACTTTAGTATTTTCTATTTTATGCTTTTGCATAAGTGACTTCAATAGCATGTGGTTGTCGAAATCACCCACAACTTGAGAGCAGATGAAGCCATTCTAAAAACACGAATGCTTATCAATAATGTAAACTTAAAATAAATAAAAGTGCCAAATATCTCACCACTTTACAAATTAATCACATCGAGGTTAAATTTATAGCCCAAGAATACCTTAGTAGTCACATAAAAGGTCAAATATATAGGTGATGATACATGCTTCCTAAAAAATGCTCATAGATGGTAAAAAAATATTTCTTTTTTTGTGGCTCTAAGATTTAATTGATGCTCACTAATCCTCTCATATTTTTATAAGTCACCTCTTCAAGGAATATGATAATTGGAAAACTAAGTATACACCCGATGTATATTTGGCTCATTTAGCCAACCACTTAGCTCAGCATATACCGATTCATTGTTCGACTAACGACCAAGGTATAACACGCCACAGTCTAGGTGCAACATTCAACAAGAAACTCACCCCTCACCATAGAGCTAACCACAACTTGCTAGGAGAACTTGTTTGAAGTACCAGCCAAAAGTAGTCTACCAAGGAACTCACCCCAGTACTTGCCTAAGGTATAACTTAGCAAGGTTCACGTAGTGCACTTGTCATCTATTTTTGACTCATCAATTTGTCTCTTATGAGCTAAGAAGGCCACATCAACAAAGGGTTGCTTTAATCATCTTATCATACTACTGTACATGTGTCCATATCAGGCTTAGCTATGTTTTTATTTATTATATTTATTATATTCTTATTGTTGGTATGGCCTTCTTTATAGCTCTATCCACCATATAAATAAAGAGTTGGGAGGCATTTTTAGAATTTTTTGATACTTTGGATGTGTTGGACCTTTTGATCTTTTTTCCTGCCTCATCCAACTAATATCACAAGTATGATCTGGTGTTGTCACCGACAGTCTCTGATTCAACAACAATCATTAATTCTTATAACCAATCGTAATAAAAGAAATAGAAAAATACTTGATAAAAATTCAACATATAGGAGATTTGTATGGAAAATCTATGCTGATCAAAGTGAAAGAAACATTTTTTTTGATATTCTTTCATTTTATGCCTCATTTTGGTTGAATCCCAGCATACATGGCATATCCCTTTGACTTGAGCATTTTGATGATTGAATTTGATAATGCTCATCCCACTAAATTATTATTGTTTAGGTGTTTTGGAAACTTTCTAGATGTTTCTAAAAGCTTCTTTAGTTCTTCTAGAATCTTCTAGATGGTTTTTAAGGCAATTTAATTTTTCTAAGAAACTTTGCAAAATTTTGAAGATCTTTGGAAGGTTCTTAGAGTCTATTTTAAAAAATTCTAGAAGCTTCTCTTTGAACTTAGCTTACTCTTTGAGAAATTAATTCAGATGTTTGAGCCTCTTTGGTTAAAGAGATATTTGTATTGAAATATTGACTAGTACAACAACAACAACAACAAGCTTTTATCCCACTAATTCGGGTTGGCTACATGAATCTTCCATCTCCATTGTACCCTATTATGTGTCAAATTCTCATTTAATTCCAGTATACTAAAGTCATTTTTTTTATATTTTAATTAAGTCTTTTTAGGTCTACCTCTACCTATCTTAACATAAGGCCAAATTTAATGCATCTACTCTCCTAACCGAGTCATCGGATGGTCGACGCTTTATGTGGCCAAATCATCTAAGTCGACTCTCTCTAATCTTATCTGCCATTGGAGCTACTCCAACTTTTTTCCGAACATACTCATTCGCATTTTATCTATAAGAGTAAAGCCACTCATCCACTTGACCATCCTCATCTCTGCAACACTTAACTTATGTTTTTCTTTTATTGGCCAACATTCTACACTATAAATCATTGCAGGTTTTACCACCATCTTATAAAATTTTTCCTTAAGTTTAAGTGATACTTTTCTATCACACAACATGATAGATGCATTCCTCCACTTCAACCATCCAACTTGAATTCTACTAATAACATCTCCCTCTATTTCACCATCATTTTGAACAATAGAGCCTAGATATCTGAATCGCTCACTCTTTTTAATGACTTGTTCACCCAATGTCACAACACTACCACTAGAACTTCTACAACTAAAATTACACTCCATATATTCAGTTTTAGATTTACTTAAACGAAAACCGTTAGACTCTAAGGTTGATCTCCATAATTCAAGTTTCTCTTGGGCTCCCTCTCTAGTCTTATCAACAAGAAGAATGCTTTTTGCTGATGACATTCTTTTGATAAGAAGAATGTCATCAGCAAATATTGACTAGTATTGGAAATAATTGCAGAGTTGCAAAAGAGTTTCTAATTTTAGTAGGATTACGTCAAGGATTAACATTGAGCCAATATCTTTTTATATTGATTATAAAAATACTAACAAAGAATATTCAAAGTGATGTATGTATGTGCTTTTCATAGTTTTTAATTTACAAAACTATATTAGTATAAGTGAAGTTATAACAACAAACAACAACAACAACAACAACAACAAGCTTTTATCCCATTATGTGGGGACAATCCTTCTTCTCCTTTGTATTCTATCAAGTGTTAAATTCTCATTTAATTTTAATAAAGTAAGGTCATTTTTTTTATATTTCATTATCAAATCTTTTTAGATTTACCTCCGTCTTTCTTAACATAGGCCGAATCTTAATACTTTCCGTCTTTCACTTAGTGGACATCATGGAGCATTAAGAATACACTTGTACTTAGTCTTGTTCCTATGCATTTAATATTACCTTACACTCTAGATATCTTGAACAATGTGCAACTTGTTCAAGATTTATCCTTCTCTATTGTTTATGCCTTGCTTGAGCACTGGAATCTTATCTAGTAGTTGATAGTTTCAACTACTTTGGTTATATTAATGCATATGCATGAGATGTTGCCAACACTTTATGATAGATTATGTCCCAATAAAATTAAGACTTAATCAAGATTATGATCAATTAGTTATTATCTTCGTATGAGAACTCATATAATAATAAGAAGTTTTTTAATCATAATCATATATTGTATGACTAATTAATATATTTGATTAGCTTGGATGTTATCACTTTGCTCTAATTCACTATGAAAGTGATAAGCTTTATAGGTTTATTTTCAAATAGTCAAAGGATTAAATTGGTCTTTTTATTTAATTTGGGACTATTTGGTCCTTCATAAATAGTTGGGGGATCAATTTGATTTTAATTCATATTTTTATGATGGCTAAATGACTTTATGAAGTTTATAAATAAATTCATTTTATTTGGTTCCATTCAAATTTTTATTTAATAAAAACTAATCCAAAAACCAAAAATTGAAAATCAAACTTTTCATTAATTAACATGAAAATCCAAATTACTAAGTTCAAATATGAACCAAAGTACTTAAAATTTTTTGCTTCGGTTTGATTTTTCGGTTAAAACCAAATAATGCACACTCCTAGGAAAATCGTATACCATAAATATGGTTAGTTTGCGCTAAAATTTTTGCACTAAATAGAAATATGTTATCGTGTAGCACTCAAGATTTAATGGAAGTGACTTGGTAAATTTGAACATGAATATGGGATAAGGTTCATATTTGCCCTAGCTGTGAAAAGAGTGATCCATAATAATTTTCACAATCTGAGAAATTGTAGATCTTCTTTAATTATGAGTTGATTTTCTTTGGTGCAGCTTATGTTTTTTTTTTACCATTACAAGTTACTTTTCCAAGCACAATCTTTATTGTATTTTTCCAAATAAAAAACCTTTTTAAGGCAAAATTTTGGATAGAACATTGAAAACATTGTTATCCAAACATATATTACTTTTCTTTGTTGCTTTTTCTACCACAAAAGCAGTTAATATTGTATACCAAACAGAGCCTAGGTAGACTTTTTTAGCTTCACGATAAACTTTCAAGTGAAGTTGTCAAGTATAAAAGCTTCTAGTAATGTTTAATGTGCTATGGAGCAGGATCTCACCATCAAAAAATGGTGAAGCTTCATAGGATTTCTCTGATGACATATGGTTTTAAAACTCTCATCTGAAACTTAATTTTCATAGATTGACATGGAAAGAGCCATGCATAGTGTTCACACCTCATTGGACTCTTAGGCTGGGCCTGCTATTCATCTACTCAGCCGTTGGCATGCGGTCTCCACGTGTTTGCTTATTCTGGAGGTATTTTAGCTGCTGAACTTCGTTTGTATCCTATGTATACAAGCTCCTGTAAATTAGAAAGTTTCACATGAGATTGTTTCTCGTTTACAATTGTTGCATTCTAATAAACTAATAAAAATGAAGCAAGGAATAGATGCTGAAATGGCGCTGCTACCATTTAAGACGGTTTCAATGAGGGTTCTTCAGTGCTCATTTCTTTCTGGAATTCAGTAAGATAGAATTTATTTTATATGTTTCTGCATACAATTTCCACTTTTAGGTATGCTTTTCAGAATGAATTTAATACTTCCTTACCTGCTATAAGTCATAACTATTGTAAGAATGTTATCCTTATGAAAATTACAAGGCAACCCATGTGATGCATGTGAAAATTAATTTTTTTTTGTTTGCAGTTAATTTTTGGTTGTCATACAAATGGTGATACAAGATAATGCTAATTAACTTTAGATACATAAAATTGAGAATATAAACCATTTAACTTATAATTAATTTTTTTAATTTTGAATTAATAAAAAATAGTCCAATAATTTTATTGAATATTACAATATTTAATAAATACTTTTTAATTTTTATAAATTGAAATATATCAACAATTAAGTCTATTTTCTATGTTCAAATTAGAGTATTTAAAATTAAATTTAAGATTAGTGTAAGCTTTTTAATAAGAAAGAAAAGGTTGTTTTTCAATTTGATTTTTTTAAAAATTAATGAGAATGGATTAATTAAGGGCAATTAGTAAAAAATATTAGAGAAAAGAAGTAAAGTATGCAAGATAAGATATAGATAGCCTGGAAGCTTGTGTTAATTCCTAGGGACATGAAATCTACAAAATGGCTAATTTGGATCTCCTTACTTCAAGTTTGGTGAGAATAGGGAAATGATAATGAATTTTTTTTATCTTGCCTTATCTGGTAAATAGAATTTAAAATCTTCTATCTACAAGTCATTTAATATTTTTTGTATTCTGATTTGAAATATAATGGTACATAGCATCTTGATTATATACCCAGGGTATACTCAACTCATTTAGTTCATCACAAAGCTCAATCCATATGAAGTTGAAACTTAGCGATCAAGAGATCGAGTCAGATTAGGTGCGGCTTCTAATAAGAATCTCGCCGTCTCGTTAGGAGAAGCTCATTACAACTTGATAGGCAAACTCACCCAAATTATGTACTTAGAGTACTCAACTGGAGAACTCACTAGCTACTTGCTCAAGGTATAACTAGGCAACAACTAATCCATTGAACTTGCCCATTGCTTAGTTCCTGACGAGCCACCTCCTATGAAAGGCTATGCTAGTAGAAGGCTCCCTTCAGTGTCATGCTAGGCCACTATACATGTGTTTGTATCAAAGTACTTTTATGTTTGTACCAATCATTTTTATTATTTAGTCTTTGTGAAATAGTTGTTCGTGTATCTCTCTAACCCTATAAATAATGGTTCAGTAGACATATTGGAGTCTTCTTACAAGACTTACCTCTTGACAATAATTTTTGATATGTGAGTTCATATTCTATGTTCTTGTGTTCTTTGGATTAGTAATAAAAAGGTTTTTTTCATTTGTACTCACTTGACCATTTTGAATCCCCTCTCTCTCTATTCTCTTGACTTCACTAAGTCTCACAAGTAAAGTCAAGTATTGACCATGGATAATCTTAGGATCTAATAACATCTTGAAAGGCGTAGTGAATATAAACTTGATGCCACGGACAAGAAATCAAACACTATGAGAGGCAGAACAATCAACCAAGGAGAACTCAATCAATAATAACTATCACTTTGCCACTAATCAAGGCTTGAAGAAAATGGAGGAGTGAATTAATTGTTTGATTTAAGGAGCCATAAAGTGAGTTTGAAGAGATAACTCATGTGCCGAGAACATGAATGGTCCTTTGATTATGCTAACCATTGAGTTAGACATAACAATTAGGCATTGACTTCAATGCTCAGCCAAGATGATACTCTATTTCATACTAGCGATGAAGAAACATTGCCTCCTAGGTGAGAAATCAATCTGGAACTAATGAACATGTTCTCTAGAGAGATTGTTGAAGCTAGGCTAGGGGTAATCCAACAGGCATGCTTGGTTAGGTCGAGTTGAAGGCCTTGTTGTAAAATGTGATTTTCTTTTTATTACAACCCAAACTTTTAATCATCGAGATCTTGTTGGCTTTGGCCTAATGGCCTCATGGGTTTGTCCCGTTGGTATAACTTCCACAAGGTCACCCCTTCCAAGAATGCTTCAATGCGAGCACGGTTAACTTTGGAGTATCTAATGAAATCTTTACCATTACACCAAAAGTCGCCTCAATGATTAAGAGTTTGGGTTGTGACAAATGGTATCAGCGCTATTGAGAAAATTCATCAGATTTGAAATTAGAGAACGACTACGTTCAATTTAGGGGCATCTAAAGAGATATAAAACTCTTAATCATCGAGATATTGTCCGTTTTGGCCTAATGGTTTCATAGTTTTGTCCTGTTGGCATAACTTCTAGGAGCTCACCCATCCTAGAAGTGCTCCAGTGCGAGCACGCTTAACTTTGGAGTTTCTAATGAATTTTCAACTATTACACCAAAAGGCGCCTTAATGTTAAGAGTTTAACTTTATTCTACTTAAGGGTTTCACAATATCCCCCACTTAAGTAATTGATGTCCTTATTAGTTTCATTAACCCAGAATCATCCACCAAACAGATATAATATCTTCAGGCTGGTGTAATGCTCTGATACCGATTTATCACAACCCAAACTCTTAATTATTGAGATATTGTCTGCTTTGGCCTAATTGCCTCATGTTTTATCCTGTTGGTCTATCTTCTCAGGAGGTGACTCATCCCAAGAGTGTTCCAGTGCGAGCATGTTTAACTTTGGAGTTTTTAATAAAATTTCAATCATTATGTCAAAGGCGCCTCTATGTTAAGAATTTATCTTTTTTCATCTTTAGGGTTTCATACTTTTAACTACCTTAAAAGAGTTATCTTTAATGTGGTTCTTACGCCATCTAGTTGGTCATTACTTCATTTGTTGAGTTTAAGTGGATGTTTGTTACTCTTTTCGTTAGTGTGTAAAGGTTGCCAAAAGCTCAATCATTATTGTATATGCACCAAGAATCAAATGAGTTTCTGAGGACGTTCATTGCGTAATTCTAAAAGGAGATGTTAGAAATAAAAGATATAGAGCTTATAGTTGCACATGTTAATCTTATCCATGGCTTGAGAGAATAGTCATTTAGATGTGCTTTCGGCCTTCAACGACCCAAGACTTTGATTAAGTGGCTTAAACTTGCTAGTAGTCATGCCAATGCAAAAGAATACACCGATGCCACTCAAATCTTCTCAGGTGATTCGACGAGGAATGCCTTAAAGGCAAAATCATCTGTCACTTGTCTAACATGTTGGAGGATCGTCTACGAGTATGGAAGGAAAATAAAAAGTTGTACATCTCTCACAATCGCTCACACCATCCATCGTAGAGGTGCAGACTCATGCGAGACTAACACCAAGAACGAGACCTCCATATTCCGACAAGGCTACACAACCTACTTGCCCTTATATCAGCCGCAACATCATTATCCTACAATCACATTGTTGCATGTTCAATGGCCAATTTTTTTGATGCCATCTAGAACAAATATTACTTTTAAGTGGCTTGCTCCCATGAGGACATGTGCTTATGCTCAAAACTTGTTTAGGTATTGTGCTTATTATAGAGACCATGGGCATGATGCTATTGGCACCTCAAAAGTTTAGGAACTCGTTCGACCAAAAAAATTGAAAAGAGTTTATATTGGCAAATCATGGACGATGACTAGGGAAGGAGCTAGTGTACGATCAATGCAATGAGCTTGTACTTGGTAGAGCCATCCACATTTTAGGAGTGTTAGCTATCTTTGAAGACAATTTTGAGTTATCAAGGTGAGTAAGCCTCAAGAGATTATGGCTAGGAGAGATAAATTTGGCTCCAATTGCTTGTGCACAGACAATATGAGTTGCACCGGTCAAGTTCAATGAATGAGATAGAATAGTGACTAGTAATCCCTTTAATTTTGTTGTGGATCACAATATTGATTATTAACTATTAGCTTAGATACCCATAATTTTATCAATATCATATTCAAGTTAGTTTTAATTTAGATAAATTTGTCAAATTTACGACTTTCACCTACATTTGGTGTACTTTATGGATTTCTTGGAGATCAACAAGAAATGGAAAGGACGATTACTTTTTTTATCAATTGAAACAAGGCATGAATCAATTCATAATCATGACCTACTTCATCATCGTCAACACACCAACTGCTTATAATGCTATCTAAAGGTGATCTCAACTAAATACTTATAAGAGTTGTGGTAATGACATACTATTTGGCCATCAAATTTCTTGTTGATGGCTAGGAGATCACATTGAGAGATACAGTCGAGGGCTTGTTATCTCAAAGTCACGAGTGACTTATAGCAAGCACTAGAGGAGGTCTTGCAACTTGAAGTTGATAGAGGAACAAAGTGATGGATACTATAGAGAAAGTCCAAGCGACTAAAAGAAACTCTAAGCCAATTTTATGAATAAGAAGCACAAAGTGGAGCTTGTCCAAGTTCTATAAGAAGAAGATATCGACGTTATTGCATGCATGATCGTCGAGATGTCAGGAATTGATCAGTGCCACCTATCATAGGATGAATGTCAGAAAGGACGCAAAGTGCGTTAAATAAAAGATGAGGAAGATTACAATTTTGCTTGAGCTTATTAAAGATGAAATGCAAAAATTACTTTTGCTGACTTCATACAAGAAGTTCAGTATTTTGAGTCAATATCCGATATAGTGATGGTGCATAAAACATCGAGAAGTAGATGATGTGTATTTACATCACTAATCTTAACTCAACATGTTTGAAAGATGGGTACCTACTATTATGTATTGATGCTCTAATTGACTTGGCAATCGACTTCCTCGATGCAATCTCTAGTTATCACCACTTAGTTGATTGTGATAGACAACATTCATCATTGAAGAAGTCTATTCTGTTATAAGATGTCATTCAACTTAAATAATGTAGAGTGACTTACCAAAGAATGATGGATCAAATATTCAAAGAGCAAAGGAGGAGAAAAGTTGAAGCATGTGTCGAATAAAACAACATATCCGAGATCTCAAAGAGACATTTGACACCCTAAAAAAATGCAATATTTGGCTCAATTAACTGAAGTGTACTTTTGGTGTAGAGCCACACAAATTTTTTAAATATCTTATACCAAATGATAATGGTTAATCTTGACATGATCAAAGTAATACTTAGGATGCCATCATCGTGCATGAAAGAGAAAGTACATTGACTAAGATTGTGAGTTGGGTGAGTTGATGGACTTAATCACTTCATCTCCAAAGCAAGCGATTGTTGCTCTTCATTCTTCAAAATTCTCAGAAGCATCAAGTGATTTGAGTGAACAAATGAGTGTGAAGCCTCATTTTAGCGATTAAAGTCTTTGCTCAGTGACCGGGTGAAAATTTGTTGCTTTATTTGGGAGTTGGTGAAGATGCGATGAGCTCGATCTTAATTTGAGAAGAATGAAAACGCAATAGCCAATATATTACATCAACAAAATCTTTTGAGTCATGTTGCAATACCTATTCATGGATAAATTAGCACTTTTTCTCATCTTCTTTGGTAGTTGACTTCACTTAGCTCATCCAATTTAGGTCATAGAACACTCGCTTAAGGCAGTATTTGCTAAACTTGATCATTCTAGAAGGCCATTGAGCAAACAAATTTGATATATTTTACATGCCTTGGGTGGTGATCAAGGCCTAAGCACTCACTAATTTTTTGGTTGACCTCAATATCCCCAACCTTGAAGATAAAATTTGTCAAGAACAATTATGGACATTAGATGTAGATGGCGCATCAAGAGATGAAAGCATGGGAGTTGGAGTAGTTTTAAAAGTTTGTCAAGGATAACTCTCACTTTATTCATAGAGATAAAATTTAAACTCGCTACCAACCAGGTTGAGTACAAGGCTCTAATCGCTAGATTGAGATTCACTAAGTACTTGGTGGTAGACACTTAATGGCATTCTTTGACTCGCAAGTAAATGAAGACTATTAAGTGTAGGATGAATCACTTCAAAGATATTTGTTAAAGGTGAAGATAAAATCAGAATATTAAAGCACTTCCTATTTGTACAAATTTCTCAAGGGAAGAATCAACTAGTCAATCTTTTTTCAAATTTAGGCTATATAGGTGGCTGACCACCTCTTGAGTTGATGCACCTCAACATCAATGATGAAGAGATAATTCAAGTAATAAAAGACAACACAACTAGCTAGATTGATCCCTTCATTGAGATTTTGAAGACAAAAGAAGTCACATAGAGCATCACGGATCCCAAACAATTTAAGATTAAAGCTGCTCAATATATCTTACTTGGTGGCAAGTTATTTTGGAGTTTTGTTGCTTTAGAGCCTTAGGTGTGTCAAAAAAAAGTAAGCAGGAGAAGATTCTAAGTACATGGAGTTGAGTGTGGCAATATTCATAAGGAAGGCCACCTGTCCACATAATTCTATGACAAAGGCATTTTTATTAGACATTATGAAAATATGCTGAAGAGTTCTCAAAAAAGATGCAAGCAGTTGTAGAAATTTGCACTTATGCAATTATAGCTCTCAAATAAGCTAAAATCCATGACTAGTCCATAGCCATTCGCTATGTGAGGCATGGACTTAATTGGTTCTTTACCACTCTCTTGTAATCAATGAAAGGTCATTCTGGTCATGGTCAACTATTTTCGAAGTGGATTGTCGCTCGTTAAGATTACTACACAAGTCTGTAGTTTTACTTGGTCCGACATTATTTGTAGATATGGGATCCTGATGATGTTAATAACAAATAATGGGCCACAATTCACTGAATAGTATCTCAAAGAGTTTTGCTTATCTCAAGGCATTCGCTTCAGTATGCCACCCACAAACAAACAATTAAGTGGAAGCAGTGAACAAGGAAATTCTTAACTTACAAAGAAGATTTAAGGAGTTAAAAGCAAGTAGGCTACTTTCAGTCTAGTGCTTAGAATAACTAAATACTTTGCAACTAATCGACAACCGGTCAAACTTTATTTGTCTTATCTCATGGGACAAAGGCTCTACTACTAGTTGAGTACGAATTGCACAACTAACAAGTTATGGCAGCTGCCGATTATGAAGCAAGAATTGCCAAGTGGGAAGAAATGATTAAGGCATGGAGCTAGCGCATGACTTGTTGGAGGAACTCAAACACAAGCTTCATTAAAAAAAGAAACATAGAGGAGCGTGAAAAAGTAGCACAATGTTAATGTAAAAAAGCCTTTCACTTAGGCAACTTAGTATTGAAGAATGTGGATGCAATAGCTCACCAGACAGTACTCGGCAAACTTGACTCAGCATGGGATGATCTCTATATCATTAAAATGTAAGTTAGCTTAAGTGCTTATTAATTATAGATGCACTTGAGAAAGGTGGTGTCAAGAACATGAAATGCTTATGACCTCAATAAGTTTTATCCATAAGGGAATGCTACTTTCCACTTATAATGTATTATATTACTTGTATAAATTTTTTTATTAGTCATCAAAACATTTAAAAAAAATACATTATCAAAAATCCTTAGTGAGTAATAATTAATAAGCAAAAAAGGTTGTCGATGAGTCATGGAACTCGCTCCATGTGCTTAACAAGTTACAAACTACTTGCCTTTCATGCTATCAACTCACCCATAATTTCTCACACTTGGAGAACTTGCAATCTTTGAATGATTAATGATGAGAAAATCACCTAAAGATTAATGCTACTTTCCATTATCTAAAGCTGGCAAATTTTAGGCAACACTATATACTAGTTGTGATTTGAAGAAAATCAACGTAATTAGAGCATTTGGCTGTAATGTAAAGCCAACTAACTCGAGTAGTGAGTAAGAGGCAAACCTTTTCGTGCTTACCGGAGATGGCACTACCCATTGCAAAAGAACCGAGACTTCTAAGTAAAAAACCTGTAGGTGAGCTAAAGTCCTTAGGAAGAAGGCAGGTTCGTGCTTAATGGTTGCTTTCATTTATCGTTTAAGTTACTTTAAGGTGACCAGTCAAATTGGTGACCCCTAAATATAAGGGCGACTAATCAAAAACTCAAATTTACTTGGATATATTTACTCTACATGAACATAAAAGCTCAACTATCCTAGTCCTAGTGATATGATTCCCCCTTTGTAGCAAGATCCATAATGAGTAGTGCTTGACTTTCTCCTAGCTGGCGAGTCCTTGTGAGTGCCCTCATAAAAACTATAAGTTTGGTGTAAGGTGAGGTTCATCTAAGGTGACGATTATAATTCCTCCTTTGCAATGGGATTAGCATTGAGTAGCGCATGAATACATACTATTGACAAGTTTAGGTGAGTGTTTCCATGAAGATTAATAGTATGGCATAAGGTGAGATGCATCTAATGCAACTATTAAACATCTCACAATAATACAACAAGTACTTCCGAGTACATATGACATTTATTTATCAAAGAAATGCCTAAACAAAGGATCTAACATATATGGAGAGATTGAACCTCTTCTTATTAATTGCTACAAGTGAGCATGCTGCTAGACATGAATTGGAAGATTTTATTAACTTGTGGTGACGAGATGTCACAACCTATGCATGCAGTTCTA
Organism: Cymbidium sinense; assembly: GCA_021442155.1. Lineage (NCBI taxonomy): Eukaryota > Viridiplantae > Streptophyta > Magnoliopsida > Asparagales > Orchidaceae > Cymbidium > Cymbidium sinense. The sequence goes on along the minus strand of CM038225.1, from coordinate 11,270,369 downwards.
GTAGCTCTACCTCCCTTACGAAAGTGTCACTTGTGCCTTGCTCCAACTAAGCCACTCTTAATTATAGGCCAAACATCTTGACACCAACTTGGCAACTTTAGCCTCCCATGTTAGGGAGCTCTTTTTGCCCGTCTCTTTTCGACTTGGCTCCAAGGTTGGTGGCAATTGAGCACTGTTCTCCGTTGCACATTCTCATAGGGAGGGGATTTCTAACTCATATGAGAGAAGAGGTCAGACATAGCTCACCCATTGCTTGAGGAGCTTCCCTGTTTTGTTCGGCAATGAGTTCTTCCTCTTGGGGATTTGAGCAAGGATAACTCATCTCCTCTCTTCTCTTCACAGACAAATCAACCCTTATATAATACATGGACTTCACAAATACTATATAGAAACACATTTATTTGGAGTCTCACTCTCCAAGTGACACTGCACAAGTTATACTCACACTCACACACTAGTATGAACACACTTACTAAAATTCTTCTCCAAGGCAAATTAAAGCTTATTTATAAGTGGTGCACCTTTCTACCAGATGCCCCTTATACTCTCTAAAAACTTCTAAGAATTGTTCTTGAAACTCTTTGAACCAACCATTGAAATTGTATCTGTTGGGCCATATCACTGTGGCTTTGGATTGTATCTAGTCTTTCAACTTAAATATGAGTTGTTCTGGAGCTGCAATGTTGGTACTTCAACACTTAGGCGCTATGTTTACTGTCTTTATGTTGAAATTTAAAGGATTTTGGTGTTGTAACATTGATCCTTTAGCACCAAGGTGCTCTTGCCATTGTCTCCAAGCATTTTGTTAGGCTTCTTAAAGCGCCGCAACATTGCTCTGGTAGCATTATGACATTGAGTTTATTGTTTTGAGGTCCAAAATTTTTTGGATGTATCATCACGGCGCTAGTCATCCAGCTGCTCGGGGTTGGATTCTTTTCTTCAACATCAATTTTTTTTAGATATAGTGCCTCGACAATGCTTTGCACAGTGCCTAGACATTGGTCTTGAAACTTTTGATTTTCTTTGTTTTCACTTTATATGAGAATTTTCTATTTAATACCAAAAATAATGAAAATAATCACAATTTAACATTAATTAAATATAAATGTACCTATTGAAACACAAAATTTACTAAGTTTCTAAGCTTATCAATCCTCTTATAAATTATAATATTTAGTAATTTCATTAATTTACCTAGAGTACCATTATTTTAAGTTCCTATTTTAATTCTAGTTTTATGGATTAGCTTCTTTGTCCTCATCCATCCAATATATATGAATCTTTGCTTATTTAATTACTAGGTGTGTGCATTGGTCGTTGTGCACTTTTCATTGAATTTAGGCCATATAACTCATCACTTCATGGAACACCCTTCTTCAACATAATGTATTAAAGGATTCATGTCATGATTCTTCGATAAATTTTATGTTTGTTGTCGATTACTTAACGCAACCCTCTACTTTTCTCATCCGCGGCTTGGGACTTGGCAACGACATTGTTATTTTAATCTGTAAGTTCTAAATCGTAGTAAATTTGAAAAATAAATAATATGCTTGCAAGTTATTATTTTAAACTGTAAGGAAATTTTAAAATGTCACTATAATAGTTAAAGTGATATGTAGTTTAAGAAACATAACATTTTAATGTAGCACATCGAATAAGAAATGACATGTCACAAGTTATAAGCCAAAGCATGAACTCAGGAGGACTTTTAGTAGATTTTGTGTGGATTTATGTTTCATGTGTTGCATTATGTAGTAATGGGTGTATTTAATTATATGTAAATATTGTATTAGAGTTGTGGTTGAAAACATGTGAGTTCATATGTTTAAGTTCATAAGTGTGGGTCTAGGGCCTGCATTGCACTATATAGGATTTAGTGTTTGGGAACTAAGAAGTTGGTATGCTAGGATATGGTGCCGACTATATGGCATTGGTTTGTGATTCTTCACAATGTAAATGTCCATTGACTTTTATTCAGTTTTTAGTAGTTTTTTTCCCCAAAAGCCGAATCCTTTCGAGTATTGTTATTTAATCACTTATTCCAACCTAATGAAGAGTTTTTAGGCCACATTCACTGTGACATTCTTCTCTCTTTGATCGCACTTCACTAATTTTTGGTATCGGAGCCTAAGGTTTGGAGGTGTGGAGAAAGTATTTGCAGATAATTCATATCAAATCTAAACAAAGTTAGCTTTGTACTTTGAATTTTGTGTAATTCGCTTGGAAACGCATGCTAAATATATGTGATAGGTAATTTCATGAATGTTTATGTCACTACTAACTACCTGTCTTTACTTATAAAACCTAGCATTTCTCCTACTTCACCACAAGCTATCATACTTGAGTGACAACTTGAATAAAGAAGTCTTCACTAAATAGCCTAGCTTAGATACTAACCTTACATAAAAATCAAAATCATATTCTTAAAGATCTTATGTTTGTTTTTTAAGTGTGTTTAATGTTTTGTAATATTCACAAGTCACTTTGTCTTTATTGAAGGCTAGTTCATTTCAAAAATTTGTGCATCTCATTTGTGTTAATTTTAATTCACCCATCGCATATTTTAGAGTTTTCATTTGGAGTGTCATAAATTGCATCTTTGTGTTTACAACATTTAAATTAAATTAGTTTGTGCCAATTAGAGAACTTAAGTAGAATAGTAGATGAGATTTTCATGAAAAGTGAAGAGAAATTTACTAAGGTAGAAGGCTTACTCATGAATTTCAATGTACAAATTCAAACATTGAGTACTAGATTTCAAACTCCACCAACTATACCACATCTAGATGACGTAGTGCCCATAGAAGGGGAAAATATTGAACTTCCTAGAGATGAGTATCTGCAAGAAGGTCAAACCTAAGGATCACTCTTCGAGAAGACCATCTTAAGATCCATGAAACATCAAAAGAACTTATAAAATAAGTTAAAATAGAAGCCTCAACTTATGACGGTGTTTATGACTCTAATAAATTTTTAGATAGGTTAACCAAAATGGATGACTTTTTAGATTAGTATTATATGGATGATTACCAACGAATAGCATTTGCTAAAATGAAATTGTCAGGTCATGCAAAAATCTATTGGAATAATATTTTAACTAAAGAAGAGATACGGTAGAAATCCCATGATGTGGGTAAAAATGAAAGAAATCTTAAGGGCGAAATACTGTTCGAGAAATCATGATAAAAAATTTCATGAACAATTGACTACTCTTAAGCAAGAGATTATGTTAGTAGTAGAATATATGAACACATTTGAAGACTTAATAGCTATAACTCAATGCACTGATTAAGAGTATCAAATAGCTAATAATTTGTCATTGGTTTAAAAGGAGATATTAGGAATGAAGTAAAGCTTCATGATCCCTAGACCTTTAAGGTTGCCTTTCACTATGCTTTACTCCTAGAAAAGCTTTAAAAAGTTGCATCCACATCCAAGATGAAGGCTCAAATTTCTTCTAAATATTCGCTTACATCTTAACCTCAAATGCTTATCGTTAGACCTAATCCTTCTACATCGAATAACCCTTCTAAAGTAATCTCCAACGAAACTACTTCTAAAAATGTGAAAAAAATAGTTTGCTTTAAATGTCATAAGAAGGGTCATATGCAAAATCAATGCAGAGCAAAAAATCATGTTTTTAGTTGAATTGAAGGATTTAGAAGAAAATGATATTGAAGAGATATATGATGATACACCCCTATCTGATGAAGAAGTAGATCCAATTATAAACTATATAATGTCAGTTATGAGATGTATGCTTCTAGAGAATAAGATTGAAGGAGGCATATTTTCTCGATGTATATTCTATGTAAGGAGAAAAGGTGTAAGCTAGTAATTAATGAAGGTAGTTCTATGAATATTATATCAATCCATGCTATCATTAGAGCCAATCTTACAACTGAATCTCACCCAGAACCATTCCAAGTTAGTTCGGTAAACCACACATCCCTATTTATCACAACATATGTCTTGTTTCAATTAAAATAAGTAGTTATAATGATCAAATTTGGTGTGATATTCTTTCAATAGAAATAACTCACATCTTATTAGGAAGACCTAGCCTTTATGATTTGAATGTAATTTATTATGTGCGTGAAAACACTTATGTGATTAAGCATAATGATAAAATAATCAAGTTATTCTCTATAAAACTTACTGAAAAGAAGTCAATTACACCCCTCATAAAATTCTTCTTATGCCCCCACACAAACTAAATTTTGAACTTTAATCCAAATCGAATCAAGGGAGGAATGCAAAACTCTAGTTAGTAGCAATATCATCATCTAGCGATAGGCAGGATACTTCTGATTTACATTTTAATCCATGTGAATCTTCTTGAATTCAAATTTTAATTTTAAGGTTTAGACGCTTAGCAAGAAAATTTAATGACCTTACTTCTTTATTTATTTTGCACCTTCAAGAAATTTCTATTAATACTAAGGTTCACAAACTACTGCAATCTTAGATCAATTATCTGAATTCGTTGATTCAATTCCTAATGATTTACCTAATGAGCTACCACTATTAAGAGATATACGACATGCTATAGATTTGATTTATGGTTCTCAAATACCTAATTTATCTTATAATAGGGTGAATCCAACAAAGCATGAAGAGTTAAAAAAGACAAGTAGGTGAACTCCTGAAGAAGGCTTTTATACAAGAAAGTCTTAGTTCTTGTGCAGTACCTGCTCTTTTAACTCCCAAGAAAGATGAAATTTGGAAAATGTGTATTGATAGCAAAGTAGTAAATAAGAACACAATAAAATATAAAGTTTTTATACTTAGGTTGAGTGACATGTTAGATCTTATTTCTAATTCATCTTTATTTTCTAAAATTGATTTGAGAAGTGGATACCATCAAATAAGGATTAGACTGGGTAATGAATTGAATACAACGTTCAAAACTCTCAATAGTCCTTATGAATGGTTAGTATGTTATTAAATACATACCATTTGATTTTTCAACACACTTAGTACATTCATGAGACTAATGAACATTATACTAAAATTTTTATTAGTCAATTCCTTGTAGTTTGTTTCGATGATATTCTTATCTATAGCCAGATAAGAAGTCACATCTACATCACTTAAGAATATGGTCTTAGAGAAATTAAGATCAACAAAATTATATGTAAATCTTAAGAAATATTTTTTTTTGTTAGTGTGAAGTCATTTTTTAGAATTCATTGTATCTGCTGATGTATTAAAGATTGACCCATCAAAAATCAAATCTATTTTAAAGTGGCCAACTCCGAAGATGGATGTTATGTGTTTCCATATATTAGCAGCATTTTATTGGAGGTTTATAAGAAACTTTAACACTGTTGTAGCTCATACCATAGATATTCTAAATAAGGATAACTTTAATTGACCATAGAAGCCAAAAGAGCAATGTAACGAATTAAAACTCTTATGACTTTCTCATCTGTCTTAAGACTAAATGATTTCATCAAGTCTTTGAAGTGACTTGCGATGCATCAGGTATTGGAATAGGTGTAATGTTAAGTCAAGAAAATTATTTCATTGCTTTCTTCTGTGAGAAATTAAATGACGCTAAGTAAAAATATTGCACATCATCGAGAGTTTTATATGATTATTTAAACTCTTAAGCGTTGGAGGTATTATCTGTTATATAAAAAGTTTATTCTGAATATTAATCATCAAACTTTAAAGTTTATTAACTCTCAAAAGAAACTAAATCTTAAACATGCTAAGTGGGTCGAATATCTTTAAGATTTTTTCTGTGTGTTTAAATATAAACTCGGGATAGAAAATAAACCAACAGGCACTTTATTTAGAGTATCTTTAATGATTTCATCCTTTGAATTTCAAATTCTTGGATTTTACAATTTGAAGGAAGATTATAAAATTTGTTCTAATTTTCATATGATATACTTAGAATACGAATCTAAACCCTTAACTTTTGATAAACTCCTTCGTCATTCTAGATGGGTATCTTTACAAAGACAAGCAATTATGTATTCTTAAAACATCTCTTAAAGAATTTCGTATATTTGAATTATATTCAGGAGGTATGTCAGGACATTTCGGTAAATTAAATACCCAAATATTAGTTGAGCAAATGCTTTATTAGCCGTCCCTAAGAAAAGATGTTGATTGTATAGTAGCCCAATGTTACATTTGTCATCAAGTTAAGACTGTCAAACAAAGGCGGGTTGTTACATATCATTACATATTCCTTCTAGACCATGAGAAGGCTTATCCATAAATTTCACATTAGTCTATCAAGAACATTTCATGGGCATGATAGTGTTTACGTTATAGTAAATTGATTTTCTGCATTTCTTACTTTGTTCGAAATCAAATGATGCATCTCATATAGCAAGATTATTTTTTAGAGAAATTGTCAGGTTGCACGGAATACCGTCCACTATAGTTTTCGATAGAGACATTAAATCTATATCCTATTTTTCAAAAATTTTATGACAATAAATCAGAACACAATTAAAATTCTTCTCTACATTTTATCCTCAAACAGATGAAAAGACGGAAGTAGTCAATAGGACAATAGTAAATCTTCTAATGTGTTTAGTTGTAAAAAAATTAGGAAATTGAGACTTAACATTACCAATATCTGAATTTGCATATAATAGTTTTGTTTCCAGAACAACTCATAAATCATCTTTCGAGATAGTCTATGGATATAACCTTAAAATTTCTATTGACCTAGCTATTACACCTATCCATGCATTTTTTGATTCAACATATACATTATGTAATTTTCATAACCTTCATGAAGACATAAATAAACAATGGGAAATACAAAATACTAAGTATGTTGAACAAAAGAATATAAAAATTTTAAGGAATATGAGATAGGTAATTATGTATTATTCATATCCATCTTAAGAGATTTTCTTCCACAAAATAAAAGTTACAAGTGAGAGCATGTGGATCATTTAAAATCATTAAGAAATTTAGTACTAATATTTGCGTTATTGAAGAAAAAGTATTTATTGGGGGAGATTTAAATGGACATACTGGTAGAGTGGTAGAAGATTTTAAAAGTATTCATTGATTTGGAGTAATGAAGAAGGTAGGGTATATTAGATTTTTCTTACATGATTTTGTAGTTAATACTTTTATTTAAGAAAAGATGAACATATTATTACTTATAAAATGGATCTAGAAAACAGATTGATTATTTTCGATAAGAAAAATAGATCGTTTAGATTGTAAAGATTGTAGGGTCATTCCAAGTGAAATTTTAAGTCCCGTCTATTAGTTTTAGATTTTAAGATGAAAGGTTGTAAGAGAAAAAATAAATTAAATTATTATCTAGGATTAGATGACACTTAAAAACACAAATAAAAATATTTTTAAGAAGCTATAAGATTAGAATTTGGGATGCTCATAAAGCGTTATGTGAGAAAAATATCAATTAAGCAGTTCTAAAGATGTGCTTGGAGAATCAAAATGAAAATTTCTTTTAATAAGAATAGTTGGTGGTGGAGTCGAGTGTGAAAAGATAAATAAAACATTATTATAAAATTTGGTTTAGATGTAAAACTAGAATTGGGAAAGATATAAAGTTTGTAGAGATTCTAAGAAAGCAATATGTGATGCAAAAAAATTAGCTTTTAGTGATTTACAATAGATTAGATACAAAGAAGGTGAAAGATGTATGTATAAGTTAGCCAACCAAAGAGATAGGAGAAGTAAAGACATAGTTCAAGTGAGGGTAAGGATGAAAATAATAAAGTCTTTTCTTAGAAAAGATATTGAAAATAGATGGATGAGGTATTTTGATAAACTTTTCAATGAAGGATCGAAAATCGATTGATTTTAAACCTTAAACAAAAATAGAATTTCATTTTATCGTATTAGTAAATCAGAAGTTAATGAAGCTTTAAAGAAAATGAAATGTGGAAAGAGCTGATAATATTCCAATAGAGTGGAAATGTTTAGGAGATCAAGGAATTTCTTGGCTTACAAATCTTTTAATGTTATTTTAAAGACTAAAAGATGTCGATGAGTAGTGAAAGAGTTTGTTGGTTCCATATTTAAGAATAAAGGTGATGCACAGAGTGTGTAAATTATAGAGAATTAAGTTAATGTGTAATATACATTAAAATTATGGGAGAGAAATTGAGCATAGGTTACGATGTGATACAGTTTCTCACAATCAGTTTGGTTTCATGCCGTAGATCTATTATGGATGCTATACATTTGTTAAGAGGTTTGATGGAGACGCATAGAGAAAGTAAGAAGGATCTACATATGATATTTATTGATCTAAAGAAAGCTTATGATAAAGTCTCAAGAGATGTTCTTTGGAAAGTTCTAGAACAGAAAGGAGTTGACATTAGTTATATTCAAGTCATTAAGGATATGTATACTAGAGCATTTTGTGTCCAAACACAAGGAGGATTGACAAAATATTTTCCTATTTCGGTTGGATTACATGGATCAACATTAAGCCCTTATCTTTTACTTTAGTTATGGATGTTCTTACGAGGCATTTACAAGAAGATGTACCTTGGTGTATGTTTTTCGATGACATTCTTCTTGTTGATAAGACTAGAGGAGTCCAAGAAACTTGAATTATGGAGGTCAACTTTAGAGTCTAAAGGTTTTCGTTTAAGTAGATCTAAAACCGAATATATGGAGTGTAATTTTAGTTGTAGAAGTTTTAGTGGTAGTGTGACTGATCAAGTCATTAAAAGGAGTGGCGATTGATATTTAGGTTCTATTGTTCAAAATGATGGTGAAATAGATGGAGATGTTATTAGTAGAATTCAAGTTGGATGGTTGAAGTTGAGGAATACATATGTGATAGAAAAGTTCCACTTAAATTTAAGGAAAATTTTATAAGATGGTGGTAAGACCGCAATGACTTATAGTGCGAATGTTGGCCAATAAAAGCATAAGACTAAGTGTTACAGAGATGAGGATGCTCGGTGGATGAGTGGCTTTACTCTTAGAGATAGAATGCAAAATGAGTATGTTTGGGAAAAGTTAGAGTAGCTCAGGTGGTAGATAAGATTAGGGAGTCGCCTTAGATGGTTTGGCCACATAAAGCGTACGTCCATGACCAATTAGGAGAGTAGATGCATTGATTTGCCTTATGTTAAGAAAGGTAGAGGTAGACCTAAAAGACTTGATTAAGATGTATAAAAATGATCTTAGTATACTTGAATTAAATGAGAATTTGACACATAATAGGACACAATGGAGACGAAGTTTCATGTAGCCGACCCCACCTAGTGGGATTAAGGCTTGTTGTTATTGTTGTTGTTGTTGATTTGCGTTATTGAATTGTCCCCTCATATGTTTAGCAGCCATGTTTTCAATGTAGAAGATCTAATATCTTTTAAAGGAGTCACCCAACCTCAAAATTTGCAGAATGATATTTTTGCAAGAGGAGATAAAAATTATTTGCGTATATCTATCCAACCAACATTCTTTGAGGTGTAGAATATCATCACAATTGAGACACCCACAGATCATACTACCAGTCAGAGATTCCTAATAAGATGGAAAGATAAGCCACCAAGTGAGGATATATGGATGACTTTAAAAGAACTATAGAGTTTCACCCTCGAACTTTTTGAAGACTTTTAGAATCCTAGCTATTTGGAAAAGAGTTTTTTGTGGCCCGAGAGAATTGATGTAGCACATCAAAGGAAGAAAAGACTTGTTACAAGCCAAAGCATAAACTCAGGACTTTTAGTAGACTTTGTGTGAATTTATATTTCATGTGTTGCTTTATGTAGTAATGGTGTATTTAATCATATGTAAGTGTTGTATTACAGTTGTGGTTCAAAACATGTGAGTTCATGTGTTTAATTTCATAGGTGTGACTCCAGCGTCTCGGTGCTATCGATGTTTCACTCTGTAGGTTTTAGTGTTTGAGAACCAAGAAGCTGGCGCCTTGGCCTTGGGATATGGCACCATGATGCTAGACTATGACGTTGTGGTATTGGTTCTTGGCGTCTCGGGTAAACATCTGTTTTGACTTTTTGTTTAGTTTTTAGTAGTTTTTTCTTAGGGAACGCATCCTTTGGAGTATTGTAGTTATTTAAACACATATTTCGACCTAATGAAGAACTTTTTGGCTTTTGTGTAAAACTTGAAATGAAAACTTTTTGGTTGGAGCTTGGTGGCCGCCATCCGAGATTCGGTGATCTCTCATTATCGTTTTACTTGGGTGAGTAGAACTTCAAACTTCTTCTACTTTGGTGTGTGGATGAACATTGGAGCATCTCTTTTTTCACATCCGCTGTAACATTTATCTCTCTGTGATCATGCTTCACCATATTCATCTTGCCATTAAGAGCATATCATAACTTGACTTTTTTATTATCTATTAATGCAATTATCTCAGGAGCACCGTTTATGCGGAAACATAATTCATCTTTATCTAATACAGGGCATAGATTATGTCCAATATTATTTGAGATGAAATGACCACAAATCATCATTGGCCATTGCATCTCTTGTCAATATTGTGGGATGTAGGTCATATCTTTACTATTGTATGAGGTGAAATATAAAAATCATCAATATGAAGGTAGATTAGCATCCCCCATTAGTACAGTGAATGAGTGTTTCTAACCTTCAGTATATACATGCATTTTTTTATTATGTACCATATTCTTTGCATTCTTCCATCATGCATGTACATCAAAGAATAAATGTTAATAGTTTTTAAAATGCTATTAGACACTCATTCATAAAACATATAGATACATAAAATGCTATATGAAATTAGGTTTAATTGATTTTCATAGAAATTAGATTTTGTCAAATGAACCTTGATTTGCTTATTTTATTAGTTGTGCTCTTCTTTCTCTTCTCGCAAATAGTCTAATTAAAAATTATTTTTGTATATAAACTGAAGAGTTTTAAGAAGGAAAGGGCTACTCTTAAAGACCAAATTTTCGGCCGTGACAAACTTAGCATGGCCTTACTACGTCACACGCAAACAGTCCGCCTTCACCTCCTTTCTTGCCAACCTCCTACACACATACATTCTCTCTTACTCTCACTCTCTCCTACTTTCTCTCTCCCTTCTCTTCTTCTTACCCTCACTCCCAATCTCTTGTTGCCAGCATCCTCTACCCTTCTGGAATGAAGCTGGTAATAATATATTCTTTTGAGCTCTCATTAGCAAGTTGAAATTCCTTTTGATATATATTATAAATTGTTTTACTTATATAAATAAAAATATGTTATTATTTAATATTTCTTAGGACTTATTTGGGATCAATCTTATTTTATATTTTTTTTAATGTTATTTTTAAAAATAAATCACATTATTTTTAAAATAATATTCAATATTTTTTAGATATTTTGAGTGTTTTTAATAACAAGTCATTATCAAATATATTTTATTTTGAAATAAAATATAAATAAAAAAATAAAAAAATAAAAGTGATCTCAAATGGTCTCTTAGTAAATAAAAAATATATTTTGGGTTTTTACGCCTCTCTTAATTTTTTGTGCCTGTGTTGCAGGACTAAAAAAATTTTTCCACTGCTTAGCATGTTGCAGCCGAAGCTTGTTCTGGTAATATTTAACCAATGTTCGTTCATTCATTCATTCAACCTTTGATCCTTCTTTTGTTAGTGATCCAACACGTGTTTGGCTTTCATTGTATTGCAGTTCCCTGAAGATTTAAGGCCACTCTGTGCCCGTCAAAATAACAACTCATTTTCACTTTTATTTTATTCTGTAAACTCAACTCTGCGGGTGCCGAGTCTGCAAGATCATTGTGAAGGGCGCGTAACGACAGACCTTGCATTTCAACTACAACCCAGAAGATTATTTTCAAAAGAGATGGCCATTGCCAGGCTGAGTGGGAAGCTTGTTCTAAGCAAAGGGAAGTATCTCTTAATCTCTCCAAAGAAGCCAATCCGTCTCCCCAGTCTGCCAATACTCTTGTGGGGTTCTGTAGATGCTGCTCTTCTGCTGATAGCATTAAAAGAGAAGGGAATAGATTGCTCGTTTGAGAATGAGGCTGCCGTTTCAGGTAATGATACTCACTCTGTGCTCATCAAAGTGTCTGAAAATGCTATGATTGAAACAAACAGAACAGAAACTGTGATATGCACAGAAAATGGAACAATGGCTGGTTTGATTTTTGAAGCTCTTAGCAGTATTTGTGATAGAATTTGACAGGTAATTAGTTCAGCTGAGCCGCATGAAGTTCTGTTTATCATAGTCTAGATTTTTATAATGTATAAGGACAAAACATTATTTATTTTTTATATTATATCTAGTCAGAAACATTTTATTATGTTATGTATAATATGATGGTATATAAAACATACTGATTTTGAGTAGAATGAATTTATGGCATGCCAAGAATCATAAATGTTAAATAAATTAAATTTTTTTTTATTAGCTAAATTTTTAACCTACAATTTTTTTATTTGAACTTTATCATCTACAGCGATACAGGAAGGAATAATTGTTAGGCGCGGATAGCGCATCTTCGTCCGGTGCCAGAAAAAGTTGAATAGTTGCTCTCAAATCTACGCCTAAGAATTTGTTTGAGCTTTGATTGATAAGCTGGTTTGGTCACGCCTAAAATTGAGCTTGCCTAAAAAATGTGATAATTAACGAAACGTGAGATTTTTCACATTATTTAAGCATCTTTTACCATTAAAATCTCATTATTTTTTCTTTAGAACTTCATTTCTTCACAATAAGCATTGAAACTGTTGATCTAAAAAGATGTTGGGAGAAGATTGTAGTAAAAACCACCGTTCCTTCCAGCTTTAATCAAAGGATAGTTCTCATTATTAAACTTAATTTCTCACAAGTTTATTCGCCATCCTCCATACGTAATTTTTAGGGCCTTTGTTGGCAAGTTTTGACCATCAAAATAACTTCTAGGTAAATGCACGCTTAATATCGTATTTTCTAAAACTTATAGTTGGTGCTATTTGAGTTTAGGGTTTTATGATGTAATATCAATCATAAATTGAGTTGATTTTTGTCTTGTAATGCATATATTTGTATTTTGATTTGGAGAAATGTGTTGAAAAGTTTACCTCTATTTCAAAGCTTTCACAAAGTTCTTCAACACAATTTCTTTTAACATTTATTAGAAATGTTAGTGTTTATGTATATTTTATCATTTATTAAAATTAATTAATGGTTTCTTTTAATACTAGCAATCCTTCCATGTCATAATAGAAAGGAGATGCAAACCGAGCTCTAAATTTAAAATGATCCTAAAATAAACTTCTAGTGATTTTTGAATAAGATTTAAATACATAATATAAAGTTTGAACCTAATTTAAAATTTGTTTGTACATAAAATTAGGGTTCAAATAAGGTTTGAATCCTATATGCAATGAATTTTTGTTTTGAACCAAGGGTTAACCATCATATGGAAATTAGGCTTAAGGATGGCTTGAAACAAAGATTTGAATTGGATTTAAAAAAGATTCAATCAAGGTATTTTTAATGTAAAATTTGAACTTAATCTTCTTCAAACTTTGTTCAAATCTTGTAAGAATTGAGTTCAAATTAGTTTTTAACCACTATCTTCAAAATAAATGCTCTAACAATATTTAAACATGGTTGAATCTTATTCCAATAATGAATGAACTTTATTTTAATTGATTTAGATTTAGTGATTACATATTTGTATTAGGGATATTTAAAAATTGGTTTGAACCAAGTTTCTAATCTTATTTTTTTATTACTATCTTGTATGAAATTAGTTGATTTGACATGCTTTGCAAATTGTTAACCCCATGAGTATTCATGCTTATCCTAAGTTATGATGATCACAAGCATTCTTAGTTAACTATTTGTTTCAGTTTTGTATGCCGCGATAAGTTACTAATTCATGCAGGTAAATAAGTATGCAGCCAAATATATATTGCCTAGGAAAGCACATCAATGGCAGTTCGATCAAGAGTTGGATCATGCCCGAGTTTAAGAAGACTACTATAAAGAGTTTTCTTGATCTAAGAAGACTTAAGTCAAGCTTAAGCAGTTTCACTTTTTCATTCTATATCTCTTTTTGTGTTCATGTACTAGGCATGCTAATATTATAAAACAATCAAACACAAACACACCTAAGTGGGTAAATAAATTAAAAAACTTTTAAATTATTTAAGAAAGATCAATTTTAAAATCATATATATATATATATATATATATATATATATATATATATATATATATATATATATATATATATATATATATATATATATATATATATATATATATTACAAATGTCTATTTATGTTAATTAAATAATTGCCATGATTAAGTTAGTTAATTCCAATTTTGAAGTAATCAATATGATTTAGATTGTATAATATAAATATTTATATGATAATTACCTGATTTAAATCTTGAATTCAAGAGATACTCTAGTTGATTTTTTTTTTCTTAATTTAGTTTGTACTGTAAAATGACATCTTATAGGACAAACAAATAGAGAACAAACTTTTTAGTTTGTACTAATAGTACAATACGAATCTGCTCATATAATATAATTATGACAACTTTAATGAGAAAATTAATTTTAAATTTTAAATTTAGCTTTCCCCCCTTAAGTGTCTAAGGTGCTTTTTCTATCAACTTTACATCTTACAAAATCAAAATATCCAATAAGATTAAATGATGTGCTCTTATGAGAGTATCAAATTTCTTAATTATGTTTACTTCTTAAATACAAAAAAAAATTTCTTTTTCACATATGTCAAATGAGACTTGTTTGGATCAACTTGAAACCATTCATAGAAATGACACTGAACATAATATTAGGTCTACTAGCAGTAAAGTAAAATAGATAACCAATCGTGCTATGATATTTTTTAGTCTATCGACTTGCCTGCAGGATCCTTATCTAATAGTGTACTAGGGCTCATGGGAGTATTGATACTTTTACATCCTTCCCTTCCACACTTTTTAATCAATTTTTTGGTGTATTGACATAAGAATGTACTTTTTTTCCATGTTTTCATTGAATCTCAAAAAGTAAGTAAGCTCACTCATCATGCTCATCTCAAATTCTTTGCTCATTTGTCTCGAAAATTCTTCACTCATCAATGAATTTGTAGACAAATAAAATGACATCCATAAAAATCTATACAAGAAGAATACTATAATTTATCCTTTTGATAAATAATGTAATATTAATAGAATCTTTAACAAAAGACTTATCTAATAAGAAAATATTAAGCCTATCATACCAAGAACAAGGTGTTTGCTTCAAACAATATATGACTTTCTTAAATTTATATATATAATCACAATATAATGAGCTTTCAAATCTGATTGATTGTTCTACATACATATCTTCTTCTATAACAACATTCAGGAAGGCACTCTTAACATCCATTTGATAAAGTCTAAAACCTTTAAAGAAAGTAAATGCAGGCAATCATCATATTGCTTCCAAATGAGCAATTTTTATTCAAAATCAATGTCTTCTATTTGATTAAATTTTTTAGCTACTAGCCTTTCTTTGTTCCTTACGATAACTCCCAAGTCATTTATTTGAATACCAACTTAGTTCCAATCACATGTCGAGTTGAGGATCTAGGTACTAATTTTCAAACATCATTTCTAATAAATTAAGTCAATTTTTCTTGCATTGCCTCAACCCAAAACTCATTAGATATTGCTTCTTCTACATAAATGGGTTCAATAATGAATATGAAGGTTGTATGGCTAACCACTTCTCTAAGGTTATTTCTAGTCCTAACTCCTATAGATGGGTCTCCTATAATCAACTCAAAAGGATAACTAGTAGCATATCTCCACTCTTTAGGTAATCTCCTCTTGGAATTCTCATTTTCTTCTAAACTTAGATTCTTAGTTTTGGGCACTAAGTCATCCTCATCTATTGGATCTTTAGGATGGGAGGGCACATCCGATTCATCAAAAATAATGTATTGTTGAAATAATAAAGCCCCACTTAGTTGGATAAAGGCTTGTTGTTGTTGTTGTGTCTCCTCCACTAATAAGGTTCTCTTAATAAAAATTCTATAAGTCTGTCTTCTAGAGGAGTAACTGAGAAGGATTAGCTCATTAGATTTAGAATCAAAATTTCCCCTTATTTTTTCTATTATTCTCCATAAAGCATTTACACCTAAAAACATGTAAATGAGATAGGTTTGATATCTTTCCTTTGATAAGCTCATATGTGGTTTTATTTAATTTAAGTTACAAGATGTAGAACATAACAAGCTATATTATCATCTCAACTGAAAAGTATTTAGATTATTTGTACTCATTAAGCATGGATCTAGTAGCTTCTATAAGTATCATATTCTAATATTTTATTACTCCATTCTATTGAGGTGTTCAAAGGGCTGAAAAGTTATGTTATATTATGATTTAATTACAAAAAAAGTTTAAATTTCTTACTTTTAAATTCTCTGCCATGATCATTATGAATACATACAATGCCACAACCAATTTTTTTTTTAATCCAAACTACAAATATCTTAAATTCATTAAAAGATTCACTTTGATGCCTCTAGAACTTCACCTAAGTAAACCATATGAAATCATTAATAATAACAAACCATATAACTTTGCCCCAAACAAATGTGCTGACTCGTCTAAATAATTCCTTGTGAAGAATTTATTATGTGATGAATTTATAAAGGTTATATGGAGACTATGACTTTTGTTGCCCTAAATGCAAAGTTAGTTTATTTACCAAGTTAAGATGTATCACACAAATGACCATGCATCCCTCTAACCATGTTAGCCCATATAATCTTCCTAATTGTGTGCATATTAGCATGACCTAGTCTCCTAAACCACAAGGACTCATCTAGTGTAGATTTAAGACACACAACTACAAAACAACCTATATTATCAAGATCAATCATATTAATATTGTTAATTATAACGCAATTTAAAATAATTTTTTATTGAAATCAAGTAGACATGTATCGTTATGAAACTTTACATTAAAACCCTTATGACATAATTGACTAATGCTAAGTAAGTTGTGTTTTAAATCATCAATAAGAAGGCTCTTTTCTAGAAATAAAGAATTTTATATACCTATAGTAACTAACCTAAGTACTTTACAAGTTGTGTTATCTCCTAAGGTGACTTTTCCTCCTTTATTGAGTTTCATCGAGATGAATTTTCTTTTATTTGCTGACATGTGTCTTGAGCACTAACTGCCTAAGTACCACATGCCTTCATCGGTCCCTAAGTAAGGTAAATTTACAAAATACATTTAGGTTAGTTTGTTGGAAACCTAGACTTGCATGAGTTCCTTATATATAGAAATAAGAGAGCTATGAGAAAATGATAGGTTTTGGAATCTATGCATTGGTAGGTTTGAACATAAGCATTGTATGCATAAATTTGCTACGTATCCAACCATTCCACAAGAAAACCACCAAACATTTGGGAAGGAATAGTAAATCTTATTAGTTTTAAATATCTTTTTATGATATGATGTAAGAGTAGGTGTATTCTTTTTATAGTTTTCTTTTTCTTTCTTCTAGCCATCATTAACTCATTCAAGGATGCCAATTTTTTTTAGATAAGTTATTTTACTTTTTATATTCAATTTTTAGATGTTGAGTTTATGCAACAATGTGGTATGACACTTTTCCAAAGAGGAATTTTTTAAAAGCTAAAAATATTTTTTAATTATTTAAATGCAATATGCAACTCATCGCAAATATTTAAGAGTTCATCATCAAATTTGTTAGATTATTATCATCAAATAGATGGTTATGGCTTCTTTAACTTCTTCTGAGGAGTTCAAATTTGAATTAATTTAGAAAGTGTGTTGAGTAATTCTTTTGCCTTTTTAACATCACCTTTTTCTTCTTGTGTGTCTTTTGATTGGTGCTTTTAAGTAAAGGATATTCTCATTTCATATGACCTAATTTCTAATCTTTAGAAATGTTTTGAACTTCTAAATGTTACATCATTATCATCAATGATGCTTTTCTCCTTGCTACATTTAGAGGTGTTTGCCTTTAGGATGATTGTCTTCTCTTTGTAAGAATATCATAACCAAGAGGGGGTGATTAATTTTTTTAATGAAAAATCAAAACAAACATTTAGTTTTAGCAATAGAGAAACTTAATAAAACAAAACCAACATTTCAACACAAAGATAAGAGTAGTAGAAAAAATAAAAGAAAGAGGGGCATAGATGATCTATACTGATTCCTAATGGACCTACGTACACTCTCCAAATCTTCTCCAAAAATTTCACTATCCCTCCTTTGGCACAAGTCTGTGCAGAGATGCCTCTCGATCTCTTTAATAGATAATAGAGAAATCAAACACTGTTCTCCTTGTCTTTCAAGGCAAGAAGGATACCACTTTTTCTCAAAGGTATAAGAAAACTTTTATGAACAATAAATCTCAACAAGTTCTCTACTCATAATTGCAAGGTGGATGAAAAAGAACAACTAAAACAAAGGCAACCTCATTAACAAAAATTCTCAGAAAAGATCTTTTAAGGGAAAAGAGGAGGAGAAAATTCTCTTTACTTTTTTTTTAAGAGAACACCCTTCCTTAAGTCTCCCATAACATAAATGAATTGTCATATACTATGATGATAAATTGTACAATATGATTTTTCAAAAAAAATTTAATTTTTAATAATTTTTAAATATAATTTTTTATTTTCCTATTTTGTCAAGTGTGTGTGTGTGTGTGTGTGTGTGCTTAGTTATTTTTCAACATTCACAAACTTATTATGTGAAGAGAAATAAAATATTGAAACTAATATAATGATGCAATTTTAGAGTTGACTTGGGTCTTCTAGCATCCATAATTCTTTTTTGTAGTATTATTAAAATTATGCTTGATCTAGCTCTTAGTCAAACTACAATTAATTGTACTTTTCAAAGAAACAACCATTAAGCTTCTTGTTTGTGACCCTTGAATTAATAACTTATCGCAACACACACACACACACTCAACCAATTAGTATAAATGAGTAGTCAACTAAGAATGTTTGTGATGTTCAAAAACCATAATCAATGTGAAGGCTCATGGGGTTAAAAAAATGTGACTTGGTGTTTTAAACATGTACATTTTTATAATTTTAATATGAATTATTTTGAATAATGGGTTTCTATGGAAAATCATATTTCGAGGTTATTTAGTAGGTTAATTAAATTAAATAATGGATATAATATTTTTATATAAAAATGTTTGCAATAATAAAGTTTTAATGTTTTTCCTAAATTCTACATTCATGATTATATTTATACCGAGAATTTGAAGTTAAATGGCTTAGTTGATTGCTTAGGGCATAAATTAAAAGAAAATAGCTAAAATTTCCAAGGGTTGAATCAGCATGCGGTCAGACACAATCTGAATTGTTGGACTCAAATTAAAATAGATCCTATGAGTTGAAGATTGTCTCCTTCTTCTCACTAGGCTATGCTAGGAAAATGAGTTAGGCTTGGGTTAATGTGACCTAAGCTTAACCTGTGAAAAATTCTCTCTTATTGAGCCATTTTAGTCCAAAATGCTCATTAGGAAGCATGAGGGAGGTCCTTGGAATTGAATGCATGGCTTAATAGCCTAAAGATATGGGGATACCAAGCTTAAAGTTGAGGGAGCGGGAAGTGATCAAGGTTACCTTTCATGTTATCTCCTAAGTACTTGACCAAGCTTCAGTGACTTTGTTCAATGCTTGGTCTCAGGGCCAATGGAGCTATCTTAGATTGTTAAGGATGTCTTAGTTAGTCTTCTAGAGCGTGTGTAAGTGTGTTTGAACCCTTTTAATTTGTTAGGTAGTTTTCCTTATATAACTGCCATAAACATAACTTTAACCATGGGCAAATATATTTATGCTCAAGTTAATCATTAGCTCAGGCTAAGTAGTAGCTCAGGGAAGCTAATAAGTAGTTAAGCAACATGAAAGGTGGCCCATGAGAAGTTTGAATGGTTAGATGTCATTGGTCCAAGTGACATTGGATAAGTTATTGGTATGTTAGGCCACTTCATTCACCCTAAAGAGGTTAGTTAATCCCTTGGTTTAACTTCTCAAGGGAGGAGATAATGCTAGGTTAAGTGAATTTTAAAATTTTGATAAAAAAATTGAAGTGGAATTGGAGAATTGGTTGGGTTGACCCATTTGAACCAAGCCTTGGGATGGGCTAGTTTGATGCATTTAAATTGGTTAAATGTGATTGGGTTGAACTAGGAGATTATTCTTAGTGTTCTTCCCTAGCTCCTCTCTAAAAAGGATGAAATAATTTGCTCATTTGGGTCTAAAGGTCAAATCAAGTTGGATTCAAGTACACAATTATTCATGACACCTTAACTATAATGAAGTCCAAGGGCTCATTAAATATTATGATTAGGATGGTCTAATTAATCACCCTAACTAGGTGTGGTTATTAATGATTAATGTACTCCACTTGGTCAATTGAATTTGGGTTCATGAGTAGTTGGGTCAAGCAGTGTTTGAATTTGATATGGGACACCAAGGGGAGTGCACCTACTTAATTACAAGAATTGATTTGAAGTGCATTACAAATTTTGTCCAATTAGTCCAATTAAGTCAAGTTGGGCCAGTTGAGTTGATTTGGATTTAACTGAGTTAATTGATGAAGCCAATGTGTCCATTTGTCTATTTAATTTTATGGACACCCTCAAACATTTTTGAATGGCCAAGAGGGATTCCATTTGGTTTATGCCGCATTTGGGCCCAAGGTTGACCTAAGTTGACTAAGATTTGATTTCTTTGGTGCTTGGTCTACTAACCATATGTCCATGATTTCTAGTAGTTAAGGAACTCATGAGGACACTTCAAGTTTGAAATTTGATGTAATTTACTCATTGGGTTGGTTCGGGTAGTCTCTTATTTAAGGGTTGGCATAGGTAGGGGTAGGTGGGTAACTTTGAGTAGGTGCACTCTCCTTATTAATAATATTAAAGTATTCATATCATAATCCAAATTATACCCATAGCACCATGGCGCTACAAATATAGCGTTGAGGCGTTGAGCTCTCAAGTTTCTGGATTAATCATTTTCAGCATAATAGCACTAGTGCTAGTTCATTAGCACCGAGGCGTTGAGCCCCTAATATTGAGCAACAAAATTTTATTCTTAAAAATATTAAATCCTGGAGCATTCCATAGTGACAAACACAAAATAGTAGAAATGAAGAAAACACATTTTTATTAAATAAAAAGAAAAATCTATTATAAAAATTATTATAATGAAAGATAAAAAAGGAAAGAAATACAAAATAAAAGGAAAAAAATGGGGAAACTAGTAGTCATAATAATTTATCTCCTCTTTTATTTCTAGCTCCAGAGAGGTTGCTACATAAGAGGGATATTAAGGTGCCACAGAAAAAGAAACCTAACTTGGGTCCCCAAGGTCACAATTTTCAAACATATGGACTAGTGTCGTAGTGAACTAGGCCATATAAGAAAACTATTATTGTTGATGATTTATCTGATCAAACTTTTTTTTTCTAAAGCCCACTTCCCATGGCTACTTTTACCCACCTTCTCTTTAAATTTGAGATGTGCTCCTTTAAGGGTTTAGAGGATTGGGGTCGAGGTCATGGGGCACGTGAGCTCTCACCTACTTCATACCTCGAACTAAACCCCTCAATAAGTCTTTTCGTTAAGAGCTTTTTGGATAAGGACTTCTTTATTAGGTTCACCTAATAAACTCACTGTTGTGCATAAATCATAAATAAGAGAGGGATGATCATACCTTATAATAGTACTATCCTTAAGCAATATTATAAATAAAATTATAAATAATCTTTCTTATATCAATTATAAAGCTCTTTTGAATTATAAAATTTAAAATGGTCCTATCTTTGGTTACCTCACTGATATTACCAAAGAGCATCAACTTAGTAGAAATAAAATAGTAATAAGCCTTAGACTCTGTCGTTAGGTGGGAAAAAAATTTAATGATCCTTTTCTCCAATCATTTTCATTGGATGTTGGCATTCCTACCAGTGAAAAAACTCAAGGTTTTCATCAAAATATGGCTGCTCATTATAATAGGAAAGATATTGATCGTATGCCACATTTGGTAATTCATAATATACATTGTTGTGATGCTATCGAAACTTACAAGTTCCCCCCAAATGAAGGCTTTATTGTTCTGGTGCTCCTTCACGTTGGTGAGGAACTCTCGCGCCACAGGGACAACACAAGAGATGTTTTCGTAGGCTAGTTTCGCTGAGCCACATTCATTTATAATACTTTTTACTATCCCACCTCAGTTGTAAAAGTTTCTTTCTGGGATGAGATGCTTGTGGGTGAGTGTGTACTGATACCTTTCTTTAGCTTTGTTGACCTCACTCGAAGTTACCCTCCTCTTGCTAATGAGCCTCTTGAGCAGGATGATTTCTTTGACTTAAAGAGAAAGCTAAGAGAGAAATAGACCTGAGGGATTTATAGAGAGAAGAACTATAGAATAAAAATTTTCACAACCCTAGGCATCTATTTATGAGCTAGTATAGTGCCGCAATGCCACATCTGGGTGCTAAGGCTAAGCTCTCGGTTCTGGCGGGAACAAGTGTTGTCAGCCACATGTAGTGCTAAGCGGTCGTTGGTCAAGTGGTTGTGTCAATCAAAAGAGTATTTACTATAATTAATTTTATTACCAAAAAAGCATGTTAGGCATTGATGTAGCATTGTGGAGCTCTAACTCAATGCCACAGCACTAGTCAAAAAGTTTATCTTTTCCATTTTAAGCGCATGTCCGTCTGCCAACTTTTTCTAAACTAACTTTTGACCTGAGCTGCAGTGCCATATGATCAGCGCCTAGGCACTAGTCAGTTGGTCAACACGAATACCTACCCTAGAATGCTATAATACTAATCACTTGATGCTAAAGTGTCAATTTAATAATACTATAGCGCTATCAAGCTCCTAGGTGCGATGTTTCTAGCGTTGAGCGCATTGTTCCTTAGAAAAATAATATTGATGTTAATAATGTAAACACCTTATCAACATATCCATTCGCCAAACAATGTACCCTATAATTCATTCACCATGTGAACACACTAATATAAATCTAATATTCTAAAAGGATGTAATCCTAGTCTTCTATTCATTCACCATGCAAACATCTTATAATTTGTTCACCATGTGAACACTTATATAAATATTGCATTCTAAAGAGATGTAAACCCAATCTCCTATCTGTTTTCCATGTGAACATCTTATAATTTATTCACCATGTGAACACTTATATAAATCTGGCATTTTAAAAGGATGTAAGCCCAGTCTCTTATTCATGTTCCATGCAAACATCTTATACTTTGTTCACCATATGAACACCTATATAAATATGGCATTCCAAAGGGATGTAAGTCTAGTTTTCTATCTGTTGCCATGCAAACATCTTATAATTTATTCACCATGTGAACATTTATATAAATATGACATTCTAAAGGGATGTAAGCTAGTCTCATATCGATTAGCCATGCGAACATCTTATAATTTATTTATCATGTGAACACATATATAAATATGGTATTCCAAAAGGATGTAAGCCCAGTCTCCTATCCATTTGCCATGAGAATATCTTATAATTTGTTCACTATGTGAACATCTATATAAATATGGCATTCCAAAAAAGATGTAAGTCCATCTCATGCTTGCAATGCAAGTATAACCAAAATAAAACACATATATTTCTCATGCGAGCTCCCCTATAGTAAGCCACTGGTCTACTCAGAATATCTGAGATGAAGTAACTCATGACTGCAAATCAGATTCCTTAGACATTACAGTTAGCCCTCTGATGTTGGTAGACTGGAATAATATAGTCCTGAGATGATGAAACCATGGGAACTTGACCGAGACTATTCTCCTATCCCCATAGATAGTCCTATATTTCATATCACACGCACCACTAGACATCGATTCATGTTACAAAGATATGATTATTTCCAACCTTAATTGAGAGTGCTCTCTTACTATGGTAAGATGGGTAATTACTATGAATGCTTATGTTCATAAGAAGTAGAACCCAGATCTAAATAAATCCTAACATAATATCAAGGAAAATCTAGTTGAATATATATTAATTTGCTTCATGAGAAAACATACTTCTACCCATCTCAATAAATATGGTGGAGAGCATCCTCAAAGGTATTTTTTTCTAAACGATCAGATATATCGTGAGTCCTAGGAAATACTTCTCTCTCCATCTCTGATTGGAAAAATTAAAATATATGATTTCATCGTAGATTTGTAAAATTTATTAGGTTATTCTCTTTTCAAAAGTTTATGTTTCAGAAATCTAGGAAAACCTAACTTGAAATCTATAAATAGGTGCGAAAATGTCAAATGATAAACATAAAGAATCTAATTACTCTTAAGTTAGGTGAGGGATCCATTATAAAATTCCCTCAAGCCATAATCAATGCTAGTTTAACTAGAGTTACTCTCCAATTCAAAATAATTTTTGAGGTTATCTACTTTTAACCTACTGAACTTATCACTAAGCTTCTCATCAAGTCAGTTGGAATGCTAAAAGCATTCAATAAGGGAAAGAGATTGAATGTAATCATCTCCAATGAGCCCAAGCCTAAAGCACTAACCTCCAAGAAATGATCCATCTTTGATAAGCTATCAAATGTAATGCCAATTATCCCTGCTAAGGAGAAGGTGGTTGTTAAGCTCAAATTGAAATCCATCATTATCAATCCACTTAGTAGTGCATCAGGAGAGCCTACTATTTCACAAGATGTCACTTTTACTTCAAGCAATAGTGACCACAAAGCATCTTTCTCAGGCACTAAAATGTCTAGGAGGGCTCACAAAAAATACAATGTTGGTTACAGAGCTGTCGGATTGCCCATTCATGTCAAACAACAACATGACCCACTAGTGAAAGAAAATATACCCACTAACAACAACTTTGATCTGCTTGGGTTAAGAGGAATAGCTCTTAAAGAGCTATAACGAAGTCATTCTGGGATAAAAATATACATCCCACTTCAGAAACAACTATGGAAGGAGGAGATCGTCTCCTCCAAAATTTACAAAATTCTAAAGGCTATTAAAAATAGAAGCCTTCCGAGAAGAATCAAGAAGCTGGTAACCCAAGTCACCAACTCTTCAAATTCCTACTCTAAAAGAGGTGGTAATATTAAAAAATACCATGCCTAGTTAGAGAAAAACTCAAGGTCTATGAGCATTATATCTGGTGAACACTGACGACGAGCCCTTAGATACAAAGGCACTAAGTGGAAAGTTAATGGAAGGTCCCAACAACCATCATAGAAAAAGTAATATAATCCATCCTGTGAACACAAGGGCATGAAATATGGGATACATTCTCAGAAATCCACCACTGAAAGGTCCCGATCGATGTGGGTACCTAAAGAATCCTAAGTCATCAACGGTGAGACAACTTAATTTGAGTCAGCTCCACCGGATGATAATATAATTGAATCTCCTATCATCAACTAGAAACAGGTGTGACAAGAGTTAGGTAGCAAATGATGAGGAAGATAATTAACTCTTCTATGAAGATGAAGATTTCCTAACCAATGAAGAGCAATCAATCCCAGACCTCCAAAATAATGACAATATCGATCACATGAAAGTTGAAGTTATACACATAGGCGATACACATTTACAAAATAGAAACATGGCACCTAAATAATAAAATGAAGAAGGTCAATAGGAGAACCCAATCCATCAACAACTCAGAGATGAAGCTCAGGTAGAAGTTGAGGTAACTGAAGAGCTAATAGACATTGTAAAATGGTTACAACGACAAATGAGTTCTCAACTCCAACAAAGAGACCAAGAAATCAGCCAGCTTAACAATTATCTTAATAAAGTGGGCGGGGCAAATGAAAGAACTATTTGGTCAACTCAACTTTGTAGCAACTGTAACACAACATGTACCTCCAAGAAATCCTTCAGAGATAGTCAATCCAACAACTAAAATTGGGAACATGCAAAATGTTATGCCCAACTTGCCAACAACTTTATTCCAAAGACAAGAAGCTCTAGGAGAGGCTACATTAAATGCTCTTCAAGGGGCTAACATTATCACCAAATCTCAAGTAGAAGATCTCTTCAACCAGAAAGTCAAAGCAATTATCGCTTTAGAAGCAGCTAAACAACTAGTCAAAAATGGCCGACCATATTCAAATATGACCAAGTACAATATCTTAAAGGATACATTGTGCTAAAATTTAACACCTTTTCATACACAAAAAATCCATGACAACATTTAACTTAGTTTAAAGCTGCATGCGGAAACATCGAAGGGAATAATGCCTTGCTACTATGATAATTCATTATAGTCTTACCAACATGACTTTCGAATGGTATGTTGGGTTACCTAACGACTTAGTAAAAACTTTGCCATGCTAGAAACACTCTTAGTTAAGATATTTTTAGAAGCAACCAAGAAAGTAATGATCACAGATCTTGCCTTGGAAAAATGGAAGAAAGATAAGAGTGTTACCAAATATATTACGAGATGGAGAAATCTAAGCATGAAATGTGATGAACATCTTATATAAAAAGCAAGCAGTAGAGCTCCTCATGGGGAATGTTGACAATCAGATGGCTCCATATCTAGCCATGGCTATGATTAACACGTTCCATGAATTATTGGATATTGTAGCCAAGTTTGAAAGGTTGCCCAAGAAAAAAATCCTCAATGCCAACTACAACAATAAACCCTTTGAAAAAGGAAAGCAACCAAAATTGCACGATGCAAAAAAAATGATATGAATACAACATTTACATTCATTATTGGCAAAAAGGGAAATGAAGGTGTGGTAACCTCATGACTAGCATTAACCTCAGGATAGGCGGCAAAGCTAATATAGGATAAAAAAAGGTTAACCCTCCAAGAGAAAATGTCTAAGCAGTACTCATTCAAAAGAGAATGTACTGCTAAGATCTTTAGATATGCCACAAAATTGGGATTATACTTACCAAAGCCATGATGGCCAAACCAAGTAGACAAAGTTGATGATCACAATTATTGTCTATTTCATAGGCTCATAGGTCACCCAATTGAAATTTATTTTGTCTTCAAAGATTAGGTAGAAAAGAGCTATCAAAAAGGGAAACTCATATTATCAGATGCTGTACTGATACACACTAAAAAGAAAAAGGTGAAAGTTGTTACAACACACCCAATCCTGAATGCAAAAGTCAAAATTATTGAGCTAGTTGAAACTTAGAATATAAATGAGGATAAAGGGCAAAGTCCCATAAAGACCTTCATATTAAAAAAAGACTAAAAGAATGATTAACATTATTTTAGCCATAGAGGGCATCCAGTGGAAGAATTCTTTAGAACCTAAAATAGATCTAAAAAGATTATTCCCCAATAGGGGGCAATTTTTATGTAATGCAAAGAAGCAGATGAAAGACAATTAGGCTTGTTCGTCAAAGTCTCGTAAATAAAAAAGAGTAAATTCAAAAAGCTAAAATCTAAGACACATAAAGTGATTGACTCTTTAGAGGAGTATGAACAACCTTCTCAAAGGCCAGTTAAACTCAAAGAATACATGGACCATTTAAAACTTGACACAAAAATTTAAAGAAGAAGTTTTGATAGAAATGTATCATGTCATAAATGTAGTTACAACTTCAACTGACTCTAAGGAAGAACTATGCATTCTCAGAGAAGAGTTCACTAAATAGAAAGTCAAGTCCGGCTCAAAAAAATTATATCCTAAATTGGGCAATAATTATGAGAGTACTGAAAACTTCAAAAGCTCAAAAAAATACAAAATTTAGAGACTTCTTATGATAAAGAAGATCTAATAGAAGAAATAACTCAGTCTAGTTAAGGAGTGCAAAATGAATTTCTCCACCCCTATAGCAGAAAGTCAGTGACAAAGCAAAGAAATTTATTAATGTAAATTCCTTACACCCATCACCGACTAAAACTCAAAAGTCTACCAAAATAGGACTAGACTACATTCACATTTATGCAAGCTCCCTACTTTGCTAAGAATCTACGCTGCTCTCACATTGCTAAAGATATGTGTGATATATTAATCAAAGCCTTATAAAATCCAGAACAATATGAAGCATTCTTGTTGAAGAAAAGATGAAAGAGAACTTAACCTTTCAAAAATTACCAACCATCATATTCAGTGATGTTGACTTATTTTTAGGGACAACCGAACATAATCAGTCTCTTTATGTTATAGCTAAAAGCAACTCTATCTGCATAAGAAGGACACTAATAAATCCAGGCACTTTGGTTAATCTCCTGACAGTTAAAATGCTACAAGAATTAGTTTTAAATGCTTGCAACTTGGATAAAAGTATAGTATTCCTACAAGAATTTATTGAACAAGGATAACAAACCTTAGGGTTTCTTGTTCTACATATATGCTTTGGGAAACTGCATACAAAGGCAAAATTCTATGTGATCAAAGCCCAAGTTTCTTACAAAGTGCTTCCTGGTAGGCTATGGATTCATGAATATGACATTGTGCTTTCAACTCTTCATCAACGTTTGAAGTATATTGAAAATGTTAAAGAGCATTGAATTGATGGAGACATGAATCCATTCTGGATACATGAGGTCAAGATCTATGATGATGCCAAGTACTTCATGTCCAAGAAAGTAGGGGAAGCCAATTCTGAAAAGTAAGTGGCTCCACCTATAAAGCTAATGTTGAAATGTGATAATTCAAATTGTAAAAAATACCAATGAATTAAAGCAACACAAGGTAATTCCCCACCTTGGTTGTGATACTGAGGATGATGAAGATGAATTAGTACTTTATCAACCCAAGGATTACCCAACTAGCCAAAAAAAAGAAGAAGTTAGTACCAATAATATAACAAAGCAACTAGAGGAAACTCATGTTTCTCTGATAAGTGTACCCAAATCCCAAATTTCCAATAAGTTTATAAAAATAACTACGATGCCAAAGGCACATATAAAAGCTTTAATAACTTTAAGAAATGAGAAAAATAGAACAAGTGAAAACTTTCTATGTCCTTCCTAGAAGAGGCTATAATGAACATGGGATTCTTTTCTATAAGATAGAAGAGTGAACCCTAAATCCCACACAAATGTTGTTGGAAAAAGAAGATTTTGAGGAAGAAGATTTTTTAATAATGATTTCTCAATACTTCTCACCAACTCTAAAAAAGTTGGTTAAAAATAACATTCAGCCTATACAATCAAGCATGAGGCTCTAGCAAAGGGATAATACCCAAAATATTATAGGATATGAGAAATTTATCACATGGAGATTAGGATATATTACTTTAACATCTCCTCGAATAAGTTGATGTTGTGCCATACCCTATAAAGAAAAAGCTCCAATGGAAACTACTGATGAACAAAGGAATGTTTCAAAATGAGGATATACCTGAAGAAGAATTAATCATTGATCTTAAAGAGGCCCCAAAGGAATTCAAAGAAGGCAATCATGTCACCATTGATGAAATCTAGGAAATTAACTTAGGTATTGAAGAAGAGCCTAGGCCAACATTTGTTAGTGCTAACCTCAAGTCAAAAAAATTAGAAGAATTAAATGCACTATTCTATGAATACAAGGATTACTTTGCATGAAACTATAATGGAATGCTAGGCCTATCGCTAGATGTAGCTATACATAAGATTTCTATTAAGCCTGATGTATAGCCTATAAAGCAAGAACCAAGGCAAATTTGATTAGAAATTGAAGAGCAAGTGATCACTGAAACTAAAAAGCTCATTGAAGCAAGATTTATCTAAGAAGAAAAATATGATAACTGAATTGCCAATATTGTCCTAGCAAGAAAAAAAAAAGACAAATATGTGTCTTTATTGATTTGAAGGACTTAACAAAGCATGCCCAAAGATGACTTCCTACTACCCAATGTAGAACTCATGGTAGACAACATGCCAAACTATGATATGTTCTTATTCATGAATGGTTCATTGGACTATGACCAAATTAAGGGTCCAAAACAGACAAGTCTTATCCCTTATTGATGTTGAACTCATTGAGAGACTTTCTCTTGAAGGGGAGGTTACCATTTCTAAAATGGATAAGGAGCTGGATTGGAGGCAACCATTCATAGACTACTTGAACACTAGCAAACTATCTCAAGAAAATTCATAAGCCCATCAGGTGAAACGGATAGCTCTCTCCTAAGCTCTCATGGATGGCACTCTGTACCGCTAGTCCTTTGTCAAATATGGTTGTGTTGTTTAGATAAACATGAAGCCCATGGCATTATAATTGAGGTACATTCAGGTTTATGTAGAGCACATCAATCTAATCTGAAGATGAAGGTGAAGATCAAGAGACTAGGATATTACTGACCTTTGATGATTACAAACTGCATGGATGTAGCTAGGAGATGCCATCAGTGTTAGGTGCACGGTGTGGTCCTCCACCAACCACTCAATATTCTACACCCTACATTGGCTTCATGGCCATTCGAGTGTTGGGGTACCGACATTGTGGGTCTGATCGATCCTCCTTCTTACAAGGGGCACTAGTTCATCTTAGCTGCTACCAAATACTTTTCCAAGTGGACGGAGGCAATCCCACTCAAAGAGGTCACATCTCAGCATGTGCTTTAGTTTTTCAGGGACCATATCATATATAGGTTCGGGGTACCTCAATAAATTATATCGATAATGATGCGCATTCAAAAACATAAAGATCAACGAAGATATAGATTGGAGATACTCCACCATCTACTACCCAGAGCAAATGTCTTAGCAGAAGCATTCAATAGAACTCTCATCCACATATTGAAAAAGACTCTTGATGACAACAAGCAGTAGTGGAATGAGCAATTGGTTGTATCCTTGTGGGTCTACCGCACCACATACCGAACTCCAACTCAATCTACCCTATTTTCCTTAGTGTATGGGTCCGAAGCCATTCTACCTTTAGAAGTTCAACTCCCATCACTAAGGATAGCATTGGGTAGCAGAATTATCACAGAACAGAATGCCAAGTTGTGGTTAGAAGAGCTCAAAAGTTTAAAGGAGAGACGCCTATGGGCATGCCAGAACCTTGAGTTGTATAAGGCCAAAATGATTCAAACTCACAACAAGCTAGTCCACCCTAGGTCTTTCCAAGTAGAAGAACTTGTATTAGTCTTAAAGAGACCAATTGTTGCCCGTCAAATGATGGGAGGCAAGTTTGAACCCACTTGGGAAGGCCCCTATGTCATAGAGAAGGCCTACCAAGGAGGATCTTAGAACCTTATTGATTGTAAAGGGGAACACCTGATGCTTCCAATTAATGGGATCTATTTGAAAAAATATTACCCATAAAATCATATTTTGAAAACAATTCTATCAATCAATAAAAATCTGATTCCCTTTCATCCAAATCTTCTCTTCTTTGAAGTGTCATTTGCTTGTCTTGCAAATCCATGATGACGTGTTTAAGGTAGGTGTAAGAGTCCCCTAAAGGCATTCTATTCTCTTTAACACATATACAAATATAAATCTTTTATCTCAGGCTATTTTTATGTGGGATCAAGTCTCCATTACACTCACTCATTAGCTGCTCTAGATCGGGTCTATATGCTACCTCACTAGTATGTCATCCTAGTAGTCATTTTTTGGAGGATGTGAGTCCCTGCGCTTTCTTCCTAGCTTGACCATTGCAAACCAACAAGCACCTTCTTAGTTTGGTAGTCTTCACTGCCCAGTCAGTAAGCTACCTCATGTTGACTTTATTTAAGAAGATGTGAGTCCCCGTGCTTTCTTCTTGAACTAGCCATCATGCACTAACTAGGTTGAGTATATTTGAGGTTTAGGATAAGTCCTCTAGAGGCTCCTTTTCTCTTGACTGCATTTGAGTCAATATAAGTCTCCAGTGGCATTCACTCAGTAGTCACCCTAGGTTGGATGACATCAAGAAGACATATCCTGTCGTTCTATAAGTAGATATGAGTCCCCGAGCTTTCTTCCTAGGCTGACAAACTGACAGGCACCTTAGGTTGGTTGATGTTCGCTATGCTGACAGTGACTCGCCCGGTGAATATACCACTCTTGGCAGATATGAGTCTACGTGTTTCTCCTTGAGTTGTACACCAAATACCTATATGATATATGACTAACCATGTAATTTTCTCTAGTGTGTTGGATCAAGCCTTTAGTGGCCTCATCCCCTGAGCATTCTATTTGGATCATGTCCTTTGTGACCCCATTTAGATACTACCCCGATTACTTTTGGATTGGATAGTCTCCCTTTCCTAGTATCCACCCTTATGGTTGGAGAATTTATTCAGTGGATGTGTAGATTCTCCCTTAGTTTAGTAAATTTGAGATAGGTCTAGGCTAATATAAGTTTCTTCTCAGTTTGATCCCTCGCAAACCAACATGGATCCACGTTAAAATAAACTAAACAAACAAATTAATTCACTTGTGAATTAGGAATTCAAGCCCCCAAAGGGCCCCTTTTCCCAAGCAAGCATCTTATCTTTAGGGCAGTGTCAGCAAAACTCCCTATAGGAATTGCCTGACTACCTGAGTTGAGATAAATCCCTAGGTTGGTACTCACTCCATAGTCACTCTTAGGTCAGGTTCAATCTACTTTGCCACAAGCAGGTTACCCTGGTAGTCATTCCACTTTGAAAGATATAGGACTATGATGCATTCTTTCTAGCATGATTATCATAAACCCAGGGAAGCCCTAGGTCGATTTATTTACAAAATATCACCCTGGTCTTTTGTAGTGGAAGATGTGAGTCCCTGAGTTTTCTTCTCTCGATTTGATCATTGCAAACTGAAAGGCACTCCTTTGCTCGGATAGTTCTCCCATTGGTCAGGAAGCTACTTCCTTAGGTTTAGTAAATCTGAGATAGGTCTAGGCTAATAGAAGCTCCTTCTTAGTGTGATTCATTGCAAACCAATGGAATCCATCAAAAATAAACTAAAAAAATGAAACTAATCTTTGACTATCTTTGAGTTAATTTAAGTCCCCCAACAACATTCACTCAATAGTCAGCCCTAGGTTGGGTTTGATTTGTTGCCTAAAGCAACCAATCACCCTAGTGATTTCTTATTTCTAGAAAATGTGAGTCCCCGTATTTTTTTCTTAGACTTGACCATTGTAAACTGAAAGGCACCCCCTTTGGTTGGATAGTCTTATCTTGTGGTTGGTAGACTACTTTCTTTGGACTAATAAACCTGCAGTATTCCAAGGCCTCCATGGATCTTACTCAATGCAGTCCATCGCAAACCTATGAGATCCATCATAATCAAAATGAATCAAAAAATGAAATTAATCTTGACTATCCTTGAGTTGATTTAAGTCCCCCAACGACATTCACTCAATAGTCAGCCCTAGGTTTGGTTCACTTTATTCCCTTGCCAATAGATTACCCCGGCAACTGGTCCCTACTTCGAAGGATGTAAGTCTACTATGCCTTCTTCCTAGTACAGTTGATGCATTCCAAAAGACATCCCTTTGATTGGCTAGTCCTACTATGTGTTTGATAGTCTACCCCTTTGGATTGGTAAATCTGAGTTAGGTCTAGACCTTCATGGCTCTTACTCAGTGCGATCCATTGTAAACCAACAAGGCCCATATAAAATTTTGAAATAAAACTAATAAAACTAACAAAATAAAACAATCAATCAATTTAAATCAAAGTTTTTTTACTCCTCCTCAGTGAGATGAAAATCTTTCTAGTTCCCTAGTGAATCTAGAACTCTAATCCCTCAATGGATTTCTTAACCTCTTCCCCCTTGTGGATGACTTGGACTTGCCTCCCTAGTTGAGAGTTTACTTGTCTATCCCCGGTGAAGTCAAAACAAATACAATTAAATAAACAACAAATTGAAACAAATTCTACCCTCTTCCCCTAGTGGAAATTAATTAAGCAAATTAAATTTTCTCCCCAACGAGACTCAAATTAAACATCTCATCCTTTTATGGATGACTTAAACCTGCTTCCCTAGATTCCTCTTTCTCTCTTATGTCTACGGAGAAACTTCCAATGACAATGTTAGATTTGTTAGCATGGAAGTGGAGGAGAGGTACCAGCATGCTCTCACCCACAAACATCTCATTACGGAGAGGAGCTTCTACAATCCAGGTGGAAGTGTGGAGACGATAATCAATGATTGCAGGAGAAATCAGCCTATGAGAATAGCTCTTGTGTCATTCCAGTGGTACAATAATTCTTTACCAATGTGAAGAAGCACTAGGATAATAAAGTCTTTGTTCATG
This sequence comes from Cymbidium sinense, assembly GCA_021442155.1. Taxonomy (NCBI): domain Eukaryota; kingdom Viridiplantae; phylum Streptophyta; class Magnoliopsida; order Asparagales; family Orchidaceae; genus Cymbidium; species Cymbidium sinense. Next base: position 11,236,231 of record CM038225.1, on the reverse strand, counting down.
AGAAATTAATAAGTTTTGATAGTATTGTTATTAATGTGTATTATGATTTACAAAATGTTGTATATGATCAGTATCTTTTGTATTATAATCATCATCCTATTTTTAATGTAATCCTTAATTTTCTCATTAGTAGAAATGCTAATATTTAGTGAAAATGATAGGAGGAATGGACTATCAACTATCCTATTGTCAGTCTAATGATAGAGTCTAAGGCTTGACACCATTTTATTTCTACCAAGTTGATGTCCACTGATAATATCAGTGAGCTGACTAAGGACAGGGTCATTTCGAATTTTAATATTTAAATGGGCTTTACAATTGATATAGAGAAGATTATTTATAATTATATTTATAATATGCTTAGGGGTAGTACTACTATAGAATTTGGTCATCCATCTCTTATTTATAATTTGTGCATTATGGCGGGAGCGTTAGGGGAGTCTAATGAAGAAGATCTTATTTAAAAGGCTCCTCTAACGAAGAGGATAACTAAGATATTTGGTTCAAGGTTTGAGGTGGGGGAAAGCTCCACTTGCATCACAACCTTGATCCACATCCTCCAAAACCTTAAGCAATCAAGTCTTAGATTTAAGGAAACAGGTTGGTGAGTGTAGTCGTAGGTAAGAGGCTTTAAAAAGAAAATTTGATTATCATATGGATCAACAGCAAAAGCAATTTTCTTATATGGCTCAATTTAATTATGTATTAGTTCATATGTTTAAAAATTATGGCTTTGCGGGCCCAAATCAGGCCCGTTTTCTTATGGTGCCTTAATATCAACCTTACATGAATACCCCACTGCCTTTGAAAAAGAAGAAGAAGAGAAGGAAGATTATGATTACTAGTTTCTCCCTTTTTTTCTTCTATTTTTTTATATTTTCTCTATTTATTTATTGTAAAATTTCTTGTATTAATTTTTTATTAATAGAGATATTTTTATTTCAATGTTTTCTATATTTTTCATGTATTTGGCATTTAAAAGCTCCAGGACTTAAAATTATAAAATTTTCTAACTTAAGAAATGGCTTTGTAGTAGTAGGTCTGTTAAGAATTGCGCAAGATCACAAGATGGGACATAAGCTTAAAACCTGAGTGTCTAGCGCTACAACACTCGATATGTAGTGCTGAGTTGCTCCCAAGATAGTCATTTTTTCATTCTACCTGATTGATCGGTGCTGCAGTGCTCGTTAGATAGTCTTTTTTTATCATTTCTACCTGAAGGATCAGCACTATGGCACTCGTTAGATAGTCATTTTTGTCAATTCTACCTGAAGAATCAATGTTGTGGCACTATAGCAGTTATATAGTCATTTTTGTCATTTTGACCTAAAAGATCAGCGTTGTAGTGCCTAATTTGCAACACTCATTAGACAAACTCAGGCACAAATCCTAAGAGTTTAGTGCCTAGGAGCTATATTACAAGTGCTTAAAATTTTAAAATTTTGACAACAAAACACTTTAGCAATGCTAGATTTTTATATATATTTTTAGTGCATTGTTGACCTCATTTTTAGAATGAGTTGTCAACCCCTCCATCTTTGACATAGGACTTCTCTTAGACTTTAAGAGATTCTTAGTCTTAAGACACATCTAGTGATTAGGCGAACATTCAACCTAGCCCTAGAGACTTAAAAGAGTTAGCCATAAGAATAGGTCATGCCTTAGGGGTGTTAAGAAAATTTGCCTACCCTATAGCTTAGACCACACTCCTCACTTCCTTCCTTCAAGTCAAACTCCTAATCAAATCAACATCAAACCTAAATCAATTCCAATTTAATTGATTTTCTCAAACTCAAATTAATTCTACATGATTGAAACTCATGATTGAAAACTCATGATTGAAATTCTAAACACAAAATATTTCCCAAGTCACTTTAATTTTTTTCTTAAGGACTTAACCAAAATCAATTCAAACTCATGAAATTTTCTCACAACCCATTTATATCCTCATTTATATTCTCATATATAAATGAAATATAAATTTAAATCAATCAAACTAAATCCAACAATCAAATCCAAAGTTCAAAAATCTTTCATAAGTCACTTTGATTTTCTCTTAAGGACTTAGCCTAGATCAAATCAAACCACTTCAAATCCTCAAAATTTTCTCATAACCCATTTATGTTATCATTTAAATTCTCATTTATATTCATAAATATAAATGAAATATAAATTCAAATAACCAAAACCAACTCCAAAGATCAAACTCAAATCTACTTAAAATCTAACCTAAGCTTTCAAGTCAAACTCTTGAACTTAGCCAAATCCAAATCAAATCAAACCAAACCCTTGATTTTTCTTCATGATTCAATCAATCCTACAATCATAAACCCAAATATAAATACAAACTTCAACCACCAAATCAAAACCTGATTCAAAAATCAAACCCCAAATCCATTCATGTTCTTCCTTTGAACATGAAATTGTTAAATAGATCAAAACCCATTTGGCTTCAAATCACTTGCAAATGGACTTATATTTCAATCATAGGTCCATGTACAAGTTCAATCAAACTCAAATAAAGCTTTGACCAAACCATTTGACCCACTTAGGCTCACTTGACCCAAAATGACCCCTTATGAGCTAAATTCTAATCCTAACCAAATTAGTTTGAACTAAGCCCATCTAAGCCTCTCATCATGATCAATAATCATCATGAGATGATCAATCACTCAAATCAGGTCAAATCAAGTCAAACCTAAGGGTTGACCAAGTCAACACTTAGCCAAATGAAACTCAACATAACTAAAATTCACCATAGGCAAATTGATTGAAACCAATGATCTAAGTTCATTCATGACTAATGTTTGAACTTGACCAAGTCAACATTTTAGCCTAACCTAGCCCAATTGACCACTTGACCCAAGTTGACCCAACTTGACCTAAAAAGTCAAAATGTGTCAAAACTTGATCTAAGCCAAATTAATTGAAACCAATTGGTCAAGTTCATTCCAAATCACTTGTTGAATTTGACAAAAGCCTCAATTGGCCAACTAGACAGCCTAGCCCAATTGACCATTAACCCAACTTGACCTAAAGGGTCAAATTGAGCCAAATTCAAACTTAATCAAAATTGATTGGAAACAAAGATACCAATCTATTTCATATGACCAACCAAACATGAACCAACCCATGACCTAACCCAAAAAGGTCAAATGGGTCAATTTGGTCAACTTGACCCATTTGACCTAAATGAACTCAATTGAACCAAATTCAAACATAAATCAAATTGAATCAAACCAAAGCCACCAAAACATTTCAAATGGTCATATTAACTTGACCTAACCCTTAGTTTGTCCCAATTTGACCAATTGGTCAACTTGACACATTTTGACCTAAATGGGTCAACATGAGCCAAATCACAGCAAATCAACTCCAAATTTAATGAAACTTGGCCAAACCCATTTTCCCATCATACCAAACATGCCCAAATTGAAATCAAGGTCAAATGACCACTTTACCCCTAAGCCATAGGGTAACGCAAAATTAAAATGACTTGGAATTTAGTCAATTCCTTTTTATGGACACTTGGCATACTCTTAGTGGACCAAATGGTCACTAATGGACCTAGTGCACATGACCCAATGGGTTTTGGTCAGCTAAACCCAACCCAAATCCAAAACTAACCATGTGCTTAAAAGTGGCCACATGAAATTCATCCTCCACTTGATTTAAGCACATGGGGAGTTCACCACTCCACTCCTCTAGCCAAATTGAACTCAAGGACACCCTAGACGACCTAACAAACTCACCCAATAAGCTCAATTTGGATCAAAATGACATGGCAAGCTTTGACCATCCAATCCTTCAAGGGGGAGATATACTCCCCTAATTCAATTCAATCAACACTCTCCCTAATTTGATTGTAGTATAGGAACTCAGAGCAAGCCCTATCTAGTTTTCTCACACTTCTTAAAGAGATTTTGAAACCCCATTTCTCAATTTTCATAACTTAAAAATTGAAGAGCCAACTTACTCCACACTAAACATCAACCCAATTCCTTTTTCAAGCTTCATTAGAAGACCAAGTTAACCTCACCAAGTCTTCATCCAAGCTCTTGAGGCAAGGGAGGATCTACTTCAATCAAAATGAGCTTAAGGCAAAGGGGAGTTGGTCTCTAGAAGTATCCACTCAATCTCAGAGCCTCCAAACTTCAGCAAGATTTTGTCTCCACTAGATGAAGCTTCTCCAAGGGAATCGAGTGCCAGTGATCACTTTCGGCAAGGTTAGCCATTTTTTTGAGCTTAAATTTAATGTATGTTGGTCTTTATAAGTGGATTTCAGTCCTATGTTGACCTAGCCATTAGATGTGCTTTTCCTCATGCTTAGATGGTGTGGGTTGATTTTCAATCAATTTGAGCTCAATCGAGCTTGGATCTTCTCTTTGAAAATGGATGACCCCCATTCCTCATAGAGAATAACAGGGATGAATCTCTGGCTGTCCATCCGCACATTTTGAATGGACGGTTGAGATTTAATCCACGTAGATCCATGATTTTCTCCCACAGGTCCACAACTTTAATTGTAGTCGTCGATCCACGATCAAAGCGAGGAGAAAAGCGCCGAGCGACTCGATGTGTAACTTTATTATCCAATCCCATCGTGCCACATGGAAAGCGCATGCCACGTTAGTGGCACACGTGATGCCTTTGGGATTAAACATATAATTAGGCTTATTAAATCCCTAATTAATCACCAAACCTTCCTAAATTCATATCTAGGACTAGAAAAATGAAAAAAATATGAAATAAAATGCATTGGATTAATTGAATATAGAATATCTAAAATTAATTTTAATTAATTTTGAATAATTCTTTTCTCTGAATTTGGATTTTATTGGGAATGTTATTTTGCTAATTACCCTCTAATTACTCCACTGATTAATCCCAAACTTCTTGGGTAGAATTAGAGGGATGACTTCTGCCACCCCTAATTTTCTCAGGATTTATTGGTGGCTTAATTAGAGAAATTTCTTGATTAATTCCTAATTACCCCCTTTATATAATTAAGCTTAATTAAGGGTATAATGAGTGGTTTAACCCTCTCATTGAGTGAATTATACTTTCATTAAGTGAATATGAGGTTTAGGAAATAATTTTGGGATACTCTCCTTAAAATATTCCTTAAGCCGCATTTCTTCCTTAATCCAACCTTAATTATGGATTAATTCACTAATTATCCGCTTAATTAATTTCATAAAATTCTAAAACTATCCAGAACTCAATTAATCTATCTTAGGTAGATGCTTGTATTCAAGAGCCAAAATACAATTAAGGAAATCAAAATCTCACTCATATGTGTGAGAGGGGTTATGAAATTACTTAAGTTAAACCCCTCAGTTTAATTAATCATTTATCATGAGCTAAATTGTGTTAGGCCTTTTTCTTCCTAGGTGCATTGCAAATTTAATTTCCTTGTGAGAGTTTATGTCATCTCATTGGCTCATAACTATTTGATTTAGTATGCTAATGTGGTATAGGTAAGGGGTAATTAACACACTTAATTCATACCTTAACCTAATCAATATAAAATGGATATAATCATTTAAAAATTGAACTTAAATATCATATGAATATGGGAATGGGTTAGAAATAGTAAACTCACCTCACATTCTTCAAATTAAATCAAACTCAAAACAAAATCAAACCTTCCTTAAAAATAATTTGATTTACTTTAAGCTTTCTTATTTCATAAGATTATCTTTAGAAATTAATTAGGGTGAATGTGTTTACATGCTTTCATCACTTTATCTCTTTCCTAACATGCTAAATTTGTATAACATATGAGTTTTATGCAATCATGCCTTCTTAAAATCAAATTGAAAGTGAAATATTTTCTTTATATCAAATTGCATGTTTTGACTAAAAATAGAAATATGGGTGGCTATAATCACTATTAAATCTAAATTATTTTCAAAATATATGAATCAATTACCAAAACTAAAATTGTGATACTTATATTTTATTTATAAGCATGCATGTGAGTAAAATATAAGGATGTGCTAATGTAATTTTCCTTCTCCTATCTTTTAGTATAGTTTTGAATAGGATTTGGTAAGGTGTTTAGTTCATTTGAAAGAACATAACACTTGCCTAATTCCATTTTCTATTCATTCCTATACTATTACTTAAGAAGGATACTTACATTTTTGCATATAAATTGCATAAATAAATCAAACAATCAAGTACAAACTTTTGGATCTTTTCTTTTTCATTCATTTCTCTTGTACATGTGCTTGTATTTAAGGAAAGTGGTATATTAGTCTAGACAATCCCGGGATTGTGAGGCTTTGAGTAGACCTAAGTAGGTCTTGTACCTTACACCCGTGGTACTAACAATGGAGTTGTACTCACTTATGCCTTTCATACATACATGTGTGCATGTGAACAATGGATAAGAAAGCCTCTTTTCTACTTAATGAAAATCATGCATCATAAAGCATTCAAATTTTCTTAAGTAATTCACGTAGTATTCATCATAAAATATGTTAAACATTCTCATTTGTATGTATAGATATACTTAAGGTACATCCATATGCATGATATATATGTTGGGAAAGAATGAAGTGATGTGTGTTTTTGTGATCTTAATTCTCTTTACTTAATCTTAAACTATCTTTCTTCTTGAATAGGTTTGTTTAGAGTTCATATAAACTTAGGATTAATGAAAAATACATAATAAGACATTCACTGAACAAAATTAAATATGAATCCACCTTAGAATTACTTAAGGTAGGGAAGGAAAGAGAAGTTCTCTTCTCTTTTCCCTCTCTTTACAACACTTAGTAATTATTTCTAAGATTCACTTAAACCAAATAAAATTATCAAATAAAATCAACTCAAATCAACTAAAAACTTAAATTAAACCACCCATCTAAGTTGAACATTTTCAAATTTAGAAAATACAAACCTTAAACCCATGGTTAAGCATACCACACAAACCTTTTAAGGCACACACATTAGGTTAAATCACCACTTCTAGCTTTAGGTTAGGGCGATGTGGCTTGATGTTTGCTTTTATTTTGTGATATATTATTTATAGTCAAGATGTTTGGGTGAATGTGCGTAGAATGAATGGTAAGATGATTTGGTCTAATCATTATTTTTGTGGGGGATTATGCTCAAGGGTCACTATAATAAATAAAAATATAAATGCTTTTATTGTGCAGGTGCTTATACCCCTAAGCATAATCCAATAGGCCAAGTGTACTTGAGTACCCATGTGTGGGGTGCTAAGTTCAATATACATGCTTGGGATTTGTATGATTTGTTTAGCTAATCTCTATTTTGACGTTAGTTAGATTTACTTTTCCTTTTCATGTAATTTTTGCAATTAGGATTTTGAAATGATTGTTATGGGGATTAGGATGAGCATTGGTCATAAGATTTCATCTTATGTACCATGTGAAACTAACATTCCAACCATCCAAAAGAAGGAACCAAAGAAGAAAGAAGAAAGACAGAAAGGAAGAAATGATGACCCCATAACATGAATTCCCTTACCTGATTGTAAATTAATTTATTTGTAATCCAGGTTATATAAGGGTAGAGCTCAGTTACCTAATTTGTTATCAAGTTTGTGTGGTGGTGCCCAACCATAAATGGCCTTTTATTCTATTGCGTTAGCTTTATAAAATGTGTGATATTTTTATTTAGCTTGTGCATTAAGATGACATATTTTTCTAGTTTCTTCCTTACTTTATATATGGCCTGGATGACAATTAGGCTCTTAGGAATAAAATAAATCTTCTACCAAATTTAATAATTCAAAATTAAAATTAGAAATTCATAACCTAATTTAAAGCATAAGTTAAAAATCAAGATAAAAGAATTAGCAACCCCTTAGTTGGATGAATATTTCTTTTATAACATCATGCATAAAATCATATTATTTCACTCTTGATCGGAGGGCTTCCACCTTTACCAGAGAAACTTAGCTTGACCTTTAAGAGCCATGGTGAAAATACACCTCCTCTCTTCTCGTTGATTTTAGCTAAAAATATTACTTCTCATGCATTAGGCATATAAATCCTATAAGCCTGAGTCAAATGACTGTCCAAAAATAAAAATAAAATGTAATATATTTTGCATTAGATTTAGATCATTATTCATGCTCATACATGATCTAGTCTCTTAGGAAGTGAGTTTAAAGACTTAGTTTCTTTCTACATAAAGCATATGACTTATCTACATGAATTTAAAATCATAGAGGAGTTAGTTGGTAGCCAACCCCAGGCGGTTGTAAGCTTATCTTCTCTTATGGATGTAAACCAAATACCCATTTTTGCCTTAGATTTAGGTCATTCTTTTGGCCCTCGCCAAAGCTCCCTAGATTTAGGTTTTGAGGTTGCTTCTCCCATTTGTGGACTACAAGTATAAATCCTCACCTCCTAGGCATTTTCATAATCTTGTGTTATAGAATCATAAGCCCTAAATTTTTAATGAAAAATTCAACTCAAAAAAACTAATTCAATTTCAAAAATATAAAGCCTAACCATATGGTAGTTTGGGATGCTTACCTAGTATCCTAAGCATTTCTACTTGTTCTCATTTGGCTTTGATAAGAACTCCCCTCTCTTGATCTTCCAAAATAAACTAATCGATTGATAGTCCTACCTATTGAAATCTTTGAAGACAATGATCATTTACCTTAATAGAGAGTATTCATAAGGAATCCCCTTCCTTAGGATGTAATTAATTATGGGGGCTTGCTCTTATAGGGAACTTATTGAACTCAATTTAAAATAAACCATACTTTACTTTTCCATGTAAAGTAGAGGAAGAATCTTTGGTACATATGCATACCCATTGTCCTTAGGAGTCCTTATTTAGGTGATTAGGTCCATTGTAGGGTGGTGATTTCTATCTTTTGAGATAGTACACTTCTCCTCAATGCCATACCCGATCACTCTAATAAGAACATCTGTGGATCGATGTGATATCCAAATGCATCAAAGAGTATATTTCTATCTTCATTTTATCCACATAGATTGAAGATGAAAGTATGTACTTAAAACTTTTTACCACATGCATTTGCACTCTTCTCCCTTATTCCAGATCCAAGATAACCAAAGGGAGGATTCTATTTCACATTGGAACCAAGTTCAACGGTGGAAAGGAGCATTTTAGGATATCGCACCTCAGTGTTAGGGGAACAACATTGTGGCATTATTTTAACGATATGAAAATCAAGAGTTTAGTGTTGTGGCAGTAAAATATGACACCACAACACAGCAAGAATGATACCAAAACTCGAAAGCTTGGCATTGGGGCTCTAGATTTTTGGTGTCTCAATGCTATGGAATAGAGCATTCAAGATTTCAATCACAAGAGCACTAGACCTCAGCTCTAGGGTCATTAGATAAGAATCCCATTTTAAACTCAATTATTGGAGATTTTAATAGCCTTTTTATAAAATTTTGGCAGCATAACGCCTTAGCAGTGCTAAATATATTTAGTGTAAACACGCTCTTATCCCTTATTCAGAATCCAAGATCAACGGAGGGAGAGTGTTATTCTCATGCTGAAACCAAGTTCAACGATAAAGGTTTTCAACATTTAAGATTCTGGAATTTCTAGTCTTAGGTGGTGTTTTTTTTACTATGGATCCAAGATCGATGGACACATGTTTATTTTCTCACCAAACCCAAGATCAATGATGGAACCTATTTAACTTAACTTTTTAGAGAGAAAATTTGCGTAAAAGACATATTTCTAGAAATCTTTTACCTAGAGTAGATGAGAGATTGCTCTCATACTGGAAGAACATGTACCTATAGAGAGAGTGAGTGGAAGAGGGAGAACAAGAAGTTGTGGGGATTGCTCTCCCCTTTTTATAGTGAATTTCTCCTTATGGGGGTGGTTTTACACTCTATAATTGTTCCCCCACTCCCTTAGGTGGTTATTGTGTTCTTGAGGAGGGATGGTGGCTTTCTTAATTTTAAAAATTGAATATCATCTTGACAGTGCCTCGACGATAGTATCACAGCATTGTGGCATTGTGTCACATAAGTAGGCAACCATTGGGGATAGTTTGAGCTTCTAGATTCTTTAAGGCGGCAAGAGCACCTAGGTACTGTGATTGCAACGCCTCGGCTCCCCAAGCCAAGATGCCCAATTTTCATCATTTTTTATTCATTTCATTTCATCATTTTTTAGATGCAAACACCTTTTACTTATGGATATTAAAGTAAAAAATGTAGGATTCAAACCCATGCTTAAATAATTCTTTAAACTTTCATTTTGTGATCTCCTTCAATTAAAAAAATGATAAATGAATCACTAGAAACTCTCTATTTTTTTTAATATAGTAGCTCCTCTCTTATCTAAGTTTAAGGATTTGTATCCAGATAACCATCCTGATGGTCTACCACCTATAAAAAACATATAACATGCTATTGACTTCATTCTAGATTCATAACTCCTAAATGTTCTCCATTATAGAATGAAACCTATTGATCATGCATAATTGAAAGATAAGTAGATGAATTACTAAGAAAATGATTCAATGAAGAGAGCTTAAGTCTTTGTGTAGTTTCAAAACTATTTGGTATCTAGAGAATGTGTCCTTATGTTGTTCCAAAATTGATAGTAGAGTCATCAGTAAGATTACTATTAAGTATAGATTTCTAATCATAGGTTAGATGACATATTAGATATTATTAAGAATGTAGCACATTTCTCCAAAATAAATCTTAAAAGTGAGTAACATCTTATTAGGATTAAACCATGGGATGAATGGAAGATAACTTTTAAGACCCCTGTGGACTATATGAATGATTGTTCTAATGAACCTAGCATATTCATGAGATTAATGAATATTATTCTAAAACCAAACATAGGCAATTTTTTGGTGGTATATTTTAATGACATTCTAATCTTTAGCCTTAGTGAGAATGAGCACTTAGACCGCTTAAGGTTAGTCTTTATCAAGCTTAAGGAATAAAAGTTATCTATCAATTTTAAGAAAAGCCTCTTTTGTCAACCTGAAGTGACTTACCTAGGATTCATCATTACAATTGATGGCTTAAAAAAAGACCTTGCCAAAAATAAAGCATATTTTAATTACTAGTATTTAAGTTTTTTTTATTAATGTTTGTAGTTTTTATGGCTTAACAACATTCTACAAATGGTTCATTAGAAACTTCAACATGATTATATCTCCTATTATTAACATTCTAAATAAAGGTAAATATATTTAGACTACATCTCCATAGAAAGACATAGATAAAATTAAAATATTTATGACATCAACACCAGTACTTAATCTTCTAGATTTTAGCGAGAAATTTTTAAGATCACATGTGATGCCTTTATTGTTAGTATAAGAGGATTTATTAGTTAAGAAAACCATATTATAGCCTTCTATAGCAATGTTGGATGATGCCAAGTAAAAAAATTCTACTTATGATAGGGAATTTTATGTCATTATTTGAATATTAAAACATTAGAGGCATCACCTACTACATAAAAAATTTATTCTTGATATTGAGCATTATACTTTGAAATTCATAAATATTAAAATAACATTAAGTTACAAACATGCAAAATAAGTACAATACCTTCAAGACTTCACTTTAGTTCTAAAATATAAACTTGAGGTAAAAAAATAAACCAACTAATATACTTTCTAAAGTTACCTTAGTTTTGTCTTCTTTAGAATCTTAAATTCCTATAAAATATGATTATCAAATTTATCCTAATTTTCATATGATTTATCTAGAGCATGTAAATAGAAGTCTATCTTTTGAATGTTTAAGTAATGATTATTCTACTATTGAGGGATATATTTTTAAAGGAAAAAACTTTACATCTGTAGAACTGTATTAATGATATTTCTTATCATAGAGCTTCATTCAAGAGGAATAGTATGTCATTTTGGAAATATGAAAACTATGTAGCTACTAAAATCAATATTTTATTATCTATCATTAATAAGATATGTAGAAAGAGTAGTGAATCAGTGTTACAAAAGTAGGAAAACCAAAACCATGAAGCAGAATGTTGAAAAATACTATGCTTTATCTATTCATTTTAAACCTTGGAAAACAATTCCAAACATTTTATATTTGGTCTTCATAGGACTTTTAAAGGTCATGATATATAATATTTTTATCATGGTTGATAGATTCCCCAAAATGGTTCATTTCTTGCTTTATTCTAAGTCTAATGATGTATCTCACATAACAAGATTATTCTTCAAGGAAATATTGGACTGCATAGACTTCCTTCCATAGTAATTTCAAATAGAGATGTCAAATTTGCATAAAAGTTTTGGAAAATATTATAAAAACTAATGGGTATGCCATTTAAATTTTCTTCAACCTTTCACCCACAAATTTATGGCCAAATTGAGGTTATCAATAGATCTTCAGTAATGCTTTTTAATATTTGGGTGGATAAAAGGTTAAATAATTGGCATGTTCACCTTTTTATAGCTAAGTTTGCCTATAATAGTTCAATTTTAGGGCTACTAATAAAACACAATTTGAGATAGTTTATAATTTAACCCTAAAGAACCAATGAATCTTCTTAGTATCCCTTCACATGTATTTTCTAATTTTGCATTTACATTTGTAAAAAATTTCTAAAGCCTTCATGAATATGTCAAGAAATAATTGGAAGTCACCAATGCAAAATATGTTAAAATTGGAAATAAAAAATTATCAAAGAGTTCAACATAGAGGATCATGTATTAATAAGAATTTTTCCTAAGAGCAATGATTTTACATTATTTAGAAAATTACATGCTAGAGCATGTAGACCATTTAATATCATTATAAAAACTATCACAAATGCATATGCTATCAAATTATATAAAGACATGTTTATCAGCTCTATTTTTAATGTGAATGTTCAATTTTCATTCAAAGGAGTTAGCTAAATGAGGTGGACCATATCATCATAGATAAGAAGAACCCAATTAGAGACCATGGATTTCTTGTCAGATAGAGAGTCAAGCCATCCACAGAACATGCATGGCTTACTAGAGAAGATTTAGAGAAACTAGCACCATAGCTTGTAGTTGATTACTTGGATTTCGACTCTTTAGAGAAGAGGTTTTTGGGGTTCAGGGGAAATGATGTCGAACCACATCAAGGACCCTTGATTAGAGCTAATGCAAGTGAGATGAAGACCACACATGGAGACCATATCACTAAGAGCAAGAGATCATTAAAAGGATAAGAAGTTTGATGCATGAAGACCACTTTAAGACTTTTATATGTGTATGTTGTGTGATGTAAATTGTCATATGTAATGCATATTGTCATGCTTAAATATTATGCTTGTGTTATGGTTGTAATTTCGTAACATTCATGTACTATTATTTACCTAGGTGTCATATTTTATAGTCTTATAGTGCTGGTATATAAAGATTTAAGCTTAAGGGGAGAGGATATAAAGCTTAATTCCACTTGAAATTAAATTCCACCTCATCTATCATTACTCTCTTAAGAATCTTTAGAGAGCTCCTTATCCACAAATTTAATCACTTAAGTGATCTAACTTAACCGTCCACACCATAACATATTTGCTCTATCTTATAAAAATCTATTTATTCATGATTATCATAAAAATTCATTAAAATCCTACCTTAAGCTAGGTGGCCATGCTATGGTCTAACTAGACTTAGTTAGTTCAACTTGCAATTTGGTGGCTTTAATCCCTTCCAAGTACCTTAAGACTCTATAATCATTCTTAAAATACTCATCTATCAGTAACATGTGTTTTCTTAATTTTTTAAAATAAATTATATTGTCCAAAATATTAGATTTCTTCTATAAGTGGTAAATTATAGAAGGGATTCAACTAGACCAATATTGAAATAAAATCTAAAAAGAATACTTAGGGCATGTTTGGGGCGGCGATGGTGGTGCAGTGTGGTGTCGCACCACACCATAGTGCTATTTGGAAACCTCATTTAGGCTACATTTTGAAAAATCTAGTGAAAAAGTTATATTTTCTAACCTGACTTGGCTACCTATGGTGGTAGTCAGAAATTTGTGATTTGACTTTTGTAAAATAAAAAAAATTTGTATGCCAATCATAGCTTCTTCAAACAGTAGCTTTTGCTGCTACACCTCCACCACTACTTTTTCATACAACTACAACAATCCCAAATAAACCCTTAATCTCATTTAAAATTTGAGAAACCTTACAAAGTTGAAATAGACTCAATTTCCTATTATTAAAATTATATTTTAACTCCTAGAGTTATTTCTATTACCTACATGATTCTTTTGAACTTGAATGAACCCTTCTCAAGTTGGGTTGAAAGTTAGGGTTTGGCCAACCCTATTTGTAATCAAATACTTATCTCAACTTAAAAATTGCATATATCACTATATTTTGATTTTTGAAATAATAAACATATTTGATCTCTAGTTAAAGATTTAATTACTAGCTACATGAATTTTGATATGAGAGCCCAATTTTGGAGGAGATTTCAAAAAGTTCTTCCATTCAAAGTGTGAAGGAAGGAGAAAGCACTTGAAAGTAGAATAAATTTAATTTTCACAAATTAAATATTTATAATTTATAATTTAAAAATTTCATTTAATGATATTACAAATTTTCATTGTAAAATAATTATTAAAATGAATATGGTAGGCAATCATATCAACAAATGTGTTACTTTGAACTTGTTGACTTCATATTAAAGACTTAGCCACTACCCATTCAACTAACCATAAACTTGTTTTATTTGAGTGTCAAACTGGGTAAGGTAGTGCAAACGAATCAATCCTTAACCTAGGGTGCATAATTTTACATGAAAACTAAATTTGTATTGCTTAGGATTTTTAAGTTCTTCTATTAATGTACTTATTATTACATGTTGATTGAAGGCTAATTCATGTTTTAAATCACTTGCAACATATTTTAGCATCAAATCAAAGATCTCTTACACATTTTGAAGGAAAAAATTGGTAGAAGTCCTCTCATTTGCATAATCATTGCATTAAACATATTTCCCAAATTAGCAAGTTTAGATAAATTTGATGACTTGACTAGGATAGTAGATGTAATGTACTTACAAAATAAGAAAAATAATAATAAACTACAAGTCTTAATCATGAATTTGGCTAGCTATATTCAAACCATAAATAAAAGATTCCAAACACCACCTATGGTCCCACAATAAGCTGATCTTGAAAACCTAGGTGTTTAATTTATTAAGAACCCTAAGGATGACTATCTACCTAAAAGAAATCCTTGCATGAATCCATAAGAATGACCACTTTAAAAATTAAGAGCCTTCTAATGAACCCACCAAAAAAAGTAAAATCTCCAACATATGATGGAATTCACAACCCAAATAGATTTTTAAATTGGCTTACCCAAATGGATGAGTCTCTTTAATCAGTATCAGAGGGACTACTATCTCAGAATTATTTTTACTAAAACAAAACTTATTAATAGAAATTTATTAGAAGAACATCTTTGCTAAGAAAGAAAGGTCTGGTAAGACATTTTTGACCTAGGTAGATGATGTAGCATAAGAATCACATGCACAAAGAGGTTCAATCATATAGGCTAATGCAAAGAAATTGAAGGAAAAAAATTATGGTACAATTATAAGGAGTAAGAGTGCCTTGGGAGAAAATTAAAGCATGATGCATTAAAGGATAAGTGTTAATTTCATGCTTATGTTGCATTATATATATTGTTCATGTGTCATGTTAGAAGTCAAGATTTATTGATGTAATTTATGTTAATTTTTATGTATGGTGTGATATTAAGAAATGGAAAGTACATAAGTGATAAATGTAATTATAGTAAATTAATGGATCATTGCATAATTATAATTAATTTGAATTATTTGAGTGGCTAACCCCCAACTTTGGAGTTATGGTCAACCCCCTCCCCATCTTACTTTCCCTCTTTTTCAATTTGAATTAATTTCAATATATAAAACACTTGTTTATTTCTAGAATAAGAAGTTAGTTACATTTTTCATTAGAATTGGAAAAGAAATCTCAAAGTGTTGGGGCTAGGCAGTTGACCAACTTGAAGGAAGGGTTTGTTGATCTTTACTGCCTTAGCTACTTTAATAAGTAGTCCTAATTTTATCTATTGGTATTTTCTATGAAATTTATACTATGGATTGTTGTTAAATTTCTCTTCTATATTAAAAAAATTGTCTCCATAATTTCCTTCTACAAATTTGTCATTTTCTAGATGTTTGAAGTGGTTGACGAAGCCTATGTTGAACCAACCATGTTCTATTATAGTGCTTGTTCGGTGTATTTAAACTCCAAAATTTATAAAAATCTCTAGAAATGTACTATCTAGAATTTTATGAAAATTTCTATAATAATTTTAATCAACCATAGTCTCTTGCACAACTAAACCACTAGTCCAACTTAAAACCTAAGGGAGCCTTTTGTACTCTCCTAGAAAACTTAGGAGATCTCTTATTTTCCAATTGAGTCACTTTAAGTGGCCTCGTCCATAGCTCACACCATAGTTGATATTCGAGCTTAAGTATTAGTTGGTAGATTTAGAAGGTGATCACCAAGAGGAGTGGATTACTTGGTAAGATGTTTGCAAAGGGTGGAGTAACTTCTAAAAAAACTTTTTCTATACTTTGAATTGATAATTTTTTCATGGTATTTTATCTTTCATTATAAATTCAACTGATAGATTTCATGTTCTAAGCATTCTATGAACTTAGACCCTAGTGCCATTAGTTGGCCAGAGTAATTCATAAGCTTACACTAACTTAATTTGACTTGAGTGACATTGATGAGGGAGTGATCCACTTACATAATTAAAACCTCAATTTGATTCATATCACTATAACATACTCACATTAGATAAACTTAATATTTTATTTTATAGTTATTGATTACTTATTTTATACTAGCTCACTTCTTGTTGTCATTTACATTTTGTGAAAGCTTGTATTCATTATTTTAAATATAATTTACATATTTTTCTTAAAAATTAACAAGCATCATTGCATATTTAAAAACTATTAAAAATAATTTTAAGTGTCATACTGTATTCCTTATTATGATAATATGCCTCTTAATCAGCTAACCTAAGATCAAATTAATAATTTGAATATGGGAGTAGAAAAATTAGCCTTGCAAGCTAAAAGAAATCAATAAGATCCAAAACCTAGTGATTTAATGTAGCAACTCAAGTTCAAAACATGACTATTAGAGCACAAACCTCCATTGGTAGTTCAAAATCATGTTGAAGCTACCCATTAGGAGAAGAGCTCATAGGTAACCATAGGGAGCACATAAACCCTAGGAGAAATTAAGGAATCACCTTAGGAATGACCATTATAGAAATTTAGAGATTTTAAATGAGCCCATTAAGAAGGTTAGGATTGGTTCTCATACATATAATGGAGTTCATGGTCCCACTAATTTCTTCGACTAGCTTACCAATATGAATGAGTTAATTAATTGGCACTAGATGGATGACTATCAAAGAACCAAAATTTCTAAAATGATACCTATAGACCATGGAAAATCTATTAAAATAATATTTTTGATTGAGGAAGAGAGTTTAGGTAGACAAATTCTCATTATTTGAGATGTGGAAAAATGTAGTAATAGGATGATGTAGGCTTCAAATAAAATATTCCATAAAAAGAGATGGGAAGAGGATTCAAGTGAGGTTTCCACCTTTCATCTAAACTCATAATAAATACTCATTTGTAGATATATCATCAATTTAATAAAAGAAAATTGGAGGATTATGGGTTACCTGATCTCCCAAAGGAGCTATGCTCTCTTTAATTAATTGCACTTAATGACACCTCCCAGAGAAACTCATGATAAATAAAAATATTTCTTTATTTTAATTCTATTTTTTGGTTTCACAAAGAGGACTCATGGTTTAATAATTATAATCATAATATAATAGTCTATAGATTGAAGATCAATCCATAAGGTAGAGGGTGAATCACAATAACCATGCGGGATGATAATTTACTATATAGAAATCCTAGATGATAATAATCATTGAATCGCCAAAGACTTATCAAGGAGTACCATAGGCTCAAGTGGTAAATGGAAAAGGAAAATAGATCAAGGAAAACATAGAAATCACCTTGGTCTAGATTTCATTGATTCATCATCCCAGGTTATCATGCCCAAGATAATTTAGCTTTGGAAGGTAATTAAACCAATCCAACCTTGAGACATTCTATGAGTACCATGAATCATGTCATCCAACATATGCCTCATGATCTCAAACTAAAGAAAGAAAACTCATAATATCCTAGATAGGCAATTTCTAAGAAAAGAGATTAGAAAGATGTATGACTTGCAATCTCTATATAGATAGAGAAATGCCTATGTAAAAAAAAAAAAATGAGATAGCTTGGTTATTCGTAACGAGTGCTACTCAACTTTAGACTTATAGTCCTATTTGGGTCAAGTTATCACTATATAACATACTAAGACACCCTAAGAAAAATTAAATTCATGCTCACCTTATGCTCTATCCTTAAAGATATGGCATGCAAATAAGTTATTTGTCTTTAAGTGAAGATTTTGAATATATGCTTGACTTGGCCATGTTATGAATGTGCACCAATGCTTGAGGATTTTAATTGTTTATTGACTCTATCTTATATCTTCTTTACGATATATAAGGGAGCAAAAAAAAAATTAAATTTTTTTATAAAAGAACCTTAATTTAAAATTTAAATTTTTAGTTAATTTTAATATTATTTAACATTTTATTAAAGTTGGTAGAAAATATTTTATCCTAAGAGCCTAACATGAATTGCTTACAATTTAAAACAACCATAGTGCAAGAATAAAGCAAAAATAACAAGTAAAAAGAGCAAAAGTAAACAAGTTTATGTTATGATGGCTATAAGAGAATAATTAGCAGGCCAATGCAGGTAGGAAATCTGCTTAAACATTCCCATAATAAGATGTAAAAAGGGGTAGCAGAGTTCTACCATACAAGCTTAGATAGATTAAGCAATAAAGTATAAATTTAGTTTCTCTCTACTCCTGGTCAAACTTTTAGGTCAAACTTTACATCTGTTCACCAAGATTGGGCCATTGTGCACTGAGTTGGAAAACTTATTTTATACTTTATGTTTACATCTATAAAATTTAAAAAGGGTATGTATATGAAATATTTTAGGCTAAATGGATCCATCACTATGCAATAAAAAAATAACACATCACATAGCTAAAATAAAATTTTGTAGATAAATATTATGGAAACATTTATATTTTAAGGCATGACCTCTATTAAAGTAAAAAAGTAAATGCAATGGTTATATAATGAGCTTCTCAAAGAAACTATCTCTGTCTTAGTATATCAAAATAATCATTATGGTGAAACACATCACAAAAAAAAAAATAATACAATTAATAGAGAAATCGAACCACACTCAAGCAATCTTGTCTTGAGCAATCAAGGGGTTTGTGCATCAAAGTGACCTACATATGCTAAAATATTACAAGCATGTGAACTATTATAATATGTAAGTGTGTGTGGAGGTTAGTGAACCTTAGGATAATCTTATAGGATCGATGACTTACTAATCTATGTTAATTATGTATTTTAGTTATCTTAAGGCTTATCACTTTTGTATTGAATCAAAGTAATAGGTTTTAAGATAATTAAATTTGTTGATAGGTCATATGAGATATTATTATACTTAAAAGGCTTTAATTGTTAGATGAACTCACATATAATAATAATAACCAATTGAGCACAATCAAGATTGAGTTTGGGTTATATTATGATGTAACATTGCATCACTTTGTATGCTTGCATATTCATGTATATGATAAAATTAGTTTAAATCATCAATTATTAGGTATAAGATTCATGTTTTAAGCAGGGCACAAACTGATGGGGATGGGTTGCGGAGAGTAGGATGTCGCAATGAATGAAGAGAAAGAGATGCTCCATTGATCTTCCACTCATCAAAGTAGAAGGGATATGGAGAAGTTCTACTCATCAATTTATAACTGTAATGAGAGATCACCGAATCCCTTAGATGGTTGGCCACCAAGCTTCAACTAAGAGTTTTTATTCAAATTTTACACACAAAAGTCAAAAGGCCTTCATAAAGTTGAAATAGGCATTTAAATAGTACAATACTCCAAGGGATGTGTCCCTTTGTGACAAAACTACTAAAGAAAAAGTCGAAACCGTTGTTTCTCAACACTGAGGCACCACTAATCAACACTATGGCATCATAGTCTAGCACCGAGGTGCCATAGTCCAGCACCGAGAAGTCATATCCCAGTGCCAAGGCTTTAGCTTCTCGATCCTCAAACACTAAAACCATTAGAATGCAACACCAAGATGCAAAAAAGGCAATGCCTAGGTGCCTGAATAATAATTATGTAAATTAACACATGAACTCATATGTTTTCAACCATAATACATATACGATACTTAAACATGATCAAATACAATCATGAGTACTTAACACAACATATGAAATATAAATTGACAATACATAAAGTCTACTAAAAGTCCTCCTGAGCTCAAGTTTTAGTTTGGGACCTTGTGACATGCCCTTTCCTCCTTCGATGTGTTATATCATAGACATTTGAATATCGATAGGTTTTGAACAAACAAAAAATATTCATAATATTTAGAGTGGAATAAAGTACCTGAATGGTAAGCATCCATTCACAATATCTAGACTAAGTATAAGTGTATACTTGAAGCTTGATGGTGTTCAATTACAGTGTATAGTTGAACTATAATTATTATGATTTTGTTAGGTGAAAATCTAACCAAATAATGGCACTAGTCTGATCCAAATAAAACATGATCAAAATGGATGACCTAGTTTGTCAAGAAGATTTAGTTTGATTGCAAGAATGCAACTATACTATGAATGAGCTAAATCATTATGCGCATTGTTAGCCTAAGAGAACTTTTATAATCAAACAATTATGACTGAGAGGATATCACATATGCTTGTCCATATAAATGAACAAATTAAGGACACATGGTGTGGGATTTGACTAAGAGTTAAGAAACTTACTAAGCAACATGCTATTGACTAATTGAATGTTCCAAGAGGAGGGATCAATATGCTTGAGACTTTAGAAGCCAACTATAGAGATAGTTCATAAGATAATTATAACATATTATTTTATGTAGGGTGAACCTATGTTGTGTGTTCCCCGTTAAATTAACTCATCCGATTGAGATGGTCAACCCATGTACATGGATAGTATAAATGGAGTTAATTTGTGTAATTAACTCTATAAAGAGTAAAGTTGAGATCAAATAAATCAAAATAAGGGCTACAGCGAGAGTGAGTGTAATAAAAGGCTATCCTATAATGCTTGAAAATGCATTTGCATGCTCAAGGATATTTCTCATATAAGTGTTCTATTATATTTGCACTGAACAACCCCTAATACCTCAACTTGAAATTTAAAATATTTTGATAAATAGAAATAGTATATAAATTAATTCTAGAGTTACTAATCATTCCCAATTATTACTATTTTTAAGAGCAATATTTGACTATAGGTATCCAAAGGGGTGTGGGACTTATTGATGAAATTGATTGCAAATTTAGGGTGATTTTCAATACAATGGTCATGAAGGAGTTATTTTAAGGCTCATTGATGAAATAACATTTTATTATCTAAAATTTCAACATACTTTGATTATTCAAACAATTTAATTCCAAAAATTCAAACTTATTATCTCTTTTATAAACCCATTTAAGCTTATTAGTCTCATTAAATTACATATAAATTTTCATGATACTCTTTAATCACACTGAACATTCAAAAATTATTTTATGAACTTATAGTAATTTTTATTAATTATATTAAATACTAATTTATTAAATTTTTCATTGAAAATTAGTTTGATGTCTTAAACATAATTGGAAAATTAGAAAAAAATTTTAAGGATGTATGCTAGTGTTCTAAATAATCCCCTAAATTTTTTGTATTTTTTAAAATTATTTTTTGAATATTAATAATTTTAAACAAAATGCATGCATAAATCCTCTAATTGAGATTTATTTTAAAAGTTTACAAAATGTAATTGATCTTGTCCATATTTTCTCTTTGGAAGGTTTAAAACTCAGATTAATTTTCAAAAAACTATAAGTTTTTTAAAATAAAATTATAAGTTTTTTCAAAAGCTTTATGAGTAATCTCTCTGTATTACTACCATTGATTCCATTCAATAAATACTATACGCATATACAATGGCTGTAGCGCCCGAGAGAGGAGGTCCGCATCAACGGGTTCCCCTCGAGCTAACTCAATTGATTAGATCAGGCTACTAATGCGCCAATAAACGTGCGAAGTCAAACAGATGCCGTCCTTGCCCACAAAGTCCACCCCGTGTCTTGCTTTCCTAGCCGCCCAATCGCTTTTCTTTCCTCTTCCTCGTTCTCTCTCTCTTTCTCTCTCTCTGCCCTTGGTAAATTTCTCCGATTTCCTTCTCGTTGTACGCGCACCATTTGATTCACTTCTTGAAATGGCATTCAAACCCTAATTCATGAGACCCTCAAAACCCTAGTCCACTGTCAAAACTGTCATGGCTGAAGGCGAACTTACCGATTCTCTTCGCGGTTACAAACTTTGCGGATTCCTCCGCGTAGTTCTCGCAGTTTCCCGGCAGTCCCGAGGCCTACCTTCATGCGTTCCTTGCTCCCTCTTTGCTGATGGCCCCAATGTCGGATTCAGAACCGAGGACGGCATCTTGCTGCTGCCTGTCCCCGAAGTTAATGCACCTCGCGAGTTGGAGCGGGCGGAATGCCCTGCATGGAATGGTAGCGGCGGCAGTGGAGCGGAGATGAAGAGGAGGCGAAAGGGGTTGGGTGGGTGCATGAGCATCGTTCATCAGCTGCACACGCTTACGTTGAAGAAGTGCGTAAAGATCCAAGCGAGGGTGTTGAAGGTTTCATTCCGTGAAATTGGGAATGCGAGAACATTGGTCTTGGTGGATGTTTATTTGCCGATTGATGTTTGGAGCGGCTGGCAGTTCCCTAACTCGGGTGCGGTTGCTGCATTCTTGTTCAAGCATGTGAGGTATGCCGTGTTTTTGTTTTCATGTTGCTTTCTGGCGGAAAATGAAGTCCATGTCCTATGTTTGCGTTGTATACTCGAGTCGCATCTATCCTTTTTCTTCAACTCTGGAGTGATGCTTTTGTTTCCTTACCGTGGTGGCACATTTAATCAAGTTAAGATTGTGGTTAATGTAGCAAGAAATCAAATCATTAGTTGGCCTTTCCAGGCTTGCTTTTGCAGTCTCCATGAACTAGTAACCTTCTAACCAAGGGGGGAACAAACCTCTCTTTTCAGGATGGGCAGATTTATGATTAAATAATTAATTTAAAAAATGAAATGAATAACAAAAAAAATTTCAAAAAAGAGCACTTTATTTCATTATCACCAATAAATTGAACACTGATTTCAAACTTTTCAATCTATTTTACATTGATTGATATATTGCATAATATATTTATTGAGAATCAAGTCAAATATTTTTTTCTAAATACAAGGAACAAGATAATCATTGAGTCAATCATCACTTATCCGACTGCAAAAATCGAAACAACAAAAACTAATTAATATTTTAATTAATGATCTATGTTATTCGGCGATCAATAAGGACCCAACCTATTGTGAATTTATTATAAAATTATAAAAAATAATATATATATATATATGTATGATAGTTAATCAATGATTAATAATTCAATAAGTAGATATAAACATTAGGCTTCAAATACAACAATAAAAAATAATTAAACTTTCTTTATAATATTATTTGATAATAGATTTATATGCACGATTCAGCACAAAATTGTCATAAGTATAATTATTTTTTTATTTTTTATTATGTTTATCTTAACAAAATTTTCTAATAACAACACATAAAACAATTAAATTGCAAATAATAATTAAATTTAATTGATTGCTTAATTTCTCCAAAAATTAAATTACCTAGTAGCTTCTTACTCTATTTTTTAATTAAAATTTAAACAAAAAAAATTATTGGAACCAGTTTATTGAAAAAAAAAAAGTTGGAAGCAACATTTTTCTGCGTCAGCACCTTTAAGTTAGAGCATTTCTCCCTATTAAAGGGGCAACTAATATTTTGGAAATAACTTTGAAGATTAAATGAAAAAAAAAGATTAAGAAAACATTTATATTTACATGTTCAAATCAACGTACTTTAAAGTATCTTTCATCAAATAATTGAGATTCAAATTGTTGAATTACATATAAGGAGATCGGTTTTTCTTCTAAACTAAAACAATTATTGAATCAACCAATCTCAACCGTCAATGAAATCACATAAGGCATCCAAGTTGAGGTATTGAATGGAAATTATATACACTGTAATCATCATTGAATATATTGCCAAAAAAAATAATAATAATAATGACGAAAATGCTACATTTGCAAATCAACACAAAGGCTTCAAGTAGAAAAGGAACTTTCATATAGCCATTGTTCATTAGTTGGGAACTATTTAGTTGATTCAAATGGTGGAATAAGAGATCAAAGAAGGTCAATTCCACAATACAACCAATGCAAGTAATCAACATTCAAAAAGCACTCACCTATAAGAGCATCAGATCATTGCTTCATCGTGGAATTTTCAGAATGGCTAACTAGGTCAAATGATTTTGCAGATGTGGCAGCACAGGAGAGCCATCAAGCGGGCCAACAATTGTGACAGGAATCGGGAGTGACCGACAGACTAAGAGAGGGAAAGAGGCGGAGACTGGAATTAAGAGATTTTTGTGTAGTGTGCCTTAATGTCTTGGGCGGAGGGCAAAAACATATTTTAGGGTGGGCAAATGACTAAGTTTTCCATTTACTATAAATGAAGTCACAAAATTTAGGGTAGGCAATTGCCCACCTTGAAATACGTATGGTTCCCTTCTGCTTCTAACTAATTATAGAAATGGTGATTTAAGAGTGGGTGCTTTAACTATTAAAATTTCTTGGAATTAATTTTTTTTAATTGAAACTTTCAATAAGAAGAAGGAAGGAGGGGGGTTGCAGCTATACATGCTCATGTCTACAAAGGATATACTTATATCGAGTGCGAATTTTAGTGAACAATAAACTTAATGTTGTAAGATCCACGTATTCAATTTTTTTAAAATATATATAGTATAATCCTTAAAGTTCATCTTTTCTTCTATATTAGTTGCACAAATCTCTTTTTTGGAATAAGCTTACAACTTTTTTTTTTAGTTAATTTTACTTGGCATGTCTAGCCCGGAGGTATATTTAAGGTGATCTTAAACCTAATTTAAACTATGCTAAAGAAAGGTGAGCCTTTACTTGGATAATGCCTAGATCTTCGTCAATGCAAGTTTACCTTTCAATATTGGAGGCCCGAATAGTTGCGACTACATCAAACGAAGTGAGGGAGTTATGATCAACTAATATCATGCTAATATATTCTAGAAATATGAGTGGGTTGTATTTTACTAGTAATAGAAGGATCAATGGTATATTTTTACTTTAATAAAGCCTATATCCTCATCGATTCAATTTTTCTTTCAAAATTGGAGGCCTAGATGTAGTTGAGAACATTGAATGAAGTGAGGGAGTTACAATCAACTAATATTATTGTTAATTTAGTCTATAAATGTTTGGGAAACCTATAGAGGCCTCACTAGATGGCATGCTTTATGCCTTAATCATCAACATTGGGATACTTCTAAAGGTTTTGTAGTGAATTGAAAAACAATAATGTTTAAATTTATGATATCTAATGGATGACTTGGGGATGAGATGTGAGATCATTGTGAACAAGTATTGTTTCAATGCATTAAGAAGATATTTTTAACCTTAAAAAATGTGATGATATTAAATTGTTGAGTATTGAGTTAAACTATGATGATTATCTTTACTTATCTTAAAAATTGATGCAACAAGAAATTTGGTTCATAGAGAATTTCAATAAAAAAAGTAGTCCTTGATATCATTATATTTTCATCCTATTCATATTTTAAGCCCACATCTAGGATTATTTTACCAAAAAACACATTTTATTATTTTAGGCACATAAAGCCCAACCTTGACTTCTTATGGATCTAGTATTATATGCACTAAAATCATTAATCACTTTCACATTTAACATTTTACTACTGCATATGCATGCAGCTTTGTTCCTTTGAAATAGTTCTGAAGTAGCTCTTATTGCAATTTGCATTTATGATCTAAAAAGATTTTTAATTATTTTGCATGATGCAAGATATAATCTCACAGTAGTCCAGAATTTACTTAGTGGAAAGCTATTTGCATTGTAATTGCACTAATTTTATTTTAGCCAATCTTATATTTGGCTATGCAGCCTTAAGCTACCATTTTAAGTGACATTTAGCGCATCTCTAAGACATGATTTAAGTGGTTTCTTGATTTTACATTTGGAAATTAAATTTGGATTTTTGCTCAGTTTTCTTCAAGCAGTTGATTTTATAAGGTGTTTAATTAATAAGCTTCCTATTTATTATTACAGTTGCAACTGGGAAGCCAGAAGTCCATTGCTCACCTTTAATCATAATAATGGGGATTATCCTGATGCAGATGATGAAGGCATTTGGAATATTTCTAATTGTCATGTTCTTGGGTGTGAGATACACAATGCATCTACATCTGCTGATAACCGGCTGTTTGATCTTCATGAAATTTTTAAATGTTTGCCTAGTGCTGGGGGGGATGATAGGGCGCCCCATACTAGAATAGAACGTGAAAATGCATCGGCAAGTCCTGGTATCTGGGATCTTACTGATGATGTGTTGTATAAAGTTTTGCCTTTACTTCGCCCCATTGATGTTGTTCGGATTGCTGCTACTTGCCATCACCTGAGATGCTTAGCTTCATCTGTCACACCATGCATGAAGCTTAAGCTATTTCCACATCAGGAGGCAGCAGTTGAGTGGATGCTAAAACGTGAACACAAACCTGAGTTTATGCCTCATCCTTTATGCATGAGGTTTTCAACAGTAGATGGTTTTTCATTCTATATCAATGCTGTTTCAGGTGAAATATCTACTGGGGCAGCACCCACTATTAGTGATTTTCGGGGAGGCTTGTTTTGTGATGAACCTGGACTGGGAAAGACTGTAACTGCACTTTCTGTTATTTTGAAAACGTATGGCACATTGGCTGATCCACCTGATGGCGTCGATGTTAAATGGTGCATGCATAAATCAGACCGAAGATGCGCCTATTATGAACTTGGTTCTAATAACTTGACTACTACATTCCTTCAGTCAGCATGGAAAAGATTTATGGATCGGAACGGTCAAAGAGGGAAGGTTTGTTCAAGCAAATTATCGTTTGATCTTGGCTCCACTGCAAGCACAAAGCTTCCTTCACTAAAACGAGGGAGACCAGTGCATAGTGAGGTAGCTGTAGCATCAAAAGCTACTTCAGTTATGAAGTTGAGCACCTCATCTTTTAGTGCCTGTGCTACACCACTAAAATGTGCTGTTAGATCAAC